>JARFIW010000721.1:5858470-7058470 GCA_036346225.1 Platerodrilus igneus | reverse complement strand
ATTCCCCAAAGTGAGGACTGTATGCCGGTATAAAGTGCCAAGTAATTCCTTTGCTCGCAACTGCCTCGGAAATCAAGTTACATTGACTTTACCAAGTTCTTGTAGCTGGGAATTAGCACCAGTGAAATTCGATTCATATCACAATAAACATGGAGGGGTTTGCCACGAATATGCGAAATATTAACAAGAAAGATTCGGTCAACAAGTACATCACCAATTCAATATAAACAGCCTTGTAGCAAAGCACACGTATAAAGAAATATACCTTTGAGGTGTTGGAATGGAATAAGGGTCCATCAAAGTCGACGCCAGTTATGTCAAATGGGTAGGAAGAACCTACACGAGAAGCGGGTAGATCTCCCATAATCGGTTGAGTTTGACTCGGAGAATACCTGTAACATCGAACACAATGATGAACAATCTGTTTGGTATGATTTCGGCCTGAAGTGATCAAAAATTTATCATGTAATGAAGAAAGCAAATTCTGAACACCAGCATGCAACAATCGGATATGTTCACGCTTCACAATTAGCTTCGCTAAGTAATGTTTTCCAGATAGTAGTATAGGATGATTCTTTCTATAAGAAAATTGAGAATTTCGCAGTCGGCCTGTGACGCTAATAATGACTTTAGTATCTAAAAACGGATTTAGACTCCCCAATGACGAACTTTTTATGGATTTGCATTGATTAAGTTACTGGAACTCTACTGCAAAAGACTCAGTTCGAGCAATTTTCACTAGCAACAGTAATGAATTCTAAATTTCGGTTGGGTTAAGAGGGCCTGCAAGGCGCTCATCCTTGAGACAATGACAATTGTTAAAGAACCTTAAATAACCTGCAACGACCCTTTCAAGCCAAGTGAGACTTGAAAAGTCTACAACTGGAAGCAATTATGCCGTGGTTAAAAGACAATGACATTGACCTTTTAACTATGGAAGCTTGGCAATATTTGTATTTGAAACAGGCCAGGAAGGCTGATGCTGAGATAGCCATGTAGAACCATGCCACCACAAGTCGGAGGTTATTCTAAATTTTGAAGAGCAGTTCTTCTTGACACTAAATCTGTATGATTGAACTTAGTGGGAACATGATGTCAGACGACATCCGAGACCAAACCTTAAGTCTCTGTAACATCTAGTAACATCTGGCAAATTGAGACTGATTTTGAGCCACTCAAGAACAATCGGTGAATATGTCTAAAAGATACAACTTGAAATTGAAATATCAATTGAAATATATAACACGTTCAGTTCCTGATCTGCAAGCTTAGCAAGAAATAATGCTTCACAGAGCTCCAGTTTTGATATTGTAATTATTTTGAGGGAGCAACCTTCACCTTAGCACAAAGTAAATGAACTTGAACACGATTGTTCACATCAGTAGAACGAAGGTAAACACATGAACCATAACAACAACGTGAAGCGTCCGAGAACCCATTAAGCTGAACATCAACATGATTTGTACATGGCACATGAGGTGGTATCTTAAGATCGTTGAGACAAACAAGATCTTTTTGTGATACGTGATCCACTTGATTTGATACTAGTTGGAATTGGATCGTTCCAACACAAATTTTCCAGCCCCAGCTGTTGTAAAATAATCTTTGCACTGCTAGTTCATGGTTAAAGAAGACCTAGTGGGTTATAGGATTGAGAAACTTCTGATAAGATAATCCTTTTCGTGATGATTTGGGTTGTAGTTGAACCTGAAATCAAATTCATGAAGTGATTGGTTGAAAAGGACCAAATGAGGCGTTTTAGTATGCTCTTGAGAAGCAAACTCAAGAGCGCCTGGATGATGAGCCTGAGTAATGTTTAAAAGGACAGTTGGATCATTGTAGATCCTCTTTCGAAGTTTGAAACATCCTACTTCTAGGACTGTTAAAGCTGTGAACAAATCTCACAAGCTCCATTGAGACTGTCTGTGTCTGTGAGCAAGTCATTAATGTAAAAGTCGTGTTTGATTATTTTAGAAGTCTCTAGTAAAGAAGTTTCTAAATCAATACCTAACTAATATAGACAACGAATGACTAAGAACGAAGCACTGTCTGTACCATAAGTGACTATTCAAATCGTATGATGGAATCTGATTTGTAGGTTTCTAAAAAAAAATGATGATACAGTTGTAGCAGGTTTAGTAGATGGGCTGGTTTGCATTAGTCGACGTGAAGATCAGATTTCCAAAAAAATCTGGAAAAAAGGTTGCTTTTATAAACATGTATCTCATTCACATGTAAAGACAGTTGATACTGTAGTTTCTGAATTTTCTAACCCCAAAGAATCTAAAATAGATCATTGTTTGCGCAAAATTTCGTTATTCAAAAGCATTAGATTTTCTTTGTTACCATAGGTAGCAAATAAAACACCTCACGTTACTGTTAGTTTAATGCATTACATCGTGCCTTGAAAGCCCGCGATTCTAAATTTTTATTATAATTTTTTACGATTTGTGTTACAAAATATTTCAAATTATTGTCTCAGAAAATAGAATTAACAAGAAATTTATCAATGCTACATAGTTCCATCAGCATGATAATGTCTGCTGCTAACACCAGTGAAATACGTAGGTGTGATTAGTGTAAAGTGTAAGAAATTCCATCAACCCCTCACAGTCAAGGGTGAAGTGCTTCGTTAGTGCAGGACATCGTGAATCCCACACTTCAATTGTAAGGAAGCGTTACTGAAGGACTTTTTGTAAGTTGAACTATTTCATACTTGTTATTACTTTAAATATCTATCCATTTGTTTTGCAATATTCTTTGTCGTTTTGATACCTTTTACAATAGAAGTGCATGCTATTTTAAAAAAAGGAAGAAAAAAAGAAAAATCGACAATACTGGACTACTCATATCAATTGTGTCTACCTATTTATCTTTTGTTATAATTTTGTTTCATTATGTTTAATTGGTGTATGAGGAAACGTTTCTGCTACTCCCCAATATTACCTTACTTTGTAATAAAAGTTGTGTAATGCTTTTATCGTTATTACATTTTATAGATTATCCAAACAGTTTTTTTTACATCTTACAGAGTACGGAATAATTTAGACTTTTCATTGCTGCTATGCTTATTCTTTTTTTTTTCAAGTTTGCTTGACTATTTTTATTGCAGGTATTGTCACTAATTCCTACAGCCGCGAATATTATATGGTAGTCTGCTTTCTACAACCCCCCCCCCCCACCCCCAATCTCCGATTGAGCCCGGTCATTCCTTGGGTTTTCCTTGTGTTACACACGGCTACGAGTCAACGTAACACATTGTAAAGATCACTGAGAAAGATCCATCTGAACTGGTCAATACATTTTCTCTATATCTGAAGCTATGGCATAAAATTATTTTCTGAAACGAACTAAAAAGAGATCCTGTTGAACAGTTGGCCTTATCATTTGTTTACTATTGATAGAATGACGGGTTGTGGTTACTTGTGAACTGCTGAATACTGCTCTAAGTTTAGTAGTGATGTCTTCCTTTAAGACACCATGATGAGGTAAATAATAGAACAATCTGGTATTCGGGTTAGACATTGACATATGACCTAACTCCACATATTCACGCATAAATGCATAATAACGATCTGAAAGTTCAGGATTAGCTTGGAGGCGTTTCTCCAAAGCAAAGAATCTCTTTTGCACCACAGCTAGTGAATGACCTAACACTTCTGTGGACAACTTAAGAGGAATAGAAACAACAAATCTACAATCTGAATTTCTGTAGGTATTTTGTGTGGAATGTTCACAAGCATGCTCAGCAGAAAGAATCTTGTCTGTAGGATAACTTTCAAGTTCCCAAAATCTAGATAGTTGATCTAGAACCTCGAAAGTACTTAGATGACATTGCACCTGTGTGGTCAAACATGACCGTCTCACGCCAGTAATGCCATGGCTGCAATGACAGGTTAGGTTACTGTTAGAAATAGATATTATTATTAAAAACACAAATCACCTAACACGCATATCAGAACAGTTGTTGCTAAAACTATTGCAAACTGTTCTGATATGTGTGTTAAGTGATTTGTGTTTTTTAATATCTATTTCTAACAGTAACCTAACCTATCATTGCAGGCCGGCATTACTGGCGTGAGACGGTCGTGGTCAAACTCATACAAACTAAAGAACACTAGAGACCCAATCAACAAATTGATTCTTTCTGGTTGATCGAAAGACTGATAAGATGATTGAACATTATCGGGCACTTTGAAATTAGAACTGTTTACCCGAAAGGAGGGTACATTACCTGTGATCTCATCTAACAATCAGAGTGTACAGTAATGCACAAGCTCTTTAGATATTCCTTTTCTGAGCGTTCATATTAAAATTCTTTTTTAAAAAGTTGCGAATGTTATCGACAAGAAATTTTAAAACATGAGCATTTCTAAATTATTATTTGCAACATAGTCAGGAAACGGAAATATGTTTTATATCTATAGCTAGTTTACAGTTGTTATTATTATTTCAGTATGCCGTTCTCTTTTATTGTTTAAAATTTGAATACACTGACATTAAATAAGTATATGTATATCATTTGTTGCTTGTTATGTTTAGTGTATTGTACTGCGAATTATTGTGAATTTTTAATTTGTATATGTAATATGTTAATAGAAGTTTCAGAACCATGTGCACTTTGAAATTTAGCAAGGATAGGTAAAGTGTTATTACTTAAGTATATAATAGAAGAACGACCACAAACCTGATTTACAATAAATTTTAGATTATGATGGAAATACACATGTTTCACTAACGACTTACTAGACTGTCACTATCGACAGCTAAATTGTAAAGTGTATTTTCACTGTTGCTTGTTAAAAACATGTTCATAACATAACCTGTTGTTTTCAACATTGGCATTAATTGCTAGTATTACAGTTATACCGGTATTCCACGCAAACACATTAGAAAATCAGTAAAGAAATCGTTTACGCCGAACACTGCAACAAAACAGGTACAGTGATGGTAGCTCAAATACATCGTAGAGTGGCGTAGGTGAACTAGAAAGAACACATTGGAAACCTCAGTAAACTATATTGTCAACATTTAATCTCGAAAAGCTATTTACAAAACAACAAAGAATCCAATAATTTGTGTAATCGTTTGTTACAGCGTGATAGTAAACAAAGCGTCATAACATAAAAATATAAAATTAGTAAGCAAATACAACATCTTAGAATCTAGATACTTACTAATGGTTCACCTTAAATATATATAAAAGAAAATTAAACATAACCTTTACAGTAATTGTAGAAATATACATAATTGTATGTGAAAAAAAAAGTGTAACGTATTTTCTTTCTAGTTAGTTACACTTTCCTTATAAATCTAATATCATGTTTCGATAATATAAAAATATAATTTACAATTGTCTGATCACTAAAAATAATTTATTAAGTGTCTAATGGATTGTGCGCTCCTCCGCTTTCTATGTCTTAAGTTTTTATTCTAATCGTTGGTCTTTCAGTTCGACTTCACTTTTCGTTTAGCGCTTGAAGAAGTAAGCTGCTCTTTAGAGCATAGAAAAGTCAATATGCTCGGGCACATGGCCTGCTGTCGCGTTCGTAAAGGAAGAATGAAGTACACCATCGTTAAAACAAGCAATACCACTGAAATAAAGCTTTAGTTTAAATTTAGAAAACATGAAAATTATTGGACATAAGTAACGAAGATTTTATTTGGTTGGATAATATTTTGTTGTGAAGGTCTTTTATAATTCCAGCGTAAAATTCAGCATAATGGTATGTTTTCATATTGCGTGCATCGCAGATGTGTAGATTTGTCGACATCTGGTGTTGTTTGGTTCTGGTTTAAACGAAGTTTTTTTGATTGAACTGTACAAGCACGTGAGTGACATTTAACCTTTAATTTAACTTGTATTTATTTAAATGTTTTACGTATGATCAAAGGTTGAAATTCTACTTTGATCTAGTTATTTTGAAATTCATTTTGTAAGAAACATCTCGTTTTATTTTCGTAACTTTACAAAATTTTAAAGATGGCTCCATAGTTGCCTATCATATTTGTTCCACAAGCGTACAATTTTAGCTACACTAAAAAAAATTGTTGTCGCCATTTGATGTCAAAAATATCTAGTTATTCAATATAATTACCACATGCTATTCTGTTACTTTAATAATATCTTTGATTATGCAATTTAATTTTAAAAACATGATAAATTTTTGTAAGATATAAAGTAAAGCTTTTTTTTGTCTGAATGCTACATTTTACTATCACGTAAAATAATCTAGTTTCTCATTTGTAAAGTCGACTGTAGTACTACTGAAGGCTATAATTAAATTTGAAATTTGATTTATTAAGAAAGCAAATACCTTGCAGTAAAAATATGTTGAAATATTGAGTTTAAAGATGTTCGTGTTTTTGAAGATCGAACAATACTAGTTTCTTTCCATGTAAATTTTTATTGTAAATATTAATGTTGAAACAAGCTAAACCAATTTAATTGAATAGAATTTTTTTTGCTTAATCCTTTTGTTATTAAAAATTCTAAGGATATTTCTTGGTTCATAATAAGCAAAAGGTTAACTCTGTCTAATGATAACAAGTACCCTGAGTGTATATATTTTTGGAATTTAAAATCAAATATGTTAATTATTGGTGAATATTTTTAAGCACACAAACGGTGTCCCAGTTGTGCATTTGTTTGTTCACAGGATATGCAGAGACATCTGTAATACATCTGGCAAGTAACATTTTGATAAGTGCTTTGCAAGGTTGATATTTAGGTTTTGTGGCTACATTGTTACGTGCCAATCAAATTGGCCCTTAAACATTGTTTTAGGTTAATTTTGATGTGCGGAAGTTTCGCGCCACAAATTTAAAAGACGCGGTGCGCGTATTTCCGTCACGTCAATAGTGGGTTGGACGAATACTTCGCGCTGACGCGGAAAAGACAAAAAGTGGGGAGAAGTTTCCGTGAGACGCTTGAACGTGGCTTTTTTGCCTGAACCTTCCAGTGGAGTAGACGTTTGATGTATCGTATCGTGCCTTATCTTATCTATGTAGATTTCCTTTGCCTAATTGTCTTTGTCACCCTATACCTGGTTCCCGTCCTTCCCTACATAGGTAGAGTAAATTTGCAGCCACCTAGGCGAACCGTACTGCACGACCCGAGATGAACGAGCCCATGACTGCCGTAGCTGGTCGGAGCGCGTGAAGGAACATTGGCAGGAGTCACCATCTTTAATTGCCTAAACGGGCCTTCCGTAGCCCTGATGGACTTTAGAGAAGCCAACTTTAACTTAATCCCGCCGGACGCCGGATTTCTTATGTGAGTACTCTCTTGTTAATTTGTTCGCTATTATAATCTATTGTCTTAAATTTATGTAAATTTTCCGATTATGGCGCTAAAAGACAAAGATATTCAAGTAAGATTCGAAAAAAAGTCAAATGAATTGCTGAATGATATCGCGAAAATATCTGAAACTAAGGAAGCAGAAACAGAATGGAATAACATTAAATCCAGCCTAGACATGGCGGCCAGAGATATTTTGGGGTATACACAAAAAGAAAATAAGAAACTATGGATAACAAAGGATATCGTGAATTTAATAGAAGAAAGACGAACATACAAAAATAAATTAGACGAAACAGGAAAACAGAGATACAAAGCCATAAAATGGGAAATTATTCGAAAATGCAGGAAAGCTAAAGAACAATGGATTGATGAAAAGTGCAAAGAAGTACAAACTAAGATGGAAATAGGAAAGACAGACGAAGCATACAAATTAATTAGAATGAATTTTAGGGATATAAAACCGTATAGCAAAAATATAAGGGACGCACAAGGAAACGTCATTATAGAAAACGTAGAGAAAGTGAGTAGATGGCAAGAATATATAGGAATTTATATGCAGGAGAGGAACTAACTGCATTAGAACAGGAATCAGACATTGAAAATGATGACTTGGGATATCCTATACTTCGAGACGAGTTTGAATTAGCATTAAAGAGTCTGAAAAATGGTAAGGCGCCGGGTACAGATAAGGTGCAAGCGGAGACTCTAAAAACCGCTGGTCAAGCAGTAACAGAACGTCTCTTCCAACTTGTAAGCTATATGTATGAGACAGGCGAGATACCCAAAGATTTCAAACGTAGCATCATAGTAACTATACCAAAAAAGAAAGGCGCGGATAAATGTGAAAATTTTCGAACAATAAGTTTGACAGCACACATGGCAAAAATATTAACTAGAATTGTGCAAAGACGAATGGAAAAACGAGCTGAAGAAATACTAGGAGAAGACCAATTTGGGTTTAGGCGAAATAGGGGAACACGGGAGGCTATTTTAGCTCTGAGAGTGATAATGGAGAAAACAATAGAAAAAGGGGAAAGCATGTATATAGGGTTTGTAGATCTGGAAAAAGCATTCGACAATGTAAATTGGAAAAAAATGTTTGAAATACTCAAAAGGATTGGAATGAGTTATAGGGATAGACGCATAGTACATAGCTTATACAAAGAGCAAACAGCAGTAATAGAATTAGAGCAGGAACGTAGAGAAGTAAACATTAGGAAAGGGGTGAGACAGGGATGTACCCTATCCCCATTGATTTTTAACTTGTACATAGAAGAGGCAATGAATACTGTCAAATGCAGAAAGACATTTGGAATTACTATGCAGGGACAAAAAATTGATATGCTTAGATTTGCAGATGATATAGCGGTATTAGCGTCTAGCAAGGAAGAGTTAGAAGCGGCTCTTAATGAAATGGAAACGGTTCTAACAGAGAGATACGGTATGAAAATTAAAAAAACTAAAACTAAAGTTCTAGTTTGCAAAGGTGGGGAAAATAAATCAAAACAAGAATACAAGTATTTAACACGAACTTACAAGAGGTTAAGGATTTCTGCTACCTAGGAAGCCAAATAACGCAAGATGGGAAAAGCACAAAAGATATAAAACAAAGATTAGCACAAGGTCGTGCTACATTTAACAAGAAAAGCAACTATTGTGCTCAAAGACCACAAACATAGAAACAAGGAAAAGATTGCTTAAAACATATGTGTGGAGCACAGCACTGTACGGCTGTGAAGCCTGGACAGTAGGAGAAGCGGACAAGAAAAGGTAGAAGCCTTTGAAATGTGGTGTTACAGGCGTATGATGAAGATATCATGGACAGACAAAGTTAAGAACGAAGAGGTACTAAAATGGTAGGGAAGAAAGAAATCTGTGGAAAACGGTAAAAATAGGAGAGATAGGATGATAGGCCACATACTACGGCATGAGGGAATAGTGCGGAATATTTTAGAAGCAGAGATAGGAAAAAAGAGAAGAAGAGGCAGACCTAGATTAGACTACTGCACACAGATAGTAAAAGATGTAGGCTGTAGAGGTTTCAGGGAGATGTGTAGGCTAGCCCAGAATAGAAATCAATGGAGGCACGCATCCAACCAATCCCAAGATGGATAAACTAATGACGAAAAGATAACTGTGCGTAAACATGATGATTATTATAAGTAACTACAAGAATTGGTTGGGCAATATTCTCGAATAATGTTAAGTGTGTGAAAGGATTTACTAGAAAACCATTATTTCGCAAATGTCTAAGTGTTGGGGATCTTGGTAGCCACAGGTTGCTTAACCTCCTTCACTGAATCTCAGTAAAATAGGGTATAAAATTAGAAAACAATAGAAAGGGAACGAGCTGAATACACATACTCCTGAAAAGAAGAAAAGAAGAAAACCACCAAAACGCAAAATCAAAGAAGCTGCCTATATAACCCTACATAAAAATAACTGCGTTGCAAACGAATCCGTGACTTTCAGTAAACAATGGATTCCATTACTAAAAGAAATAACAAATGAAAATCAAATGCCCACAATATCTAGGTAGCATTGCAAGTTTTCCTGGGTTTTCCTTGCAATATTAACATGAAATACAGCCTACATACATGATTTCTATTTATACATAAAATAACTAATTACATAAAAATAAGCATATTAACAATCCTTGTAAAACAGCATTGGTATCTGACAAGTATAAATCCACAATAAGGTTACCTCAAAACCATATACAATCTCCGTTGAACAGTATTGGTATCTGACAAATGTAAACCCGCCATAGGGTCGCCTCAGATCCATATACAATCTTCATAGAACAACATTGGTATCTGACAGGTGTAAACCCGCCATAGGGTCGCCTCAGATCCATATACAATCTTCATAGAACAACAGTGGTATCTGACAAGTGTAAACCCGCCATAGAGTCGCCTCAGAACCATGTTAAAATCTACCAAAGAGGTAACTTAAATCATAATGAATTTTCCCCCTCAAAATAAATATAAAAAAAAACGACTACTTAAGCCTTTCAATAATGCAATCGCACACTTCTTTAATAACCATCCTCTCAATTGTATAAATAGAAACATGTTAAAAATGTTGGCTGAAATGCAGACACAAAACGGTAGCAGTCTTTTGAAATACTCCAGATGTATGAGGACGATAGCGTGGACAGACAAAGATAATAACAAATAACTTACAGAAATAGTATGGGAACAAGGATATCTGGGGAAAAAGAGAAATAGTAGGGCGGAATACGTTCTAAGGCATTTTTGGGGAATAGTATGTGATATATTACAAGCAGAGATAGGAAAAAAGAGGTAGATGTAGACCTAGATCAGACAGTTATAGATGCAAACTGTGCATATTTCAGGGAAATCTGTAGGTTAGTTCAGAATAGGGAACAATGATGGTACGCGTCTAACCAGTTCTAGGACTGAAGACCTAATGATGATGATGGCGCAATATAATTTGTGCATTGGTGACGTCATTGGCAGATGAGCGCGCCCTAAATCTGTATAAGATTAGCGCTACCAACTGCCGATGGTGTCTAGTAAACCCCGCTTGCGGTGTTGTATTTATCGAATTTTAAATGTAAGAACATAAGCGGTGTAGACTTCAGGTTTCCGCATTCCCCTAATACAAGTACATGTATTTTCGTATGTTGTTGTATTGAAAAATACGGTGGCGCTCTTTATCTATATTTTTGGTCATTTGTCAACCCATGACCCAAGCTCATGATCTACCCAGAGCTAACACCCTACTAATGAGTTTTTCTTTTCCTCAAGCCGTTTTCCATCCAACTTTACCTTGGGCTTCCCTCATTAACAAGAAATTCTCTACCTTGTGATATCAGGTAAGGTAGGCGTTATAATACATGGTGGTCCAATTTGCTATCTGATATTCTCGACGGATATTTAGTTTTCACTGCTTTCTTAATAAATTAAATTTCAAATTTAATTATAGCCTTCAGTAGTACTACAGTCGACTTTACAAGTGAGAAACTAGATTATTTTATGTGATAGTAAAATGTAGCATTCAGACAAAAAAAGCTTTACTTAATATCCTACAAAAATTTATCATGTTTTTAAAATTAAATTGCATGACCTCAAAAGACCTCAAAGATATTATTAAAGTAACAGAATAGCATATGGTAATTATATTGAATAACTAGATATTTTTGACATCAAATGGCGACAACAATTTTTTTAGTGTGGCTAAAATTGTACGCTTGTGGAACAAATATGATAGGCAACTATGGAGCCATTTTTAAAATTTAGTAAAGTTACGAAAATAAAACGGGACGTTTCTTACAAAATGAATTTCAAAATAACTAGATCAAAGTAGAATTTCAACCTTTGATCATACGTAAAACATTTAAATAAATACAAGTTAAATTAAAGGTTAAATGTCACTCACGTGCTTGTACAGTTCTATCAAAAAAACTTGAACGTTTAAACCAGAACCAAACAACACCAGATGTCGACAAATCTACACATCTGCGATGCACGCAATATGAAAACATACCATTATGCTGAATTTTACGCTGGAATTATAAAAGACCTTCACAACAAAATATTATCCAACCAAATAAAATCTTCGTTACTTATGTCCAATAATTTTCATGTTTTCTAAATTTAAACTAAAGCTTTATTTCAGTGGTATTGCATGTTTTAACGATGGTGTACTTCATTCTTCCTTTACGAACGCGACAGCAGGCCATGTGCCTGAGCATATTGACTTTTCTATGCTCCGAAGAGCAGCTTACTTGTTCAAGCGCTAAACGAAAGGTGAAGTCGAACTGACAGACCAACGATTAGAATAAAAACTTAGACATAGAAAGCGGAGGAGCGCATAATCCATTAGACACTTAATAAATTATTTTTAGTGATCAGACAATTGTAAATTATATTTTTATATTATTGAAACATGATATTAGATTTATAAGGAAAGTGTAACTAACTAGAAAAAAATGCTTTACAGTGCACTTCCTCAAGAATAGCATAACATTAAATTTATACACTCTAACTTGTTACCTTTATGCGCGCGGCATATTGACCCGCCATTTTGTAACATATACCGCCCATGTTTTACCGATTGATGCAATCGCTAAGTCAAATTTACATGTACAATTTAAGTAAAATCAAATTACTCACGTCATGGGTATCTCGGAATTTAATCTCAGGGTCCAGTGGTGGTTAAGTTGGGTTAATTACGCCATATTGATCACCAAATTGCCATCCGTCCTAAACTTTTACTGCACTCGTAGGGAGATAAGGTAAAGGAACCATAGAGGCAAGATACAGGGAACCCACATACTTATTTCTAAAAGAAAAAACACCACTCAGATAGTTGATGCCTGGTCCAGGTCTCGTGGCTTAATTCCCGCTTTCGACACTCGTGCACCTCTGCATTCACTATGCGCGGACGCGACTGTCAACGACGATGGAAGTTAACATTAATTTTAAAAAAAACGAAGAAATTAACCTATAAACTATATCTAAATCTAAAACATGATACATTTACATTTTGGCATGTAAGAAACTTAAGCTAATTCCGTGTTAATTACTTTTAAATTGATACGCAAGTTCTTTACGTTAATATCAATGCAAAAAGACAAAAGAAACAGTAAAACGGACCCTAGCACAAACTTTAATTGACTAATTTTTAACTTGAAAAATAATTACATAGTCGCTCGTGCATTGTGAACGTGAGTTTTGTACTTGGTGTTGGCAATTTCCTGGATAATCATAAGTAATAACATTATGAACAGCAAATGTCTATTCTTCACAGCAGCATGAAACAATAACGAAAACTACCTTGAGCTATCGGCTTCGTATCATCTTATGTATGGGAAAATGCGGCTGCATTTTTCTATTGGCTGTATGTTGGAACCACCAACTTAACTCATACTAGCACAGAAAGCATTGTAAAAGCGCGACTTTACAACATGTCTCTTCGGTAAGATGTTGTATTCAATGTCTTTCAAAGCACGGTCTCTATTTTATAAGGCAAGGCCATGTATGGGGGTGGTTATTTGACTTTCAAAGACATCACCGAAGAATCAAGTGTGCAGAATTCCCAGACAACAGCTGCCGAAATACAAACTGTAACAGCTTGCCAACAAGGAAATAACGCATCTAACAAAGGATTTTTAGACAAACGAAGGCAATTTTATTACTTTGAAACATCTTAACAGCTGCAGGATAACAGATAACAAGCTCATTGCAAGTGTTCACTTATGGGGCAGATGGTTAAGTGGCTTTATCTTTTAGAAGAAAGCTGCGCATTTATGTGCAACTGTAATTAATATGTAATCACATTACATGTGATTTTCCAATGTTCCACCCGAAGGTACTACATTGGCCAGGAAGCGAGTTTTTTTTACCTGGAAAATTTTGAATTTTGCCGAATCCTTGCTGTTCCAAGCAAGGTAGGGATCTTTAACGTGCGTGACAACACTCACACACACGGGACCTCCATTTTACCTCTCATCCGAACGAGGGTGTATTATTGCGAAAAATGTTCGCCTAACATTTTTCAAGCGGACCGTGTCGGGATTCGAACCCGGGACCTTGGGCGTAGTAGTCACACACATACCACTACGCCACGGAGCCGCCTAATATGTAATCACAGCAGGTGGGTGGAATTTATTACAACTACTTTGTAACGTAAAGTTTTCTAAGCAGCTGTTTGATTTTATAAGGCAAACTTTTGTATAGAATAATTACTTGAGAAATTTTATAAATAACACTAATTCAAATGGCGGAAAATCGAGCTTTTTTAGAAATTTTAGGGCATTTTAAATATGAGTAGGATGAAATACTCATGCAGGTAGGGTTTTGAACGTAACAATCCCCCTCCAGCAAAATTAAAAGGTTGATGTAGGAAGCAGAAGCAACGGAACAGGCAGTATACTAATAAAACAAAGCAAAAAAAAAATTTGTTTAAGAAAACTACAGGAATAACTTAAAAACCAACAAGAATTTTTATCCGGCTTGAAGTGCCAGTACATACTAATAGGAAAAAAATCTTACAAACTACAAGAAAAACTCTGAACTAACACAAAAGTTTTTATCCGGTTTGAAAGACCAGTACACCGGACCAAGTCAAGAAGTATAAACGATATAGGAAAAAGAAAGGTATAAGGTTGTACCATGCCAATTTTCCATTGAGCATGTTACAGCTGTGAAGGTCAAAATCTTTTCTTTAAAACAAAGTCTTGTTTATAAATCTATCTGCAACCAACATTACATGTACAAATTTAATATTCCTTTATGATAAAATTATATAATTTTGCTTAGTGTGAAAAGTCACACAGAATAAATGCTTTGTTTTTCTCGTTAAACAATTAATAAAATCTTTTATATTATATTCCACAATTATATTATGTCAGGTTAATCTCTTTTTAGTTTCATTGGTCTTAGTTTCGTTAATACACAAGTGGTGTAGTTTTGATTCTTGACCATTCAGTTCAGGAGTTGAAGTTTATATCAATAACCCCACTTTCTGGTTTTAAAATGTTAATGACACGTTTTAAGGAGGACTTCTTCTGCGGCCTTATCTTGAGTAAGTTTGTGGAGAACATGCTCTCTTATCTTGTTGGCTTATGCATCGTGGTGTACAGCTTTATGCTACAATGTTTTTTTTTAAATGATTTTTAGTCATTGTTTTTATGATGAATGTTCCTCTTACATATATCCAAGATATGAGTGCTACATGTGAGAAAAATTCAAGAGATTTTAAAAGGAGTACTTTATCCGATGTCTTGATCAGAAGCTTCAAATAATTATAACTTTAAGTGTAACAACCTTCGCTACATCACATCGGTAAATTTTCATGTCAGCTTTAACTTCTTGGAATTATAGGGATGCAACTTTACCTTGCCTGAAGTGACAGTAAAAATGGTGGATCTACGCCGTGCTTTAAATTCACTTATGGCCAAAGGTTAACACAGCTGTCTTCGGTTTCTGTTATCTGCCTGTTTTTAACATATGGCTTAAAGAGGCCCCTGTCGCAATGGATATAATCCACTATATGTGAGGTATTTAATACCATGCCTACAGGTATGTTTTGTGTCTTTTGCCTACCTAAAGGAAATTATTAGTTCCTGTTTGATAAAGTTATCAAGTTATACCTTCATATTTTATCTATTATAAAATCAAAATGCCTTTTGCCTGGGTAAAGGAAATCATTAGTTCTTGTTTGATAAAGTTATATCTTATCTATTATTTAATCTAAAAGTCTTTTGTCTTTTGCCTACATAAAAGAAATTATTAGTTTCTGTTCGATTAACTAATTAAATTGTACCTTTTATGTCTTATCTATTATTTAATCTAAAAGTTGCAAATAAGGAAGAGTTATCTTACTAAAAATTGTGCTTTTGTTTCATTTTAAAGTATAACATGTGAAAGCTGGAGTTTCATGAAAGTCCTGTTTATTTTTGGTACCTTGTTACATTCCAAATTTGGAAATGTACATTGTCAAATATGTGAGTAAATTCCCGCCAACATTTTAAAATAAACTTGTTAAATTTCCGTCATTTCGGACAGTTGCGTATGTGCAAAAGAATGCGCAGGTGCGGAGTGAATGGCGCAAGTGCGCGGTGTGACACGACGTTATTAGCCACGAGACATCAATCTGAAAACAGCTACCGGTGTCGTTTTTTGTCTTTTCTCTTTTTAGGATGTAGGTTCCTTTTTACCGTTATCTTCGAGTACCTTTACCTGTATCCTTCTGCCTTACCTACGAACGACGAAAGAGGAAGGATGAATAAATCTGGATCAACGATGGCGTAGCCGACCCAGAAAAAACGAGGGCCCTGAGATGTAAAAGAAATACAAGTGAGTACATTGCTTTATTTAAACTTTAACCGTTGTATCACTTTTAAACGTGTTTGGTATTTGATACAATTTGCCGTATAATTATGTTTTAATATATACGATTGAGCAAATATTATGAAATGCAGGAGGGTATCAGTGACGCCCAATACGGTGTTGAAAATAAGTTCGTCTTAACCTCCAATTTATCTTGTAAGATGTTAGTTTTGAATATATCTTTGTAGAAAAATTAGGTTTTTCACTCAAATATCTAATAATTAATAATTTTTTTAAAATTTTTAGTGGCTTTTGGGTAGAAAAAATATAACTTGGCAACATTGCATTTAGGACTAAACTAAAGCATATGCCTTGATGTGTTTAATAACTATATTAACCTCACTTCTAAGTGAAAAAATGTGCTTCTCTGGAATTAAATAATTCTTTTCGTAAGTACCTTTATATATAATTAATTAACTTCATAGTTTATTTGTTATCCCTTATGATAAATTTTTTGATATACAGCTGTCCCTCGATAATCCGACACTTTTTAATCCGACGTACTCAGTAGTCCGACGCGCTACAGGCAGCAACATGCATCTCCTCCCACCGCTCCGCAGGAAGCAAAACAAACCTGCAGTGACATGAATCCTCCTCCTCCGCTCTGTGGGGACAGATCAGTCAAGTGTAGTTAGTTCAGCAGTTGTGTTGTATAGTTTCGGACAGAAAGTATGTATACGTAATTTACTATTGCTTTGTGTTACGTTTGACAGTGTGATTGCGTGTAGTGACAGTGTAAAATGGCAAGCACAAGTGTGAAAGGTAAACATAAAACATTAAGTTTATCTGAAAATGGGAAATTATTAACGAATAGTGGTGAAACTCCGAGTGCAATATCTAAAGAGTATGACATTGACGACCTACTGTCTACGATATTGTGAAAATAGGAAAAATTGAAAAATTCATAAAGTCTGTTGATGATGAGCCCAGGAACAGAAAAACTCTTAAGACTAGCGAGTTGCCGAGTCGAAGACGCTCTTTTCATTTGGTTCAAAGAGCAGCGAAACCGAATGCACCTATTTCAGGAGACATTTTGAAACAAAAGCCCAGTTTTTACCAAGAAATAACAAAGAAAACTGACTTCCGCTAGTCACGGGTGGTTTGAAAACTTCAAAACGCCATGGTATACGATTTATGCAGATGAGTGGCGAAAAAGTGTCTGCTAACGAGTCTGAAATCCAGGAATTCATTGGAAAATTGGACGCAAAAATCAATGAACTTGGCCTAGTTCCTGAACAAATTTATAACGCCGATGAAACCGGCTTGAATTGGCGTCAGCTACCAACAAAGTCATTTGTAACCAAGAAGAAAAGAAAGTTTCTGGAAGAAAATTACAAAAGAAAGAATCACTCTGATGGTATGTGCGAATGCTTCAGGAACTCACAAGTTAAAACTGTTAGTTGTTGGTAAATTAAAAACCCACGTGCGTTAAAAACGTAAAGGTCGAATCCTTACCAGTAACCTACATGTGTCAAAGCCGTGCATGGGTCACAAAACAGGTTTTCATGATTGGTACTTTAGAAGCTTTGTCCCTCAAGTTAAGCAAGAACTAAAAAGGAGAAGTTACCAGTGAAAGCCCTTCTATTGCTTGACAACGCACCGACACCCTGACAAGGATGAATTAAAAGTTAAAACTGCCGATGGTTACATTGAGGTAATGTACTTGCCCAAAACACGACCGCTTTGATCCAGCCAATGGACCAAAACGTCATAAAGACTCTCAAGGCACATTACAAAAGCGCCTTTTAATGGATATTGTCAGTCAACCTAATGATGACATTGCAGCCATTTTGAAATCTTTTAATATTAAGGATGCGATTTTGAATGCAGCATTTGCTTGGCAGCAACTAAAAGCACAACCTTGATAAAATCTTGGAAGAATATTTGGCCTAACAACCCACATCTTACAACATGCTACTCTTCTTCCAACGATTCTGAATCTAGTATTTTGGAGGCTGCACTTGAAATTTGTAACGTGAAACTTCCGCCAGCATCAAGTGAGGAATTCAGAACATGGATTATTGAGGACAACCTTGCTTATGATGTATCAGAAGCAGAAATAATCCAGGAAGTCATGACAGTAGATGACGAAGTGAACGAGGAGGCAGTGCCAGAGAAAACTTCACCGTCAGCTGCGATGAAGCGTTATCGGCAACGAAAACTTTGCTTCATTGGTGTGAGGAGAGAGAATTAGACTTTTCAAATATTTTGATGTTAAAAGGTATTCAAGAACAAGCAATGACGGACTGCCTGCATGCGAAGAAACAAAAGAAAATCACAGACTTCTTTAATGTGTAAATACATATGTATGTATGTACATACATATTGTAGATTTTACTTAAATTTCTTTCCGTATTTCATTTAAAAACTTACATGTACTGTCATTTTGTATCCTGGTATTAATAAATTACATGTACCTTTACTGTTTCTTCCTTTTTTTTAACTTCATTGTGTTCAAACGCATTAAGAATAAAACATCTTTGATAATTATGACATTTTTGGTAATCCGACATTTTCGGTAATCCGACACTCTCTCGGTCCCTTAACTGTCGGATTATCGAGGGACAGCTGTATTAAATTTGATTATTTACTTGTTTTAACAAATTTTGTTTAGCTTATTAACTATAGGTTACAGATTCCTTCCCAAAGAAAATTTTGTTCTTAACACAACTATCGTAACCCCCTGAAATTTTATTTTGGTATATCTATACTTTCTAAAACACAATAGTACAATGAATCCCGCACATCTTAAAGCGTTTGAAACGATTTTTGAGTTGGAGTCGTGTAGTATCCAAGCGGCAACCAACCAAAATGATAGGCGATTGCAGTTAAAAGCTATATTAGCTCAACAAGCTAAAGGTCAATCAATTCCGTGTGTAATGGTCTCTAATCTACCTAAAAATATCTCTGAAAAAATTAAACAATTTCTTGACGACATTAGTAATATACTTTATAAAATTGATCCCGAACCCACGGCGATTGAGCTTAAACGCATTGCATCGCGTATAACACACTTGAAACAGCGAATAGATTTATTGTTCTTATCTAACGATGCACAAGCTAACGAAACTAAACAAACCTTCCTATCTGATGTTCTTTTATTTGAAGGAATTGTCCTCGAAAAACTCAACTTAGATTTAGATGTAAATTTACCTATAGCTCTCTCCAATTTAACAATGTCCTAACGTTTTATATCGTTTGCGAAATCGATACCTGTGTATAAGTGGGGTATAACTTTTCAGGGCTTCGATTCCCAAATCTCGTTAATGTCATTCCTAGATAGAGTAAATGATTTTAAAATTTCTCGTAACTGTACAGACGAAGATTTATTTGTCTCTGCAGGCGAATTATTTTCCGGTACTGCCTTGATTTGGTATAGAAATATACGAAACCAGATTTCTACCTGGGAAGAACTAGTTACGTGTTTAAAACGCGATTTCTTACCCCATGGCTATATAACTGATCTCTGGAATGAAATAAAAGATATGAAGACAGACGAAAATTTGTTCTGGTTTAAAGATAACCACTAATTTTGAGAGAGGGACAAAACAAGAAAACTATCCTGAAGGCTAGATTCATATATACACCAGTTGTGTATTTATGGACATTATTCAAAGGTTAACCAATAGGAAAATTACATCTGATCTTAATTATTTATATTATTTACACAAAAGGAAGAGTATTAAATTAAGACTAAAGATCGATGTATATAGTGTATTATTTAATAATACTAAAGGGAAATGTTACACAAATCAAAACTAATTTGTAACTGTAAACGGTATTAGTATAAAATTAAAACGAATAATGCTTTTATATTGAAGGAAATTGGACCACAATGTAACATGGCAAGGGAACAGTGAATTGACATGTTACAAGGTTACTATTTAAAATAACTCTATTTAAATGTTATTTAATGATACATATACCACACATTGTACATAACATTAATCATATTCTTATGTCTTCGAATGTTTTCCCTTTTTCTTCTTTTTTGAAGGACGATCAAGTTCACTTTTTCCATCAATTGTAGAATTTTCATTTAGTCTCTTTTCGCCACTGAAAGACATAAAAATAAGATGTAAGCATATTAAAAAAAAAGATTTCAAAAGCAATCCTTAAAATTTACTGTGACAGATTAACTTTACTTTGACAAATGTATTTAGGGCCACTTGCACCGTATTTGCTTTAAACGACGTTTAACTAATCTAGGTTTTATTTTATTAAGGTGTGGTTGGTTTGTAAGGTACTAGATTTATCTCCAGTTAACTAAACGAAGTTTAAGACACCAGCAACATTTGAGAACATTGTAAAAGTCACCTGGTTGCTAGGCAACTGCATTAAATTATCAAATACGATTTTGAGGTTGTTAGATTTTTATATATTACTTTATTTATATACGGCGCAATTGAAGTGGAGGAAGACGTTATTAAAAATTGATCCAGAACTTCAAATTTTACAAATGATGAAAAAATGTATATTATCTCTACTTGCGCCAAGTACAGACGTCTGGAAAATAAAAAATCCGATTAGGTTACCTCAAGAGAAAAAGTTGCAGGATGGCATTTACAGATGAGCTGAATATTTAAAAGGTTTTTTTAAAAATAAAAAAATTAAGTATGGAAAATCGCTGCTGCTGAACAAGATTAAATTAATTTATCAATAGCAATTATTAAAGTAAGATAAACAAAAAGTAAGGGTTTTAAATATGCAACTAGACTTTAAACTAGGTTTAAATTATTAAACACCCAAAATTTACAGTTTAATTTAATTTCAGATTAGATGGATTCAATCTCAGTTTACAGAACGGTACAAAGCAATTTTTGACTTTTAATCAGAGTTTAGCATTAAACATTGTTTAAGATGTTGTTACATGCCAAAATTGGCAATGTACTGTAGGATTGGCCGAAAAATAAAACATAAACCCTGATGAAATAATTGAATTAGTTTATCCATAAATCATAAACGTGACAGGTCGCCGCGTCATAACCGCGATTAATAATAATACGTATCTGCAGGGTTGCCAGCAGTCAAGCATGGTAAGTGTATACAAAGCCGTCTACAACTCGGCCAAACCTGACTGATGATCGACCCCGATCATAACAATTAATTCAGTACCTAATACAAAAGATACAACAGAAATAGTAAATAATACATAAACATTCACTATAACCAATGTTCAAAATTAGAATCTAATTATTATTACATAGTCATAAATAGAGAAAAATATATCATAAGTAATGTACAAAAATGTTATCAAATGCATAAGTAGCAAATAATGTATGGATACTACAATAAATTGTTCATAAATGTGTACCTAATTTCCTAAATTGCACATAAAACAAGTAAATAAACATAAATTATACATATTTTAGTAATTAAGCAAAAATTGTACATAATCGCATTAATGTAAATACGAAAATGAAAATAACAATCAAATTTGTATTTGTAATTATTTTTATAGTAATTAATTGCTTGAATGAAACTCATCCGAAGGGTATGCTTTAAGTCTAGAAGCCTCAATTATGCCGTTGTAGGGGATCTGTGTGTTTTCAAATCCAAAGATGTCTGTAATAACTATATATCGTTGGGTAAGATTTCTTTGATTTGATAGGGACCACGATATTTAGGTATTAATTTTTTACTAAACCCAGGCGTAGTATCTACGTTACTCATCATTACGTATTGGCCTATTTTGTAATTAATAGCTTTTTTGTGTCTTTTGTTATAGTAAATTTCATTCATTTTTTGATTTTTCTTAATGTTTTTGTCTGCTTGGTGCCTAATTTCCTCTATATTGTTATCTTGATCCGTAAAAGTATCTAACATTCCTCGTAATGTATCATTAACTTTACCATTTTGATTACGGCCAAATAATAATTTGGAAGGAGGGTCCGGTGGATCTGTTTATAGAATTATTGATGCAAAATTCCGCATCTTGCAGAACAGAATCCCATGACACTTGATTTTCATCAGTAATTTTACCTAACAGAGGTGTTAACAGTCTATTCGTCCTTTCTATTTGTCTATTAGCCTTATGACTTCCCGTTGCTATTAGGATATGTTTGATATCATTATTGATCATAAATTCTTTAAATAAATTTGATGTAAAGCATGTTCCACGATCAGAAATTAATGTTTTAGGTTTACTATAATTCCAAAAATAATTTTTTAAATGTTTAATTATCTCTTCAGTACATGTAGTTTTGCAGGCATAGAATTTAGTAAATTTCGTGAAGCCATCTATTATTTTAAAAATATATTTATTTTTTAGTCTTGTTTTTGCAAAGGGCCATAATGGTCAATGTGCACCATGTCAAAGGGAATATTACCTTTAGGGATACTATGTAAAAATCCTTCAACTGGACCCGACTTGGAGTTGAATTCCACACATTTTAAACAATTTCGAATAAACTTTTTAATTTTATCTTTCAAGTTTGGGAACCAATATGTTCTTGTTATCAGTTCTAATGTTTTGTCTAAACCTAAATGTCCCATACCATTGTGATAGGTATGCATTATGGTATATTCCATAGGTTGTGTAACGCAGAATAAAATTTTATTGTGGTATTTTCTATAAACAATACCGTTTCGTAATTCATACATGGGATGCTCTGCATTTTCTAATAAATGTTTTAATTTTACAATATCGTTATCTGTACTTTGTTTAAGGGCCAATGTCTGCTCTAACGTATTGCCTTCTAATACTAAAATATTATGAATTCTGCTAAGTGCATCAGGGTGTTGCAATTGCACACCAGGCTTATGCTGAATTTCATAGTCATAATGTTGTAGATATAAACACCAGCGCATTATGCGAGGTACAATATCTTTTTTTGCTAATGTTAACCAAAAGCTGTCACAATCTGTTATTATTTTAAAATGAATGCCTTGTACATAAATGTGAAAGCATTTCAGAGCGTATACAATAGACAGACACTCCAATTCGTAACTATGATATCTGCTTTCGTGATCACTCGTTCGTTTGCTGAAGAAAAGCACAGGGTGAAATTTATTATCACTCTGTTTCTGTAATAATATTGCTCCAAATCCCTGTGAACTAGCATCACAATGTAACTCAGTTTTCAGTAATGGAGAATAAATTGCCAAAACTGGTTTTGAAATTAATTTCTGTTTTAAATTCTCAAAAGCTTCAAGATGTATAGCATTAAACACAAAAGTGGTGTTTTTTCTAAATAAGTCGTACAAAGGTTTCGCGATTATAGCAAAATTTTGTATAAACCGACGGAAGTAATTCGCTAATCCTATAAAACGTTTTAAGTCTTTATTATTAGTTGGGATAGGGTAATTTTTTATAACATCAGCATTTTCTGTACTTAATGTAACGCCATTTTTATTAATGGTATAGCCTAAAAAATCAATTTCGGACATAAAAAAAGAACATTTATCGAGCCTTAACTCGAGTAAATTATCAGTAAGAATTTTAAAAATTTGCTCTAAAAGCTCTAAATTTTGTTCAACATTTCTGGTGGCTACTAAAATATCATCGAGATAAATTAGAATTTTATTTTGGCTTATTAATTCTTTAAAAATTTTATTGATATATCGTAAAGCTAGCTGGGCTTGAACTAAGTCCAAACGGAGCTTTTCAAAATTCGTATTGTCCTGAAGGCGTGATAAAAGACGTATATTGCATTGATTCTTCATCTAGAGATAAATGATAGAATGCGTTTTTTTAGATCTAATTTATTAAAGTAATTTTTATCTTTCAATCGATCTAAACGATCTTCAATAAGTGGTAACGGAAATTTATCTTTCGCTAAATATTTATTTAAAGTCCTAAAATCTACACAAAGTCTATACTTTCCATCTTTTTTCTTAATTAAAACCATAGGAGAGCAATAAGACAAGTCACTTTCACGAATGATATTTTGATTAAGCAAATCAGTTAAAGTTTCATCAAGGGCATGTTTTTCCAAAAACGATAAACGTCTTGGATTACATGAGAATGGCTGTAAATGATTAAAAGTTAAATGCATTTTAAAAGAAATTTTTGTTTCTATGGGACGTTTTACATTCAAATAATTATTACTAATAATCTGTTGAAAATTTTGTTTTTCTATAGGTGTTACTCTATCACCTACACTTAAATTTGGTAATTTTAAATACATAATTAATGTGTAAAATCTGTTTACATTCACTTATAAAATCGCACCAAGATTGTGAAGGTTGCACTTTAACTGTTTCACCTTCGAATGACACTTGTATATTCGTATTTGAAATAAAATTTCTACTGAGTAAACATTCAAATGGAACAGTTTCATTCGGTACAACATAAAATAATAAATCAATGTTTACATTTTCAACAACTATTTCAAAGGTAATTGATCCTAAAATTTGTAACTCTACTTTATTTATACCTTGGAATTTCTCACTGTTTACACTATTATCAAAGTTAATATTTTTAACAAGATCATATTTTATTATTGATATAGGACTTCCATAGTCAAACACAGAGTTTAAACAATTTTGAAAAGCATTACGTTGTAACAATTTTATTTTTGCAGTAGGAGAATCCATTCATTAAACGTACAATGAATATTAAAATACCTTTATTAATTAAAATAAATATTCGAGTAACAATCAAACTTTTATAGTATTATAATATCAAGGATTATTAGTCGAGTTGTTTCCGAGTTCGGTGTAATTTCACAGCCACTGGCGCGCGTGAGAGGTCCGAGAACTAAAATCCGGAACCTCCCACCATGCAAGAAAGCAGCGAGCGCACTCGTCGATAGTTAAAAGCAGCGTCAAGATGCATTCTAAAAGAATGGCGAGTGACCTCCGAGTCGCTCTATGTTTGTGAAACACTTTCCTGAGTAACGGTTAGTACCTAATCCACATTTTGTATATTCGTTATCATATTAGCTAATTTACAAAATTTATTTAGCGCAACGACACATCTGAAATCGCAACGAGAAATTAGAAAACCGCATGGATAACGTAGATATCGCACGCCACGTCCGAAAATCGCAACTGTAAAATTTGAGACAACATGATCCCTTTGAAGTTACAATTTAGAAACCTTAATTTGTTGGCTATGCAATGAAAAATTATATTAGTAAATAAATTTAGACAACGGAAGATTACGTTACAGTAATGCTGCCGTGATCCAAGTAAGGAATCCGCTTTGCTCCTACACCTGTGTTAAAGCATGGAAAGCAAGTATAATTAGTTGCTGTTCCGCTGCAGGTAGTTTCCATTACATCCAAGGACAACAGCTGCTCTTGGGTTCGTAATAGAATTATGATTTCCTGAGTACTTCCTTCTGAAAGTACATTATTTCATTTTGTTTGTTAGACGTACAAAAATTATTATTCAGTTTACCTGTAAATAAGCTGGTTTTCCCAGTATCAAATTTGCTTTCACTTAGCTTTGTAAATATGTGACCACACGTGGCTTCAACGTAATTTAACAGCTGCTATTACATCACCTGTTTGTTTGATCACTATTGTCAACAATTGCCCAATGGCTAACACATGTTTAGCATTTTAGTACAACCACTATTGATAACATTAGAGAATATCTTGGTGATTATTTTGACTTCAAACTAAATTTAAGTTTGTTAACTTAAAGAGAAAATTTCGTATATTCATTTGTAAATGACTCACACAGATCTGATTGGGTTATAAAGAAACTCTAGCATTTTTAGTTACATAGAATTATAAAATATTTGAGTAAGGATCAGTTGATAACCCTTACTACCATTTTGCAAGTACTTCAAATTTTATTTTATTTAATTACAATGATATTTTATTTACTGAAACAAAGAAAATTCTTATTAGTAAATTAATATTCTTCATTTAAAGTTTTTTATTCTGATCTAGTCTGATCAGACTTGGTAAACAAAAAGCAATAAGAACTAAATTTTATGATCCCATTATGCAGAAAATATTCTCTATACTTTTTAGGTATACTTGAGGGACGCAAATAGTGTTCCCATTTTTATGTGACTTAATTATTATTCTTTCTTACAGGAACAGCGTCTTATTCTGTTAAGACAAGTTTGTGTATCAACGACGATCTCTTTTTTGGGTCTCCAAGTCTGCCCTTAGAAAATTGCTATGCCCCTAAAATAAATCAATTTGGACTTGGTGGCGCCTGTTTGTTTTTTGTTAAGTGTAACCCTCCATAGATTTCGACTTACCCCCATTGCTCATTGCTCTACCCCAGGAATAGACCCTAGCTACGTCGGAAGACTTCGTGGAGCTGGTGTAAATATAGAGGATAAGAAAATATCGTTTCACTAGCACCCATGTGTGAGGCTGGCCAGGAAAAATGTAGCACTGGCGCCGGCAACGTTTGGGGCCTCGAAATTTGTTTGTTCAACGAGTAATTTGTTGAAATTCGTTCGTTCATAATTTAATTTAGCTCGAAAGTTGTTTGTTCATAATTTGATTTACCTTAAAATTTATTTGTTAAAAATTAATTTGCTTGAAATTTATTTGTTCTAAATTTAATTTGATTCGAAGTTTGTTAGCTCAAAATTTATTTTCCTTTGAAGTCCATTTGTCCAAAAATTATTTTGCTCGAAATTTGTTTGCTTAAGGTTTATTTGACATTTAGATTTGTTTGTTTGCTTTTGATAAAAGATTGGTTGTAACGGTAATCCCCATACACTCAATTCGTTAATTTGGTCAAATTTACTTTTGACTTTAATTCTGTTTTGACCCTTAAATTTTTTGATATTGTTTTGGCAAAATAATTTTACCAAAAACATTTTTGATTTTTACCTTTAGTGGTACGAATTTGTTTTGATAGCTTTTGTAAGATTCGGATTAGTTAGATTTATCGGTTTGATTCCATTAGGTTGTAGTAACCATGTCGGAAAAATTCCAAATTGTTTGTCTACTTAAAGAAGAATTGGAGTATGAACTAAGAATTAGAGGAGTGTTGAGTGAGAGGCCAGTGTTGGAGAAACGGAAAATTTTGGGTAGATTGTTAGCTAAAGAAATAGATAAGCCTGGTTGTTTGATTGACCTTTCGTGTTATGAAGTAGATTTTGCAACGGAAAGTAAAGAAATTTCAGTTTCAGTCGAGTCAGTTCGTAATATTGTGTCCGAGTTTGAGGGCGACTCATCAGACTCAATTTTTAGAAGAGCTTGTTCAAGGTTAAACCACCTTTCGGGACGAGCTAAGCGTATGAAAATTCCTTCAATAAATCGATGAAGCAATTAAGTTTAGAAATGAGACCGTAGCAACGATATTAACCCTTGAAGCTGAGTTGTACGATAAAATCAATAAAAGTACAGAGTCCACCTATTTAGATCGGTCCGTTGTAGTATCTCCTTTAGTTAGTGCACCTATCCATTCGACTTCGTATGTAACACCTTCAGTACCTATAGGTTCATGGCCTGTAAAATTCTCAGGTGACCCCAAACAACTACATTCATTTTAGATAGAGTTAGTGATTTGGCACAATCTCGTAAGGTATCCGAAGCTGACTTATTTGGATCAGCATGTGAACTTTTTGTGGGTGACGCTTTAGTTTGGTTTAGAACAGTGAAAAATTCTTTGCGAGACTGGAACTCCTTGTTAGAACGTTTAAGAGAAGATTTTCTACCTGGTTCTTCGGATGATGACATTTGGGAAAAGATCAGAAATCGTCGTCAAGGTAAAGACGAAAGGATTATTTTATTTGTCGCGATATGCAAACCCTCTTTAGTAGACTGACCAACGAGCCAGCAGAAGTTACTAAAGTTAAAATGATTAGAAGAAATTTGGTTCCTGAATATATTTCGGCACTTGCATTGTCGGACATTCAAGATTTGTCGACCCTAGTAAATTTGTGTAAAAGGTTAGAAGAAGCTTCTTTGATGAAACTAAACTCGGTTTTGGCGTCTTCTAATAAACCTAACAAGATTTGCAACCCTCTAAGCATCCATATGAGAACAAACATCCTGGGTTGAATGAGAAAGTTTATGCTGTTAAGAGTAGGGTGTTTCAGAATAAATTAGTCAATCCTCAAGTAACAGTAGCGGATAAGAGCTCTTTAGAGTCCTCGGTTTGTAATTCCTTTAGTCCCGATAAGAAGAATCATTTTGTTTGTTGGAATTGCTCCGTAGTGGACATTGGTTTAGAGATTGTAGAGCAACAAAAAATTTTTGTTTTGGATGTGGTCGAAAAGGCGTTAAGGCAACGTCATGTCCACGTTGTTCAAAAACCAGTAAGGCGGCAGGTACATAGTGGTCGGTATCCTGTTCCGCGTCATAAGGCTACAGTTATGATTTGTAAACAAGAAAAATACTTTAGTAAAGACGAGTGGTCGAGATGGCTTACAGTTGTTAAAAATTTTTGTCAGGACTCTCCGAAGCCTAAGAATAATACTCTGTTCATTGAGAAGCAGTGTGATAATCGACCCTACATTATGGTGAAATTAATAGATAGAGACATTACCGGTCTTCTGGATTCGGGATGCACTACCTCAGTGGTAGGATCTTTAGCACTTTCTATTGTTAGAAAATTAGACTTGAAAATTTTAGTTCAGCAAAACAGGTATCACTACAGCTGATGGTTCAATAAAGTCTGTTGTAGGCTCAGTAGATTTGCCAATTTGTATAGGTAATGATTGCCGCATCCTTAATGCATTAGTGGTTCCGTCCTACCGCATACATTTATTTTCGGTAGTGACTTTGCAAAATTATTTGGTGTAGTTGCTGACTTTAGAAGTAATAATTGGTTTATCCAAAGCAATGTTGGGAACGACATAGGGTATATAGGTCCGTCTTCCATCCCTTTGAACACTGAAGATTCTTTATGTGGTTTACATGACCTCTCAGATGCTCAAAGTGCGCAAGCACAAGAGTTAATAAGTTCATTTAGTGAGATTAGCAGCGACGATAGATTAGGACGAACTCACCTAATCGAATTGGACATAGACACAGGCAATGCCAAACCCTTCCACAAGAAACCATATGTCATGTCACCATATATGGGTAAGATATTGAATGAGGAATTGGACGACATGCTTAGACTTAAAGTTATAGAACCGTGTACTAGTCCGTGGTCCTCTCCAGTTTTGTTGGTTAAGAAGGCAGATGGAGAATATCGCTTCTGTTCATGATTCGTACCCCCTTGCGAACGTAGATAGAATTCTCAATATGTTGAGAGGTGCGAACTACATTTCGTCTCTGGATTTGAGAAAATCGTTTTGGCAAATCCCTCTTAGTGAATCGTCTAAGGATAAGACTGCCTTCAGTGTTATCTCACGAGGACAATATAGATTTACATGCATGCCATTTGGGTTGAAGAATGCTGCGCAGACGCAACAGCGTTTAGTAGATGCAATTTTTGGTCCACGTTTTGAACCCCATGTATTTTGTTATTTGGACAACATAATATTATGTTCGTCATCTTTTGAAGAACATCTAAAGTTATTAGTAGAGGTTAAGCAACGTTTAAAAGAAGCTAACCTTACTATAAATATAAGTAAATGTGAATTTTTTAAAAAAACACTTAAATTTTTGGGTTATATAGTAGGTTCGAACTCACTGTACAGATCCCGATAAGGTGTCGGCGATGGTTAACTTTCCCGTCCGAAAACCACAACGGAAATTAAAAGGTTTATAGGAATGTGCAGCTGGTACAGGCGCTTTATAAAGAATTTTTCGTCTTTAGTTTCGCCTATTAATGACCTCATTAAAAGTAAGAAAAAAGGTCAAACTGTAAACTGGAGTGCGGAAGCAGAAAATTCATTTGTGCTAATCAAGCAAGCATTAGTTTCTGCACCTCTTCTTTCTCAGCCAGACTACTCGGCACCTTTTATCGTTGAGTGTGACGCAAGCAACACTGGGTTAGGAGCTGTGTTGATTCAGAATGTAAACGGAGAAGAGCGTGTAATTTGCACGCAAGCAAAACCCTGAGCCGCATTGAGCGCAATTATTCCACCACTGAAAGAGAGTGTTTAGCGGTTATTTTTGCAATTGAGAAATTTCGTCCGTGGGTAGAAGGAGTTCGATTCACCGTTGTCACCGATCATTTTTCGTTACTGTGGTTGAGTAATCTTCAGAATCCAACTGGAAAACTCGCCAGATGGTCAGTTCGATTAAGGCAACACTCATTTGATTTGGTGCATAGAAAAGGAAAGTTCAATATAGTTCCAGATTGTCTTAGTCGTGGTGTTCCTTTAGAGAATCCAGAAGTTAACTTAGTAGAGATTAAACTTGATGCAGTAGACTTGTGGTATGAGTCTTTGAGGAAGAAAATTTTGTTATCACCCAAAAGCTACCCCAATGGAAAGTGGAAGATGGGTTTATTTATAAGTTTATACCTTCCTATTACCGCATTCGCGAATGTTGTAGAGTGGAAATATTTGGTGCCAAAGTCTCAGCGTAGATGTCATTAAATCATGTCATGACCCCCTTCAGCAGGACATTTTGGTTCCTTAAAACTTTGTCTCGAGTCCAAGAATTGTATTATTGGCCAAAGATGATCTTTGACGACGTAAATTTTGTAGGAAATGTTTGATTTGTGGTGCTCAAAACCACCCAATAGAGGTCCCCTTGGAATGATGGGAAAGGAGAAAGAAGTTGGACTACCATTCCAAACCATTGCATTAGATTTGATGGGTCCGTTTCCTCGTTCCAAACGCGGACATAAATGGCTCTTAGTTGTTGGTGATTGGTTCTCAAGTATTCGATTTTGCAACCTTACGTAGTGCTACCGCACATTTGATCAAGAAGTTTTGGAAGAAAAGGTATTTCTTGTCTACGGAGTACCACAATTTGTTATTTGTGATAATGGTCCACAATTAGTTGGACGTATTTTTAAAGCTTTGTGTGCAAGGTACGAAATTCAAAAAATTTGGTATAACGCTGTTTATGCTCCCCAATGCAATTTTGTGGAAAGAATCAATAAGACAGTTGGTACAGCAATCCGTATACGTAGAAGAACATGATACGTGGGATGTTGAGATATCGAAGATCCAATACACGATCAACTCAGCAAAACATGAGTCCACCAACTATTCGCCAAATTTTTTAGTTTTTGGTCGTCAGGTACCTTTAAGTGGAAAAGCTTATAATGATAATTTTATACCTGGTGAGGATGTTGATGTCGTCTCCAGTAGTAGACCTTCTTATGTTTTGGATCGTCAACTTTTGTTTGATATTTTTGGAAATGTCCGTGAAAATTTGCATGTAGCTTATCAACGTTCGTGTAAACGCTACAATCTTCGGAGAAGAGACATTTCATTCGAGTCGGAGAGTATGTTTGGAGAACTAATAAGGTCCTCTCGAGTGCTAGTGATAAATTTTCCGCTAAATTAGCTCCTAAGTTCGTTATGAGTAAAATTCGGAAAAAACATTCCAGTTTAGTATATGAGTTAGAAAACGAAGATGGAACAAGAGCAGGGAAATGGCACGTAAAGGACTTGAAACCAATTGGAGTATCAGATCCAAATGAAAATGATGATTTTGACGATTAATTCCGGTCCGGTCATCTCTTTGATATTAAGTAATGACGTAGTGGTTTGTTTTGTTTTGTTCCAATTCTTGATTTAGTGTCGGTCCACTAATATTGAGTATTTTGTTTGAGGAGTGAAGTAAGTGGTTTGAGATTTTGTAAGTTTTGTAAGTTTGAGGTGTGCCTTGGTGCACGCTGGTCGCTTTTGCTCGCTGCTTGCTCGGAGATGTGTTTGGAGGATGTCTTTGACAGATATCCTTACAATGTAGAAGTAGGTGGGCTATTTAACTATTGGTCCTGATTTCTACATGTCAAGGTGGAGAGAATGAATTGTTCTTTCCCTTGTTCCTTTTGACCGTTAGAAGTTCTTAGATTTGATAAGGTCAAAGTTGACTTGGTGATTTTCACCGTTTGGTCCATCACTAATGAGATCAGTTGTTCGTTAGCAATTAGTGATAGAATGATCAGTAGGGTGTAGGATTCTACAACCCTAACTGGGTTATTTTGGGTTTGAAATTTGATGAGTAACCTTATGGTTAGGTTACCTTTGTTTTGATCATCCCTTTGCGATGAAGTGATGATATTTGTATTTGAATTTGATGAGTAACCTTATAATTGGGGCACTTTTGTTTTGGTTATCACCTTGTGATGATGCTTAAATTTAGACCTATTAGTAGGGTATTTCTTTTGATTCTCACCTTATAGTGATGATATTTTGAATGGTAATGCTGTTCTGATGAGGAAGCATTCCTGTTTTTTTTTGTAAATAGAGCTAAATGAGCTCCTGGAAGTGAAGTTTTTTGAAATTAGAAGTAAATTGTAAGTGTTTGATTTTAGGTCAGAAATATTAGCCTTATTAGAAGTAGGAATCTCAAGTCAAGAAATTTTGTAAATTTAAATTCTTTTGTCCCGTGGAGTGTTTGACTCTCTAATTTGACCCCCTCCCAATTTTGATTATTACCGATTGTGACTCCCCGATTTTGTCTCCCGATGGACGTCAGGTACACGTAGTTACCAACACACTCTCAATTATAAATGAAGGTCCCTCCCATTTGAATAAATTTATAAAATTGCATAGTTGGTTAGGAAGGTAGGAAAGGCTAGTATTGTTGTAAAAAAAATTTTTTTTGTATTAGTTATATTTGAAGTTTTTTCTTAAGAAAAAAATTTTTTTCTTTTAGGAAAGAGGTAGTGTAACAATTTTATTTTTGCAGTAGGAGAATCCATTCATTAAACGTACAATGAATATTAAAATACCTTTATTAATTAAAATAAATATTCGAGTAACAATCAAACTTTTATAGTATTATAATATCAAGGATTATTAGTCGAGTTGTTTCCGAGTTCGGTGTAATTTCACAGCCACTGGCGCGCGCGTGAGAGGTCCGAGAACTAAAATCCGGAACCTCCCACCATGCAAGAAAGCAGCGAGCGCACTCGTCGATAGTTAAAAGCAGCGTCAAGATGCATTCTAAAAGAATGGCGAGTGACCTCCGAGTCGCTCTATGTTTGTGAAACACTTCCTGAGTAACGGTTAGTACCTAATCCACATTTTGTATATTCGTTATCATATTAGCTAATTTACAAAATTTATTTAGCGCAACGACACATCTGAAATCGCAACGAGAAATTAGAAAACCGCATGGATAACGTAGATATCGCACGCCACGTCGAAAATCGCAACTGTAAAATTTGAGACAACATGATCCCTTTGAAGTTACAATTTAGAAACCTTAATTTGTTGGCTATGCAATGAAAAATTATATTAGTAAATAAATTTAGACAACGGAAGATTACGTTACGAGTAATGCTGCCGTGATCAAGTAAGGAATCCGCTTTGCTCCTACACCTGTGTTAAAGCATGGAAAGCAAGTATAATTAGTTGCTGTTCCGCGCTAGGTAGTTTCCATTACATCCAAGGACAACAGCTGCTCTTGGGTTCGTAATAGAATTAAGATTTCCTGAGTACTTCCTTCTGAAAGTACATTATTTCATTTTGTTTGTTAGACGTACAAAAATTATTATTCAGTTTACCTGTAAATAAGCTGGTTTTCCCCAGTATCAAATTTGCTTTCACTTAGCTTCGTAAATATGTGACCACACGTGGCTTCAACGTAATTTAACAGCTGCTATTACATCACCTGTTTGTTTGATCACTATTGTCAACAATTGCCCAATGGCTAACACATGTTTAGCATTTTAGTACAACCACTATTGATAACATTAGAGAATATCTTGGTGATTATTTTGACTTCAAACTAAATTTAAGTTTGTTAACTTAAAGAGAAAATTTCGTATATTCATTTGTAAATGACTCACACAGATCTGATTGGGTTATAAAGAAACTCTAGCATTTTTAGTTACATAGAATTATAAAATATTTGAGTAAGGATCAGTTGATAACCCTTACTACCATTTTTGCAAGTACTTCAAATTTTTATTTTATTTAATTACAATGATATTTTATTTACTGAAACAAAGAAAATTCTTATTAGTAAATTAATATTCTTCATTTAAAGTTTTTTTATTCTGATCTAGTCTGATCAGACTTGGTAAACAAAAAGCAATAAGAACTAAATTTTTATGATCCCATTATGCAGAAAATATTCTCTATACTTTTAGGTATACTTGAGGGACGCAAATAGTGTTCCCATTTTTATGTGACTTAATTATTATTCTTTCTTACAGGAACAGCGTCTTATTCTGTTAAGACAAGTTTGTGTATCAACGAAGGCGATCTCTTTTTTTTGGGTCTCCAAGTCCGCCCTTAGAAAATTGCTATGCCCCTAAAATAAATCAATTTGGACTTGGTGGCGCCTGTTTGTTTTTTTGTTAAGTGTAACCCTCCATAGATTTCGACTTACCCCCCCATTGCTCATTGCTCTACCCCAGGAATAGACCCTAGCTACGCCGGAAGACTTCGTGAGCTGGTGTAAATATAGAGGGATAAGAAAATATCGTTTCACTAGCACCCATGTGTGAGGCTGGCCAGGAAAAATGTAGCAACGTTTGATATAAATTGGTACATAAAATGGTTTACTTATAGCTGTACTTACACATAACGCAGTACGATTAGAATCATTACCTGATTCTCTGGTATTTTTTTTCGTAGATGTTGTACGCATGGTCTCATTAAGTTTCTTCCTAGGACAAGTGTTTACCAAATGTTCAGTAGAACCACATCCATAACAGGATCCTTTACTTCTTATTGGACTATGGCATTGTGACTGTACACGCGCGGGGGGTCTTATAAATTTATAAACCGACTTACCTCCGCGGTGTTTTGTTTTTCTATGCTGCAGTTCCTATTCTTTCAACCAAGTGGACTGTATGCGAATTGAGTTTATATGTTACGTAACACTTGCACTATGTTTTTTAGGGTTTAACAACGAAAGTCTGGGGCACTTGACTAACTTACGGTACACTGAATGAAGAAACCGACGACCGTTCTGCTTCAATATCCATAAGCAAGTGTTTGTTCACTACTCTGTCCACTTATTCACACATGCCCAACGAATTTTTATGGCAGGATATAAGGGAACAAGGGATGACAGTTTTACTATTAGATTTACGACTACAAAATTTACGACTTAAAATTAAACACGCAAACGTGCGACAAAGAGACCGAACATCCCGCCCACCAAAATAAGTATGAACTAACTTATTTTATATTTAAAACTAATTAGAGCTATTAACTAAGAAACCTAACCGACAAACTTATATAAGTGAATATATGTGTACATACCATTAAATATCAAGTAACTGGCAGTAAACATAGTTTCACTAGAGGGCGTTTAACTAACCCTTGGGCTGTCTTGATGGTAGGTATCCGAACGATACCGTCTCTACCAGGGTGTAAATATCTTTCATGGCAATCTAAGATAACAATTTCAGTCAACCGATGCGACCGAGGAAGCAAAGTTGGAAATTTTGCATCATGCGACAAGTCAGAATTACATAGGCGACTGCCCACCCTCAACAAATCACGACTATCTAGAAACGGACTAAGGCTACGAAGTTGTTTACTAACAAGTTTTCCAGTTTTAATATTAGCAATGTCTTGGGCAAAAACATTTGTTTGAACTCTTTTAATCAATAACTGTATAACCTCTTGCTGTTGAGCTAGAGACAAACTATCAGAATATTTTGAACGCAAATCTGGACATTGAACATTACGAATGAAATGACGAATACATGTAATAATCCTACAAATTTTCTGCAGTTTTGAAAATTTATCCAACAACAAATCTAAGAAATTCTCAGACATAACGACTGTTAACGACAGAGTACGATATTCGACGTCCATCTGAGATGAGTCGATAAGTTTTGACAGCGATGTTACTGGCCATTCTTCATTACGACGTACTAACCAGGAAAGTCCTGTCCACCATAATGGATGATGAACCAACTCTGAAGCCAAAAGTCCACGTGAGGCACAATCCGCAGGGTTATCCTGGGACTTAACATGAAACCACGAAGATGGAGGAATACGTTCTTGAATATGCAAAATACGATTGCTAACGAATGTCTTCCACTTATGCGAGGAAGACCGAATCCAAGACAAAACAACAGTAGAATCTGACCACGCGAAAATATTACTAAATGATAAAATATCTGTATAAGTATTTTGACGAAATCTACTAAATCTGCCAAGAGTACGGCAGCACACAATTAGAGACGGGCAATGAAACGCGATTAGTAGGAGCAACCTTCGATTTTGCGCATACTAATGAAATGGTAATATTACCTTCTAGATCGAACGAACGGAAATAGATGACAGCTGCATACCCGGCTTCAGACGCATCACAGAATCCATGCAACTCCACCTTTTAAAATTATGACATACGATGCGACGCGAAATCTCAATATTCGAAACCGCTGGCAATTCACCCAAAAATGTTTCCATTTTGTATGACTTCAATGGAGGCTCTTGGTCCCACCGAGACCTAATAGCCAAAGATCTTGAACTAAACGTTTAGCGAACAGTACTACAGGTGCTATCAAACCGAGAGGATCAAAAATTTTTGCGATAGCCGACAAAATATTACGCTTAGTGCAAGTGCGCTCTTCAACGTCTAAGTTGTATAAAATGCATCTGTAAGAGCACGCCACGAAAGGCCCAAAATTTTTATTGAACCACTATCTTTATCTTGAAATGTAATTGCGTCCGAACTGGACAGGGACTCCTCAAGTTGGACATCACTTCCGGGCAATTACTACTCCATTTTCTTAATTGAAAACCACCACTAGAGCAAATACTATTCAATTCACCAATTAATTGATTAGCAGCTTCAATCGAATTACATCCAGTGACTAAGTCATCAACATAGGTATCGCCGCCAATACGGATGACGCGAAGGAAAATTAATTGATTCTAACCTTGCCAATTCTTGAACAGTACGCAAGGCCAAAAAGGCGACGACGAAACTCCATAAGTTACAGTATTTAATTTAAAGTCCATAATAGGATCTGACGGAGAAAATCTCCAGGACGATACGTTGATAATTACGATGAGTATCTTTAACCAAAATCTGCCGATACATTTGTTTAATGTCAGCTGTAATTACGATAGGATGTACACGAAAGTGCAATAACAAAACTGCAATGTCCTTTTGCAAAGCAGGACCAATACCCAAGCTATCATTTAACGACTTTCCAGATTGATCCTGACACGAAGCATCGAAAACCACACGCAATTTGGTGGTAGTGCTATCCCGCTTATGTACAGCATGATGGGGAATGTAATACATTTTTCATAACCGACGAATTTTCAAGCGATTTCACTTGAACCATGTGACCGCTTGTCAAATAATCCTCCATAAATTTTTATAATCTGAATACAATTCAGGATTTTTAACAAACGACGTTCTAACGACAAAAATCTTTTAATACAAATTGATCTCATACCCACAAATGAGGGTTCCGAAATTTTAAAGGGCAAGGACACTACAAAACGACCGTCCTTGTTACGTCTATAACCTTCCACAAATTGATTTTCACACCTTTCTTCTTCAGGAGAAATGTGTTTTTGAAGGAATATTTTCTAATTCCCAAAATCGACGAATGTCACTGTCTAAGGGTTCAACGAAAGCACACAACGACGTAATAGAACTATTCGGGAAACGACCTTTCCGTTAAAACCCAACCAAAGGTTGTTTTAATAGCAACTGGCTCGTTAGCGACACCCCAACGAGACTCATTCAACAAAACCTGAGCAAAGATTTCCGCTCCGAGTAGCATGTCAATTTTACCAGGAACATTAAAATTAGGATCAGCTAAGGCCAAACCTCGAGTATGCGACCATTCCTTGACCCCTATCGACGACGAAGGTAATTGATTACAAATGTTAGGTAAAATATAACAATCAATTCCATATGCTGGAGACCGTGCTCGAGGGACTGACTACACACGATAGTGCACCAGACACCAACGACGAATTCAAGCCAAGTCCTTGAACAGTGACATTGGCTCTCCGTTTCCTTAAACCTAATTTCTGACGGCACCTTTCAGTCATAAAACTTTCCATGGATCCGTTGTCTAATATTACACGAACAGATTGCAATGTTCCTGTATAATCAAGCACCGACACTATTGCCGTAGCTAAAAGCGTGGTTGTGTGTTCTAATGACGTCGAAATCAACGAGCTAGTGGCAGGTTGTTCATGCACAACCGACGACGACAGATTGTCTTCACTAGGTCTACTAGTAGAAGTAAGTCTAGGCGCCGCTCTCCGAGGAGACGCTGACCTTTGACGATGGGTTTGTCGGCGTGGCGACACCGATTTTTCTCGTTTATCGAAGTGAAGCAACGAATTGTGCGACTGATGACATGTTCTACACGACCAATCTAACTTACAATTTTTCATCGAATGTGAAGTGTTTAAGCATTTGATACAAAGATTTTTAAGCTTTACCACCTCAAATCTTTCTTGAGGGGTTTTATCGAGAAACTGCTTACATCTATAAATAGGATGCACAGCTTGACAGAAACTACAATTTTTAACATCATTGGTGGTACCAACTAAAGAAGTTTTAGTCGAAGTTCTAACGAACCTTCCTTTTTCTCTTTCTTTAACGGAATCTCGAGATTTTAAGCATGTTACTGAAGCAATGTCATTTATTTCCAACACTTTACATTGTTTTTCAATGTACGACCTTAAATCTTTAAACGAAGGAATTTCGTCACTATTTCCTAATTCGAAACGCTTTAAAATGTTTGTATCTAATTTTTTCGATAACAGATTAAACAACATGAAATCTAATAAATCTATTTCCATCTGCCTTAACGCGAATATATTTTCATCAAAACAACTAATTAATTGCCGGAGTTCCGCATGCGAGTCTGAGGAACTGACCTTAGGGCATTTTTCGAGAGCATTAAAATATGTTGAAAGTAATAACCTCTTGGACTGAAAACGATTAGTAATGATTTTATAGGCTTCCACGTATGCATAATCATTTAATGGCAAGTGTTTTATCAACGCATGACGACTCATCTAATGTATCAACGAGATGGCAAAATTTTTCAACGGGTGACAAACTGACATTATCATGAATCAACCGCTTATAGATTGCATTGTAACTCTCGAAATCTGAAATTCGTCCGGAGAAGCGGAGAACGGAAAGATGTTTCAAGCGAATTCCACAGCTTGACGAAAAAGAATTATTCATATTTTCCAACTTTGGCTTATTTTCTACCCGATCTAATTCGCATTGTTCAGCGATAATACGAATATCTAATAGATAATCATCGATTTTCACCCTAAGAGCCGAAAATTCATCCAATTGTTCACTTTCTTCATCAAAGAAAATATCCTTGCAAAAGGATTTGAAAAGCGTTTCAATCTGTTCGACAGTTTTAATCGACGCTCTAATTAAAGCAATCGATACGTCTTCCGATTGGTTGATCTTACTGTAAATGTGATCCAACCTTTAACTACAAATTTAGCTTCAAGAATAGCTTTATCAATTGATATAACCATATTTGATTAATGATTAATGAACGACAATAAAATTAATATAAAAACAATGCGTAACTCGAATACGCTAAATTACTAATTCATCTACGAAATTAAATTATTAATAGAAAAGTGCAACTAACTACAGTGCTTGCCCCACAAAGCTTTTAAGGTTTCAAATAAATACCAATAACCCTTTGTTATACAAGTTGCATGAACCGAATGGTTCCTCCAACTTGAACTGACAAATAAGGTAAAGCTTTACAATACAATAACCCCTCATAAATAGTTTACCTAAAAGGATACCGACGACGACGACCCTAATTTTGCCACAAAGGATAAGGAATGTATTGTAAAATCTACCGTTATAACCAGATGTATTTAGCATTAAATGTGTAAGCAAGATGTTCTTTTCTGTGTAACACGTTTAACCATAATAAAACTACAACGATTTTATAAATTTAAATTTAAATATAAGGAGTTTAAAGGATAGGAACTAATTATTTAATTAAAGATCCGGCTCGAAGGACCAATTTTGTACACGCGCGGGGGGTCTTATAAATTTATAAATCGACTTACCTCCGCGGTGTTTTGTTTTCTATGCTGCAGTTCCTATTCTTTCAACCAAGTGGACTGTATGCGAATTGAGTTTATATGTTACGTAACACTTGCACTATGTTTTTTAGGGTTTAACAACGAAAGTCTGGGGCACTTGACTAACTTACGGTACACTGAACGAAGAAACCGACGACCGTTCTGCTTCAATATCCATAAGCAAGTGTTTGTTCACTACTCTGTCCACTTATTCACACATGCCCAACGAATTTTTATGGCAGGATATAAGGGAACAAGGGATGACAGTTTTACTATTAGATTTACGACTACAAAATTTACGACTTAAAATTAAACACGCAAACGTGCGACAAAGAGACCGAACAGTGACACTACGTGTCCTCTGCGATTACAATTGTAGCATTTTACAGTGGAAAATCTAACTTGGCTAGTGGAGCCTTTCACGGTCCTGGATTCAAATACCATTGACTTTTCAGTTTGCAGTTTATTTCGTCTCATCCTAAGAACACCTTCGTAACTAATCATGTCTCTAAATAAATCGTCTTCATTTTTATGATATTTTGAAATAATAAATGTAGCCATTTTGTGAGACAACAAACCAATCGATAATTGCTCTTTGATTTCCGAAAAATCCAACTGTAATTTTTTACATAATGATACCTTAGCATGGAAATAATTACTTAGATTTTCATTAAGAAACTGCTTGCGTTTTTGCATAGACGTCCATAAATCGGTTTTGCTTTGACTAATCAGAAACGTCTTACAAAAAGCATCTGCAAAGGATTGCCAATCTGGGATTTCACTAATACGGACAGCTAACCAATGTTTAGCTGCACCATGCAAATGGCTTTGGGTAGTTTGAAATAGGAAAGCATCTGGCCATCGATGTAATGTCGCTGTCCATTTTAGATTCTCAAGCCATACATTAGCTAAATGTAGATCTGCATCACCTTCAAAGTCTCCAATTGTCTTCGAAAGATCCGGTATAATATTGTAATTTCGTACATCACTCATTTCAGAAGCACTGTTAATCTTAGTAATTGTGTTGGCCTTGTTACTTAACTGTTGAGAGACTTGTAACATTCGTAACATTTGTGAATTCTGCTGCATAAGCTGTGATACTGTGTCTAATAATGTTGAAACTTCATTCTGTACTGAGGCCCACTGTTTTGTTCATGGTTAGTACTATTACTAGCACCTTGAGCATTACAAAATGTTTCAAAATCTTCTAAGTTATAACCGGACTTGTTTCCGTTTTGCATAATAATCAGTTGATATCAAATAAAACAAAAATGCAAATTTTTCCAATATTACGAAAAACGTGGTTTTAGGTTAGGTTTCACAAAATGTGAAATTTAAAAAAAAATTTAAAATTTTTGCACTTAAACACATTATTCCGTAACCTCACACCCGAACTGTAGGATTGGCCGAAAAATAAAACATAAACCCTGATTTAAATAATTGAATTAGTTTATTACCATAAGTCATAAACGTGACAGGTCACCGCGTCATAACCACGATTAATAATAATAATAATAATAATACGTATCTGCAGGGTTGCCAGCAGTCAAGCATGGAAAGTGTATACAAAGTCGTCTACAGTACCATTTTTAGATTTAGTTATAATTAATAAATTAATTCCCGCGTATTTTTTAAATTAAAAAAGTTAACTTCCGCCGTTGCCGACAGTCGCGTCTGCGCAGAGTGAATGAGGTGTGTGAAGGTCGAAAGCAGGCATTAAGCCACGAAACCTCAACGAAGCTACAACTATCTGAGTGGTGTGTTTTTTCTCTTTAAAATTAGGTATGTAGGTTCCCTGCACCTTACCTTTGTGTACCTGTTACCTAATCCTTTCATTCCCCTACGAGTGCAACAGAAGTTATGTGTACTCATAGATAAAATCATGATATTGTTGTTTTAAACCTGGGTTTTTCTCAAGTTTTTGTTCTAGTTTAAGAAAGCGCTGAGTAGCTGTAGTTATAGAATCTCCTAATTCAGGTGTAGGTTCCTTAATTGGAATTTTTACAATAAAATGACCATCATCATTAAGAGATGTGTTTTGTTTGAAGTGTGTTTCACAATAGTTTTCTTCGTCAGAAAAGAATTTTATTTTTGGATATTCTTCAAGTGACCAAAATTTAGACAATTGTGCTTCTAAAGTGGCATTAGAAGAGTGATAACAATGTAACGCATTAGAAATAGGATTTTGTGTATAAATTTTGCCCGAAATGAGCCAACCAAGTTTACTTTTTTGTAAAATGGGACCATTGTCGCCAAGTTTAACTTTCCCAATGCCTAATAAATCCCAAAAAGTGTCTGCACCAATTAATAAATCTACTGAGCAGGGTGACCAAAATTTGAGTCAGCAAGTTTGATATTTTTGGGTATGTCTAATGACGTGTTGCAAATGTAAGTGTTTGGCAAGTGACCAGTAATGTTTGGCAAGACTAAACAATTAAGTGTTGTTTCAAAATTGTTTACCTTAGATTTGATTGTGACTGTGACAATGTGACTGACATCATGATCAATTGGTTAATTCCAAAAATGGGAATGTTTGTGTTGCGTTCTGGCAATTGTAAAATGTCACAAAGACGTTGAGATATAAAGTTCGATTGGCTTGCGTTGTCTAAAAGAACTCTGCAGTCGTGTAGATTGCCAAAAGTGTCAAGAATTGTGACAACTGCAGTGGAAAGTAAAACTTGTAACTTCGCAGAAGTATTAACGGTCAGACTAACAGGTGTAGCTGACGTTGTAGGAATGAGTTGCTCATTTGCAGCTGCAGTAGTAAGGTTCTGTGAAGTGTTTTGTGCAGAAGTAGACTGCACATTTGCATTGTTGTTTTTAAAACATAAAAGAGTGTGGTGGAATTTTCCACATTTACGACACCCTGTAGACTTGCAATTATTTGTTAAGTGATTAGCACTTAAACGGTTGATGCATAGTCGTAAACGTTTAGCAGTGTTTAACTTGTTCGAGCCATCGAGTTTTGTAAATTCTGTGCAATAGTAAATTGCGTGATTGTTAGAACAGAAAGGACATGGTTTTGTAGAAGTTGTAACAAATGATTTAGAAGCTTTGTTCGTTCGTTGTGGTGTAACAGACTGTTGCGGTTTCGTGTCACTATTGACGTGTAAAGATTCAAGAATTCGACATTTTTCTTTCAAAAAATCAATTAAGTTTTGTAACTCTGGTAAGTCACCAGTTTTGTTTTCCGCTTCCCATGCGCGTCGTGTAGCGTTGTCAAATTTGTTAGTATTTAAGAATATAATCAAATCATCCCAGTGTTCAGTGGTACGTTCGAGAACCCTTAAAGCGCGTAGGTGTTTTTGTATGCCATCTAATAGTAGTCGCAAGGCTTCATGAGATTCTTTTGCGACAGAAGGTAAATTAAAAAGTGCTTTAATTTGATTAGTGACCAACAACTGTTTGTTTTCAAACCTTTCTTGAATTAATTTCCAAGCTATCAAATAATTAGCGTTTGATGCCTCTAAACATTTGATTGTATCTGCAGCAATTCCGACCAGTTGAAGGCGCAAATAATGAAATTTAGTGATGTTAGAAATGCTAGTATTTGAATGAATGATTGACACAAAACTGTCTCTGAAAAATAACCATTGATCAAAAGACCCGTCAAAAGTAGGCAGGACTAATTTCGGTAAACGAAAAATTGGCAGAGTTCTGACCACTGTGGCCACTGTTAATGTTGCTCGCTGGAGAACCAGCTTTAACAGTACCATTTTTATCACAAATGAATTTTTTGACAGTTGCCGCAATTTTAAAGAAATCATTTTCAAATTTTTCTCTCTGTAGACCATGTAAAGTAGCATAATTAGATTCGCATTGTTCATCAGCATTTTCAATAAGTAATTAAACCGTATTAAATTCATCTAAAAGTGCTTCATCTTTATTTAAACGCTCTTGTAATTCATTTAAATCATAATCTGCATTTTTAACTGAATGAAAGTAATTATTGAACCGTGTTAAAGAGCTTTTAATAGCTGTACACTTGTTTTTGTCTGTATTAGACATTGTGATAAATACGTAAAATGTAACAAACAAGTAAAAAATGCAGGTTGCAAAGAAACACCGTAAAGCATGTCGTGGTTTATGTAATTAACTAGAGCTTTACAGCTGTTTGAAAGATGTAAACAAAATACAGACTTTAGCTATAAAATTGTTGGAATGATGTATTAAAAGGAGGTCATGTACCTTTCCTGAAGTGATGTTGTTAATCTTATAAACCAGTTGTATTGTAAGAAGGGTGTACGCTGTCGACCTTGTATTGAACGAAAGCAGAAAGCAGGTAGAATTGGAGGAGCGAACTTGCAGTAAAGTGAAGAAAATAACCATCAATTCTAAGCAGGTAACTTCAACCTTGAACGTTGATGTATGTAGCAGTAATTTATCGCTGGTTTTTAATTAAGTATTCGAGCTGCCGAAGGACCATTGATGTTTGTGATTAAAGTGACATTTTCTAGAATTTCACGTGAAGTACACAGATTTATTTGTAATATGTACAATTGTACAAAATATTACATGTTAAGTAGAGCGAATATTTTAGCGGTAACTGAGCAGAGCATCTTGACCGTGCAAGCGTCTGGAACCGATGTGATCGTAGGGTGCCAGTGTATTCTTGTTTGTTGTCGTTGTGACGTATGAAGGGGTTGGGTTGGATTGACCGCAACAATATCTATGCGGTTGTTTCTATGTAATATATTTTATAATATAAGGTGTTTGTAATATGTATTATCATATATTTAAATAAAACTTACTTACTTACTTAATGTTTGATTTGAATACATTACGTGAAAATAGAAGAATGAGTGCCTTCAATTTGTGTTGCACCCTGGGAGCGACTATGCAGTAGCCAATGTGCTTAACATGAAATCAGCTGGTTAATTTTTATATAGTTAAATTTAATATAAATGATCATTGTGAGAAGACCAGTTACCTCAGTGATGTGGTCAGATTTGGAAAAGAGGTCGTATTTTGAAGAATGTTATAATTTGATAGAAAGTCAATGAGTGATTTTGAAGTATGGTTATAAAAGGCAACAGCTTAGGTGATGAGATTTTGGAACATCGAAAGCAATGAAACCAATCTGGAATAACTGTTTTCCAGATAGCGAATACATCAACAAAATTGCTGGCTCAAGATGGTTTGAAGCTTTTACTTTTGAACAATTAGTAAAACCTTTCAAGGTAAGTGAGTACTTTAAAGTAGTTTTGTATTTTGGCCGATTTTACATGCCAGATTTTATTTTTTTTTATGTTTTTCATAGGCACCTACCCACACACCACTGAAAGTTAGTCGACCGTTATATCGTTACGGGGTCCCCACTCCTTCTGGGCAATTCTAAATACATAATGTAACATCATTTTTACTCATAATAGTGTAAGTCAGAACAAGCTTTGACTATTAATTCTTCATTTAGTTTGAAATTAGAAGAGATATTAAGATAAAATTTAACAAATTTAGAATAAACGTACTTGATGTTTACCTCTTCACTGTTATTAAACTTTTTCCACCTTTGCCAGTAAGAATCTTATTCCATTCTTCCTCAGTGCCCTTAATAGCAAATTGAGTTAAATTCTCGTTTTTTAATCTCTCCAGCTCCTTTTTTTGTTTTTTGTGTAATTCCTGAAAATGGCAACATTCATATAGAAAAAATGTGTAGTTATCAAAACTTACCCTAGCCGATTCTTCCAATTCTTCCTGCATACTTATAGTAATTGGTGTCAAATTTACTTCCTTTTGTGGAACCAAAAGTTTTTCAATATTAGCTTCCAATATGGCATTGAGATATTGTGTACATCTTCGAATTAACCGATTAAAAAGTGCCAGAATCTGAGATACTGGTAGATCTAAGTCGGTTGAAATTGTTTCAACTGTTTTGTGTTGTAATCCGATAGATAAGAGAATAGCCTAAAACAACAATGCAAACATCTGAAATCAAATAAATTATTTTACCGATTGTACAGCAGAAAAGTGAACGTCTCCCATTTGATTCAAAAAATATATCCTGGAAAGAATGGGAATTAAATCAACCACTAAATGATAATCAACCAAATTATTGCTGTACATTTCTAATCGTTTGATGTCATACTTGGTTAAATACACGTCCAATTCTGACTTCGCAAGATCTACAAGCATACACTTATACACTGTATTGATATAAAACAAACATACTTCTAGCCATTATTTTTCTAGTTTTGTTGGACAAAATACTCAGTGCTAAACCTGGTGTAAATTTGTTAAACTGAAAAGATAATAGCGATACAAACCGCCGTTGAAAATCTAACCAATACTCTGTAAGCCAATTTCTACTTTGTTCTTCGTCCTCATCAGATTTAAAGACATTGAGCATTATACATGAATGCTCTCCGGTTAAGTCATTTGTGGTTTGGCGTAAATAGACGGGAACATAGTCTAATTTCTTCCTACAAAACGATATCATTACTTTATTTCCAAATTTAACAATAAAAACATTATTAATCAAATACAAAGTTTTATATTCGTTCATAAAATAACAAATTTGCTTGTGCCTTAAAAATCCTTTTTTCCGGCAGTTCTGCAACACGAGTTATTAACATAATCCCATTTTCCCAATGGAATTTTGGCGTTAACTTTGGCATTTACACAGTGAGAACAAGAGTTGTTTATGATTTTTTAGATAAAAATTGCAACAGTAACTATCGCTTTCTAACTGAGTTCTTATTTTTACACATGCATCATAATGTACAACGTGAAGTGAGCCACTATGTTGCACAACACCATACAATGTATTGTAACAAGTTTATTTTCCAGCAATATATTGACAAATATTTAAGTTAATATTTTTATAAAAAGTCAATTCAAGTATAATATCTCAACACGGTCTACATAATAATTATTACAGGTTGTTGAATCCAACATAAGCTTTAGAACTGCGAGCATAAATTATAAGTTAAACGGTGACAGAAAATACCATTTGCGAGCGTCATTATAAGAGCTCCCTCCTTCGATAATTGGAAAAATCGTTGTAACTGTTGTCAGGCGGTAGTATACGTCGTAATAGAACACTTTCACCTGAGCTGTTGCTTGAGAAGGTCATTCGTTCTTTGTATAGAAGAACATGGCCTCGGGTTATTACACCTGGTGTTGGAAACACAGGAAGAAAAAAGTTGATTTCGATATTAAATCGTCTTTGTGAAAGGCACTATATGTCGACGCTTTGCAGAATATAGTTTGCACAAAACGAGGCGTAATTTAAAATGGTTGGCTTTAGAATAGCAGTAAGTATTACCGAGCTTTAGGGCCTTTGTTAATTTAAAATTTGCAGTGCAACTTATAGGATAAGTAAAACTTATGTGAAATGCAATTATTGGAAATGTAAATTTTATTTGAAATGCAACTTGTTTTAAACGTGATTTAATTGGTATGCAACTTATTTAAGGTACAGTTTATTTGATGTGGCAATTTATTCAACGTGGATAATTTACTTGATGTGGATGCACGTGATGTTAGTTTGATATTCTGTAACAAGGTTAATTTGATTATGTGGTTTTGGAGAATTCAACCTGATTATTGTTGAAATAAGAAGATTCCAAATTATCATTTAATATTCCGGAGATGGTCCAAATACATTGCAAGTATTCTTCTGATAGATAAGCATCTGGTATGTAATTAGAGTTTTTAAGTACGTCAACCTGTAACCTTTGGAATGACAAACAAGTAAGTTTTTGTTTGTTCACGTGGAAATTTCCTAGTTCATTATGTGATTGACCTCAGGTTATTTTTATCATTGGTGAAAGGAATCTATGAAACTTCACTTTTATCTTTTTATTAGTACAGACAAAAAAAACGGTAGGGGGCGAGGCGATATATAGGTAGAATAAGGGTTAACTTTCAAGATTAACATAAATTAAAGCTATTATTTGAATACCAAACTATCTAAGTTTAGATAACTAAATTGTTTTATTTTGCTCTTCAATAGTTATTAATTGGAATATTTTATCATACAATTTAATGTGAAGTCTAAGTAGTACTACCGAAGGCCAAATAAAATTTGTAGCATAAATTCAATCATTCATAATGCTCAAGTTTAAACAATTACAAGAATAAAATCTTGCTTGATTTTTATAATGTAAAAATTACAACACTCTATTTTTGTGAGATACAGATGTTGAGATCATTATCGAGTATATAAATACATATTTTTCCTAATCATAATTTAGTCAATATTTGAAGGAAATTTGTAAGATAAAGCTTTGTAAATAATTTTCAACTGAAACTTAAGAGAATAGAAATTCATTTTGGTCAAGTCTATGATTATTAGTTGGAACGAATGACGTTTGATTCTTATTAATTATGAATTTTTTGAACTGAATGCACAAACTGTGCTAGTTTTGGTTTAATCTGATTACAGGTGTAGCAGTGCATCTTTAACAATCAATATCGAGCCATAAAGTAAGCATGTATAAGGATTATGTTCTCGTAATTTTTTGTGTAGCGGTATTTGAGTATAGGTTTCCACATTCCCCTTATACAAACAGACTCAAATTAGGTCTTCATTGTATAAAAAAATTCGGTGGTGCCATATTCACTATATTTTTGGTCGCAATCCAACCCCGACCCTAACTCATGTTCTACCCAGAGCAAATTGCTCGAATAGCCGCTTAGCCTTTGGAGGTTTCCTTATCTACAAGCCATTTTCCATCTAAACTAACCTTGGGCTCTTTACATCATCAGGAAATCCTCATTATCTATCCTTGTGCCTTTCAGCTGGCAATATAGAAGTAAAGAAAAATAACCCATTAGTAAGGCAAAACGTTATAGTATATAACACTTTAGTTTTATTAAAATTGAGTGTTGCGAGATTTTGACATCGCTTTGAACAAAATGACATTAAATCCAGTAGAATAGAGAACGAAACATGATTATTCACCTTTGCAGATCGAAGACTTAAAACCTGAAAATGCTTTAAATGCAAAATCAGTACAGTTCTTTTATTAGGTCCACCATGTCGCTTTGTACATGAATTACAGCTTATTTAATTATTTCCAGTAAGGATATCACGTCGTGAATTCGCTTAAACAAGGTTGCAAAGAATATTCACCTTCTTTACAATGGTATCTTAGCATTATAGTGTTTCCCCAATTAAACTCATAATTATTTATCACAATTTTGTTATTTTGTAATCCTTGCACGTTAATTATACATATATTGGTATATAGAAAAACATTTATCAATTTTAACTAGTGTTCCATTTGCAATTATAATTAAAATTAAATTTAATTATAGCATAAGATGTACCTTGCAGCCCCCGGTTCCTTCCTCTACCGATTGTGTATAACATCTTGAGACCCCTTATTATTGCATTTCAACTCCTTCAATCACATATTTGCCATCCAATAAAATCTGATACCCTATTATTACCGCAATAGTAATCCCTAAAGTAGGGGACAAAGAATACTACTATAGTAAGCCTGCTTATCGTAAAAAGCGATTAAAAGGCACAGCAAGGAGCAGTAGGCTTGCTGGCTAAAAGATATTGGAGAAGAGTCGGTTGGTGTCGGGCGATCCTCAATAATTAACTAGGTTGTTAGGGGTTGGCCGTGACAGATACGGCTTTTTGAAAAAAAACTTTAAAAACTGCGTTGTGCAAAGATATGGGAACCTACCACAGTATTTCCCAGGTATGTGTGGCCTAAAACACGAAATATGTATGATGGAGAGCTCACAAGTAAAATTCTTGTCCGTAGGTAAAATACCCCCTCATTCGGATCTCCGGAAGGGGGTACTTGGGCCTCGTCACCGTAAGAATTTAAAACAACGATTCAATTTAGAGATAGGGACTTGAAATGTAAGGTCATTATTTAGAGTAGATAAGTTAACGAATTTATTAGTCGAAATAAGAAAAGGAAAGCTGGACACTTTAGGTATTACTGAGGTGAGATGGCCAAATAATAATGACTTTTTGAAAGATAATTATAGAATAATTACAACTTCTGCAACTAATAGACAGGCAAGGGTAGGAATAGTGTTAGGTAAAAAATTAAGACGTTAAGTTAAAGAGCACTTACAATTTAGTGATAGAATAATTATGGTTAGATTGAGTACAAAACCCACAGACACTGTTTTAGTACAGGTTTACATGCCAACAACTCAGGACGAGAATGAGGAAGTAGAAAAGGTATACGAGGATATAAATAGTATCGTGAGAAAAGTAAAGGAAGATGTGAATTTAATAGTTATGGGCGATTTTAATGCGTCAGTGGGAGAAGGTAGTGAGGGGAAAATGGTAGGAAAATTTGGGTATGGTAGACGAAATGATAGAGGAAAAACATTAGTTGAGTTTTGCCAGGAACGTAGATTAGTAACTGTAAACACCCTATTCGAACGTGTTAGAAGAAGATTGTTACGTGCCGAAATCGGCCGTAAACATTTCTGTAAGTTTTAATTTGTAAGGATTTCGCGCCAATACATTTGAAAAGGCGTGTGTGTATTTCCGTCACTTTAGACAGTGCGTTTGCGCGAGATTGCGCCGACGCGGTGTGCCAAGAAGGGTGGTGGTGAATTTCCAGGAGACGTGTCTGGACTGGTGACCGAGATGCCAACGAATGTAGTTATCTTTGTGTCTTATCGTGTCTTCTTCTTTTCGATATGTAGGTTTCCTGCTACACCCAATTATCGTTCATCCTTACCTGTCTTCCTTACCGTACCTCTACATAGGAAGAGAAAGAAGACAAATTTAATTTGGTTTCAACCGGCCCAACGAACACCCACGCCCGAAAAGGATCAACGGAGCCCGCCATCATGGAGTAATGCTGGAGAAGCCCTACAGTTTATGTAAGTAGTTTGTGGTTTTTTATGTGATGGAGTAATTTTATATAATTGCATGACGTAATTCCTTATTTACGCATCATTTTGCAATTATTTAACATTGCTACCAACTGACTGTAGTGGCTCGCGTACCTTACCGCCGAGGTTATAATAAGATATACCTGGAAAGCGCCAGGTGAAAGGGCTAGATAGCAAATAGATTATATTTTAGTTAAACAAAGATTTAGAAACCAAGTTAAAAACTGTCGTAGCTATCCAGGGGCTGACATAGATAGCAATCATAACTTAGTTAAAATGAAGTGTAAGCTAAAATTCAAGAAACAGAAAAGTTAAAAGAGAGGGTTGGTATCTAGGTAAGCTTAATGATAGTGAGATAAAAGAGGAATATAAACAAGTATTAGATAATAAGATCGAAGAAATAGCTATAGGAGGGAACGTAGAAAATAGATGGAAAGAAATAAAAAGGGCTGTACATGATACAGCAATATACAATAAGTAAGAAAAAAAATAGAAGCGAGAAAACCCTGGGTAACAAAGGAGATATTAGATTTAATAGAGAATAGAAGAAAGCTTAAACCTTTCAGAGAATTGGATAGTGAAAGTAAGCAAAAATATAACAGAGTTAGAAATAAGATAGTACATGAGTGTAGAAAAGCTAGAAATAAATGGATGGAGGAGAATTGTAAGGGAATACAAGATTGTTTTGCGGGTAGGTAAACAGACAGGGCTTACAGGGCAGTTAAAAAGTTTTTTGGGGAAGATAGGAAAAAATATAATGGTATTAGAGATGAGAATAATGAGCTTCTAATAAATAAAGTTGAGGTAGCAGACACATGGAAAAGATATTTAGAAGATTTATATAAGAGAGATGATATGGCTGAGTTAGAGAACGACCAAGAAGAAGATGTAGAAATAGGAATTTGATAAAGCTGTTAGGGATCTTAAACTAAATAAAGCATCAGGGATAGACGATATACCCGCAGAATTAAAAAAATATGCAAGTCGGAAAACTTTAGACAGGTTATATGAACTAGCAAAAGTAATATATGACACAGGTGAGGTCCCAATAGATTTCAAAAAAAAAATTATTATCCCAATCCCAAAAAAGTCAGGAGCTGATAGGTGTGAGAATTTTAGAACGGTTAGTTTAACTTCCCACACTTCCAAAATACTAACAATAATAATTAAAAATAGAGTAGAAGTTTTGACTGAGAATTATTTAGGCGAAGACCAATATGGTTTTCGTAAATACAGAGGGACTAGAGAACAGATACTAATGATTAGAGTAATTATTGAAAAAAGGTTTGTAGATTTAGAAAAAGCATTTGATAGGGTTAATTGGATTGTTATGTTCAGGGTTTTGCGAACAATAGGAATCTCTCATAGGGATAGAAAAATCATTTACAGTCTATATAAAAACCAAAGCGTAGTAATTAGATTTGATGAAATAGAAAAGGAAGCTAAGATTAGAAATGGTGTTAGACAGGGTTGTATACTGTCTCCCTTGATTTTTAATGTTTATATTGAGGAAGCTTTAAACTTAGCTAGAGAGAGAAAAGAGATAGGTATTAGTGTACAGGGACAGAAAATAGACATGTTACGTTTTGCAGATGATATAGCCATTATAGCAGAGTCTAGAAAAGAGTTAGGAGAGTTTTTAAATATTTTAGATGAGATACTACAGAGTAACTATAGTAGGAGAATTAACTCAGGAAAGACAAAGATAATGACAAGTGAGTTACAGCCTAGTTTTAAACCAAGATTAAAAATAGGTAATACCGAGTTAGAGGAGGTAGATGAATTTTGCTCTTTAGGTAGTATAATTACAAAGGACGGACGTAGCAGAAGGGATATAGTAGCTAGAATAGCTTAAGCTAACCAAATGTTTTTAAAAAAGAAAGACTTACTAATAGCTAATAGTATTAGTTTATATAATAGAAAAAGTTTCTTAAAGTCGTACGTGTGGAGCGTTCTATTATACGGTAGTGAGACTTGGACAATTAAAGAGGTAGATAAGAAAAAGATAGAAACTTTTGCAACTTGATGTTATAAAAGAATGTTAAAGATTAATTGGACAGATAGAGTAACAAATGAGGAAGTTTATAGAAATTAAAGGTCAGGAGAGATAGAATAATAGGGCACCAGTTAAGACATGAGAGACTATTTAGTAAGGTCTTAGATTATAGACTACCAAATAAAAATAGAGTAAGAAGGCCTAGACAAAACTATATAGTCAAATTATTAGAAATTTAGGTTGTAAAGAGTATGTAGAACTTTTTAGATTAGCACAGAATAGAAAAGAAGTTACAGCTGCATCAAACCGACCTTAAGTAAGGCCGAAAACAAAATGATGAGGACCGCAATACTGTAATGCAACGAATCAGGGTGTATATTCAACTGTATTCTTCCCTTTAGAGTAAAAAGAATGGATCCATTCTTTTCCCACAACTGAAGGTTACGGATGACGTATTTCTTCCAGCGAGATTCGGGGTCTATTCCTGCAGTAGGCACTGAGAATGCAAGGCTGGGTCTATACTCAAAAATACTCTATACAAAACAAAAGAAAAAATTGCACAATCACCTGGGCTCCACTGTCTAATTTGGACAAAAGAATAAATTAAGGAAGGATGCAAAAAAATCTTACTGGCAACTTTTTAATTAGATAATATTCAATACTTCGTTTAAGCTGAACCATATTTCCAAATCACTACCTGAAATCATTATTATTTTGTTTTCGACCTTACTTAAGGTCGGTTTGACGCAGTTCTAACTTCTTTTCTATTCTGTGCTAATCTAAAAAGTTCTACATACTCTTCACAACCCACATTTCTAATAATTTGACTAATATAGTTTGGTCTAGGTCTTCCTATACTCTTTTATCTACCTAGCTCTACATAGATATTAGCAACCTGATGGTTGTTAAAGAACTCCAACATGTTTACATGATTTCCATTTATAATGGAATGAAATATTACCTGGTTATCCCCTCCAAAAAAGAAAAAGTGTTTAAGTAACAAATCGCTACCAACATGCCAGACCGTTAACTAATTGTGAGCTATGTCATGGAGACATTAGTTAACACAATATAATAAACAATATGTATAACATAAATATTATACAAACAAGTTACACTTTTCGTCTTAGTGCTGCAAGGTTTCTATTCAAATCATCCAACAAGAGAGCACCATATATTTACTATACACAAGTGCACTAGGTATTGAAATCTCGCTATCTTTAATGAAGATATATGAATATTCCCACTGGCAAGAGGAATTGGTGGCAACACCGTAAAGAACTGTCAACCTTTATTGTGTTAAATGACAGTATCCTTTAAGAGTAATTCTTGGAATTCATTTGCATCCAGTTACCTTCCTTACTACATTTGGCATCATCCTAAAGTTAAAACGAATATGAGAACGACATCATGCTTGGAATATAGGCAGCACATCGATAAAACCCATGTGATACACGTTGCGTAATGAACCTTAATATATTATTTAATTAGCCATATAGTGCTGTGTAGTGCAGTACTTTAAATACACTTCAATATTAAGAACATTAATAATACCAACAGGTGTCCCGACAGCATTGCTTGTTTGCACATAACAGTTTCCCACATGGTCTCATAGAGCAATCATTGTCTACATTTTTGCGTATTAATATTTCGTTTTGTTTAGTGAATTATAAAATATAGCTTCAAGCATTGTTTTATATGTTATATGCGCTAAAATCCACTCTGTAGTATTTAGTCTATGGTCAATGATGTATCCAGGTAGGGAGATTGAGAACATTTTTATGTGGTGGCTGTATGTGCATCTCTCTCACTCTAACTACTGATTATTATTAGGTAATGGAGATTTGCACTGCTAATGTATTGTAATGTAATCTTAATAAATAGAGTCTATCATAACGTTGTGCATTATTTTCAATCTGCGAAAATACAACAGGTTATGGGCCCAGAACGTGCTAGCGGAAAGTTGTTGAAAAGCAATCTTGGATAATTAAAAGAAGTTGAACTAATAAAAGTGAGGTTAGTTTTATTTTGTTGATCACGTGTAATATTTTACAGGGTATTGTTAATGATGGCCCAACCAGGCAGGAATTATGCGATTGAGCAACTAAAAGGCAGCAATTATTATAATTGGAAGTTTAGGATGGAAATGATCCTAGAGGAAAATGGAGTATTTGAACTTGTTCGATCTGAAGTTGCTGTTTCTAAGGTGTCAAGTGAAAAAGAAAAGGAAATAATAACTTGTAAGGATGCAAAAGCAAAATCTTTAATTGTGCAATGTGTTGAAGATAGTCAGCTGGAATGTTTGCATGAGAAATCAACGGCATTTAATATGTGGAACATGCTAAAAGAAAAATACGAACAGAAAGGGTTGCCTGGACAACTGTATTTAAAGAACAAGTTATTATCAATGAAGCTACAAGAGAAGCAATCGTTGCTTATGCACATAATGGAATTTGAGGAAACTGTACGACAATTACGAATTGCAGGTACACAACTAAGTGAAAATGATCTAATTTGTAATATGCTGCTAAGCCTACCAAAATCGTATGAGACAATCATAACCGTAATTAAAAATACCAAAAATCTAACATTTGAAGCTGTGAAAAATAAATTAGTTGGTGAATATGAAAAACAGAAACTAAACAAAGAAGGTACAGATCATTCACAGGATGGTTCATATGCATTCAATGTACAGCACAAGGGGGTATGTTATGGGTGAGGTATTGCAGGACATTTTAAAAAAGACTGTCTGAAGTCTCCAGGTAATAAGTCATGCACCAGTGACACATTTAAGACAACGAATAATAAAGTAGAATATAATACTAATAAAAATAGTTTTAGGCGTGGACATATAGGTGGATATTTCAGAGATTATCCTAGAAATAGATATAGTAATAGTAACAATAGTAATTTGCCTAGAAGTAATTATGTCCGGAATGTTTCAAGCACAAATTCAGAAACTCAAGATGAATGCAGTACAAGTAAAAATGTATGTTTTATTGGAGAGGTTAAATGTGACCAGGAAATGTTTGATCACAAAGAATTTTTAAAATTTTTTGTAGACTCTGGTTGCACCGACCACATGGCCAATGAAAGGTCATACTTTTCTAATTTATTCACTTTGAAAGATCCTATTAAAATTGCAGTTGCTAAGGACGATGATTTTTTATTGGCCATGGCAGTTGGAAATATAAATGTTATAAGTACTGTTGGTGACAAACCGATTAACTGCACTATTAAGAATGTATTCTTTGTTCCCCAACTAAAAAAGAATTTATTGAGTGTTAAACGTTTAGAAAAATCAAATATTAAAGTATTATTTGAGGAAAATCATGTGAAGTTGTTTGATGTTAATAAAAATCTAGTGGGTTTAGATGAAAGCAAAGGTTTATATGAAATTGATTTTAAAATATTGCATTCAAGTGAGGCCTTAAATACAGATAATTCAAGTAATGATTTTATAAAGTGGCATATGCGTTACAGTCACATCAATTTTGCAAGTTTAAAGGAACTAATTAATAAAGGTATGGATACTGGAATAGAAAATAATATTCACCCTAAAAATGTTGGGTTCTGTGAACCATGTGTAGATGGAAAAATGACTAGATTTACTTTCGATACTAGAGCTAGGAGCAGTAGGGTATTGGAAATAATTCATTCTGAGGTTTGTGGACCAATTACGCCACTTAACGTATGATGGAAATAAATATTTCGCAACTTTCATTGATGACTATTCTAGTTTGAGTATGGTATATTTATTGAAGTCAAAAGATGAGGTTTTAGATAAATACAAAGAGTTTGTGTGTATGGTAGAAGCATAATATAATCCTAAAATATCGAAATAGAGATGTGATAACAGAGGGGAGTATATATCTAACGGTTTAAAGGATTTTTGTCGTAAACGAGGAATTATATTAGATTATACAGTTCCCAATATACCTCAGCAAAATGTAAGGCTGAGCGGAAAAATCATAGCTTAGTTGAGAGACGTAGAACAATCATTAAAGAGTCAGGGGTACCAAAAGAATTTTAAGGTGAAGCATTATAAAAAGTTAATTATGTCATGAATAGGGGGACATCTGCTAGTTTAGATGGCAAAACACCCGCTGAAGTTTGGTTTGGCAAAAAGCCAGACGTAAGTAACTTGAGAATATTTGGGTGCTTGACCTACAGTCACCTACACAAAGATTTTCGTAATAAATTTGATTCTAAAATTGAAAAGTGTGTTATGGTAGGGTACACTATGACGGGATATAGACTATAGAATATTAATAAAGAAAAAATTATTGTGTCGAGAGACGTAAAATTTGATGAAAATTGTTTTTGGTTTAAAAGAGCTGTAATAGAACTTAATAATGAAAGTAATATAGAAACGTTTAAAAATACAACTGATGATCAGAACAACGATCAAAGTTTAAATTTAAGAGCAAATAAGCAGAATGCAAAGTTACTAACAAAATATTAAGACTTTGAATTATATATGGCTTTCGATGCCTCTAGTTTTGTTAAGAATGTACCGTCTTGTTATGATGAATTAAATGATAGGGTTGATAAACAAAAATGGTTTATCATCATCATCATTTATTAGTCACAATATTACAATGTGTGATAGGTCTACAAGTCCATTTTACAGAAAATCTTTAACTGCATAGTAGCAATTGTTCACTAGCATATTTCTAAGCTTAACTTTAAACATTTTATAAGTATGAGCATTCTTAATGTCAATGTGTACTTTATTGTAAACCTTCATATCCAAACACACAAAGCTCTTATCCGTAAGGGCCAATCGGTGTTGAGGAATTACAAAATTTCCACCGAACCTTGTATTAAGAACATGAATTGAGAAGTTTGTAGAAAATAAAAGCAGGTTCTTACGCACATAAATAGCAACGGAGTAAATATACAGGCAAGGTAAGGACATTATGCCCAATTGTCAAAAAATGGGCTTGCAGGTGTCAAACCTATTGGCATTAACCATGCATCTTAGGATTTGTTTCTGGATAGAAAAGATACGTTTTGCGTAAGGAGAATTTCCCCAAAGTATAATGCCGTATAACAACCTAGATTGTACTTCTGCAAAATAGAAACACTTTGAAGTGTGAAAATCTAAGACTGCTTTTAGAAACCTGATTTGAAAGCACACTCAGCTAAGTGTTTTTCAATGAGCTATCTACATAAACTCCCAAAAATTTTGATGTAGAAACTTGTGTAAGTGGATTGTTATTGACCTGCAATTGCACCTGATCCTCACGAAAAATTTTGCCACCATAAAAAAGCATAAAAACCGTCTTTTCAGAATTGAGATAAAGTTTGTTAGCACAGAACCATTCGAAAAGTGACTCGAGAATCTCTTTCGCATGTTGGAGGACATCGTGAAGTGTAGCTCCACCTAGTACTATAGAAGTATCATCTGCATACTGTTATACTCCCAGTTCTAAACTCTAAGGTATACTTGTTAACGTCCTGTTGCAAAATGTATAAGAGCCACTACGACAGTTGGTAACAATAATTAATGCATGCATGATGTAGCACAATAAGGTGTTACGTCATATAAATGTTTCAAATTATTATCACATGCAAAAAATGTTTATTTTGATTATAAGAGAAGACAAAAGATACTCACGTAAACTGTGGAGCTCTTCACAACAGAACAGCTACTTGGCGGGTCGTCCTTTTGCCCCCTCGGCGGAACCAGATTAAAATTTGTCTTCTTGTTGTAGAGATACGAAAGGAATACAGGTAGGAGGAACGATATCAGGTAGAGATGAAAGGAAACCTACATTACCTGAAAAAAAGAAGACAAAGGCACACAGATAACCACACTCGTCGACTAGTCCGCGACGTGATGGAAAACACCACTTTCTTTTCACTCTGTGTCTGCACATTCTCTTGCACAAACGCAACTATCTAAAGTGACGGAAATGCACGCACAAGTCTTTTAAATTATTGGCGCGAATTCACTTACAAATTCAGAACTAAAATTTGCAATGTTTAAATGCCGATTTTCGGCATTTAACAATACATGGTAATTACAGCATTAGCAATATAACGAACAAGGTCATTTACAAATATTATGAATAAAGTTGGACCGAGTATGGAGCCTTGGGGTACTCCGACAGAAACATTTTGAGTTCTCGAGGCATGGCGGATTCCTTTGCTTTTGATTACCACAGACTAGGAGCGGTCATTCAAGTAAGAGGTGAACCAATCAGCTGCTAGACCTCTCACACCATAAATAAATAATTTGCATAAGAGTATATCAAGCTGTACACAGTCGAAAGCACGACTGAGGTCACAAAATATAACAAAAGGATGCTCTTTAAGCTCCAGAAGCCTTAATAGTTTTTTATGAAAGGACAATAGAGCAGTACTCGTAGACTTACCTTTTGAGAAACCATGTTGACACTCAGCAATAATGGTATGTTTATTAAAGAAGGATTGCAATCTGGTATACATCGTCAACTCCAACAATTTGGAGAATACAGAAATGAGAGAGATAGGATGGTAATTCGTCATTAGCTGTGGATCACCACTCTTTAAGACAGGGACTACAGCAGCAGTTTTAAAAGAAGAAGGGAATATTCCATTGCTGAAAGATTCATTAATGAGAGATATAAGTGGCGTAATTAGTATGTGTTTAAAATTCTTAATAAGTTGAACTGGAATTGTACAATTATAAATAGTGAGATAAGATGGAAGGAGTTTCAAGACCTGATAGGGTTAATATTTTATAGACACAAAATGGGTTTTTAATTATAAACCGTTTGAGGATTAGGATGAAAATAAATTTAAGGCTAGACTTATAGCAAGGGGATTTGCTCAAAAAAAAGATAAATCTTATGTTGAATTATATGCTCCGATAGCAAAAAAGACTACTTTAATAAGGGCTTTATTAAATGTAGGAAATGCTTTTAAATATAATTTTGAACATCAATCATCATTTTGTTTTCGAACTTACTTAAGATCGGTTTGATGCAGCTCTAACTTCTTTTCTATTCTGTGCTAATCTAAAAAGTTCTACATACCCTTCTCAACCTAAGTTTCTAATAATTTGACTAATATAGTTTGGTCTAGGTCTTCCTATATCCTTCTATCTTTTTCCTATCCACCTGGCTCTACATAGATATTAGCAACCTGATGGTTGTTAAAGAACTCTAACATGTTTACATTAAAACTGCGTCCCTAAGTGGGATTTTGACTGGGGAAGTATATATTTTTCCACCGAGACAGATTGATTGAAAACCAGGTGTAGTGTTTAAACTTAAAAGATCACTATATGGGTTAAAACAATCTTCTAGATGCTGGAATGATCAAATAAACAAATTCTTATTAGATACTAGTTTTAAGTGGTCCGAGAATGATTACTGCTTTTATAGCAAGGCAACAAAATCAAAACATAATATTTATTTACTAATGTACGTAGATACAATTCTAGCTGGAATTGAATTTAATGAAATAAAGGCAGTAAAAGCTCAATTAATGAATAAATTTCAAACGAAAGACAAGGGAGCACTGAAATATTTTCTAGGGCTTAAAATTAATTATGATATCGAAAATGATATTTTAAAGATTAATCAACCTAGATATACAAAGACGATTTAAAAACGTTTTTCAATGGATAACTGTAGAGGGACATCGTTGCCGATAGATCCAAATTAAAACTTGAACTATGTAAAAATAGACAAGAAATTATTAAAAAGCCATTTCGTGAGTTGATAGGTTGCTTGACATATTTAGCACTTTCTACTAACGAAACATGGGAACATTTAAAACGTGTTTTAAAATTCTTGCAGAATACCACGTATGTAGGATTAGAATATATTAGATATAAAGAGGATTACAATTTGTATTGTTATGTGGACTCAGATTGGGGTGGCGATGCACTGGATAGGAAATCTGTCAGTGGTTATACTTTTAAAGCTTTTGGCAATACGCTTAATTGGTCAACTAAAAAGCAAGTTTGTGTGTCGTTATCTACAACTGAGGCCAAATTAGTTGCACTTTGTTCCGCAATATGCGATGGTTTATGAATAAGGAAATTATTTTTAGATTTTAATATAGAGTTTAATATAATCACATGTTATGAGGACAATCAGGGATGTTTAGCTCTAATAAAGAATCCTATAAACAATTGTAGGGTTAAACATATTGATATAAAATTTAATTTTATTTGTGATCATATTAATAATGGTTTGATTAAGTTAGTATACATTAATACAAAAGACCAGCAAGCAGATATGTAACTAAAGGTTTATCAATATTTACCTTCGAAAAATTTAAATCATTGTTATGTTTAAAGGATTTCAGCATAGAGGGATGTTATAATATGTGCTAAAATCCACTCTGTAGTATTTAGTCTATGGTTAATGATGTATCCAGGTAGCGAGATTGATAACATTTGTATGTGGTGGCTGTATGTGCATCTCTCTCATTCTAACTACTGATTATTATTAGGTAATGGAGATTTGCGCTGCTAATGTATTGTAATATAATCTCAATAAATATAGTCGATCATAATGTTGTGCATTATTTTCAATCTGCGAAAATACAACATAATATTGGTGCAGGAAAACCGCAATCACCTGATTATAGATAAAAATTTTTAATGCATTGTTCCCAACAAAATATTAATCATTACTAACATTTCTGCTGATAGCAATAAAGACCTACTTTTTAGATTATTAAGAATATCACTTAAACATCAATTGATATTAGTATAAATTCCAATCCAGATTGTGCTGTGTTAAAAAAGCCGCTACTCAAATCACACAAAGATAAAATATTTTTACCGCAAGCATTATATTCGCAGTTGTTTTTGTATAATGTATCATTTATCTTGAAACTCACTAGAGTGTATTTATTTTTCTTGTATGCTAAAAAATTAAGCACAGGACACTTTCAAACCGTTCATTTTAAAGCTAGGAATTTCTTATTTTAATTAGCATAAGTACATACCAAAATTTCAATAAGGATTCAGTTAAACCAAACGAAACTCCTATATAGTCTAATTTTTCAGGAAGACGTTCACTCAATTTTAAAAGAAGAGGTGGTAGTGCCTTCCTTGGTTCAATGCATTCTTCCAACAACCCAATTTCGTCATCTGCTATATTCTCAATTCCCTTATTGCCATCATTTAAATCATCTTCGACATTAGGAAATTTAAATTCATAATATTGTTTCAACAGATTCAATGCCCTTTGACCATACCCCATCTATATTTTTAAATAATATACAAGGTATAATTATGCAGGTTATACAAACCCCTTGATAATCAGGATGAGTAGCAATTCGAACAATCCGTGCTCCGCATAGTTTTGGGAAATCGGCATCTTGATACTGTTGACCAATAGTCCAAGGAATTAAATCACCCGAAGCTCTTTTACCTCTTGAAAACCCTTCGATTACCGATTCTTTGGATACTTGACCTTCTAGGCAAACTTGTATAAATACTAAAACTTCTGGAAGTGTTTTGCGATTTGGATCTACAGGTCCTAAAAGACAGAACAGATGATGGGCAGGTGCATCTGACATCATTTGTAGATCATTTGGAGAGTTCTGAAAAAGGTGAAGTTATAGAAATTAAAATCATCAAATAGGTAGTTAGGTTTCGATTATAGCAAAAAAGAATGTCAGCACTTTAAGTGTATTACATATATGCACATCAAAAATGATTTGAGTGGTTCCTACAATATCCATTTTGTAGGAAGATATGGGTAAAAACAATTGCCTGTTCCTATACCTGTCTGTATAGTACCGGGGCTGTTGCAAAAATGTTAAAACTAATTCTTCTTACTCAAAAATTAAGAACACAAAAAATACTGTCTTAGTAAAGATTTGTTCAAATTAACTAATATCAATTAAGAAAATCATTTTAAATAAAAACACATACCTTATAATGTGAGGCAACATAAAGAGCCACTAATCTTTGTAAAAATTCTTCCGATGCTCTATGATAACAAAATAAAGTATCTCTATTAATATAATAAAGATCACAAGTATCAGGAGGTGGACAACCTGATAAAATAGGAGCTACTGATGTAGCATCTAAACATAGTAATTTTGTTAACCATGTTTCAACATCGTCTCCTGGTTTATAACGAATTGATTCTTCTAAAATAACCTACCAAATAAATAATGTATTTTTTTTAAACGTTGATAATAACAAACCTCACTCAAAGTACGTCCAGTCACTGCTGATAAGTCCTTCTTATTAGCTGCATTGGTGTTTGTCCCAACAGGAACGGCTTGAATTCTTAACTGTTGTAGGAGTTTTAGTGATAAAGACCGGCCCGTTCCTTCATAACCATTTATCGTAGATGCTAAAAATACAAGATAAGGACCAAGCATTGCTTTAACATATGGTAATGGAATGGCAGCGGCTTCGTCTATAACCAAAAGTTCAGCTTGTGTTAGTCTGTTGCTATCAGTTGGATGGATATACTATAACAAAAAATATTAATAATTCTGTACAAGAAGTTATAATTTAGTGGCAGCTCAAATGCAAACAAACACAACAAGTTGAAAATGCAAGGCATTGTCGCAACGAACTTCCAAATGTAGACTTACTTTAAAACAATTTAAAGAAATTAAAATTATTATGTTGTAATAATTATAAGTATTCAGATAAAAAAAAAAATAAAAATTTATTCGGGGGGGGTCGGGTATCCGTGGTCAGATTTTGTGGGGGTACAATATTTCGACTCAGCTATGTTAGGGGAGTCCAAATATGTATCGCACATTAATTTTGGACCTATTTGAAATTTTAATTTTCCCGACGGAATATCGCGGGGGCACGGCGTCCCCATGGCCCGATTTCAACTGACATCAAAACTTAAGCTCAGGACACCGAGCTGAATCGATTGATGTATCACACATTGATGTCCGACCATTAGAAAGACCTTGGACGGACAGACGGACGACAAATCGATTTCATAAACGAACGAAGTTCGTTGAAAATTTTATATAATAAAATATTTTACAGCAAGATGCAACGCTCGTTGATTAATTACACATGTATTCATATACAGAAAAACATTTATCAATTTTAGCTAGTTCAGGAGTTTTACGAGCTCATCACAGCAGGTTACCTACCATCTACTGTAAAAGCGCGGGTTGGGGTGAGGTAACACAGGGCGGGACAAAATGTCGAGATGCAGATATTCATTAGAAAAGGATATGAAGTTTAATACTCCGCCTACTTGGTTTATGAAGTGCCAGGGAGCACATATAGATGGCAGTGTTGTGGAACTTATTAGACCAGTTATAAACCTCACAGATATTTTAATTATACATATTCTCTAACATTTATAACCAGTGAAAACCTTTGAAATTCCGATATCTAATAAAAAAAAATTATTAGGGAACAAGAAATTACAAGATTTAACATTCCTACATTTGCATTGCACAGTTATTTTACAATTTCTAATATGCAATTGACAAAGCTGTTACATTAATTAATTGGCCAATAAATGGAAACAACAGACTAATGGTTTAAACGTATCTCTAATAAAAAATGATTAGGTAAAGTGTCAAGTGGGTTTTGATTACAGTTTGCGAAAAGCTACAAATATTGGTTTGGTTTCTTTTCTTATATCACACTTTCGTTTCCTTATAATTTTCTAACAACTAAATAATAAACAAAGTGTACTGAATCGGACACAGTAAACATTTCTCTAGTAGAATAAAAATGCATGTCTTGCATTTTTAAGTAGTTCAAAGTTTGTTTTGCTTTTATTTATTTATGTTTTGCAAGCAGCTTGTCATATTTTGTTCCATCACAATTGCATATGGGAGTTTAATGGTGAATTTGTATCATAATGAACAAAAGTCTTGTACGTATATTAGAGAAGTTTCGCGGTAAAAAAAATTTAATTAAACATGGTTTGTAAATTCTAATTCACCCTAAGAATTTTTATCACATTATTCCTTATTACTACACAAGCCTAAATATGAGCGAAATATTACTGACGGCTTTTTAAATACGACTGTCTCACGCCAGCAATACCGTGGCTGCAATAGCAGGTTAGGTTACTGTTAGAAATAAATATTATTATTAAAAAACACAAATCACTTGACACGCATATCAGAATAGTATGCAATAGTTTTAGCAACAACTATTCTGATATGCGTGTCAAGTGATTTGTGTTTTTTAATAATAATATCTATTTCTAATAGTAACCTAACCTTTCATTGCAGCTATGGCATTACTGGCGTGAGACGGTCGTTTTTAAATTTATCCCAAAACTTCGATATAAAAATTAAACAATTCTGTGTTTTTTCTTTTTTACATTACACTACACCCATTCTTTCACCATATTACAAGTCAGTTTTTCATCAACTATATAGTATATTATTTCAAATTTTTTTAAAAAATGTAGAACACTATTGCAATGCAGTCTTTCATTATTATTTACCTTAAAACTGGGGGAATACCAATTACTTACTCACTAAATAGGAAGCCCAACAAAAATTTATATAAATCCAAGGTTATGAAGAACAACTCATTTCAATAAATGCTGAGACCTAAATAATATCCATAATGAAAGTTATAAATAGATTTGCGAGCAATTACACTATAATCGAACAGTCTTATAATGATAGTTTGATCTCAATAGTATAGCGTTTCCTGTATGTTTGTTGTGTTTTGTTTTGTATAGCATGTATTCAAACCATTTGTTTTACAATAGTGCGTGACATGGAAGTTCTGAATTTTTCCACGGCAGCACATTGCAGGTACATTTTTCTAAAAAATACTAATATTTGATTCAGTTAAAAAAAACCTAAATGACTTTCCCACATAGACAATTATTTAATAAGTAACTTTTATTAAAACCTTTTTTAATTTGGGTTCCTAATAAGAAAGAAATTTGGATCTTTAGAAATTTCAAGATGGCCGCTACCGTGATGAGCTCTTAATGAGAAAATACCCTTAAAAAATTTGTAGAAGTTGGGTAGTTCGCATGTTATATTGGGTCTATTCAATTAGATTATTAAAGTAAAACACAGAAATAAATAGTAAAGTACTTAGTACATTGTTTTACAACCGGCAATTAAAAACCGGGACTTCACCATAAACATACCAAAATAGAAAAACACCAATATATTTTCCATGATTAATAATCCTACTACTGTGGATGTGAAAACGTTCTCATACATTGAAAAGAACTGAAATTATTATAAATTACTCAAACAGACAGACATAGTTGAAATTGGAGAATTCCCTACAATAATATAGCTTATAAATACCACCATTGCATAATGAAAGGATAATTTATTAATTCATTCGCATTGATTGAAATTCAAATCGTTGAGGACGAGCTTTTACAAGCATGATTGTCAAGCAGTTTTACCAGTTTTCAGTAATTAGCGCAATGGTAATTTTATAAATTTGGGCTAAGTGATAAAAACCTACCGAACGCAAAGGAATCACAGAATAAAATAAATTGCCGTTACATTGTGAAAGTGTTTCTGTAGTGAATATTTTCAATCGCTCCAGTTGGATTATGGATTACTGACACCTAAATTTGCTTTGCTCTGGACAGGGTAGGTGAACCTTGTACTCAAACCAAAAAGCTATAAGTGATAATATTTTTAACTTTCTACCTGCTCTCCATATTTTAGATGTGTATTCCATTATTTACACAATAGTTTATTAGTATCCAGATTTTCACTGTGGTGCATGCTAAATAAAAGCGGGATGTAATGAAAACTAGCACCACAAATGCCATTTGTTGGATAATTAAACTGGATAAATTGAAGATGTTCTTTTTAGATATACACAATTTGGCCAATTAGGGTAAAGGTGGTTTATTTGTGTTAGTTGTACAATATTCATGTATAAAAAAAGTTTAGTAAATGGCATGGAGTATTATTATTAATTCTTAGGTTAAAATTGTAGGAAGAAGTCAGTGTAAACAGGGTTCCATCAACCTGTCCCCATAAGAAATAATCTTTCAGTCAGCTTGTAGATTACTCACCATCTATCAACGCCAAACGACCAGTAACAAGTAAGTTGGCACCTGGCATTTGTAATTAGACCTACAGCTCAGAGATCTTTCCAAGTAGGTAAAAAAAAGTGTTAAAGCTTGTCTACCTTTTAAAAGATTCTATTTGTTTTGATATGATCCGACCGACCACTGCAATTACAAGCCAGCTGTTACATTTTTTTCTGTTACATTTTTGGAATAACGTAAATTTCAAAAGCCATTAGCGTAAATTTCAAAGAACAACAAATTTATATTCCAAATAAAATTCCATATCACCCTCCTCAACCTTTTTCTAAATGCGCTATAATTTTCAATACATTCCAAGATATAATAATAAGGCTGGAGGATCTTTTTTTCAACCTCTGATCATACACTATAAACATTAAACAACAGACAGGTTGGATGTGAGCAGTTTTACATGATCTATCATATCTTTGTCCTTAACGGTGTACTAAGCTAAGCTGCAGTCACATAAACAAGGCTACCTCGATTAATCCTTACACCAAGTGCAAATTGCAAAGTGTTATTCATTTCCTGCTAGCAGAATGGAATAGTGCACCAGAAATTAATCAAAAAATGAGCCGTGTATGGAGAAAACTTTATGAGTGATGGTGCAAATTGTTTTGGTCTATGACAACATCCGTACTCACAGTTCTGCTGTAATTCAATGACTCCTTAAACAATTTAAATTTTGATTACCCATCATTCAGTCCCGACCTAGCATCAAGTCACTTCTATATTTTCCATGAACTGAAGAAGTGGAGGGCAGTGCTTTCAAACTAACGAAGAGCTTTAAGACATGACAACAATCATTTTAATTCATTGGCAGCAATATTTTATGCAGAGGGTAATGGAAAGCTTGCCCACAGGTACGACAAATGCCTCAAACTTCAAGATGATTACATCAAAAAGTAATCATACATGTACATAACTTTTAATAATAAAGTCTTTTGTTATACGCTAGTCTTTATTTGCGGTTCATCGACAAACAAATATTCCACACTTAGGCACAATTAAAATGTTTGCATTTATACTGATTAAGGTAACATTTAAAGATAGTATTAAATCTATTGCTTTCTTATTATAGAAACTACGCCACTTTCTGTATATTTAAGTTATAAATGAGCAAGGTTTTCAATTTGGTTTCTACCACAAAATTCCTGGATGTTATTATCAATTCAAGACTAAACTGAAATGAGCAAGTGATTTCTTTAAGCTAGAAGTCGTCATCGGTTTGGTTTGCTCTGAAAACCCTGTCAACAGAGTTGTCTTTAGAGAGCCTTCTTAAGGTATATTATGCCAAGTTTGAACCAGGAATGAGATATCTCATGGCCTTTTGGGGAAACTCATCTTTAGAAAATCGTGCCACAATTTTCAAATTTCAGAAACGACCCATTATAATTATTAGTCACTCAGCTAAGGACATTCATTGTAGACCCCTATGTAAAAAATTTAATGTTCTTACATTCTCCTCATATATTTATGTTTTTCAAAAACAAATACTATTTCTTTAGCATCTTCACTATACTAGATTTGCTAATGCCATCCTTAAGCAAAATTGACTTCAAATCTTTTGCAGAAACCATTTATATTTTCCTCCCCCATATTTTATAACAACTACCTAACAGTATAAAATCACAAAAAATTTTTATCAAAGAGTTCTATAAAACAGTTTGAAACAAAACACAAACACCGTAAATTAGCAGTTTGATAGCAAATAAGTACTTTTTGGTATGGATCTCTTTGAAAAGCAACTTTCTTCTACACGTGGAATAATGTGAATATTTATATCGTCATCCAAAAACACGATTCCTTTGTGATTAAGAATGAAAATTCTTTAAATCGCGGTTTTATGCCTTTATAATCCAATATACCGAGCGCTTACTACAAATACACTACTTTGAAAATATTTACAAAATTTGAGCTTCTTTTAAAATTTTTATTATTTTGCTCAGGTTCGGAGTGTTGTATGTTCATTGAATGGTGGTATATAACCTCTTGATAACTTTTAATCACATCAATATATATATATATATATATATATATATATATGATTATAAGTTTATTTAATGTCATATAAGGTCACAAAGGAGGAATACCTCATGTAAATATCATAAAAACCATGAAAACCAAACATTTAAATCCAAAAATGTACATCATTCATTCATTAAGGAAAAGCAAATACAAATCACCATGTATAAAATCCCACACATTACAGATATAACCATAATTGAAACGCCTTTTCCACGTATGAACAACTGATAGCGTTCTCACAACCAATGAGAACGCGTGGAACATTCAAGAATGAACCTGATTCTATAAAACTAACGATGCAAATAAAGGAAATTCATTTTATAATCTATGCACCAGCTGTTCTATTCTGACAGAAGATTATGAGGTGAATAGAACTTTTAGTGAAAGTTGATAATTTTAAAAAGTAGAACTTCAAAATTCAAGCTAAAGTAATATAACTGTAGAGTGTGTGTTATAATAAATTTATATAGAATTTTGTCTTTGATATAAACGTAAGTCTAGAAATAATTAATATAAATAAAAATCTTTGCAATTTTATTAATTTAGGGCTCCAAGTCACTGGCAATCGACTCTAAATTACTGGTTAATACTCCAAACTAAGGAATAAAATACTTACTCTAAGCTACTAAATGAACGATGTTAAGTCACTGGATAACAATTAAAAGTGATTTATAAGCCAAATTGTCGGAAGTTCTAGAACAAGTGGGAAGTTGGGGCCAGGAACCTCCAGAAAGAAGAAAAAACAGGAAAACTATAAGGTCAGAACTATTTATTCAATTTATAGCACGCTGCATTTGTAATTTTACATAATTTGTGTATTCAGAAGTGAGCTTAAAATTTGCATGTGATTAAAATATAGTGTGTAAAAGGTCAACAAAAATTTGGTTGCTATGTTAATTGTGCTTACAAAGGGGATATTTCTTTGAAAGTTCAACGAAAACTATTTGTGATGAGACACAATTTTTTTGCTGGCTAAAAAAATGTAAAAATTTATAATCTTCGTAAAGAGCTAATTCGATAGAAATATTTATTTTAATTTTGATTTAAAAGTTCTACAAAAAGTAAATGATATTAAAAGTGGCATAGATTTGTAAATTGTAATATGACAAAAAAATTTATTTAGTTCATTATACAATTTTTGGTGAATTTTGTTTGTCTTATTCAGGTGTATTGAGTGTTGGAGAGAAGTGAGTAAAAATTCTTTGTTATCATATCGTCGTTTCACTTTGTGCATGGTATCACTGAGCTAGTCAAAGCATAAATTTGATTGTCTTAATTTTAAATTATTTTAAAGGCACAGAGGTGGCGATCGGCAGGCAATTGATCGTTGCGCACCTGGCAAGTATGGCAATATCGTAGCAATATATATAAATCGCAATCGAAAAAGCAAATTAGTTTTATTAAAATACAACATAGCAAATGTACAATATTATGATTGATAGGGGATTCAAGTATGGCATAATGCTCTTCTTTTAGCATATTTGTTATGTTACAATGAACATAATATAGAAGGAGCTGTGGTTCTTGAACTTGGTTCAGGAATAGGGTTAACTGGTATAGCAACGGCTATGTTTGCTTCAGTAGTGTGTACAGATATAAATAGAGGTGATATTTTTAAGTTAGCCGACGTATATTCAAAGTGCGGTAAGTCGCGTGTATTATAATGCTAAACATACGATGACATTTTTGACTAAAAGCACATATATAATATTCAATTGGAAAGTAAGAAATTCTGGCAAATTCTATTAATAATAAAGATGAATGGACGTTCAAATTAGCAGCGCAGCTATAATATAAGATAAAATAATTAACAACAAGCCATAAATTACCACGAATGATGACAATAAATCTTAAAGATAAGGCAATGCATGCAAATGTATTAATTAACAATAGCTCAGAGTTATTTGAACACCACATCATTTAGACGATTCTAGATCCTACGTAAGCAGACGAGCCTATATTTTAACCAATCAAAATGTAGGAATAATAGCCAGAGTGAACTCGAAGCTTCTAGGCGTAAGAAGTACCACAGGGCTCGATTCTGTATAATCAATTAAGAGGCAGTTAATAGTCAGATGTTTAATACCCGCTTTAGACATCACCATGCTGCTCTAACATAACGATGTATTGTAGTAAACAGACGACTTTAATTGACCACTTTGAAAGTTTATTGTCATTCCAAAGAAAGCAGATAACTACACTGGTTTCAAAAATTGAAAATAAATGAATAATAATGTATTACTGCAAGATAAAGTTTTAATTTGAAAGTGGAATGGATTTAATGGTAAATTGATGACAAAATTTTAAACAATTTGGATGATGTTGGTATATGGATATAAAAAGGAAGTTTGATATTTAATGGAAGAATTTCAACAATATGGAAAAGGATGACATGGTAAAAATAAAAATCACATTGTATTAGAATTTTAAAAAGAACATCCCTAGTTAAATTACATAAGTTTTTGTGTGTAAATCTTTGTGTGAAGGTGGATAAATTGATTTGAGGGAGGTAGACTTCGATAGGGTTAGCCATTACATAATAAAAATTATTAAACATAACTGATCATATACTTTTAAATCTAAGTTAAGGGGAGGTCGTTAAAATTATTCAACTTATTTTAAAAATTTTACACATAATAAAATTTAAATAGGGAATGATTTGTGATAAAAATCCTAATTAGAAAAAAGAGATTTTGAACTCTATTTAGTGTAAGCGAGTGATTACCCAGTAGTTATAATTTTTGGATCTTAGACTTAGGTTATTGTTTGAAAGAAAAGCCGTTGTAGTAATATTGGACTCTACCCTTACATTTTAATAATTGTATGTAAGGTATTTTTCCTGAGGTTACATGTAAGATATTGTTTGTTAAAGAATATTTCAATATCATTATAAGTTTGATGTCTGAGCCTAGTGGTTTCATTTAAACTTAGCGAGCAAAAATAATTAAAGTAACACTTTTACTAGAATCATCTACAGCTCACAGGAACCTTTATAGACATCCAACGTCCGGGGTCATTTAGAATCAGCTACAGTCCACAGCAACATATATAATACAGATATAATAATTTGCGCATTAAACAATTGTTTTTTACACTGATCATTAATCAAATTAACATAAATCCATAGAATCAAAGATGTATGTAGCATATGGATATTAAAAAGTGCAACATTAAAAGCTTTAACGGTTGAAGCATGAAGATACATACGAGTATAGTATAGACAACATTGTCGCACTTTAAAATTTTAGATTACCATATTTATAAAAACTGTATTAACTGTTGCTATCGTAGGGAGATAATTCTGGTCTCTCACTTATATCGTCAAAATTATTTGTAAGGAATTCCTCTTGTGAATAAAACCTTTTCTATTAAATAAGTTTTTAGCTGTTTAAATAAAAATTTGCAATGGCCGCCATTAACAAAAATATACTTCACTTACCTGTATACTTTGCCGGTGATCCCTAAATATGTTAACTTTAACAATAGCTTTATTAAATTCTGGATTTGTTGATTGTACTAAACCATAATCTAAATGTTCCTGATACTCTAAAGCATCAAACCCTTTAAACACAAATTCAAAAAAAGTATTTAGATTTTCAGGGCTTGGACTAGTCACAAAAATATTTGAATAGCCAAATGCAACTGCAGCAGCCACTGATAAACCAAGTGCTGCAGATTTTCCTCTTCCTCTAGCTGCTGTTAAAGATACAGTAGACCGTAATGTTTTCTCCGATATGGCTTCGACAAACTTTAATAAAACTTTTGCTTGGTCTAATGTTTTACAACAATTTATTAAAACTCCAACAGGTTGTGTATCTTGTAAATTTACTTTTAGTTCAGATAATTCAACATCGTTTGCTGTTGGTTCTTGTGATGCTTCAACTGGAGTTACGTGAAGATTGTGGGACGACACTGGTAGCACAGCTAATTGATCATCAACTACTAGACAGCGTTTACATGAGGCCAGTGATAATAAAAACCGTTCGTTAAATCGGCAGACAACATCCTGGTGTGCTTCTGTTCGAAAACGTTGATGAACATCCATACTCATAGTGTATAACTGTTTTAATGATGCAACTGTGCGTAGCAAAATTATAACTAAGCCACCACCTTCGACTGTTTCAATAGTACGAGCCAATAAATTAGGTGTAAGTGCTTCAAAATCTTGTAGTACACACATTCCATATGTATTACCAAGAATTTTATGCGTTTCAGAATAATAACAATACCGGATTTTTGTTGAAGATAAAAATAAGTCAAATGGCTCGTCTTCGTTTATATTTATTTTACCAGCTTGGATTTTATGTTGTATTTGTTTCATACGTTTCTTACGATGACTACTAAAACCAAGTTCTTTTTTGTAACACCATAAAACAGTTGGTCTCGCTTTTACTTCAGCTTTTGATAGCATGTGATGAAGTATAACAACCTAAAAATAATATATTAAGGAACAAAATATTATACAAATGGTAAATAATAAAGGAGCAGATCAAGCAATTTGACAATATTATAGTACATAGAATCCATGTGTCATATGGTCAAAAGATTATAAACTATGACTGTGTTCTGTTTATAAAAAAAAAGATACTGAATAATTTATTGCACTGTATATTTTATGAAAACCACGATGAAGGGGCATGAGAGAAATCACTTCAATCAAGAGCGCCACAGGACGTGTGTTGCCAAGCTAGAAAATAATGCAAAACTGTTACAATTTTTCCGTCCTCCCAGAGAAAAAAAAACTACCACCATGTATGGTGAAAAATTACGAGGTTCTCGTTCCCCCCTAACAACTCGATATGGCTGGGTCGTGGGTCATAGAAACCAGTTCTGAGCCAATTAATGTTACTTATAATTTTGAGCACCAAAAAGACAGTCATGAAACTCGAAAGCAAAACACTAAAAGTAAGTTATGCTCCATTTGGCTGCACAACGATTTTATTTTAATAATTACCTTAGTGACTTTTTCTTGTAGAATTAAATAGGTTATGATGCATTAGATAAATGTGATTTTGAGTTCTCAACAGGCTCAGGACTTTTAGAAATAGTTTTTTTGTGTATTTTTGTGAGAATGTAATGGTAAATAAGAGATTTCCCAAGCTTCGAAAAATGTATGTTGTCGTCTTCAACCAATCAGAACGCATAACAGAGAAGGGTGGTGACTTGGACAAGTGAACAAACCAAATGTCATGATGGCAGACTACACTAAGCTACCGTACAAAAAGACGAATGACAAGTGGTCTGTTACAAAGAAGTGAAATTTACTTTGTCTGCTTCTTATCCCTATGTCTTATACAGTACCTGTCTATTCTTTTATGTTGTAAGTAAACTACAACAAATTTTGCTGCAATTGGAAGTTGAGGAGCTGCTGAAACCCATACGCATGAAGCGTAGTCAGAGGGACAATATGTGTAAGATTTCACAAGCTACAATTGCTGTAATACAAGGATTTGTTACCTTCTATTCATATTTAAAACAATTTAATGCCTAGTTACTGTAAAAACCCAATTCAGATTCTACTTATTTAAATTTATGTTTACTATATTTCTATAAATTCTAGCCATGTAGATACACAACCAACTTTACTCGTCCAATTGTACCACCTATAAAGGATCGCGGTAAAGACTTTGTAATTCAAAGGAAATCGCAATCAAAAAAGCAAATTAGTTTTATTGAATACAAGAAAGCAAATGTACAGTATTATGATTGGTAGGGCTTCAAGTGTGGTATGGTGCTCTTCTTTTAGCAATTTGTTATGTGTTATATACCCGATTCTCTATTATTTAAAAGAATAAAACCACATCTACTCAGGTTCTTTATTCTTAACATATTCTTAAGCCACACAATTACATACTGTCACAATTACCGTCACCGGTCTCTCTCTATTGACAACTTGTACTCTAAACTATATAACTTAAGAGTGACCAATCTGATTACATAACATCCTCCTTTCTAACAAACAAGTTATATATATTTTTTACAGATTTAATCTACTGGGTGGTTGTACTACACGACCAAACCTAGTAGTGTATGCCTTGTTTGATGGTACCAATTGTTTGAACTCATCCTGTACATTGTTACTTATATTCTTAGTATCTGGTTGATTAGTAGAAATACAATTATACTGTAACGTATTTTTTTTCTAGTTACACCTAGCCTAATAAATTAATAATAAAACAAATAAATTTTAAAGTATTTAATTCGTAAATATTCAGCCAATAAAAATTAAAGTATAATGTTCATAATAACACATGGATTCTAGAAGATATATATTCTAAAGCTTGTTACCAAGCGCTGTCAAGTTGATAACCGGCACTTTGGTCTCCAACGTCCTAGAGTGAAGCCGCTTTTGTAGAGCGAGAGATAAAGTCAAGATGATGACCCGTCAGAAACACGAGGCATCTAATCGAGTGAAGAAGAAAACTTGAGCTGAGAAAATGGATTGATAATATACATCATTTTAATACATGCAATATCATATGGACAGGTTTACAGCAACGGTTTTCAACGTAAATTATAATAATTTTCCGTCACAGTAATTAATGGTAAACAGCTATGGTTTCGTCCTTTTTATCTAACTACGCAGTATGGAAATGGTTGATGTTACAAAGAACCTTGACACTTCAATCTAACTGATGACTAATACGATGAAATAAATACAACAGCTGAGGTCGTGATTTTCCACCTGCAGTTCTTTTGTCTACACGTGAGTGTTTGAAGCTATAGTAAATTATTATGAAATTTTCTACGTTAATTATTAGAGTAACAGAAAATATAAAGTACTTTCTTAAAGTTTGTAAAACAACGTATAAATATCTAGGTTGTCAGTCACTTGTACAAGCACACAATGTGTTGAGATATTCAGAATCTAAACGCCAGACGTAGTCTTGGTTTAATTTTATATTTTGTTTAATTGAAAACATGCACGTCATGTAAAAGTCTTTTATTGATACTGAAATTCACGTATATTCTTTTAGTAGATTACCGTTAAAATTGAGTAGTTACATTTTAAGGTCGTTATTGTCCTGACGATCGAATTTTTTGTGAATGGTCAAGGAAGCGCTTCTATGATTATAGTAAAAATAAAATCCTGTGTTAGGAACTAATAAATTATGACATATTTGCTTAAACTAAATTTTATAGAAACGATTAATTTATACGTATTTATTCTGAAGGTTAAATTATACAAAATTCTTTTTTATAAAAATTAATGACAAGATAGTAAACATATGTATTGCAGTCGCATGTATATAGTCAGATTTCCATATGAATAGAATTCCTTTTGTTTTTCATAAAGTCGTTTTATTATTCAATATTTAAAATATGAAAAGTAAACTAGAGCAAATCCTCCTTAAGAAAAACAGATAGAGAAGAAAATAAATGCCTTTAGTATTTCATAGATGTTTAAATTCTCTTATTATATTTTTGGGCATATGCTTTTAAGGACACAAATGGTGTCCATGTGGTGTTTTGTTTGTTCACAGGTACAGCTGAGACAACTGTTTAACAACTGGTGGTCGATGTTTTGGTAAGTGTGTGATAAAGAGTGAAATTCAAGTTTTATGGCTAAGATAGTGGTGTTAACATAAGGTTTCCGCATTTCCTTATACAAACACAGTTAAATTTTGTTGGCACTTGTATTAAAAATACGGTGGCGCCTATTAAAACTATTTTTGGTCAGTTATCCACCCATGACCCATGCTCATGATCTACCCAGAGCTAACACTCTACTAGCCGTTTAACCCTTAAGAGTTTTCTTTGTCTATAGCCGTTTTCCATCCGACATTACCCTGGGCTTGGAGTTTAAAGAAGAAATACTCGACCTAGTGATATCAGATTAAAATAGAGAGCTTTAGTATATAGCTGATAGTCACCAGGATAAATTTGCAAAATTTTATTTTAATTACACTTCGCCGCAACGTGGGGCTGGAAATTCATTTAGGGGCTGGAAATTCATTTAGGGGCTGGAATTTCATTTAGAGGCTTGAATAACTTCACTTATAGGCTGGAATATTTAGTAGTTATCTTCATCACACTTATATCTACCGACTGAGGTTTGCATTGATTCTAGTAAATAGTTTTGTTTCATTTTGTTAAAGTTTGTTACAGTTTACAGTGGGTTTTCTATATAGTTAGGACATTCGTTCGTTTGAGATTTCATCTTCAACAATTATATAATTGAGTTACATTAGAGATATTCAGATATTTAATTATGGCAGAAACTTATAGCATCGTACACTTACTTAAAAATGAGTTAGAATATGAATTGAACATTAGAGGCATTGAAAATTCAAGACCAGTTTCAGATAAAAGGAAAATTTTAGCAAGGTTGTTGGCCAAAGAAGCAGATAAACCAGGTTGTTTGATAGATCCTTCTTATTATAAAGTAGATTTCAAGTAGAGAAAGCAGAGATTGAGTCTAGTATAGAGTCCGTTAAAAATGTTTTGTTAGAATTTATGAATGATCCCGCAGAGTCAATTTTTAAAAGGATAAGGTCAAGATTAGTGCATCTTACAGGTAGAATACAACGGTTAAAGCTCCCTAAAGAAAATTTTGAGGAAATGGTGTTATTTAAAATGAAAGTTTGGCTACTATTCTTGTTGTGGAAGCAGATCTGCATGAGAAATTAAATAAAGATACAAGTTCAAATAGTAAAGATATTAACGTAAATTCTGTTGCTGCATCTAATGTGCCCGTTCCAACAGTTACATATGTCACACAGTCAGTTCCTATAGCATCTTGGTCGATAAAATATTCAGGAAACCCATCTCTTATATCAATTTTAGAAAACATCAGTGACATTGCACAGTCTCGAAAGGTATCTGAGATGGAATTGTTTAATTCTGCAGTTGAATTGTTTACCGGTGATGCCTTGCTATGGTATCGTTGCGTTCGTGGTTCGTTAACAGATTGGAGTTTGTTAGTTAGTAGACTAAAGGAGGATTTCCTGCCAGCACATCCTGAAGACGATATTTGGGAAAAAATCAAGAATAGATTACAGAAGAACGGTGAATCTGTTGTATTGTTCATTGCTAACATGGAAAGTTTATTTAACCGATTACCTATTATTCCTGCAGAACACACTAAAGTTAGAATAGTCAAGAAAAATTTATTGTCATATTTCATTCAGCATCTTGCTCTTACAGAGATCGAGAATATTAGTACGTTAGTCAAATTATGTAAGAGGTTAGAAGAAGCTTCGTTGAGTAAACATAAGTCTGTTTCAGTTACGTCATATAGTCACAAACAGCCTTTTAATTATTTTAATCCACATTTTAGAAACAAAACCCCTAGTTCATTTCAGAATGCTTCAAGTCATGTTTATACCCCTCCGTCTTCACATTCCCCAGTACAAGTTCTTAATTCTGCCACCCCAATGACAGAAATGAGTGGAGTAGGTAACTCATTTATTAAGCGTAAATTGATTTGTTGGAATTGTTCACGTGATGGTCATACTTTCAATGTTTGTAGATCTTTCAAGAGATTATTTTGTTATGGTTGTGGTCGTAAAGGAGTGACTAGTATCACTTGTCCGTCGTGTCCAATTCAAAGAATAAAAGAACAGAAGTTGAATACCGATTCCCATGGGCTTAGACAAGAGGCTACAGATATGTTGTGTGCTCGAGAAGGTCTATGTTGTAAAGAGGAGTGGTCGCGATGGCTTCAGGTAGTTAGAAATTTTTGCAGGAATAAAGCTCCACCTAAAGCTAACGCATTGTTTGAGGAGAAGCCATATGATAATCGCCCGTATGTGATGGTGAAGTTATTTGACATGGATATTACAGGTTTATTTGATTTTGTATGTATTTCATCAATAATAGATTCATCTTTCAGTCTTATTAGTTATATTAGTTGTTCGATTAATGGTACACTAGTCTTTACTGTTGAAATATAGTTTGGAGATTGCTCTTGTGCATGAGCACGTTTTAGTTTGGTTTGATTTATTTAGAGTAGCAATTTTTATGGTCGCGTTGCAACGTAGTATATTGAGTTGAGTTACATCTAAGCGAGACTTGTTGTGGTTCATCGTGTAGCGTTATGTTAGTCTAGACGAAACTCAGGAAGGGTTGATCGCTCAGCGTTATGTCAGTCTATGCGAGGGTCGTGGTAAGTTGTCGCTTTAGCAGTTTCGACATCGTCACTTGAAATTATTTGAGGTCAGTTATGATGTGATTTGTTTTGCTTATTTAGTTTGTCAGTCTAGATGAGACTCAGAGGAGAGTCTGCCGTTCTAGCAATATTGTTTATAAGTCTAGGTGAGGCTCATAGAAGAGCTTGTCATTCTAGCAAGTTTATGCGTTGTGAAGCACTTTAGTTTAGGTCGACAGTTTGACTATTGGTAGAGTGAGAGTGTACGAGAACAGTTATTAATAGTTATCATGAAGTAAAGTAGAAAATAATTTTGTATTTAAATTTCTTCCCTCCAATTTATCCGTATCTTCATGTTTAAGTCAAAGAAAATGTTTAGTATCGATAATTCTGCGATAGATGATGATGAAGTTGAAGTTATTAACAATGTTTCTGATCCTTAAGTACTTCCGAGTATAGTTGATGTCAGTTGTAATTCTCTTTAGTCCGTGTTTTGAATCCTTAAGTTAGACAAGTTTAAAGTTGGGAAAATTTTTTATAAAGTAATTTATGTTTTAGTAGTAATAGAGCTTAATATGTTTGTTGATTTAGATATTGCATGTGTTAAATGAAAATTTTTGATGACGATAAAGGAGTGTTAAATGAAAATTTTTGATGACGATAAAGGAGTGTTAAATGAAAATCTCTGATGACGATAAAGAAGTGTTAAATGAAAATTTTGATGACGACAAGGATATGTTTATGGATTTTGAATGATGATATTTTTTTGAGGTGTTTGAGAATGCAGCATATGCATAGAGATGTTGCAGGTATATAGAGATGGATATGTATTCAGTGAAGTAATACGTATTCAGTAATGGAATATATGATAGAGAGTATAGAGGGTGTTTGGTAGAGTATTGAGTATGTAGTCATATAGTTAGAGTGTGATAGAATGTTAAGCATTAAAGGAATGCTTGAGTTTTGGTTTAATAGTTTGAGACTAGGCCTAATGTGCTTATTCTTATTGAGAGTGTACATGAGCTAGGATAGTTCATGAAGAGTTTTTGTGAGTAGTTGGTGGTGGTCACCCAATAGGCTCAATATATGATTCGTTAGTGGTTTTAGAGTTCTTTAGTGATGAGTCATTGAGGTTATATAATTTTGAGAGAGATAGTTGAGTATGTAGAATAGAGATCTTACAGAAAATATTGTGAGATGCTCACTCAAAGACTAAAAGTGTCTTGTTGATGAATATGTATTGTTAATACTTTGTCTGTTTCTCAGTGTTAGAGATTCGTTTCGTGAATGGACTTTGTATCTAACAGCTTTTGGTACTTACTAAATTCATCAATTTTATGCACATAAATCTTTAAGATAGATATATTAAATTAGAGAAAAATATTCGTTGTACAGATTTTTGTTTAGTAGTGATTATAATGTCCAATCCATTTTGTTTATTACAGTTCTGATTTGTAGTAAAATATTTTTCATTTTAAAAAAAAAATATTTTTTGATATGGTTGTTGCGTTTGTAACTATAGATGACATGCATCCACTGAGTGTTAGATACCCTAAATATACTTAACCGATTGACGTATATACTGGCTATGACTTCCGGATTTGTCCCTTTATAGGCGGTAGTACGCGCAGTTACTAATCACTCAATCCCATGCATTAATACCCCGTATCAATTAGCAAATGATCCTGATATTTTTTGTTAAACTCATCATTAGGTATAGTTAAAATTTGTGTCGTCTTGTTGTGAGGTGTAAGAGGTTGGTACAGTTAAGAAGAATAAGTTTGAAGTTTCAGTTGCAAAATTTTTTAGAAAAATTCTCCCATACCTCGAATTTTTCTCTTGGGAAGAGGCTGTGTAACGTATTTTTTTCTAGTTACACCTAGCCTAATAAATTAATAATAAAACAAATAAATTTTAAAGTATTTAATTCGTAAATATTCAGCCAATAAAAATTAAAGTATAATGTTCATAATAACACATGGATTCTAGAAGATATATATTCTAAAGCTTGTTACCAAGCGCTGTCAAGTTGATAACCGGCACTTTGGTCTCCAACGTCCTAGAGTGAAGCCGCTTTTGTAGACGAGAGATAAAGTCAAGATGATGACCCGTCAGAAACACGAGGCATCTAATCGAGTGAAGAAGAAAACTTGAGCTGAGAAAATGGATTGATAATATACATCATTTTAATACATGCAATATCATATGGACAGGTTTACAGCAACGGTTTTCAACGTAAATTATAATAATTTTCCGTCACAGTAATTAATGGTAAACAGCTATGGTTTCGTCCTTTTATCTAACTACGCGGTATGGAAATGGTTGATGTTACAAAGAACCTTGACACTTCAATCTAACTGATGACTAATACGATGAAATAAATACAACAGCTGAGGTCGTGATTTTCCACCTGCAGTTCTTTTGTCTACACGTGAGTGTTTGAAGCTATAGTAAATTATTATGAAATTTTCTACGTTAATTATTAGAGTAACAGAAAATATAAAGTACTTTCTTAAAGTTTGTAAAACAACGTATAAATATCTAGGTTGTCAGTCACTTGTACAAGCACACAATGTGTTGAGATATTCAGAATCTAAACGCCAGACGCAGTCTTGGTTTAATTTTATATTTTGTTTAATTGAAAACATGCACGTCATGTAAAAGTCTTTTATTGATACTGAAATTCACGTATATTCTTTTAGTAGATTACCGTTAAAATTGAGTAGTTACATTTTAAGGTCGTTATTGTCCTGACGATCGAATTTTTTTGTGAATGGTCAAGGAAGCGCTTCTATGATTATAGTAAAATAAAATCCTGTGTTAGGAACTAATAAATTATGACATATTTGCTTAAACTAAATTTTATAGAAACGATTAATTTATACGTATTTATTCTGAAGGTTAAATTATACAAAATTCTTTTTTATAAAAATTAATGACAAGATAGTAAACATATGTATTGCAGTCGCATGTATATAGTCAGATTTCCATATGAATAGAATTCCTTTTGTTTTTCATAAAGTCGTTTTATTATTCAATATTTAAAATATGAAAAAGTAAACTAGAGCAAATCCTCCTTAAGAAAAACAGATAGAGAGAAGAAAATAAATGCCTTTAGTATTTCATAGATGTTTAAATTCTCTTATTATATTTTTGGGCATATGCTTTTAAGGACACAAATGGTGTCCATGTGGTGTTTTTGTTTGTTCACAGGTACAGCTGAGACAACTGTTTAACAACTGGTGGTCGATGTTTTGGTAAGTGTGTGATAAAGAGTGAAATTCAAGTTTTATGGCTAAGATAGTGGTGTTAACATAAGGTTTCCGCATTTCCTTATACAAACACAGTTAAATTTTGTTGGCACTTGTATTAAAAATACGGTGGCGCCTATTAAAACTATTTTTGGTCAGTTATCCACCCATGACCCATGCTCATGATCTACCCAGAGCTAACACTCTACTAGCCGTTTAACCCTTAAGAGTTTTCTTTGTCTATAGCCGTTTTCCATCCGACATTACCCTGGGCTTGGAGTTTAAAGAAGAAATACTCGACCTAGTGATATCAGATTAAAATAGAGAGCTTTAGTATATAGCTGATAGTCACCAGGATAAATTTGCAAAAATTTTATTTTAATTACAATACCAGTGATTGTTGTCTGTACCATCTAAACTTACATTAGTATCATCACCTGTGCTATACATATCTAACTTATTATAAGACGGGCAAATATCAATCGTATTTCTTCTCTTTACCTTACCCGTTTCATCAACTAAATTATAAGATCGTGGTGTTTTGTCAAATTTAGAGACAATCCGTGCAGGTTTCCAAATTTTCTTTTTGTGGTCCCTAAATACTACATTATCATGGTTATTGTAACAAACACCCTTTTTAGCATGTCTATTGTAATAATATTCATTTCTTTTTTGTTTTTTCAAAAGAAAATCTTTAAAATTGTTAATTACTTTGGGTTTCAATGAATTATTTAAGACTGGTATAATCGATCTTGTTGCACGACTCATTAATAATTGAGCAGGTGAAAATTTTGATCCTAACACTGGTGTGTTTCAGTATTCTAAGAGCATTTTTTCTTTTTCACAATTTGCTTCTTCGGATTTTTTAAGAATTTTCTTACAAATTCCTACAGCCTTTTCAGCTAAACCATTACTTTTTGGATACACTGGTGAAGATGTAATTATTTGAAAATTCCATGATTTTGCAAAATTTCTCATTGAATATGAATTAAATGGCATATTGTCAGCAATCATTATAAGTGGAATACCATGAATTGAAAATATTACTTTACACGCCTTAATAATTTCAACAGAGTCTTTACTAGACAGTTTCACTAATTCTATCCATTTTGAATAGTAGTCCATCATCACCAAATAATTTTTATTTCCAAGTTCTAATATATCACATCCTACTTTTTGAAAAGGTAGATCGGGTAGTTCGTGACTAATTAATGGTTCTTTGATATTACTAGCATTGAATTTTTCACAGACCCTACATACTTTAATATATTCTTCTATTTCTTTGTTTATGTTTTGCCAATATAATAATGATTGCGCTCTGGCTTTTGTTTTAAAATGCCTTGATGTGACTCATGAAGTGATTCTAACATTTCCTTTTTAATGAAGAAGGAACAACTACTCTATGATCAAAAAACTAGACCATCTACTACAGATATCTTGTCCCTAACATTGTAAAAAATTTAAGTTCATTTTTATTTGATGTTTCTGTGGCCATCCATTTTGTGAAATTTAATAATTTCGCCTAGCACCTCGTCTTTAACGTTTCATGTACAAAATTCGAACGTCGTTCGTCACTCATATTTATAGAATGAACAACATCATTAGCATCCAAATCAATCGGCTCTTTATTATCACTACAAATTTTGGGTGAGCTCTTGATATGGCATCGGCAATTAAATTATTTTTCCTTTAACATATTCAACTGTTATTTCATATTTTGATAATTTTAGTTTTATACATTGTAACCTACGGAGGGTATATTATTTATATCTTTTTCATAATATTTACTAATGGTAAATGATCAGTTTGAATCACAACTTTCCTACCGTAAATATATTGGTGAAACTTTTACATGCAAATAAAATTGCCAAAATTCTTTTCAATTATCCCATAATTTAATTCAGTTTGTGTTAAACATTTTGAACCGTAACAAATAGGCTTATTATCTTGTAACATAACACAAGCTACAGAAGTGTTACTACTATCTGTTTGAATTACAATAGGTTTCTTATTATCAAAATTTTGTAGAACTGGGTAATTGGTTATAGTCTCTTTTAACTTATTTATGGCATCTGAATGAGATTGATTCCATACAAATTCATTTTTCTTTCTTAAAAGCTGTCTTAATGGTTCAGTTAAATTTGCAAATTGCTTAATGAAATTTCTCAAGTACCCAACTAATCCTAAAAATCTTTGTAATTCACTTACATTTGCTGGCATACTATACTCTAAAATTGTTTTAATTCTATTTTCATCTGGCTTCATTTGCCTTTTTCAAAAATATGCCCTAGATACTTTACAGACTCAACTTGAAACTGAAATTTACTCTCATTAAACTTAATATTATATTTAGAAGCTCTTTCTAATAATTTAATAAGAATTTCGTTATGCTCTTCTATAGAATCAGCAAAATTAAAATATCATCGATATAAATGAAAATTCCTTTATATCTCCAAACATGGTAGTGTTAAACTTTTGAAAGACTTCATGAACAGGAAAGACCAAACGCTAACCTGTTGTACTTGTAAGTACCATATATTGTTCCAAAAGTACATAACTTTGAACTTTTTTCATCTAACGGGATTTGCAAAAATCCGTCTTTGAGATCTAAAACCGAGAAATACTTTGCATCACCTATTTTTGCAGCTAAATCAGCTAATGTAGGTATTAAACAGTAATCCTTAATTATATATTTATTTAATTCTACTGGATCAAGACATATCCGTAACGTCTTGTTTGGTTTTTCAACAACTACCAATTGATTAACCCATTCTGAAGTTTCAATCTGTTTTTACAATTATCCCTAAACTTTCTAATCTATCTAATTCTTTCTTTAAACGATCTCTCAAATTTATAGGAATTCTTGAGGGGACATGATTTTGTTAAATAACCTTCTTTTAATTTAATACTATACTTATTTGGAAAACATCCTATACCTAGAAAAACATTTTTATACTCATTAATCACAGAGTTCTTTGACAACTCTTTTTTTACCAACTGAATTTCTTTTCTTTCAATTAAATTGAGTTTTTTACAGCATTCTAAACCTAATAAGGGTTTGGCTTTATGTGGAACTATCACAAACACCTCATTAACATTTCTATTGTTAACCTTTAAGTTTAATTTTGTGCAAACGATTGTTTCTAAATTTGAACCACCATACGTTTCTAAATTTAATCTACAATCATATATCTCTAACTCTTTGCCTAAATAGTCTATCAATAAATTTGCTGTATCAATAGGTAAAATATTTACCTCACTGCCTGAATCAAGCTTAAAATTAATATCAACACCTTCAACATTAATAGTTTGTGTACAACTTAACATACATATTGCTTTGTTATTGATTGTATCACAAAAATAATTTACCTGTTCATCGCTACCTTGAGTTTCAATCGCATTTATTTTGTTCCAACAACAAGAACTAAAATGATTGAATTTTCCACAATTATTACATTTTTTTCCTTGAGCTGGACATTTACCTTTATAAAAATGCTTTAGCCCACATGCTTTACATTTATTTATTTGCTCTTGGCCCCTAACCTGAAAATTACTGTTATTATTGTGTTGAAACTTATTATTATAATAATGTTGCGGTTTTCTTGGAACCATATTACTCCTTTCAGTATAGTTATTTCCATTCTGTTTGGGTTTTGCACCAACATTTCTTTTATTACGTCCACCGCTTCTTTTTCATATCACGTAGTTGACTTCGCTGAAGTTCTGCTAACCGGAAACTTTCTACTGCTGCTGCTAATGTAATTTCACCTTTACGTATGATACGATCTTGGGTTTCCTTGTCATTTGATGCTAATACAATTTTATCACGTAGCATTTCATCTTTATCACTAAATTCACAATCACTAATTAGTTTCTTGACATCCGTATAAAATAAATCAAAACTTTCTAGTTCTACCTGAGCCCTTTTATAAAATAAATATCGAGCATGCAAAATATTTTTCTTGGGATTGCAATATTCTTGAAAAGCTGCTACTACCTTATCGATGTTTTTTGCATCTTCCGTATTCTTATAATTGAAAGTATTATGTACTTCAACTGCTTCTTGCCCAATTAAATTTAATAACATAGCAACCTGTCTTTGCGGCGGCAATTGGTTATAAGTCGTAGCTTCCATATAAATGTTATATGCTTGTTTAAACTTTTCCAGTTTTCTGCAAGGTTACCGGTTAATTGTAGCGGAATTGGTACATTAAAATTAGCTATTTGCATTGCCATTGTTAATATAAAATTTTTGTAACCACGAGGTTAACATAACCTATAAATTCTAGACTTCAGGATTCTTGTTGGTTTTCACTAATACAGTTTCTGGTTTCTAATTAGACCTATATTCGCAGCGCCATGTTATATACCCGATTCTCTATTATTTAAAAGAATAAAACCACATCTACTCAGGTTCTTTATTCTTAACATATTCTTAAGCCACACAATTACATACTGTCACAATTACCGTCACCGGTCTCTCTCTATTGACAACTTGTACTCTAAACTATATAACTTAAGAGTGACCAATCTGATTACATATAACCATAATTTGAAAGGAACTGTGGTTCTTGAATTTAGTTGAGGAACAGGGTTAACTAGTATTGGAGTTGCTATGTTTGCTTCAGTAGTGTGAACAGATATAAATAGAGGTGACATTTTTAAATTAGTGGAAGTCAATGTAGCACACAATAAATGGCTTCTAAAGTATTAAATAAAAATAGCAGAATTAAATTTTACAAGTGAATGATTTTCATTTAGTATGGAAGTAATGGATATTTTGCCACAAGTCTAAGATATCCTTGCAGCAAATGTGATATATGATAATGAATTAACAGAGGCATTTGTGAAAACTGTTCAGCGTTTATTGTCCCAAAATACACATTGCAGTTTGTATATAGCCCTGAAAAAGCAATATGTATTTACGAGAGCAGAATGTAATATTATTGCATCATGTTATGAATATTTTTTAGAATGTATAAATAAACTAAATGGTATTTTATGTAAGGGTTACTTATAGATTTGCCACAGGGCTTTGAATATGATTATGTTACAGAATTAGTTCTTTGGAAAGTTAGTTCTAATAACAAGTAGTTGAATACATATTAAAATTAAAGTAGTTTTGTCGGAGTAGAACCAAATTTTATTTGTTTTGTATGAAAATGTCTGCTGTATTAATTTATTTAAAATACAAAAGTAAAATTATTAAAAAATATGTTATGGTATACCAGGCGGACAAGGATGAGAGCAACAAAAGCAGTGTAGGTAGTTCGCAACCGATTACCACAACAAAAAAAGGAAAAAAGAATGCCATGTTATTTTAGTGTATAGTCGAATCCGCTTAAAAATAAGGCCCATCTTTGCAGCCATTTGTAGAAAACCCCTCCTTTTGCCAAAAAGTGCAAATATGGTCCGGCAATAAAATAAAATGTCTAGCCATTAAGTTTGGGAAGAATTTTGTACACCCCAATATATGGCTAGTGCCTCCTTAAGTACAGTAGAATACTTAATTTCGTATTCATTCAGTATTCTTGAAGAAAAACTAAGAGATTTTTCAGTGCCTTCATTATACATATATAAAAGCACTGACCCCCTATTCCTATATTAGATGCCCCACATACCGATTTTAAAGCAACCTTAAGGTTAAAATGTGCCCAGCTCATATCTGAACAAAAGGCATCTTTAACCTTTATAAAGGCAGTCTTACAATCTAGGCGGCTCCGTGGCAAAGTTGGTGTGCGTGTGACTACTACGCCCAAGGTCCCAGGTTCGAATCCCAACATGGTCCGCTTGAAAAATGTTAGGCGAGCATTTTTCACAAAATACGCCCTCGTTGGGATGAGAGGTAAAATGGAAGTTCCATGTGTGAGTGTTGTCAGGCACGTTAAAGAATACCTACCTTGCTTGGAACAGCAAGGGTTCGGCAAAATTCCAAATTTTTCAGGTAAAAAAAAACTCGCTTCCTGGCCAATGTAGTACCTTTGGGCGCAGCACTGGAAAATCACATGTAAAGTCTTACAATCCGCAGACCATTCAAAATAATTTTGGTTTCTAAGCAATTGGAACAATGATTCCATTGCCGTAGATAAATTAGGCACAAAACATCCATAATAATTTACCATTCTTGCAAAGCTTCTCACTTCGGAGATATTTTAAGATCTATGACATTCTTTGATTGCCTTAATTTTTTCAAGATCTTTCTGTAGCCCCTGCTTATTAATAATGTGACCTAAATACTTAAACTCAGGCTGAAATCTGCATTTTTTAAAATTCAACTTGAATCTGCCTAAGAAATCCGTTCTAAAGTAAATCTAAATTCCCCAAATGCTCGCGATATCACAGGAGATTCGGGCATGTCCCGGAATTTTTAAATTATAAAGCATATAAGAATATGTGCTTTTTTGACCTTTTCAAGAATAAAAATTCCTGAAGTAAGTCCAGATGGTGACATTTGCGGGTATCATCAATAACATGTTCAAATCTTCATTAAATGTTTCAATTCATTACAAAGGTTTTTTAAAAAATTTCTGAGAGTCCGCAGCTCATCGTTTATAAAAAACAACCCTGCTACGGGTAGCCTGGCTCATCCTATCTATTAAACCAAATTAAATGTAAATATTTATGTTCTTGTATACAGTATGTTTATTTACATGTAAATGTTAGTTTAGATAATCAATGTCCAACTATTTGCTACCTACAGTTCGAGTGCAAAGTCCATTCTCAGGTGACCTATATAGTTTTTTGCACAAGATGTACCATACAGTCTTATTCACATAGGTACAGAAAAATTGACCTAGTTATACCTATAGCATAACGGATTGAATTAGAAAGTATAAATAAACATCAATAAATTATGAGGAAATATACAAGAATTTGTTACATGCCAAAAATCGGCAATGTAAACATTTTTGATTTTAGTTTTAAATATGTGACTGAAATCGCGCCAATATTTTAGAAAAGGACTTGTGCATTTCCGTAACTTGGAACAGTTGCGTCGGCGCCAGAGAATGCGCAGACGTGGAGTGAGGAAGGAAGTGCACGTTTTTCCGACACGACATTATTAGCCAACTAGACGTCTAACAGTGAGGTTTATCTGTGTCTTTTTTGTCTTCTCTTTCAGGTAATGTAGGTTTCCCTTTGCCTCTATCGTCTATCGTTGCCTTCACCTTTTTCCTTCCGTCCTACCTACGATCAAGAAGCGGGAAGACCAAACAAATCTGACTTCAACAAGGGCGAAGGCCGAAGCACGCCCAACTAACTACGAGATCAATGGAAAGAAGCATGGCTCTTGCCGCAAGAATAACCGTAATGTCGTGAAGGGCTGCACATTTTACGTGAGTACATTTTATCTTTTCCTATATGGCGTCTCGGGTATTACAATAAATATTTTTGGTATGTAATACCATTTGAGACACAATTCTGACGTAATATCTTGTTGCGCAATATTATGTACGTGTTTATTATGTTGCCAACTGTCGTAGTGGCTCTTATCAATTATGCCGGGACTTTAACGGTTATGCCTTAAACTATGACAGTCGCTAGAGTATAGCAAATTACAGGGAAGTATGAGGGAATTAAAGGGAAATATAAAGGACAAAGGGAATTACGGGAAAATATTGTAAATTACAAGTCAATATGGGGAATTATAGGGCAATTTGAGGAAATATGGGGAATTAAATGCTGAAAGGGAAATATGGTGTACACATTATGGGGTAGTGGTTTAACTCTCGAAAAACCCAATGCTGAAACTATACTGGTGTAAAGGTTAGTACCTAATTATAAAATGTATAAATTAAACATACTTACAAGTGCGTCTGTGTTTAGGTTAAGTTTTAGTTAATAGGTTTCCGTTTTTAGTTGGTAGATTTAGGACATGGAACTTTTAATATTTGTTTAAGCTGGTACTATGTGAACGCATGTCTTATAGAATTAATAATGTTCCAGAAAATTTTATAAAGATTGTATATTTGGTTTTTCCATTATTGTAAACGATATAGTTACAGTTGCCAAAATAAATTGCCTTGTGAATTTTGTTTGTAGCATAATTAAATATTTCAGGTATTATTTAACATTTACTTTCAGAAATCTTCCTTGCAGTTAGCAATCATAAATAAGTCTACATGTTTAGGTTTGTTTTAAATTTAAAATAGTTTTGTTTTAATGAATTTTCAGGTATATTTTAAGCCAGAGTCACTATCCTGATCTCAAGATTTTGGCACCCCTCTTGTTATTTATTCTATGGCTTTTTCCTAGTATCCCTGCGAGATTAGGTGGATCGCAGGTATTTTCCAATCAAACATTTCATACCCCATAGCATTCTGGAACCCTTGTCAAACACTTATACCAACTGTCCCACTGAGTTAGTCAGCAGGATAACAACAATATTTATTCGTAGAGTCGAGGTTTTTGGTCTTTTATGGCTTGTGATTTTTAGTGGAGTAATTCACTGAACTTTCTGTGAATTACCTGCTATATATTCTGAAGGCCAAAAACTGTACGTAACAGGATGGTCGAATATTCGCAATAAACCCATCATATGTATAATATAACATCTTAAGAGGGCCGTTCATTTCTCCATGACACAATTGACACTTCCAAACAACCAGACACAGCAGATGATTTGATCTCTATAAAACAAGATTTTATTTCAAATTTTATTGATTTAAATGTAATAGCATATGGCTGCACATGCACACATTTACTGTCAAAAGATTTTGAATTTCAAATGAAAGATATTAGAAAACATGTTGTTCATATTTAGTTTTTATTTTATTTGATTTTATATTTTTGTATTATTTTTTTATTTTAATTTATTTTTAAAAAAGAGAGGAAAACTTTTTTCCCATCTTTTTTAATTTAAATTTCTCTATGTTCAGTAATTCCTTTAGTTTTTTAATAACTTTTGTTGAATACTTTATTTATACTTTAATTATTGAACTACAAATGTATACTGATAATTCTGAAAATGGTGTTCCGTTAATAAATAAATTAAAAAAAAATATTGTAAAATATTTTCATAACAACCACTTGGCTTCTACAAAATACAAACAAGCTGGTGGAAAGATATTTGTCCTTCCTCAGGAGGTCAGATAGAATAGTTCAGCAGATTGCATCGAGATTTACATGAGTGAATGATACAAGCTTTTGAAAACATGTGATGAACATAGAAAAGAATTTGATTTGGTACAAAAAACAAATGCATCTTTATCCGATACAGTTGAGATTTGGAAATGTCTTGAAGTGGCTTTTGAGAAGGAATTGGATTTGTCACTACAGCAAATAAACGTTTTCAAAAATCGTTAAAGTTATCACTTATTTGTTAGATCCCACAAAAATAATTTATAAATTAACTACCGATGAAAGAGAGCAAGGCTTAACAGAACTAAGAAATATGTATAGAGATACTGGTATATTACCATTAATTTTAAAACTTCAGGCCCAGTCCAAACCCTTTAAAAAATTATGTTCACTGATGAAGTATTGACCAACATAACTCCTCTGCATTGGTGGTTATCGCAAAAAGAACTACCTGGTATATCAAAGAATTTACATATTGTGAAACAATTTCTGTGTACAATAGCTTCATGCGCATCTGTGAAACAAACATTTCATTAGTTTGGACCTGCGCATTCAAAACCAAGAAATAAACTAGGTGTAGAAAAAGCTAGGGACACGGTTTACATTACGTGACCTCGGCTAGAGACTTCTACTTTGCGGTAAATACTTTCAAATACGTCTAAAATAACAAATCAACAGAAAAAAATGCGGGTTTTTGCGATTCATGCGTAAAAACGAGTTTTTGTACCCAATTTTGAGGTTATGTAACCCGATTACGTGTTATTTTAATTTTGCTTTAATTATGTTTAGGGTATTAATTGTGATTTAAAAAAGGGCGAAACACATTTGGGTAGTTATTTCTGATAATCTGCTTTGAATACAACTCACACAAGGGTGGAATATTTGCCAAAAAAAATTTTGCTTAACCTTTTCTAAGAATATGTAAGGAGTATAACTCAGTTATTTTGACTGTTTTATTTTTATCACAAATACACACCACTAAACTATTAAATACTTACGTTTTCGGTTACTATTATTGCTCATTACCATTTTTATTATTAGAATTAAATTTTATTTTTATTTTTTGAAGGATTTTAAAGCATATTGCATAATTATTGTCCCATTCTGAGATGTTAGTGCATAAGAATAACAAGGATATGCAATGATTAGGCAAAACGTTGTTGAATATTACTTCACTAATATTATTTGTTGCTGAGAGTATCATCACAGATTATCTGTGGTATCATTAAGGTTATTGATATAGTAGTTATACTAACATTATTCGATGCTGACTGTCAACAAAACAATATAAACACAGTTAAAGTGCGGCGGGTTTAGGTTTCTGTAATAATTAGAAGAGATTATGTTATTGTTTTAATAGTTGCATTAATATTATTCGGAGCTTCACGTAGAGCAGAATTTATTTAAGAAGAGCCTGTACGTCATTTGACATATGCGCAAACCTTGAAAGTCAGTGGCGTAGCGGATTTAATAATTTTTATCAAACTTCATAGAGTAAATATTCTAATATCAAGTTTTATTTTGTTGGTAGTTTAAATTTGCATGGCGAATTCGCGAATAAGCAAAGCATAAAACACAAAGAAACAGAAAGAAAACTATGAAAGCGTAAGAAATAAATATAGAATATCAAAGTCACAAATATCAATTGACATTTAGTAGCAAATTATCTATGTTACTAATATGCTACACGAACACGATTATTTATAAATAATGGACTAATATGACACCGTTTTAGCCGTGTGCGCATGATGATGTCCAGGCTCTTCTTAAATAAATTCTACTATTTGAGATAATCGAAGGGGTGCATGAGTGGAAATAGTGTTAGGTATAAATAATGCTGAGGCGAAAATTGAGGTTTCAGCTTAGATTAGTAGTCGAAATGTTTTACTACTAAGACGAAATAATCGAACGGGTGTAAGAACGGAAATAGTATTGAGGTATAAACAGTGCTGAGGCAAAAATAGTGCTGATGTTTCAACTTAGGTTAGTAGTCAAAACGTTTTATTAGTAAGACATTATAATCGAACAAGAGCATGAGCGAACATATAGCGTTGAGGCATAAATAGTGCTGAGGCAAAAACAGTGCTGTGGTTTCAACTTAGGTTAGTAGTCGAAATGTTCTACTAAAGACAAAATAATCGAATGGGTGCATGAGCGGAAAAGTGTTGAGTCCTAAATACTGCTGAGGCGAAAATAGTGTTGAGGTTTCAACTTAGGTTAGTAGTCGAAATATTTTACTACTAAGACACAGTCGAAAGAGTGCATGAGCGGTCATAGTGTTGAGGCCTAAATATTGCTGAGGCGAAAATAGGGTTGAGGTGTCAACTTAGGTTAGTAGTCGAAACGTTTTACTACTAAGACAAATAATCGAACGGCTGCATGAGCGGAAATAGTGTTAAGGTATAATTAGTGCTGAGGCGAAAACAGTGTTGAGGTTTCTACTTAGGTTAGTAGTTGAAATGTTTTACTACTAAGACAAAATGATCAAACGGGTGCATGAGCAAAAATAGTGTTAAGGTATAAAAGTGCTGAGGCAAAAACAGTGTTGAGGTTTTAACTTAGCTTAGTAGTTGAAATGTTTTACTACTAAGCCAAAATAATCAAACAGGTGCATGGGCGGAAATAATGTTAAGATATAAATAGTGCTGAGGCGAAAACAGTGTTGAGGTTTCTACTTAGGTTAGTAGTTGAAATATTTTACTACTAAGACAAAATGACCGAACGGGTGCATGAGCGAAAATAGTGTTAAGGTATAAATAGTGCTGAGGTGAAAACAGTGTTGAGGTTTCTACTTAGGTTAGTAGTTGAAATGTTTTACTACTAAGACAAAATGATCGAACGGGTGCATGAGCGGAAATAGTGTTAAGGTATAAAACTGCTGAGGCGAAAACAGTGTTGAGGTTTTAACTTAGGTTAGTAGTTGAAATGTTTTACTACTAAGACAAAATGATCGAACGGGTGCATGAGTGAAAATAGTGTTAAGGTATAAATAGTGCTGAGGCGAAAGCAGTGTTGAGGGTTCTACTTAGGTTAGTAGTTGAAATGTTTTACTACTAAGAAAAAATGATCAAATGGATACATGAGCGAACATATAGTCTTGAGGCATAAATAGCGCCGAGACGAAAATATAATCAAACCGGTGCATGTGCGAGTATAGTGTTGAGGCATAAATAGTGCCAAGGTGAAAATATTGTTGAAGTTTCTACTTAGTTTAGTAGTCGTAATATTTTGGTACTGAGATATAGTGATCGAATTGGTACATGTGTGAAAACACTGTTGTGATTTCATTATAGGTCACTAGGCGGAACATTTTACTACAGGGCAAAATAATCAAAGATGGGTTCAACACTAACTGCGTGGGAGCGCAGCATATTCTAGCAATACATCTACGATTATGCTGTATAAAGCCCTTTCGTTACAAATGCCCTACGATAACGGCTTTGTCGTGTCGAAAATACTCATATATATCAATGTCGATTAGAACTTGCACCCGCACGCACAAAGGTAACGTTCGGCAATTAATTTGTTTTGTAAAAGAGTTCGGAATAGTTAATACAATAAGTAAGTATTAAATGAAAACGTTTAAACAAGCAATTGTAAAAAATACATCATTATAACAGAACAATTACAACACAATTAAGAAGCAGTGCCAATTCGTACGTTTGACATTTAATTACTACGAAGTTTTTATATCCGTATGGTTGTTGACGTTAAAAAAGTAACACTATTGTTCGATAAAATGTACGTATTTATTTTAAAGAAGAAACCATACATGTATAAAATCTGCAAAAACTCTGTTTTTAATTAACATTTCATTTTATGGTCTGCTGCATTAGTTTTCAATTTTTAAGTGTTGTCTGTGTTTCCATTCAATAACCCCCAAAACTTCTATCGTATTATTAATAGGGAAGTAAGATCGACAATGTCGGAAGGAAAGATTGAACTGAATGCAGCCATTATTTTTTTACAAATTATGCTACGCCAATGACCTGTTCGAAAACTTATAATCCGTGTTTAATGGTTATAGACGTTCTGTGTGTGTTTATGAATCAATACTTGAGAGCCTTCGTTGTTATGGCACACTTTGATATTTAAATTGCAATTTCATACTGTGAGGAATATGTTATTGTTCTGTCTATAAGTGTCAAAAGCTCTTCCAACTGTCAAAAATTATACAAGGCGAGTTTATTGTTCTCATAGTATCAAGAGCGCTTTGTATATTCATCCGTGCTCTACGGTCGCGTGACATTTCAGTAAGAAGTAGTTCCAGGTTTTGGAATTTAATTAAACCAAATTTAGTGAAAAACCCGCAAATTTTTCATTAGTATTTGAAAATGTACGTGTTTTTGTATGGTTTCTAATAATTTTTAATTATTTTTGACAGGTCACGTAATGTAAACCGGCACCAAAGCTAGTAAGCTAGTACTTCTGCTTAAGGATTATAATCAAAATGTCGATTAAATATTTAATTTCTTACAAAATATGTGTTTCCTACAGTATGTTTATTCTTAGAATTTTTCTTCTTTTACGTGTTTGTAAACAACAATAAACAGAATATTTTGATTTATCTGTTATTTATATTTACTATTTTTATTTCTATTGTTTTAATCTGTACTATAAAATTTAAATAAAAATTATTTTCTACTTCTTCCTGTGGTCAGTGTCCAATATTTATTTGGCTCACCATTTATTTTAATTAGAAATGCATTTAAAAGGCAAAAAACACAAATCAGATTTATAGTATTTTAAAAATAAAATAAATAAGTATAAAATAATGATTTTTTTTTAAACTACTCGATTTAAATCATGATTCAAATCAAACCAACCTCTTGTTTAGACTACTACGATTAAAACATTCTGTAGATTCTTCATTAGAAACATAAATAGCGCCAAATTACAATAAGTACCACACACTTATATATGGGTCAATTTTTTCTATAACAAATAAAAATTCAAACCTGGTCTCTGCCCTTATCACCAACGATTACGAACAATGTTCTATGTCCGAGCTTAACTCCATTGTCTATTAGCACGCGTATACGATTGTCGATTTTCTTTCTAACCATTTTAACAACTTCTAGACAAATTACGAGTACACAAGTCTACATAACTACTACACCACACGTGAAATCATAATAATACAAATTGAGTAGGTTATGTGAATTAGTCAAAACTTCTTGTGTCTAAAAGCACGTTAAAGTGACAAGAAACGAGAATTTTCAACGAACTTCGTTCGTTTATGAAATCGATTTGTCGTCCGTCTGTCCGTCCGAGGCCTTTCTAATGGTCGGACATCAATGTGTGATACATCAATCGATTCAGCTCGGTGTCCTGAGCTTAAGTTTTGATGTCAGTTGAAATCGGGCCACGGGGACGCCGTGCCCCCGCGATATTCCGTCGGGAAAATTAAAATTTCAAATAGGTCCAAAATTAATTTGCGATACATATTTGGACTCCCCTAACATAGCTGAGTCGAAATATGGTACCCCCACAAAATCTGACCACGGATACCCGAACCCCCCCCGGAAATAAATTTTTACTTTTTTTTTATCTGAATACTTATAATTATTACAACATAATAATTTTAATTTCTTTAAATTGTTTTAAAGTAAGTCTACATTTGGAAGTTCGTTGCGACAATGCCTTGCATTTTCAACTTGTTTATTTATGGAATCGATATAGATTTATATATTTTATTATACAATCTAAAATTCTTAAGTTTTTAGTCAATTAACAGAAATATTTACTTCCAGTTTATCTAAAACATTGTTTGACAAGCGTCCCACGCCACACCTGATCTTGACTGCCGTCAAGTGTGTAAATGATATCACTGTGGACTTTATTGAAAGGACTGTTATGAAAATGTTTGGAAACATTTGTGTTGTTTTACAAAATCATCGAACGAAAATAAGGCAGAATCCTCAAGAGTTTGGTTCTGCAAACACACATAAAAGAATTGTACCAAACATACTTACAATCCTGTCATTTAATGCTATTTTGTGAATTTCAATGTGTATTTGTTTTTAAGGGTTCATCAGAATAGTAAATTTTGTTGTTATGTTGCATATACTGTAGTTGGTGTTCGTTCAAATAAATACTTATTATAGTTTGCACTATTTCACAGTTATATCTATCATATGCAATACTGGCCTGGTGTCACTCCTCATGTGCAAAGCATTTATTTTTATTGCAGAGAAAATTAGTACAAATAATATCCAATTTGGGAATTGAGAAAATTGTAAAGAGAATTTTTCAAAACTTAAGATAATTTACTTTGTCCTCATTATATGTATATTGAATTGTTCGATTTATGTACACAAAAGCTTGCATAATTATACAAATAATGGAGATTACAAAATAATATATAAACAAAAACCACTACATACAAAACACAGAATCCCCTGCACTGGACTAAGTGGAATCAGATATTATACAATTAATTGCTATGTGGTAAAATTACTCACTTTATTCTATTTATAGGGTTAATAATATTAATTATAAATTACGCACTAAATTGTGTATAGACAACTATAATAGTGACGATTGGATAATTCTTGGGGTATATAAACAAACATTCATTAGTAACTGAAGGTTAATTAGTCATTTATACATAATATATTTGGTAAAGTCCTCACAAGTGTAATTTAATTGCTGATAGTGCCATCAAGGTTTTGATGTTTAATCTTCACCATGTAAACAAGTTTTACAATTGTCAACTGAAAACTATGATGACTTTGGCGGCAGCCAAGATCAGATGTGGCGCGAGACGCTCGTATTGTTTGGGTACGGTGCATACTTACACACTGGAAAATTATTGCAAGCTGTTTTAAACTGTTCTAAAGTGTCAAAAATGAAATATTAACAAAAAAATTTGGGTGGCACTGTTTTTCGAATGTTTACTGTTTTAATTTAGTACTACTCAAACCTCAAACCATAGAAGAATAAGAAACTCAAGTGTCATTGCCGGAATAAATATTTGACCTTAACCACAAACAAATAGGTATATTGTATACACAACCACATATTTCTTGTGTATAGTACATTATATTTATGTAACGTACATTACATGAGCTGTATATGTTTACCATTAGATACAATGTAAAACCTTAAATAACTTTATTTATGGTAGGACACATATTAACAGGAGCAGTAATACATCTTTTAATCTGTGCCATAAGTTGGCAAGCTTACCGGAAACACTTTATAATCGTAATATCTGAAGAATGTTTAACAAATACTTTATTTGGAAATGTGCCGTAAGTAGAGCGCAAAAATTTTATTCTTAACCATCCTCCCTAGCCTTTACGCTCGAACGAGTCCCGCGATAGGCTTTTTGAGGTTAGGTTACTGTTAGAAATAGATATTATTATTAAAAAACACAAATCACTTAACACGCATATCAGAACAGTTGTTCTAAAACTATTGCATACTGTTCTGGTATGCGTGTTAAGTGATTTGTGTTTTTTAATAATAATATCTATTTCTCACAGTAACCTAACCGAGGACTCGTTCGAGCGTAACGACTCGGGAGGATGGTTAAGAAAAAATTACTGCAAGTAGCGCATCCATAAAAGTGAAAGACAAGTTAGAAAATTGTTAATGTGTGATTTTTATTGAGAACAACTGTGAAGACATAAATGCATCCTACAACCTCTAGATAACTTATACATAAGTATTGCAGGTCAAGTTAAAAAACACATAACACTTTCCACATGGATCAGAACAGTCTCTGCGGTAGTTGGAAACCTGGATAGTACATGATCAAATATATCATTGTTACTGTTGCCAGCAATCAAGTGCAAGATGCATTATCCTAGTTTTTATCGTATCTAAATTCAACGCCCGCAAAATAAAATTAACAATAGCCAAATTTTGCACCAATTTCGTTTACGTAGGTTTTTTAACGTTAGTTTTATGTCTAAAATAGTAAACCTGTTCTTTAAAAACAAAATTCTCTATAAATTGTTGCAATGTAAATATATTAAATCTGTTACTGATGTTTGAGACGTCAAAGTATTAAATTGAAGTTGCTCAAAAGGGTTGAGAATCCCATAACAAAATAATGATGTACCGACTAACTACAGTGGGGTGGGTTCCTACGGCAATAAATAGTAAACAAAACAATTAAATAATGATCTTAAATTACTGAGGTGCAATTTCGAACTGTTATTACTAGGTTTTCAATTCGTTAAATTTATGGGCGCCAATTACGTCTAGTCAAGTAAGATTTCCCCTGCATGACGAATAACCCAGATTTTAATTACCGGATATTTTGTTGATGAAATGGATTTCCTTTATAAAAGACATTATATGAAAACTTGTAACTTTATACTCGTAAATCTTCCCTATATGCGTCTGGTTGTTACATTGTATTATGAAATAGGATTAAAGTACTCTATGATTTTCCTTGTATTTGCAACTATGTAATATTGAATATAATTAATTTAATTAACATTTCTAGAAGTTTATATTTGAAATGTATATTAATAACTTCAGTGTTACTTTACAATTATATGTTTCCTAAAATGACAATTCCGCTAGGAAAGTTTATTAAACTAAGTATTTGGTTTGCGCTTTTATGTTTTTAATTAATTTATGAATCTGAGTTCGTACTAACATGTATAAATAACTTACAATTTCGTGGTCTGAGTTTATTGCATACGCTTGTGGTTATTACGGGGTTGTACACTGTATTAGTTTACGAAAACTTTTCTTTCAATAGTTTTCACTGTTGCAACATATATCCTATTATGGCTCATGTGTTATCTGCACATTGAATTAATTTATTTTAAGACAATTTAATTTTTTTGCTTTTATTTATACGAACTGCCCTAATTGATATGATATTTTCTAAATCAAAAATAATTAAAATCTTATATTGTCACTAGGTGTTTTCTATTTACACCTTAGCTAAAAATGGCTTAAAATTAGATTAAGTAAAAAATCTAACCTTACCTTACTTCATTTGCATTTGCTTATTAGAAGGTACAACTTACGATTTTAGCTAACTAACCTATAAAGGGTTTGAAAATTATATTAAAATCAACTGATTCTTGTTAAGAATTAACTTGGTATTAACTGTTATGTTATAGTTGCTTTTATACATGTGCAATAAAAAACTATATCATACACAACACGAAAAATATAATCTCAATATAAACTTGGGAGGGAAGTTAGTATCTAAGGTAGATCTATAAGCACCTTATCTGGGGTAAGGGGAATTCAAAAGTTCTAACTTTAGCTAAGTTCGTTAGTAGTAAAAAGAACGTGTCCACAACTAAGATTATTTTAACTTAAGTTAGTTAGATTATCTTAGTTTTTAGGCAAATAGAAAGCAACAACTATTGACTATTTGCAAAATTCATTGAACAGGGTGATCAGGAATAATTTTGTCCGTTTTAGATTAAACTTTTCATCTGATATTTATTTTCTGTAACGCTCAAACGTTATATATTATTCTACTAAAAACCAACCTAACCCAAAGCATCTGCCATGAATAATAGTATTCCTTTGGGAGTATAATCTAGGGTTTTGGTCATGTGAATGTAATGAATTAAAATTTAGAATATACATCCAGCTACATAGTGCCTAACATTATCCCCCGTGAATTATACGTTTAACCTTCAAAAAATGTAATTGTCAAATGCATAAAATGTCATTTTCAGAAGTTAACATGAAATATCCATAATCTTATAATTTTATTTTTCTTCAATCTCGAATAATATACAATTGGCAATGTAGCAAGGTATGACAACAGTAGGAAATATTGGAATTGGTTTACTAATTTTAATTATAATTTGGATCCTTGCACTTTTTATTTTCGTATATGCAGTAAAGAAACAAAATAATTGGGGCTGGATTGCACTAGCTATTGCAGTTATTTTTACCATAACATTAATCGCTATTCCTACAGAAAATTATCCTAAGAAACAAGAGACTGCAATTAAGGTAAGAATTGGGCAAAGAGAAAACTATATTTAAACTTCATTTTAGGATCAAAATTACCATCATTTTTATCGAACTGGATTATTAGCCATTTTAACTGTATCTACTATTCTTGCATTTATTTCATTCTTCATTTTACATTGTATAGAACCTATTCGAATAAAACCAATCTCAGGTTTAACATAATTAAAATGTCTTTTGTAAGAAAATCATTTATAAAACTTGCAAAGATTTTAGCACATTATGATATCGCTTTAAGGCAATTTAGGAAACTTTCTAACTCTGTAACCTTGAATAAAATAATAACTATAAAAGATAATGAAGAGTTCATGTCGAAAGTTATGGATTCCGATAATCCTGTAATTGTAAATTTCCATGCCGAATGGTGTGAACCTTGTCACATACTGACGCCAAAGATGGTGGAATTAATTGAGCCCAAAGACAATATTGATTTAGCTGTGGTTGATATAGAAAATCATGCCGAATTAGTCCAAACTTTTCAAGTCAAAGCTGTCCCTGCAGTTGTTGCTGTTAGGAACGGCATTGTTGTTGATAAATTTATAGGTCTTGTAGATGCAAATATGATAGAAAGTTTAATTAAGAAATTAGATAAGAAATAGTGTTTTTGACTGTATGTATATTAATAAATAAAAGTATATATTGTTTGTTTAATACGTTTATTATTCGTAATGTAACAGTTAATGTGAATAAAAAATTGGGCTGTTGATTATGTAGGTATCAATTCCACAATGTCTTACATGATTCATCTGTCGTTATTAACGAAGTTTCTTCTACGTCTATCAGATCTTTCAGCTTTTCAACTAAAATAAAAATTTATTAACATATTTTGAAATGATGAAACGGATTCTTATTAAATGTAAAATGAGTGTTGCACCAATTATTTTTGTAAATCGTGACAGAAATAAATATACAAAAAGTACATTATTTTAGTTCTCATCTGATACCATTTTTTGTATTTTTATTAGAAATATGTTTAATACAAGCTACTACTAAAACATCTGGTTTTTAAATATTCCTGTTTAAAACTATAGTAGGGATTTCCCTATAGTAGGGGATAAAGAATACTACTATAATAAGCCTGCTTATCGTAAAAGACGATTAAAAGGGGCAGCAGCCTTACTGGCTAAAAGATATTGGAGGAGGGTCGGTTGGTCTCGGGCGATCCTCAATAATTTACAAGCTTGGGGGTTGGCCGTGACGGATACGGTTTTTTGCTAAAATCTTTAAAAACTGCGTTGTGGAAAGATATGGGAGCCTACCACAATATTTCCCAGGTGTGTGTGGCCTAAAACACGAAATACATATGATGGAGAGCTCACAAGTAAAATTCTTGTCCGGAGGCAAAATACTCCCTCATTCGGATCTCCGGGAGGGAGTACTTGGGGCTCGCCATCGTAAGAATATAAAACAACAGTTCGATTTAGTGATAGGGACTTGGAATGTAAGGTCATTACTTAGAGTAGATAAGTTAACGAATTTATTAGTCGAAATGAGAAAGGAAAAGCTGGACATTTTAGGTATTAGTGAGGTGAGATGGCCAGATAGTAATGACTTTTGGAAAGATAATTATAGAATAATTACAACTTCTTCAACTAATGGACAGGCAGGCGTAGGAATAGTGTTAGGTGAAAGATTAGGGCATAAAGTTAAAGAGTACTTACAATTTAGTGATAGAATCATTATGGTTAGATTGAGTACAAAACCCACAGACACTGTTTTAGTTCAACATGCCAACAACTCAGTACGAGGATGAGGAAGTAGAAAAGGTATACGAGGATATAAATAGTATAGTGAGAAAAGTAAAAGGAGATGAGAATTTAATAGTTATGGGCGGTTTTAATGCGTCAGTGGGAGAAGGTAGTGAGGGAAAAATGGTAGGAAAATTTGGGTATGGCAGACGAAATGATAGAAGAGAAAGATTAGTTGATTTTTGCCAGGAACATAGATTAGTAACTGTAAACACCCTATTCGAACAACATGTTAGGAGAAGATATACCTGGAAAGCGTCAGGTGATAGGGCTAGATACCAAATAGATTATATTTTAGTTAAACAAAGATTTAGAAACCAAGTTAAAAACTGTCGTAGTTATCCAGGGGCTGACATAGATAGCGATCATAACTTAGTTAAAATGAAGTGTAAACTAAAATTCAAAAATTGAGAAAGGTTAAAAGAGAGGATGGGATCTAGGTAAGCTTAATGATAGTAGGGTAAAGAGGAATATAAACAAGTATTAGATAATAAGAGCAAAGAGATAGCTGTAGGAGGAACGTAGAAAATAGATGGAAAGAAATAAAACTGACTGTACATGATACAGCAACACAGACTATAGGTAAGAAAAAATAGAAGCGAGAAAACCGTGGGTAACAAAGGAGATATTAGATTTAATAGAGAATAGAAGTAAGCTTAAACCTTTCAAAGAAGTGGATAGTGAGCGTAAGCAAAATATAATACAGTTAGAAATAAGATAGTACATGAGTGTAGAAAAGCTAGAAATAAATGGTTGGAGGAGAATTGTAAGGAATACAAGATGATTTGAGAGTAGGTAAGACAGACAGGGCTTACAGGGCAGTTAAAAAGTTTTTGGGAAGATAGGAAAAATATAATGGTATTAGAGACGAGAATAATGAGCTTCTAATAAATAAAGTTGAGGTAGCAGATAGATGGAAAAGATATTTAGAAGATTTATATAAGGGAGACGATATGGATGAGTTAGAAAACGACCAAGAAGAGGATGTAGAAATAGGGTTCTCAATATTAAGAGGGGAATTTGATAGAGCTGTTCGGAATCTTAAAATAAATAAAGCGCCAGGGATAGACGATATTCCGCATAATTAATAAAATATGCAAGTCAGAAAACTTTAGATAGATTATATGAACTAGTAAAAGTAATTTATGACACAGGTGAGGTTCCGATAGATTTCGAAAAAAATATTATTATCCCAATCCCAAAAAAGTCAGGAGCTGATAGGTGTGAGAATTTTAGAACGGTTAGTTTAACTTCTCATGCTTCCAAAATACTAACAATAATAATTAAAAATAGAGTAGAAGCTTTGACTGAGAATTATTTAGGCGAAGACCAATATGGTTTTCGTAAAGACAGAGGGACTAGAGAACCGATACTAATGATTAGGGTAATTATCGAAAAAGGTTACAAAAAATAAAAGACTCATTTCGCGTTTGTAGATTTAGAAAAAGCATTTGATAGGGTTAATTGGATTGTTATGTTCAGGGTTTTGCCAAAATAGGAATCTCTCATAGGGATAGAAAAATTATTTATAGTCTATATAAAACCAAAGCGTAGTAATTAGATTTGATGAAATAGAAAAGGAAGCTAAGATTAGAAATGGTGTTAGACAGGGTTGTATACTGTCTCCTTGTTTTTAATGTTTATATTGAGGAAGCTTTAAACTTAGCCAGAGAGAGAAAGAGATAGGTATTAGTGTACAGGGACAGAAAATAGACATGTTACGTTTTGCAGATGATATAGCCATTATAGCAGAGTCTAGAAAAGAGTTAGGACAGTTTTTAAATATTTTAGATGAGATACTACAGAGTAACTATGGTATGAGAATTAACTCAGTAAAGACAAAGATAATGACAAGTGAGTTACAGCCTAGTTCTAAACCAAAATTAAAAATAGGTAATACCGAGTTAGAGGAGGTAGATGAATTTTGCTATTTAGATAGTATAATTACAAAAGATGGACGTAGCAGAAAGGATATAGTAGCTAGAATAGCTCAAGCTAGAAAAATGTTTTTAAAAAAGAAAACTTACTAATAGCTAATAGTATTAGTTTAGATAATAGAAAAGTTTCTTAAAGTCAAATGCGTATGGAGCGTTCTACTATACGGTAGTGAGACTTGGACAATTAAAGAAGTAGATAAGAAAAGATAGAAGCTTTTGAAACTTGGTGTTATAGGAGAATGTTAAAGATTAGTTGGACAGATAGAGTAACAAACGAGGAAGTTTATAGAAGGATAGGTGAGGATCCTGTATGTGGAAACAATTGAAGGTCAGGAGAGATAGAATGATAGGGCACCAGTTAAGACATGAGGGACTATTTAGTAAAGTCTTAGATTATAGACTACCAAATAAAAATAGAGTAGGAAGGCCTAGACAAAGCTATATTAGTCAAATTATTAGAGATGTAGGTTGTGAAGGGTATGTAGACCTTTTAGACTAGCTCAGAATAGAAAAGAGTTTAGAGCTGCGTCAAACCGACTTTAAGTAAGTTCGAAAACAAAACAAAAAGAAAAATAAAAATCAGTTAACTAAATGTCACCAGGACATGACTCACAATTGGTTAGCGGTCTGGCATGTTGGCAGCGATTCGTTGCTTAAGCCTTACCATAACATATAATTTAACACTTTTCCTTTTTGAAGCGGATAACCAGGTTATATTTCATTTCCTTATAAATGGAACTCATGTAAACATGTTAGAGTTCTTTAACAACCATCAGGTTGCTAATATCTATGTAGAGCCAGCTGGATAGGAAAAAGATAGAAGGATATAGGAAGACGACCAAACTATATTAGTCAAATTATTAGAAATTTAGGTTGTGAAGGGTATGTAGAACTTTTTAGATTAGCACAGAATAGAAAAGAAGTTAGAGTTGCGTCAAACCGACCTTAAGTAAGGTCAATAACAAAATGATGAAATGTTTTGGAAAGTAAATCGTCAATAATCTTCAGCCACAATTAAAAATCTAATTATAACGACTCTTTGTGATCAAAAGATATTACTGTTCTGGTAACTGATATACAGTGTGTTCACAGAGTTCACATGGGGATGTAAATACCAAAAAAATTTCAAGTTGAAATTTGAGCTTCTGGGGATCAGCCCTGCCTGATCTTAAACTAAGATGCTGAAAAATTAGGCCAATTAATTAATATAAAGGGTGTCTTACAAGGAATTTTCTAAAATTGTTAAGAATAAATTACTGTTGTTTTTAAAAATATCAAAAACATTACGTAGAGACTTTATAGAATGTGTAGGGTGGATCGAGCGGCAGAATAAATAAAACTAATGTACTGATTGTCAGATTTATTAACCGAATAATAAACAAAATAAGTATGGGTGACGAGCATAAACTGTTGTTTTCGATCACCACACATTCCATAGTCCTGCGTTGCGTGCGCAGTCCTTCTTCAGCTCCCATTTGTGAAAAGAGCCAATCATAAGATAGGTGTCTGGCGGAAACTAAATAATACCTTACAGTTGGTACATGGCGGGAAAGTTACATAATAGCCTACAGTTCGGCCATCCTGACTCTATGATCCACCTCGATCTCTACATAATTAATAAATACAATACATAACAAAAGGTTGAGTAATGTTTAACATCGAATAAGCAATGATGTATCATAAAATAAGTTATCACAAATGGCAATAAACATAAGCACATATTTGTGATGAATAAAGAATTGTGAGCTTAGTACTGTTTGGGAACGCATCCTTGATGTTGGCTACACTTAAATATATATTGTAGTATTTTATATGTTCTTAATAAATATATCCTGTTTTGCGTTAACAGAGGTATTTATTTATTCCTTCACGGGAGCTAACATTTCAGAAGTGGGATTGGGATCAAAGAGATAGAAAGCGATTTATCTCGACGCAGCGATACAAATTTTTTCTCCTCGTGTTGTCTTGAAAGAAAAATGCCGAATACTGGCGAGCAGCAATTTGAAACAGCGTCGAACAAAGTGGATGGCGTGGATAACGATGTATCTCCACCACAAGCGCGATCGAAGGACGATTTCAAAGTGCTTATCCAACAACACATGGCGATAATAATGCAAATGGTGACCACAGCGGAAAGAAACCGTTCTCATACGGAACAGTTATTTTGTAATGCCTTGCAACAAATATTCACAGTGCAAAACTCGAATCTCCACTACCAAGTGATGCCTGATTTGAATAAATCAATATCGAATTTTTGGGGAAATAGTGGATATGGAGCAATCGAATGGTTAGATCGTCTCAACAGTTGTGCTTTCCTGCACCGCTGGCCTGAAGAGGTCAAATTAGAAACAGCTCGCATACATTTATTAGGATCAGCAAAGGATTGGTATGAAGTGCGTCGAGTACACATACGTTCATGGAATGAGTTTGAAAGCGAATTCCGAGCCACATTTGACCTTACACCCAGTACTACTAGTATGTGGAAGCAAATGACGGCAAGAGTACAGCACGACCGCGAAAGTTACTTTCATGACAAATATAAATTGTGTACTGCCCTTAAACTGCCTTTTCAAAAGATTAAGGAACAAATTGTAGTCGGTTTATACATTAAACAAGTTATACCAGGACTAATAATTAAAGCACATACAAATGGTAATGAGTTGTTGCATGATATAATACAGTTATATCGCGTGGCTGGATTGCAACAGCATAATCGTGTGCGTACAAATTATAAACCTCATCCTGTAGACATTAAACAAGCCAATAGTACAACGAATGAGACAATCGAAAAACAAGAGCGATTCAAGGGTTCGTTGTTTTAATTGTGCTGAAACAGGACACATTTCGGCAAAGTGTACACAAGTGAGTAAAATGAATGCTTGTTTTCGTTGTAAAAAAAGCGGACATTTTTCTAAAGATTGTCCAGAACGTAATGTATCAGTTGAGCACAGCCGTAAAATATACGTAATAAATCGAAACCCCACAACAGTGATGGCCGTGGAATAGCTGCAAGAGGGTAACGATTCCGTAAACAAATTTTTGCGCGAAGTGTATATAAATAAACGCCAATTAAATGCAATGATTGATATGGGTAGTTCAATATGTACAATATGCCAAGATGTTTCTATGCATTTCCCGACGATATTTATTTATTTATTTTTGCACATACATGCATAAACGGGATACCCCATTTACATTAAAAAAAATTATATAAAATGTGTATTAATACATAAACTTATTAATTATACAAATTTAATAATGTTTGCCTGAAGCTCTGAGGACTGCTACCAAACCAATTTAATTCACTAAATGCATTTGCAGAACCTACAACTCGATTTAGATAGAAGTGACATCCATTGGTTCTGTGGCAATCACTGTGGAATAGTTGAAAAGTACGTGATTGTCTAACTGGAACATTGAATTGAATTAATACTAGTAATTCCGTACAGTTGATGTAACCATTAATAATCTTATGCAGAAGACATAAATCATTCAATATCCGCCTATCCAGTAATGAAACTAATCGAAGTGATTGTAATAGAGACAACTCTTGACATTGGTGCTCTTGAAGTCCCATCAGTTTGCATGTGGTAGTTGAAAATTTGCCACTATATCGGAATACGAATCCTAAGATTTGCATAGCTCTTTTGGTGATAGTATTAATATGGAAATTAAAAGTGAGTTTAGAATCTATCAAAACACCCTAATCTTTAACTTCATAAACTCGTACAATAACATCGGTATTTATATAATATTCTGTTATTGTAGTCGACACTGCATGAGAGAAGGTTAAAGTTAGGCATTTGTTGATGTTCAAAGAAAGTCTATTTGTTTTACACCAGCTGTTAAAAGATTTTAGGTCTTCCTGGAAAAAGATATGATCTCTTGTAGAAATAATATTTTTGTAAATTTTTAGGTCGTCAGCAAACAGCAAAAATTTACAATGTTTGAAGACTTGTTTAATATCGTTGACATACATTAAAAATAGGAGAGGACCATGTGAGACCCTTGCGGAACCCCAGAGTATACCGGAAACTTGTAAGAAGTGAATTGTCTATACTTGACACTTTGCCATCTACCATATAGGTAGCTACTAAGCCATTTCAAGATCATACCATCTACACCTGCCTTTTGTAGTTTAAGAATCAAAATATTGAGATTTACTTTGTCAAAGGCTTTGGTAAAGTCAGTATACAGAGCATCTACCTGAAGTCCATTTTCTAACGCTGCAGTTATGTCATTGGTATAGACAAGTAAATTTGTAATAGTTGATTTCTGAGATACAAATCCATGTTGGTTATTGATGATAAATTCTTTAAACTTCCAGGACAAATGATGAGTTATTAAGCAATCCAATAATTTCGGTATTGAAGATTGAATACAAATTCCTCTGTAATTCTGAATCAAATTTTTGTCACCTAATTTTAATATCGGATTAATAAAACTGTGCTTCCATATTGTTGGAACCTTGCCTTGGGTAAGAGAGTTATTAAATAGGATAGTTAGGGGAATACACAGACTGTGAATACAATTAATTATCAAGCTTGCAGGTATGCCGCCCGGACCGGCAGAATTGGTAGGTTTAAGTTTACAAATAGCATCAAAAACCTCATCAGTTCCCAGTATAATTTCTTTAACATCAACAGTGTCTAACGTGCAATTAATGTCTGCAGTTGTATCAAGTGGTACAATACATTCATTTTAATAAACCTCAGAAAAAAGTCCACAAATAAATTGACTATGCCTAATCCATCAAAACTGGCTTGAGACTTGTATATCATTTGACTTGGCAAGTCATATGTATGCTTCAATTGATTTACATATTTCCAAAAATTAGCAGGACATGAATGGATAGATTTTTCAGTGAAGTGAAGATATTGATTGTAGAGATAACTACTCATCCTTTTGCAACGTATGCGTAGCGCACTAAATAAATTTTAATCCTCTATACGACTAGAAACCTTGTACTGCTTATGAGCAGCTTTCTTTTTGCTTATTAAACACTTCAAATCACTGTTAAACCATACAGGAAACATTGTTGTTTGAATGCGTTTTTTAGGAATAAAACTTTGCAGTCCGTGATATAGGATATTATAGAAAAGTTCAATTGTGGTATCAAGATTTTCCTTTGAAGAACAGAATGACCAATCAAATGAGTTGAAATATAAGTTAAGTGACTTATAATCTCCTTTAACACAATCAAATTGCGATTCCTTATAATGTAATGATTGTTCTTTTGTTTTCAATGTAATAGTAATATGAACGGCCGTATGATGAGTACTATTATCCATAAGTAGGTCTACAGCTGAAGATATAGCAACATTATTTAAATTTGAAAAAATAAGATCTAAGAGTTTGTTGTTTGAGTTATGAACCTGGTTGTGTTGTTGTAAATCTAAGAGGGCTAGTGTGTTAATGAGGCATTCTGCATTATCCCCACTATTACAAAGAATAAATTTGTCATTATGCCATGATGCATTAGGAATGTTATAGTCACCGCATAGTAAAATTTTGGATGAAGGATAATTATAAAAAATATGTTCAAGAGCTGTACTATGTAATTCATATAAATCCGCCGGCGATGTAGGTGGGATATATGTACCACCAATAATTAAATTTTGGCCTGAAAATTGAATAGTAACAAACAAGTGTTCAACACCAACTACATTGGTAACAATTAATCTTGCATTTAAGGCAGCTCTAACTAATATAACTACACATCGTTGCTTTGTACTGGTTAATATATTTCTATCACACCGAAATACCGAGTAGCAATTTGTGGTCAGTTCAGAATCATAATAGGAGCTATTAAGCCAAGTTTCGGTGATATCAATAACATCATAATAGGCATTTAAAATTAAATTGTCTTTAAATTCATTGACCCGTGATCTAAGTCCACCAACATTATGATGATAAACAGATAACTGTAAATGGGGTAGCACTAATTTTTTATTGAGGAAGTAGTGATTGATGGAACTCCATTAAAATACCTAATGGTGACATTCTCACCATTAGATTTACGTTGGTTTAGTTCATCACGTAGTGACTGCAAGTATTTTCTCTGCTGTATGGTTTGATCAGATGCAATACGATAAGAAGATGAAGTAAGCTTAAAACCGTTTCTCAATGCTGTGCGTACAATTGATGAATCCGAATAAATGACTTTTATCGGTCTGATTGAATCTTTTTTATTGCCAAGCCTGATAATTGCAACAGGAGGAAATTGATCAATTTCTAGTATGCGAGAGATTTTAGCAACTGATTGTTTATCATAATCAACCCTATCAGATGTTTCGTGAGATTTAGATTCATCAACATTAAATATGATTAAATTTCTGCTCCTAGTAACTCTTTCGTTAACCTCAGCAAAGAGTGCTTCAGAATTAGGCATAATTTTTTTACTTTCGAATAAAACAACTTTTTCCTTTAGCACATTGACTTCCGTTTTTAGATCATTTAATTTTTTTAAAATTAGTGGAACTTGTTTAAATGCATTTGTACTCTCATCACAGAAGAACATTAGTGATCTTTGTTTTTTTAGCTGCATAACGCGGACTTCAGATGCTCCCAATTCTGAGCATTTTCCATGAATCACTGTGTTGCAACAATCACATATTAGGTAATTTTCATTTTCACATGTTTTATTGCACTTTGTACATTTATCCATTATGATTTAATTGTTTTAAAATGCGAAACGAAACAGGAATTATTTGGATTTGGTTCACAACAAGCCGTGGTGGAAACAAATGCATTTATAGAAGCTGATCTTGAGATAGATAACGTCAAAATAGACAAGATAAAATTTTATGTAGTGCCAAATACCGCACAAACAGCGGAGTTGATAATAGTATGATCATTTACAGAACATCCAAATATTGCATACATGCGTGTAAACGAGAAATTAGTGTTTGGTTATAATGATCAGTTGCCCTTCAGAGATATTCAAATAGAGGAAAATTCTCGCCGAACAAAAATAAAATCTGTTGCAGGTCGTGTGCTACTAGCAAACCACATAAATTTTGTGATAGCAGAGTATAATGACGAGATTATAACGGTGCCAATAGCGAATGTTTTTGGAATAGACACTAAACTTAATGCAGGTGACGTGATTGGAGTGGAACGTGTACCTACCACCCCTTTAGTCACAATCGACGAGTCCAAAGACAGTGTCGACAACAAGGTTAGAATTACACAAACAGTGTTGAATGTTGACCCACTTTTAGAAAGTGCAATTACAGAAAAATTATTAGATTTGTGCATCGAATTTCGAGATTGTTTTGCGTTTACATGAGAGGAACTTGGATGTACAGACTTAATGAAAGTTGATATTCGTGATACTGAAGTACCAGTTCCAGCTAAACCTTACAGAGCGAGTTTACAAGAACGGAAAACAATAGGCGATATTGTTCAAAAATGGAAAGATGCAGGTATCGTAACCGAAACTACCTCACCATATGCAAGCCCAGTAATTTTAGTGCACAAGAAAACTGGAGAACCGCGCTTAGTGATTGACTATCGAGCATTGAATAGACAAACAGTAAAATCAAATTTTCCTATCATGACGGTGGATGAACATCTTGAAAATTTAAGTGGTAGTAAAATTTATACAGTTTTAGATTTGGTGCATGGTTACCTGCAACTACCATTAACTTATGCGGCGAAACAGAAAACCGCTTTCATTACTCCGAATACGACAGGACAATTTGAACGATTAATTTTTGGTTTAACAAATGGACCATATGAGTTTAATCGTTTAATGTCCTTTGTATTAGGTCCGTTAAAATATAAAGTGACTATGTCATATATTGACGATTTGATTATACCTGCAAAGAATTGGGACGAAATGTTTGATAAACTGCGACAAGTTTTTGAAGCATTGCAAAAGGCAAAATTAACATTAAAATTACGAAAATGCCAATTTGGATTACGAAAGGTTGAACTTTTAGGATTCACAATATCTGCTGGTGGAATTTCTCCAGGTCAAGAGAAAACTAGTGCTATTCACAATTTTAAAAGGCCTCAAAATATTCACGAAGTGTGTCGATTTTCAGGGCTTACATCTTATTTTCGTAGATTTATACCGCGATATGAGACTAGAGCTCGTAGCTTAAGTGACTTAACACGTAAGAATGTTAAATTTATTTGGACAGAAGCACAAGATAATGCTTTTATTGATCTTCGTGATGCGTTAATTAACGAGCCAGTGCTAAAATTATATAACCCAAAGGCACAAGAAACTGTGTTATATACAGACACTAGTGCTAATGGCATTTCTGGGATTTTAATGCAAACCCAAGACGACGATGGGCAGCAACACCCAATTTATTATATCAGCAAAAAGACCAGTGATGTAGAACGAAATTATCATTCGTCAAAATTAGAATTGATGGCAATTGTTTATTGTGTGGAAAAACTTAGAAATTTTTTAATTGGTTTAAAATTTTCAGTTTTTACAGATTGCCAGTCTTTAATATATCTGAATATGCAGAAAACTCAGAGTCTACAAATTGCGCGATGGTATGGAATTCTTGCTGAGTATGATATGGACATAAAGTATCGACCTGGCGTGAAAATGAGTCATGTAGATGCATTGTCTAGATCACAGATCGATTCTTCAAAATTACCGATAAGTAATGTGATTGAAAAACTTGATGTTTTACAACTAATGAGTGAAGATGATTACATTTTAACGATCCAGCGCAGTGATACACAATTGTGTGAAATAATTGATGCGTTAAACAAAAATCCAAGTGAACGTACACGTGAAGAAACTGAATGTGTAAATGGGTATGTATTAAGAAATGGAAAATTATTCCGTGAAGTGAAAGTAAATAACGAAATAATAGAATTGTATGTGATATCCAAAACGATGCGTAAAGCTATTATAGTGAAATTTCACGACTTAATGGGATATTTTAGTGTTGATAAAACGATTGCGAAAATTCAAGAGTTATATTGGTTTGTGCGTCTAAAATGTTATGCGCGTTGGCACATAAGTGCATGTGCTGAATGTATTTTGTCAAAAATCCCTGCAGGAAAATAGCCTGGATTTTTAAACCCAATTCCAGTACCAGAACGACCATTTTCGCGAATTCATGTTGACCATACAGGTCCCTTCGTTCGTAGTGAAAGTGGAAATTCATATGTTTTACTTATAATCGATGCTTTAACAAAGTTTGTTAAATTGTATGCTGTAAAAACTACAGAAGCAGTAGTGACTGTGATCGTAATGGAAAAATTTATAACAGAGTTTGGTATTCCAAATCGGATCATACCCGATCGTGCAACATGTTTTACGTCCAATTTATTTAAAGAATTTATTATGAAAAATGGCATTCAACATACTCTAAATTCTTCACAGTGAGCTCGTGCAAATGGGCAAGCAGAGCACGTAAATAGAACTTTAATTCCAGTAGTTAGGCATGTATGGAAACTGAAACTGCATGGGATGCAAATTTATTAACTGTGGAACGAAACTTAAATACAGCGATACATAAATCAACGCAAAAATCTGCATTTGAGTCATTATATGGGTTTATGCCACGTTTTTCAGATGGTCTGTTAGCCAGTATGGTACGAGATAGTAAAGATGTCAAATGGAAACCACCGCAAGAAATTCAAAATGAAATTCATCAGAAATTGGTTCGTGAACAACAGTTAATGAAGAAGCGACATGATTTAAAACGTATTGCTATCAAGTATAATGTGGGTGATATTGTTTTCATCAGAAAATTGCCTTCACACACAGGTGAGAGTACAAAAATACAAGTGCGATACCGTGGTCCATTAACAGTTACAGAAGTATTACCAGCAGATACATATCAAGTGTCAAGCATACAAGGTATTGATGGACAAAGATTTACTACAACTGTACATGTAAGTAGAATGAAAAAATATCGAGTTCCAGAAGAAGATGATGAATCATCAAGCACTGACAATCAATCTGCAGAAACAACTGACGAGATAAGTGAAAGTGAAAACGGGAATAGTCAAAATGAAAATTGTAAAACCAGCAATGAAAGTGAAAACGGGAATAGTGAAGTAAATTTAAACGATTTTAGTACGAGACGACGAAAAGTACGAAAACCGAAATATTTAGATGATTTGTATACTTATTAGGTTATGTTATTAAGGAAAATATTTGTATTTTCTTTTTCTAATTATTTAGAATTGTTCGGATAGGTTAAGATCATCGGGGTCGATGATCCTGTCAGTATGGCCAAGTGTGAGTTTAGTACTGTTTGGGAATGCATCCTTGATGTTGGCTACACTCAAATATATATTGTAGTAGTAGAGGGTGCGTGTCAAGAGTAAGCGTGGCTTCGTTGAGGGAATGACGCGACATTATTATTAATGTATTATTTTATATGTTCTTAATAAATATATCCTGTTTTGCGTTAACAGAGGTATTTATTCCTTTACGGGAGCTAACAGAATAATTCATAATAAAGTTTTATCACAAATTGTGGGATGGTATGACAAATAATAATTTTGCTAAGGTTTATTTTGTGGACTGTATATAGCAAACAAAATTTAAATCAAACAATAAATTTTCACTCACCATCTGTAGTCGACTTCTTGATATGTTGTGATTTAAGGCTAAGGATTGGAAAACAAAGGAAACTCGATTATCCGTACACCACCACAGGATAAGCATAAAAACTAAACTTTTCATTTAAAACAAAGAAACAATAATTTCACAAAAATTCTAATTTCTACTTAGCGATCCGAATGGTTGTTGGTTTGACGGTCAATTCTCTAAAACTACTAAAATTATACTACAGGTTTGAAAGGTGCATACAACAAGTTTTACTTTATCTAAACAAACCTGAATGAATATAAATTTTAATAAAATAAAATAACAAGTGGCTCAAACATACCCCTTGACCTGAAAAATATTTTCAGAATCCACCAAAAAATGAAATCAAAATACTATAAGCATTGAAATTAACGAAAGTATTACTTTATCATTATAAAATCAAATTTACTGTGAAGGCAGTGGACATAATCTAACTACAGGTCTTTTATAAATGCCAAATTGCATTCTGACATTAACAACACGAACTTTTCCGTCAGCTCCTTGAAATAACTCTTCGATTATACCAACCGGCCATTGAAGAGGGGGTGAATTATCTTGTTTTATAATTACAATAGTTTCTAGTTTTATTGAGGAACCAGGAACATTCCACTTTTGACGCAATTGAAGTTGTGTCCAATAATCACTATGCCAACGTTTCGAAAAACCCTGGACCAGATGGTCCATAAGCTTTTTCTATCCCATAAACTTTTAAATGGAGTGGGTTGCTCTAATGCAGGTAACGATGACAGAGGGGTAAAAAATGAGCGGGGGTCAAAGGAATCGGGCCAGCAGGATCACTGCTTAACCATGCTAACGGTCGAGAGTTCAGCAACGCCTCGATCTGATTAAAAACTGTATTTAATTCCTCATAGGATAAAATTTGATAACCTATGACCTTATACAAATGAGTTTAAACAGCCTTTATTTGAGACTCCCAAACACTCGAAAAATGAGGACTAACCGGCGGTTAGAATTTCCATACTATTTTTCGACTCGAAAATTCATTACTCAAAACTTGTTTGAGCTCATCAGAATTCATTAAATTATATAACTCATCCAACTCATTTTTGGCACTAATAAAATTGGTAGCGTTATCAGAATAAATAGTTGCAGATGCACCTCGACGTGATAAAAATCGTTTAAATTCTGCCAAAAATAAATCAGTAGATAAACTCGACACAAGCTATAAGTGTAGGGCTTTTGTTGACAAACATATGAAAAGACACAAATAAGCCTTCAGGCCTTTGACTCCTCGTTTCCTACCCAACGTAATATAAAATGGCCCTCCAAAATCTACACCAACATGCAAAAAAAGGTTTTGTATTATTGTTGGCATAAGACAATAACAACTAAGGTATGCAAATAACGTTTAATGAATGCCACAAGTGTGTTCATTACAATTCAGTGTGTTACAACGTATTGATTGATTACTTATCTGACGTAAACAACCCAGCTGGGCAGTCGCATGCGTAACAAACTCCTGGCAGGGCGTCACATGTGACATTCTAATAAACTAACACTCCACGCAACCAACCTTACATAACCTCACTTAAACATGTGTTTGGATTACTAATTCTTTATGTAAGTATTCTAATTATAAATAAATAGCTTTATTTTCCATTCATTATGATTAAAAAAAGGAAAAAATCTTTTAAAATGACACTTAGTTTAGTTAAAATAATTACTTTAATTCTGAAATTTTCACTATTCCAGTTTATCAATTTATTCATAAAACATATTTTTGCTCTAATAAATATTTTGCAGCATTCGTTCAGCAAAGAGGTTTACCATAATAAATTAAAAGCTTACCATGTTTTGTTGTTAAATTGAGATTTCCTTTAAGTGCTATTAACGATTTGATTATACCCTTATATTGTGACCAAATCCCAATGTATTTCACTATTATATCGTCTGCTCTGTACTTAAGTAATTCTAGCAATTCAATTCCATTTCTTAATAATTCTTGAAACCTCAAAAGTTGATCTAAAATAAACATAAATATTAAAACTTAAGTTACATTTTATAAAGTATTCTAAGATATGGTGATATGAACGATGGTGTAATTTGCTGCCAATTAATATTTATATTAATGGTAACTAATAATAAATTGTAACATGTCAATTTGCCGTCGCTTCCTTATACAAGTATTTCTTCATTTTAATTTTATATTAATACTGTTAACAATCACAAGTTAGTTTTGATTTGTGTAACATTTCCCTTAAGCATTATAAAATAATTGATCTTTAGTTTTAATTCAATGTTCCCTTTGGTATAAATAATTATGATCATATGTAATTTTCTAATTGGCAAACCTCTGAATAATGTCCATAAATACACAACTGGTGTATTCATGAATCTGTCATTTAGAATGGTTTTTTTGTTTGTCCCTCTCTCAAAATGTGTGCTTATCTTTAAACCAAAATAAATTTTCGTTTGTCTTGATATCTGACCTTACATGTGATTTTCCAATGCTCCACCCGCAGGTACTACATTGGCCAGGAAGCAAGTTTTTTTTTTATCTGGAAAATTTGGAATTTTGCCGAACCCTTGCTGTTCCAAGCAAGGTAGGGAACTTTAACGTGCGTGACAACACTCATACACGGGACCTCCATTTTACCTCTCATCCGAACGAGGGTGTATTTTTGTGAAAAATGCTCGCCTAACATTTTTCAAGCGGTCCGTGTCGGGCTTGATATCTGACCGCTTTTTTGAGCACATGCCGTTTACCGATAAAGATGTCCTTTCTAAGGCCATGATGTCGTACCTGAATACTAGCAAAGTGCTTATGGAGCAGGTCTACCTGAATTACCCGTTCAAAATGAGCATGAATGGTAAGCTGATTACAGATAAAACTTTCAGACGGTTCCTCGTAGCATATTACAATACTTCGTTTTTGTAACACGTTTATTTTCTAGGGTTCTTTGGTGAAGTATCTTCCGGTGATATATTCTCCGGTAAAATACTCTCTGATGGAGTATCTAATGCTAGGCTATCTAAGCCTAATGCATTAATTTTATTACCTACAAATATTATCTTTTATCGTACAAGAATTTATGTTGCCGTTTACCTTCTAAAATAAATTAAACGCTCTGTTAACAAAACATATGGTTGTGGAGCAAAAGGATTGGCCCTTACAAATTTGAAGTTTGAGGTTAACAAACAAAATAAATAACGATGGTGTTCATCTCAACAAACCGTAAGAAGATCCTATAGTTCTGAACAAGCTGTAAGCTCAATGTTTAAGTATACGTTTTCTTTCATATATCATGAATACAGGTATGAGTTTATCTTATTTACTTTTGTGACAGAACAATGTGCATGTATTACATTTTAAATCTCAATTATCTAGAAAAATAATGCATGTAGAATATAGTCATGACTTTATTTACCGATTACCTTAACTAATTTAATATTATCTTTGCTTTCCTGGTATAACCTTATAAGTTGTAAACATAGAGGCTTTCATGAAACTTTTTTGTGGATTTTGAGGTCATGTTCAATTTAAATGTTTAATTCAAATTCTCTTACCTAATGTTAAATACAACAAAGCGTATTTATTTCTTTTTACTTAGAACGTTAATTTGAAATTGTGTCTAAGCAAAATAATAATTTTAGATTTTCTAATATCTTATCTGGTAGAGTTTAAGACAAAATTTTAAAATTATGAGAGTGTAGATATATAAACTACACTCAGTGATTATGTTGCATAAAAATTTGGTTGTAAGAAATTAACAATATATATTTAATTTTTTTTATTAATGTTATTAAGTAAACGTCAATGTATAAGTTGTTTTAAGGTATTTTCTTTTGTCATGTTCTACATTGCATCCCTATAACTTATCTGGGTAAAATTTAACTTTGTTCTTTAAACCCCTGAGATATAGTCTTTTGCAATCTACCACAGCCACAAACGGTCAATACTAGTCCCGCCAGAGTTTTGTTTAGACTCTGTTGTACACCCATTCCTACCTGTAAAAAAGAAGGGTGCAAAATAACTAGTGATTCTTGGACGTGTGAATAAATAATAGTTGTAGCAGTGATTGTGATAGCTAGAATTTGGGTATGTTGTAACATATACAAGTTTCGGTCCAGTAATACTTGGATAGCTTGCATGTACGTAGTCTATTAATTCGTCATTGTAAAGTTATTAACAATTAATATATTGGCGTATTTACCTTCACCATAAATTCTTGAGATTCTGAAATTGTGTTTGTGTTTTATGTTGCTGTGAAGATCTGGTATAAATGAAATAATTAATAAGGTTAAGTGTACTGGTTCTAATTTCATTAACCATGTATTGTGCGTTGCATGCCGCAAGGCACAGAGTTGTATGTATTGCAGTTGTTATTCCTAAGTTCAAACAGGCGCGTAACATGATCATTTACGTTTAATGTTTTGAAGAGTTAACCAATAAAGATCGAGTAGGGTCAGCTGTAGGAGATGGTTTAAGCAAGATGTCCCAAAAGAGACGTTTTGTTTGTTACACCGAATAGAGATTCAAAACGTGTAAGTTGGCCATGATGGTATAGATAGTATAGACATGGGAATTTATCAGTTGAAGTCAGATTCTCCCAGAATTTATAATTTGTCAATCTTGGTAAAATGTCATCAATCTTGTTAAAATGCAATCAAAAACACAGTGGCGAGCAGATTTTACAGGATATAACAAAATTTTTTTTAACATGGATACCCTGATGTATTATTAAATTTTGGGAATGATCTTTTTTCCCGATTTCAAAAATATATCATATGTTACTCGTAACTTATACCATTTTGGAGTCATTAAAGATTGAATATCTTAGTTATGCTAGTTATTGTAATTATGGAAAAGTTAAAATTATTTAATTAGGTTATGAAAATGACAACTATTGTGTTTCGTAAGTGATATTTCATTAATATGTTACGTTCATTTTGTTATTTTAAAGTATTTCCTTCTATTTGTATATTTCGGTAGTATTCTTCAATAAACAGATATTACATTACCATTATTATGAATTGGTTCAATTCATTTTCTACTTGTAACCTTTCTAATTATTTATCTTTCTAAAAAAATTATTGAGGTTAAAATTTTCTTGCTAAACTAGATATGAACTGCACTCTCATCTCAAGGCCTGCAGTGGGTTCTTTGAATTATTATTCCTACTAGTAAAACCATACACTTGATTTAATCCAATTTCAATAAACAATAACACATTGCCACTATTTTAGTGAGTAAAAAATATATTAGTAATAATTCCATAACCAATGTTATTTACAACCAAATTTATACAAAAAAATAAGTGTTTTGTTTTTACAATATTTACAGATGGAAATGTTGCCAATTGAACAAAAAAAATTAAAAAATTGCTGCAATGCAAACAAGCATAAACAAATTGCTAATTATTTTAGTTTGGAATGAAGTCGTCATGTATTTAAAGCAAGCTTGTTTTAATTGTTTGACTTGTACAAACTTGAAGTTCCTAACTTAGTAATATTTCAGCAAAAAAATTAGGTTAATGAAATTTCATGTGCTGTTTTAAAATTTTTACAGTCAATTTTATCTACGCATAAAATTAAAATTTTGCTATTATAAGAAGAATAAAATTGGTAATACCTGTTTGCATGTGTGGTAAGTAGATAATTGTTGTCACCTGATAAATAAGTTGAATAGCTATGCTACCTAGTGGGCCTCAACCAGAACTTCCTATGCTTGATTGACTAAAGACAACACCTGTGCAGATAAAAGCTTCAAAAATTCCATTGAACAGCATGCTCGATTAACTGCTTTCAATAATTTACGATTCCATCACCAAAATGTAATTATGTGGATTGCAGGCGAAATAACTTATTAAATGGTAGATTTGTTATACTGACAGTTGTTAACAATAAACTTCAGAATCATACCCTAGCTTTTCTGAATTTTGGTCGGTCGATTCCCATTACTGGAGAATACTATGACAAGTTAGCAGAATTTTCCGAGCAGGATCTCACTGTTCATTCAAGGGAACAGCTGATCAAGGATATGAATGAGCTTTCAGAACTATATAATAAAGTGAAAGAAAGACTTCACAAAGCTTATGAGCGTAATAAGCGTTATTATGATTTACGGTGTCGCCCCGTGTAGTACTCGAAAGGAGCTTTCGTGTGGAAGGAAAATATGGTTCAGTCAAAGGCCTTTGAAGGTTTTTCTCAGAAGCTATCACCCAAGTATGTACATTGTCGAATACTAGAGAAAACGGCAACTGTCACTTATCGTCTGAGAGACAGTAAGGGCAAAAACATTGGTATTTGGCACGTTAAGGATTTGAAGCCAGATACATAAGATGTAGGGGATAGATCTGCTGATTGTCCTCTTAGTTCCTGTAAGTCCGTATAGGTAAACTAGTTTTTCTGTTGGGGGTGGGTTTGCAACCTGCTATCCGGTTAGTTTGTTGGGACCCCATTTTCATGCAGTACTTAATTGAAAAAGGAAGACAAAATTCACGTATCTAACCAAGTAGATAATATCCCTCCCAAGCACAGCTGGTTTCTAAAATGTTGTTTTTAATCAAACACGTTCCTACAAGGTCTGTCTGTATGTATGGTGGTCTATCTATCAGAATAAGTAGAATACATTGCCTAACCAACAGTATTGGTAATAGAAAAATTTAAACTGTTACATACTTCAATTCAGTATTCTTTTAAATAAATACCTCTCACGATACCACTAATTGTCGATTTATCCTAAATATGTTCTCCAGTTCAACCCATTTCAGACACTATTGTATTTAGTGCTTAAAAGAAATAAACAATATTTAAAAGTAGAGTTGCAGTTTAAAAATATTTAAAACTTGATCCTATGTAATTGTTTTGGTCTTCGGCTTTCTTTGTACCTGATAAAGTAGATCTACCGATTCGGACTTTGTTTTCTATACCTATCAATATTTCCTTTACGATTTTTTATATCAGATTAATACTTAAGCCACCTGAGGCATTAATTATTATTTTCATACTGTAGTATTACTAAATATTTTCCTTATATTTCTACTAATGTTTATTGTGCATAGTGAATTCACCTACACATTTATTATTAAATTGATTTTATGAAATCATTTACTTTTATTTGGGGTTATGAACCTCAGCTATAAATTAATATTACTTCGTTGTGAAATCAGGTTGCCCTTAGATATAGCTGTCCTCTATTATTTACTACAAAATAATTTTGTTGTTATTGTATTTTGTTTTTGTTACTCGGTTTATTCTTTGGTCGTGCAGACTAATGTTCAGTCATTATTTTATATTTTTGTGTACTGTTAACAATTATGTTTTCAGCTGTGCAAATTGTTGTTTTTGGGTATTCCTATTCTCCCACCCCAATCTACGACTGCTGCTAGCCACTGGATTTCTTTTTTGCGTACTGGTAATTTGAAGTTTTTGGTTGTGCAAGAATCACAGTGACAAAATAATCAAAATGGTTCACTTATAAAAATGGTGGACATATCAAACATCTTTTATAATGTATTATATGTTCCTATGTTAATAGGGTTATTTAGGGGTATATAGGGTCACAAGGGTGGTATACTTCATGTAAACAACACCAAAGTCAAGGAAACTAAACATTTGTATCATAAAAAGTACACAATTCGCTAATTATGCAAAAATCAAATATAAAACACACTGTATAAAATCTACAACTAACTTTAGTCGATGAAAGGAAGCTCATTCTTTAATAAATTTAACCACATTTAGTAGAATAAATAACTCTAGACGCAATTCGATTCATTTTAGAAACAAAAATACATTCAGAAACTTTAAATAAATACAAATTAGAAGTATGTAAAGTCAAACAAACATGAAATGAATTTTTTAAACTCGACGCTTTAATGTAAAAAATAATCATGAATGCTCACAATAAACAGGTTTCAAAACAAGCATATTTCAGAACGTAAGAAGTAAATAAACTCATCTAATTTACGTCATCTGTTAAAGAATCCCATTATAAAATTTGCCTATGTGATTTTTTTAAAAGTAAACTCGACAAATTCAAACAAAATCCAACATATGAGGAAAACAAAATATGTAACTATACGTTTTTGGCGTACATGCCAGATTAAATGGAATAGCTAATAATTTCATATACAAAATACGAAAAGATGATATTAAACGGTACAAAGTACCACAGCCAACAAACTCCAAAATGTAAAGCTTTGATGTCTACGTGATTTGGGGAGCATTGCAACAAAATTTAGGATAGGTAACTTTGTGTAAAATCCTAAGGCTATCATGATAAGCTAAGTGCAACGCCTCCACCATGCTCAAACAACAAGGATAGCGCAGTCAGCCAATGACAGCATGTGGAAGGACTTGCCTTTATATATTACACCAAGCTGTTAATGGTCAGTCTCTACATAACTGAAGCACAAGCTGTACTAGTTTAAACAAAAATACTACGCAAAGTTCAAGTGCGAAATTAAAGCTACAATTTATAAGTGAAAGTCAATAATTAACCATTTTTAAGTACAAGTGCACGTTCAAATATACAAATTCATCATCGACATAAGACGTAAGTCCAAATTTTAATTAAGGTAAACATGATCTTTAACATTTATTAACTTAGGGTACTGAAAAATTCACTGAGAAATTAAAGCCATGATTTATGTGAGAGTTAATAATTAAAAGTTTCAAGTACAAGTGCACGTTCAAAGATACAAGTTCGCAGTTGACATAAGATGGCTCTAAGGAAACAGAAATTCACAAAACAATTTCAATAAGAAATCTAACGTAAAAATCCAATACTACAAGTAACAGATATAATAAAGGGGAAAACTCTGAATCAGGAAAGCAATCCAAGGTCATTGGTTAACAGCGTAGCGGCAGGTCAAAGGATAGGGGGTGTATGCAGAACTACACATTCAAACCAGGAAATCAACAGAAAAAAATACCAGGTTAGAAATCATATTAAATTAATAGCATAAGACTTGTTCTTTTTTTGAACATTTAAAACTTGCATAGACTTAGATATTTATGTGAAGGGTCATCAAAAATTTTGATTGATACGTTAAGAGACGGAAGGGTTATTGAACGTTCAACAAGGCTTCCAATATAATACAGAGTTATTTTTGCTGGCTTCATAAATTTGAATAGGGTTATAATTTGGTGATGAACAGATTTATATTTTTTACTTTGATTCAAGGGGTTTCAAATCGCAATTTGGCAATGTACATTTTTAGAGTTAGATTTAATTTGTAAATAAATTCCCACGTATATTTTTAAATTAAAAAATGTCAATTTCCGTAGTCCCCGAGTTGCACGTGCGCAGAGTGAATGGCAGAGTGCACGCGGTGTTATAAGACACCATTAAACCACGAGACCTCAAGCCAAGAACACCTATCTGTGTTGTGTGCCTTTTCTCTTTTTAGGCATGTAGGTTCCTGTATCTTACCTTCTGTCGTTCTTTTACCTGATGTTCCTATCAAACCGCTACGAGGGTAAAAGTGTTTTAGAACGGATTGACAATATGAAACTCAGCAATGGTGTAACCTACCCACAAAACATGGACCCTGAGATTTAGCTACAAAATACCATACAAGTGAGTAACCTGTTTTACTTATACTGTGTAGGCAATTTGACTTTAAATGTGCATGAAAATTTGACTATTGCGCAATACTTAAAACGTGGTGATACGTGTTATAGGAATTACAACTGCGCAATAGTATAACAATTGCCCGCCATAGTATAGCTAATGTCCTGGTTTACAACAATAGAATAAACTAAAATAAATAGCAAGTACTATATGGGATGTAATGATCTTACATACATACATACCAACCACATATACGTACAGGTATATATGTAAATACTCTTCAAATTCTTTTTTCTTTTACTTCTATCACTTACAATTTAATTATAATTGTTCAGTTTTTTTTTTCAATAATATCAGGACGCCGCCACCCCTACCTTGCGGTCTGTCCTTTCTAAAAACGTTGTAACCAGAAAAGGATATTGAATTATGAGGCTTGAGTCATGCTTCACATATTAATGCTACATCAATGTTATTATTACAGAGAAAGTTTTCTAATGAGCCTTTGTTTGAGTAAATGGATCTAGCATTCCACTGAATCACACGTATTCTTTCCATTTTTAAGAATATAATTTTTGACTTTTACTTTCAATTTTTGATGGAAAGATTTGTCTATGAAAGAATCTTTTAAACTACTCAAATCCGTGAGACATTTCAGAAAAATTCCCTTTTACTGCTGTTCTTGATCCACCTCAACTAAAAGATTTAGAAATAACAGGTATAGAAATCCCCTATTCTGACAGAAAAACTCTGTTTCTATATTCGGTTTATGTTCCTCCGAACTCAAATTATCAGCAACATGAATGGGAATCATTTTTCGATGACTGTTAATGAATAACTATAGAAATTGTTTGAAAAACCGCACGAAATGTGAGTACAAAATGTTTAACCTAATATCACGAAATTGGTGTAGTTAAAACGAAAATACACTCACCTGAGGAACTGTTTCACTTTCAACACAAGCGACTTTCTGCAATTAGTCACCACATAGATTGAAAATTGCTGGCCGCATTCCCTGAAGTTTACAAGGCAGCACCTTTTATGTCCACCATGTTGTACACCGAAATAATAAGTGATAAGTTGCACTTGTTTTTGACAACATATGTTGGCGGGAGTGATAACGTCCCAACACACCAATTTTATAAACACGAAAGAAAAAAAAATATTTGAATTTGAATAATGAAATTAATCAATCCCGAACATACCGCTCACCAAAATAAGCAATGTTATTTTAATTAATTGAAAATAAATAAATGAATGTACATCAATATACTTGAACACATGAATACAAAATGTAACTTGAACAAAATTTGATTCTACACACATAAATAATTATAGCTGTACATATGACTAATTACACAGTGGTAGTGGGCACAACTTAACTAATGGACGATCTAATTCGCCATTTTGAGTGCGCACATGAGCAACCCTAACTACCCCGTCACGACCTGGAAAAAGAGCAACTACTCGACCAAGTTTCCACTGTAGTGGGGGCGAATTGGAATCTTTGATTAACACCAAATCATGAATATTAACATGGGAAGAGGATTTTATCCATTTCTCACGCTGTTGTAAAGAATGGAGATACTCTGAAGACCAACGCTTCCAGAAGTCTTGGTGCATTCTCTGCAACAGTTGCCACCGAGAAAGTCTATTAAGTTTCAGATTTGTAACGTCAGGATCCGGAGGACACGTCAACGGTTCCAAAGTAAGAAAATGTCCAGGTGTAAGGACCGATAGATCATTTGGATTACAACTGGGACTGTACAAAGGACGAGAATTTAAAACAGCCTCAATTTGAACAAGCACTGTTAAAAGTTCTTCGTACGTCAACACTTGATCGCCAATAACTCTATATAAGTGAGTCTTGATGGACCGAACACCTCCTTCTCAAATACCACCAAAATGGGGTGAGGCGGGAGGATTAAAATGCCAGTTGATGGCTAAAGATCTCAATACCTCTTGAGCATAAGCAATGAGCAACCTTGATGCTCCGACGAAATTGGTACCCTGGTCGCTATACAAATCGGAACAACGACCTGGTCGTGCTATAAAGCGCCGCAAGGCAGCAAGAAAAGCATCAGATGAAAGCTCAGAAACCAGTTCAATATGTAAAGCCTTTGTGGCCATACACACAAAAATGCATATGTAGACTTTGGTATGTTTTGCACCTCTACCACGCCTTGAAGTCATAGCAAGAGAATCAGCAAAATCTAGTCCAGCATGACTAAATGGTTTTATTTGAGAAATTCGAGGAGCAGGTAAGTCACCCATTAACGGAGACAATGAAGTAGGCTTGACTTTAAAACACTGAACACACTTTGAAAGAACACAATAACACGTTTTAAACCCAACACCCAAAATTGTTGAGAAATCAAATAACCTAAAGTTTGAGGACCTTGGATGTAGATATTTACGGTGTGTATATTCTACAATCAACTCACTGAGTCTATGATCTCGAGGAAGTAGTAGAGGATGCTTAGCATCATATAATAATTCAGAATGTCGTAAACGACCACCAACACACACAAGGTTATCAGAATCGATAAACGGAGCCAATTTTTGAATTGATTTTGCACACACTTTCCCTTTCTCAATACAATCTATTTCATTGAGAAAAACTTCATGCTGTACTATTTTCACAATCACTAGTAATGCTTTATGTAACTCGGTCATAACAAGCGAACCTGTTTTTCTTTGATGAACTTCTCTTCGCAAATTATTACCAAAGCGTAAGCAATAAGCCACAACACCTTGTATTTTACGCAATGATGAAAATTTCTTCAATAAGACATTTATCTCATCAAACGGGACAACATTTAACAAATTTAATTTTCTTTGTTCACTTTCTACTACTGGGTCTATTTCCAGTGCATCAAATGAAGAATATCATTCGAGTTGTAAAGAAAAGTTGGACCGAACCACCACATTGAATGATTTACAAGATCGGAAGGCATTAGTCCACGCGAAGCACAATCTGCAGGATTGTCCACTCCACTGACATGATGCCACTGATGAGGGGCAATCTTATCCTGAATATGACTGATGCGATTACTGACAAATGTCTTCCAACGATGAGGAGACGATTTGATCCATGATAACACCACTGTCGAGTCTGACCAAGCATATATCTGATCAGGAGTAATCAGGTTTTTGTAAACACAAGACACGTATTCCACTAAATTGGATAAAAGCACGGCTGCACATAACTCTAAACGCGGTAAAGAAATTCTCTTAAGAGGAGCAACCTTAGATTTAGCGTATACTAATTTTACGGAAATGTTTCCTTCGAGTGTAACACAACGAATATATATAGCAGCAGCATAACCTGCTTCAGAGGCATCACAAAACCAATGAAGCTGCACCGATTGTGCATTATCAATTTGCATATGTCGAGGAATGGTAAGATTGGCTAAACATGGTAATTGTAGGTTATAAGATAACCAACGATCAACTACTTCTGAAGGGGTTTTATCATCCCAATCTAAACCTAAACTCCAAAGTTGTTGCATCAAATGTTTAGTAAGAAAAATCACAGGAGTTAATAAACCAATCGGATCGAATACTCTAGCAATATCTGATAAAATACCTCGTTTGGTACAAATTTGAGCTGAAGGTTCTACCTTATATTGAAAACAGTCTGTTCAAGGATCCCACTGAAGGCCCAATGCCTTCACTGATAATGAATCTGAATCATCAAAACATAACGGTTGAAGATCTTCCACAGGAAGCGACGATAATAATTCACAATGATTACTAGCCCACTTACGGAGCATAAATCCAGCACTGGATAACAAAGATATAAGTTGTTGTTGTAAGTTTAAAGCACTTTCTATAGAATTACATCCAGTCACTACATCATGGATGTAGGTGTCAGACATAAGCACCTTAGCAGCTAAAGGATAATTTCTCCAATTATCTTCAGCAAGTTGCAAAGAACACGAATTGCTAAAAGGGTGACGAAGAAACACCGTAGGTTACAGTATTCAATTGGTATTCTCCAATAGAATCGCTTTTAGAAAATCTCCACAGAATGCGCTGAAAAGCACGATGTTGTTCACATATTTCAATTTGACGATACATTTGTTTTATGTCTGCGGTCAGAACAAATTGATGTAACCTAAAGTTCAAAAGAATACCTGTTAAATCTCTCTGTAACTTAGGACCAACTAATAATATATCATTTAAGGATGTACCATTTGAAGATTTCAGAAGCATCAAACACGACTCTCAACTTTGATGTAGCACTATCAGGTTTGATGACACAATGATGAGGAATGTAAAACCTGTCAATGGTTCACCACTAAATTTAGTCACTAACGACATATGACCTGAATCTAGATAATCTTTCATAAAGGCTTTATAGTTATCCGCAAGATCACAATCTCTAGCTAAACGTCTTTCTAAGAATTCAAACGTCTTAGCGCCATAGAATAGGAATCACCTAATTCCACACTTGTTTCACGAAAAGGTAAATGCAAAACAAATCTACCTTCTTTATTACGTTTATAAGTTTCTTTGAAAATAGCCTCACATTGACTATCTTCGGGAGAAAGTAACACTGTTTCTGGAACTTGTTCGGTTTCCCAGAATTGTCAAAGAACTGTATCCAATGGAACACTCACAGTTGTACACAATGATTTCACTTTTGCATTAGAAGAGCAACCAGTTTTCCACCAATTACCCAACCAAAACTGTATTCACTGCAGTAGGTTCACCAACATGTCCATGCCATAAACCAGGTAGCAACACAGAAGAATAACTATCTGCTCCTAATAACAAATCTACTTCACGGGGCGACCATAATAAGGATCGGCCAAAGATAAATCCTTAAGATGATCCCAACGTTTGAAACTAGGGCAGACGGTACGGAATTAGCGATTGAAGGCACAATAATCACGTCAATTTCAAATTGAATATTAGAATTTTGTATAGGTTTTATAAAACATGAAGCCACACCACAACTAGACATAGTCATTGTATTTAGACCATGAACATCTATTGAGGATGGAACTGCTTTTAGACCTAATCTTTTCACACATGTTCGAGTCATAAAACTTGCTTGACTTCCATTATCCAGTAACGCTCTACAAGTTTGAAAATTCCCGGCACTATCACGAATATGCAAAAGAACTGTGGACAGTAAGACCACGGAATGTTTGAACACTGTATTGGTTAGAACCGACAATTGTTCAGATGCACTAGATTGTTGAGAAACTTCCTTATCAGTAGAACTGCTAGGATGGGAAGATTCCGGTTTTGTAAAATGTAAGTATGTATGATGTTGCTGTTTACATATACGACATCGAAACTTTGACAAACACTTCGCCAATTTGTGGCGATCAAAAGGTTCTAATTGCAAGAAGCGATCACACTTTAGAAGTGAATGATCTTCTTTACAACACACGCACTTAAATTTGTACAAAGTATTGCTATTAGAATTCTTTGCACTGGTCACAAATGTAAAAGATTGATTAGCACGATTTGCATTTTGACCAAATTTCACTGATTGTTTTTGTTCTGGTTTTGATTTAAGAGATGATGTAGGCTGTCCTGTAATCACTAAATTAGTCTCTAATGCCTTACAATGTTTTAACAAAAAGGCATATAAATCTTCATACGTTGGTAGCTCCACATCATGAAGTTCAACTTCAAAACGCTTTCTAGTAACACTATCTAATTTTTGTAACAACAGATTTAATCGAATAAAATTCCACATATCATAATTAAATTGCTCAAGTGCCAATGAATTTTCCGAGAAAATTGCTAGCAATGAAGCATAAAGAAGTTGCAGAATCCATATTAGCTTTTGGAGCATTATATATGGACTGCCAATAACTAGTAAACAGAAAACGTTTGTTCTGATACCTGTCCACCAATTGTTGAAAAAATTTTATAATTATCTGAAGTCAAAGGAGTCCCTGAACCATCGCAGGGCTTCTTTAGATAAAGAGGACACCATATACTGGTACTTCTCTATATCTGAAAGACTATTATTTTCATGAATTAAAGTACGAAACAAAGCATAGAATGTAGGCCAGTCTTTGAAACTGCCATCAAATTTTGGAATCACAATTTTCGGTAATTTAATTTTATTACAACTTGCATTAACACCACTTTTGTGCAAATTAGCATTTTCACAATTTGGATGAGAATGATTTGAACTTGCACGTGAACCTTTAGCACTAGATGGAACATCTACAAGTCTCTGTAGAGTCAAATCCCTATAAATCACCTTTATAGAATATTGACAATCATCAAATTCTGTTTGAATAGTTTCCTGTTCCTCAATATCCTTATCTTCCACTTGAGATACAATTTCAAAATGAACCTCTTCAAATTGACCAACTAATAAAGATAAATCTTCAAAACGAACCTCAAAATCATTTAACTTTGAAACAGGGTCTTGTTGAGCTACTTGCGCAATTTTTAACAAAGCTCGATCCTTGTGAAGTAACACCTTGCGTTTATTTGCTAATTTTTCAATTTCCATTTTCACCATCGTAAACACAAAACACTAATGAAAATTGTATGTGCAAAATGCAAATACACAAACAAGAAAATCACGAATTATTCACAAAAATGTCCAATAAATGCTTTAAATAGCAATTAAATCAAAAATATATATAACTATTAATTTATACTTTCACCAAAAAACATCCCATCAATTCCCTTACAACCAATTACCTTTTAGCAAGAAATTCCTATACTCTTTGAAAGAATACCACAATCTGGCAACACAGCACCTAAAAGAGTTGGCAACACTGCACCACTCCCCATAAGGAAATATGAGAATGTCAAATTTATACCCATCTGTTAAAGTGTAAACCATGTGTAATCTTATCAAATAAATAGCATTCATTTGTTCAAATTACCCAAAGTATTCACAATTAATAATAAAAATAAGCTATTTGGAGAGTTTAATGTTTAGGTTAAACCAATTTTCAAACACGTGCAAAGCATAAAAAAATATCACTTGAAAAAACGCGTCAATTTTAATGAACTGTGAACTGTATATTTTAAGAACTAATTCAAAATTTGGATCGAAGGAACAAAATGTTAATGAATAACTATAGAAATTGTTTGAAAAAACCGCACGAAATGTGAGTACAAAATGTTTAACCTAATATCACGAAATTGGTGTAGTTAAAACGAAAATACACTCACCTGAGGAACTGTTTCACTTTCAACACAAGCGACTTTCTGCAATTAGTCATAGATTGAAAATTGCTGGCCGCTTTCCCTGAAGTTTACAAGGCAGCACCTTTTATGTCCATCATGTTGTACACCGAAATAATAAGTGATAAGTTGCACTTGTTTTTGACAACATATGTTGGCGGGAGTGATAACGTCCCAACACACCAATTTTATAAACACGAAAGAAAAAAAAATATTTGAATTTGAATAATGAAATTAATCAATCCCGAACAATGACTTTCAGGGCGAGTTTATAATAGCAGGAGATTTCAATCTCCATCATTCTGCCTGGGCATCTATCAATGATAGCCACCCCGGATGTCAGATTCTAGACACAGTAGAAAGCAGAAATTTATTTATAATGAACAATGGACATGCTACTCGTATTAGTTCTCCTGCTGAAAATAAATCTGCAGTAGATATTACAATCTGTTCGATTTCTCTAGTTCCATTTGTAAATAATTGGATGGTAGAAGATAATTCGTTGGGTTCGGATCATCTGCCGATTTCCTTCCATATTATTAGAAATGAGAATATCCCCTGTTTACAGCACACCACGAATCGAAAATTCAACACAAAGAGAGCAAACTGGAAAGCTTTTTCGGAATTTTTAAACCGTTGCCAAAGCCAAGAGTTACACTGATTTTATAAATACACTATTAGATACATGCAATTTCGCTATCCCAATTTTCAACAATGTTTATAAGAAAAAGTCTGGAAAAATATGGTGGGACAATAAATGTGAAATTGCCGTCAATAATAAAAAAGTCGCCCTAGCCCAATACAAGAAGCTAGCTAACATGGAAAACTTTATCAATTACAATAAACACAATGCAATAGCGCGATGAATTATCAAAGAAAAAAAAAACAATGTCTTGGAAAAGTTTTTGTTCTTCTCTTAGCAGCAGCTCTCCGATCTCCTCAATTTGGCACAATATTAAAAAAAATCAGAAATATTCCTTCGTCGCCTATTCACCAGATAGTTCCAGGACAATGGTCAGGTGATTTTCTAAGTAGACTCACTAGACTCAACTTTTCGAGAGGAAAATATTAGGAATCATGAAGATTCTACTATTGGCCCTATTGATCATGCTTTTACTATATAAGAACTCAGCATGGCGTTAAAGTCAAATGCCAATACAGCTCCAGGTGTAACACCCAAGAACCTTTTTAAATTAATCCAAATTTCAAATAATATTTTCGGCCAATCACAAATAGTTCTATCTAAAATATAACCTATCAATAACCATGAATTAATACAGTTATCCAAACCTAGTTCGACTTTGGGGTGACAATTGACACTTCAAATTAACATAACCTATCAACTGAACTCTAACATCCCGTGAAAGGTAGGAGATTTTAAATTAGGCGCAAAGGGAAATACTCATTTGTTCTAGAAAATTCCAAAACCGGAAATACGTAATAAAATGTTATTTTTCGTGATATCTATAAAAATATTAACAGGAAATAGTTCAGAATATTGCAAAATAACTTAAATTTAATTATAGGACAGGTTGAATTAGCAATTGCAATAAATAAAATTGGATTTAACCATTAACCTGAAAACACGTGTACGAATGATATATAATTGTGCGATATTGAAGGTTTGTAATTGGCCAGAACAATCACGTGAAAAAAGGTATATAAATAGTGAAATGAAGAAATTAAGACACACACTCAACCCACAAAGACGAAAAGACAATACACAAAGACAAAAGATGTACGAAATAAAATAAAAAAACGTAATTCACCCATAGTTGGGGCCAGTTATGCTGCAATGGCGCGTAACTATCGTGGTTATTTGACCACATAAATTAAAGTGAAGTATAAGTAAGAAATATAAGAAGTGAATACGGGTATTACGGGACGATTAGTGGAGTTAAATAATGAATATAGGACAGTATAATTAGACGATGAAAGGTTTAAGTTGTAGTGTGGTTAATGGTTAGAGACGCCGGCTTGTTAACGGCATAGAAGATGATAACTCAACACACTTTTATGGCTCAATTTTGATTGATTGGTGGACGTTTGTATTTTGGAAGTTCCACTCCAAACCGTGAGTTGGTATAGAAGTAGCGAGATATCCAGAGTTCCAAGCACTAAAGTTACCAATAACCGTATTAACAGTTTCAAACCTGGTGAGAATAAATTACCTTAGGGGCCTTGTTTAGGATGAAGCAATAGTGGGTATTACATACCCAACACAGGTATTGAGTGAATCTTTGCATACATGGTTCGAGAAAACGGGCGTGTATATGCATGCTTACACGTGGTGTTGTAAGTATGAACGTTGATAAAATAATATCATCATCATTAGGTCTTCAGTCCTAGAACTGGTTAGACGCGTACCATCATTGTTCCCTATTCTGAACTAACCTACAGATTTCCCTGAAATATGCACAGTTTGCATCTATAACTGTCTGATCTAGGTCTACATCTACCTCTTTTTTCCTATCTCTGCTTGTAATATATCACATACTACTCCCCAAAAATGCCTTAGAACGTATTCGCCCTACTATTTCTCTTTTCCCTAGATATCCTTGTTCCCCTACTATTTCTGTAACTTATTTGTTATTATCTTTGTCTGTCCATGCTATCGTCCTCATACATCTGAAGCACAGCATTTCAAAAGGCTGCTACCGTTTTTCTGTCTGCGTTTCAGACTGCACGTATTTCATAGGCATACTGTGCTGTGCTCCACACATATGCTTTCAACAATTTTCTTCTTATTTTATGTTTGTTGTCTTTCCTCATAGGCGCTGTTCTTTCTTGTTAGATGCAGTTCGGTCATTTTCTATTGTTTTACCGTTATATGCCCTATTTCTCCGACCTTCAATGGTTGTGAAGGAAGGTAAGCAGCCTGTGGCTGCCAAGTTCCCCCAACACTTAACCATTTGGCGATTTAATATATTTTCCAATTTAGGTATTTCGCAACCAACAACTAGTTGTTTATACTAATCATCAGATTTATCTGTGCTTATTTTTTCGTCATTAGGTTTTCCGTCTCAAAACTGGTTGGACACATACCTGCACTTATTTATATTCTGAGCAAGCCTACATAGTTCCCTGAAATTCTCACACAACATGTGTATTCAGCTAGTTTCCTTTCTATTGTTTTCTAATTTTATACCCTATTTTACCGAGATTCAGTGAAGGAGGTTAAGCAACCTGTGGCTACCAAGATCCCCCAACACTTAGACATTTGCCGAAATAATGGTTTTCCAGTAAATACTTTCACACCCTTAAAATTATTCGAGAATATTGCCCAACCACTTCTTGTAGTTACTTATAATAATCATCATGTTTAAGCGCAGTTATCTTTTCGTCATTAGTTTATCCATCTTGGGATTGGTTGGATGCGTACCTCCATTGATTTCTATTCTGGGCTAGCCTACACATCTCCCTGAAACCTCTACAGCCTACATCTTTTACTATCTGTGTGCAGTAGTCTAATCTAGGTCTGCCTCTTCTTCTCTTTTTTCCTATCTGTGCTTCTAATATATTCCGCACTATTCCCTCATGTCGTAGTATGTGGCCTATCATCCTATCTCTCCTATTTTTTACCGTATTCCACATATTTCTTTCTTCCCCTACCATTTTTAGTACCTCTTCGTTCTTAACTTTGTCTGTCCATGATATCTTCATCATACGTCTGTAGCACCACATTTCAAAGGCTTCTATCTTTTTCTTGTCCGCTTCTCCTACTGTCCAGGCTTCACAGCCATACAGTGCTGTGCTCCACACATATGTTTTAAGCAATCTTTTCCTTGTTTCTATGTTTGTGGTCTTTCAGCACAGTAGCTGCTTTTTCTTGTTAAATGTAGCACGACCTTGTGCTAATCTTTGTTTTATATCTTTTGTGCTTTTTCCATCTTGCGTTATTTGGCTTCCTAGGTAGCAGAAATCCTTAACCTCTTGTAAGTTCGTGTTAAATACTTGTATTCTTGTTTTTGATTTATTTTCCCCACCTTTGCAAACTAGAACTTTAGTTTTAGTTTTGTTAATTTTCATACCGTATGTCTCTGTTAGAACCGTTTCCATTTCATTAAGAGCAGCTTCTAACTCTTCCTTGCTAGGCGCTAATACCGCTATATCATCTGCAAATCTAAGCATATCAATTTTTTGTCCCTGCATAGTAATTCCAAATGTCTTCCTGCATTTGACAGTATTCATTGCCTCTTCAATGGGGATAGGGCACATCCCTGTCTCACCCCTTTCCTAATGTTTACTTCTCTACGTTCCTGCTCTAATTCTATTACTGCTATTTGCTCTTTGTATAAGCTATGTACTATTCATCTATCCCTATAACTCATTCCAATCTTTTTGAGTATTTCAAACATTTTTTTCCAATTTACATTGTCAAATGCTTTTTCCAAATCTACAAACCCTATATACATGCTTTCCCCTTTTTCTATTGTTTTCTCCATTATCACTCTCAGAGCTAAAATAGCCTCCCGTGTTCCCCTGTTTCGCCTAAACCCAAATTGGTCTTCTCCTAGTATTTCTTCAGCTCGTTTTCCATTCGTCTTTGCACAATTCTAGTTAATATTTTTGACATGTGCTGTCAAACTTATTGTTCGAAAATTTTCACATTTATCCGCGCCTTTCTTTTTTGGTATAGTTACTATGATGCTACGTTTGAAATCTTTGGGTATCTCGCCTGTCTCATACATATAGCTTACAAGTTGGAAGAGACGTTCTGTTACTGCTTGTCCAGCGGCTTTTAGAGTTTCTGCTTGCACCTTATCTGTACCCGGCGCCTTACCATTTTTCAGACTCTTTAATGCTGATTCAAACTCGTCTCAAGTATAGGATATCCCAAGTCATCATTTTCAATGTCTGATTCCTGTTCTAATGCAGTTAGTTCCTCTCCTGCATATAAATTCCCTATATATTCTTGCCATCTACTCACTTTCTCTATGTTTTCTATAATGACGTTTCCTTGTGTGTCCCTTATATTTTTGCTATACGGTTTTATATCCCTAAAATTCATTCTAATTAATTTGTATGCTTCGTCTGTCTTTCCTATTTCCATCTTAGTTTGTACCTCTTTGCACTTTTCATCAATCCATTGTTCTTTAGCTTTCCTGCATTTTCGAATAATTTCCCATTTTATTGCTTTGTATCTCTGTTTTCCTGTTTCGTCTGATTTATTTTTGTATTTTCGTCTTTCATCTATTAAATTCACGATATTCTTTGTTATCCATAGTTTCTTATTTTCTTTTTGTGTATACCCCAGAATATCTCTGGCCGCCATGTCTAGGCTGGATTTAATGTTATTCCATTCTGTTTCTACTTCCTTAGTTTCAGATATTTTCCCGATATCATTCAGCAATTCATTTGACTTTTTTTCGAATCTTACTTGAATATCTTTATCTTTTAGTCCAAGTGTCTTTTTCCGTTCCTTTTTTTCAGATTTTTAAATTTAAGTGCGGCCTTCATAATTACGATGTTGTGGTCAGTATCTATATCTGCTTCTGGGTAGCTTCTACAGTCTTTTACTGGATTCCTAAACCGTTGTCTAACAAGAATGTAATCTATTTGATATCTTCCTATATCTCCTGGCATCTTCCACGTATATCGTCTTCTAGCATGATGTTGAAATAATGTGTTTGTGATAATTAAATTGTTCTTGTCGCAAAATTGTACCAGCCTATTTCCCTGTCGTTTCTCGTGCCTAACCCAAATAAACCTACTACCGCTCCTTCCTCCCTCACCTACCACGGCATTAAAATCCCCGTAATTATTAAATTTTCATGTCCTTTACGTATCTTAATATGTCTTCGATATCTTTGTAGATGGCTTCTACTTCTTCGTCACTGTAGCTAGAGGTGGGCAGGTATACTTGTATTATTACTGTGTTTACCGGTTTAGATTCTAATCTAACCATGAGTACTCTTTCGTTCTTTTGTAAGTAATTTTCTACACAGTATCCTATTTTTTTCCGCATAACTATCCCCACGCCCAAATTTCCTTCCTCTGCTCCTGTATGAATTACCCTGAAGTCTCCACTCCAAAAACCCCGCCTCTGGCCACCGAACTTCGCTGATCCCTACTATGTCTAGTGATAACCTATTCATTTCGATTTTTAGGTTCTCTAGCTTACCTACTTGCTTCATACTTCTAACATTCCACGCTCCGACTCGCAGAATGTTCCCGACTCTTATTTTTAACTTTCCAATCGCATCCTCCGAAGTAGTCCCCTCCCGGAGATCCGAATGGGGGACTATTTTAACTCCGGAATCTTTTACCCCACAGAATGCCATCATGTTTGTAACAATTTAAGTACGCTGTGTACTTGGGAGATAATGTGGTGGTTTCCCGTTGCCTTCCACATCGCGGTAGTGTATCTTAGACTGCCATACCGACCCCTATGGTCTCTGCCAGTCTAAGTACCGAAAGAGCCGCTGCCCTCTTTCGGGGACCTGTCTTAGTCTGGTTCCTCACTAACGACCCTACTACTTTGGTTGGACCTGTAGTTTGGCTCTTTAGCTCATTAGAACACGCAAGCCATTTCACCTGTTCTAGTGATTTAGAACTTCGGCAAGGTGCAGGTCCATTCGAAATGGAATAATATATATGATTTTATATGCATATGTTAAGTTGCTAGATTAAGGTTGGAATTCTTGGACTTTATTAACGTTATTACTTTTTGTTATGAGTTTATAGAGAATATTAAGAGTTATTGGCTATATTTCAGTTGGAAGCCAATCTGTTTAAATGTAAAATTTGCAATGTGTAGTAGAATGTAATCACCCGATTTAAGGGGGTTTTAGTTAAATAAGGGATATTGATTTTATTGCATTTAAGTATGTCAATATAGTAAATGTATATAGTTATATCACCACATTAAAGGTTATTAAATTCATTACTTGATAATTTTGAGGTCTATAATTTAAAGAGGTTTGTTGAAATACAATTAAGGTACAAATACTTTGTAAACTTTTGGGTAAGTTAACTCACCAGTGTCGGTTTGAGAATTCTAGGCCTACCCACCCGGGACATGTCCATGTATTCTCCGCTGTAGAGTAGCCAAGGCATTTGAAGAAAGTAGAGTAAATACTATTGGAATAGGTAAGTGGACCCTTATATTGCAATTTTGAACCATAAAAAGTGATATAGAATTGGTATTCGATTATATATGTATTAGGTAACTCGGTCCTTGTTTCTTTGACTGATACAGATAGGTCAGAACAGGGGGTGAAGTGTTACACAGGGCAAGATGGTTTTGAGTATATAATACTAGAAAATCTTCCGTTCGCTAGTAAAGTCCAACTTTTAAATATATTTAATGACATATGGAAAACTAGTAAAATTCCTTTAGAATGGAAAAACTATATAATAATCCCTATATTAAAAAGCAAGAAGAATCCGTCTTTTGCCAGCTCATACAGACCAATATCATTGAGTTCCTGTATTTTGAAAACATTTGAAAGAATGATCAAATTTAGATTATAATGGTGGTCGAAAATAAAAACATTTTTCCTAAATGCCAATTTGGTTTTAGAAAAGGACACTCCATTTATAATGATGTTTGTCATTTAGTCTTAGACATTAACTCCGCTTTCACAATCGGCGAATCGATAATGGCATTTTTTGCAGACATAGAATCTGCCTATGATTATGTAAACTTGGATATATTGGAAGATGAAATAGTATCAATCGGATTATTTTCTAAATTCGCCTCAAAATAGGACAAGAAATATTAGGACCTAGATATTCCAGCACGGACTACCTCAGGGGAGCATCCTGTCGCCATTATTATTTACCATTTATTATAATCGACTGGAGAAAATATTCTGTGATTCTAATATAAAAATTCTGCAATTTGCAGGTGATATATGCATTTTACGTTCAACATGAAAAAATATCACATGCCCAAAACAAACTAGAACTTGCAGTGAATAAGTTACAAAAATTTTTGTTTGATCATGGACATGAACTCAGTGCAGCAAAATCCGTCATATGTACGTTCACTCGGAAAATAACTGTTATACCTAATAACATCACTTTTGGTAGGTATACGTTCTCACATAATTCTTCTGTTCACTTTTTGGGTATATTTTTGGATAGAAAGCTATCTTGGATCGAACATATCGCACTCCTTCTAAACAAGGCTGAAAAGGGAAATCAGTTACTTCGGTATGTGTGTCATAATCACTGGGGCACGGACCAGGCCATTGCTCTTCAGTTCTATAGATCGTACATTAGATCAATTTTGAATTTTGGCTCCATTTTTTATGGAGATGCTTCAGACACTTTGCTTGCAAAGTTAGATGTCATTCAACGGAAATCGCTTAAAATATGTTTCGGACTCTTGAAGAGCATCGCAAATGATGTTGTTCTTGCTGAATCGCTAGAGTTACCACTCCGATTCCGTCGGGAATTTTTAGCTCGAAAGTTTATCATAAAAGAGGCAAGCCTTTTATCCCCTTTTATCCAAAAGATTCATTATCTATTTATACTAAGCTTGACACATAAATATTGGATTATTAAAAAAGATCCCGTATTAATCTCTAGTTATGCCATTGTTGAACCTATGTTAAAAGAGATAGCTAACGAAAATAAAATTCCTTTCTATTCGTTGGACTTGATCTTGCTAAAGAAGATGGAGGATGTATATATTCCGTGTTATACTACCAACCAAGAACAACAAGAATTTCAATTTTTAATGAACTCTCGGTACTTAGATTATCGGAAAATTTTCACCAATGCCTCGCTCCTCGCAGGTAATGTGGGATGTGCCGTATTTGATCCTCTATCAAAAAAGTATTGCGGATATCGTCTGAATAGCAAGTACTCAATATTTTACGCAGAACTATTTTCATCGTGGAAGGCTTTGGAATATGCTCTAACGCGGAGGAGTTTACCTCAAAGAATGTTCTGATAATTAGCGATAGTCAAAGCTGTCTACTTAGTTTGAAACACGTTAAATTCAACGCAAATTTCTCCTTCATCCATAAAAACATATCGCAGAGTCTAACTACCTTAGAACAGAGGGGATTCGTAATTAAATTCCTATGGGTTAAAGCTCACTGTAAGATTCTAGGAAATGAAAGAGTGGACGCGTTGGCAAAATCAGCTACAAGCCTCATAGAAACTGATCCAGCATTATGCATTCACACCGATATGTGCCCGATTCTTAAAGCAATCAGTAATTCTGACTGGAGCAGGAAATACGCAGGGAACTCGGTAGGGAAAGTTTACAAGTCCATCGAACATGTTCCTCCAAAGCATCTTTGGTTTAGTTCGTTAACAATTTCTAATAACATAGGTCTTAAGTATACAGATAGAGACTTCATACGCGTTATATCCCCGCTTGAGAAGCGGACATGGGTTATGCCCACAATATCTACGCAAAATTAAGAAAAAAGAAGATCCTCTCTGGGAGTGTGGTGAAATTGGGTCTGTGAACCATATTATATTCGAATGTAAAAATTCTGGCCTCCATCGAGATAAACTGTGTTTCGAAATATCTAAAATCACATCTGCCTACCAACCTTTTCAACTGAATATGGTTTTAGCATTTACTAACATTCAGATTAATTTTGAAATTTACTCATTTATTAGAAGATCCGGTATCTTAATTTAATCATTATAAGCTATAAGGTTATATAATCTATAAAAAAAAGTTAGGAACTAAATTAGTAATGTGAATTCGTTTTATTATATAATATTTAGTATTGTAAAACTGTTGGTGAAATGTCAGATAGACACACCAATTTATATTTAAAATTAAAAAAAAAAAATTGTTCAGGGTTTGGGTGGTAGAACAGGACTAAGGCTGGCAAAATTCGAAAAAGTTGTATTCGATTAATCGAATTTTGCAGTATTCGCAAACCGATTAAACCGATTAATCGATTTTCTATCGAATATTCGGCTAATCGAATATTCGATTAATCGGTAAATCGAATATTCGAATAATCGATTATTCGATTAACTGATTAATGGAACAATCGGTTAATCAAATATTCGATTAATCGATTATTTGATTGTTAACAAATTTTTTAGTTAACTAATTGGCTAGTTCATTAATCGGTTAGTCAATCAATCGTATGGTTGTCTAGAAAATCTATTAATCGACTAATCAACTAGTCAAACAAATTATTTCTAACCAAATAATCATTTGTCTGATTAATTCACTATCGTGCGGGGTAGTCAATTACAAAATCCCTCAAGTCGTGGTTCATTTCATATTCAAGTATCCTCCATCCAATAGCAAGATCTTGTCCTGAACTTGTACTATGTATGGTTGTATTTTTGTCTTCCCTCACGTTATAGCTTGCACACCTAGGAAAAAGAGAACTTGGGCTCTATATACGTATTACGTAATACAAATAATACGGCTTTAATTTAGTTAGGAATTATAAGTTCAAGTTAGAAACAAACTTACAAAATCATTTTAAAATTATGAACTTGCAGTTTAATAGGCAACAACTAAATTATAAACTATAATAGTGGACCCACTCAGGTAATCGGAAATTGAACAGCTATTAATACCGGCGTTTCCTTACTATACACTTACGTAGGTAGTTGATTTTAATCTATTAGGTAATCAAACTGAATTATATATACGTCACGGATTATGTTAGTCAATTAACACAATAAAAAATTATTCTTCCAATTGATTCAAGTCAGTTAATCAAATAACAGTGATTATAGGTGTTGTTGGATGTATTTCTAATTTATTTGACAAAAATATATCGTTTGTAATTTTGTGTACAGGTCCGGTTCCTGTGCACAGGTCAGAGCACGCTTAAGTTTTATTTTACAACATGTTTGTACTGTTATATTTTTAATTTTACTAGAACTTTTGTTCTGTAAGGACTTGCCTCTTAATAGAAATAAAAACAAACCATTTTTCTTTTAACTGTATTTTATTTACCCATAATTTTTAATAGGTGTGTCCTATTGGTCGACTAATCACATATTCGATTATTCGAATATTCGATTAATCGATTATTTGAATATTTGATTAATCGAATAATCGATTTGTTAATTTTTAAAAACCGCGATTTTCGATTAATCGAATTTTATTGCCAGCACTAAACAGGACCTACTTTCTAGTAGCTACTGAACCTCGCCCTGGTATTTATGTATTATCTTTTGTAAATAACTTTTATATGTGTAAATTTTGGCTGAATAAAGACCTCATAATAACAATAATAATTTAATGGTAAAACTGAAAATTTCTGGATTTTTCTAGAAAATTCCCTGACTGCCAGATATAGGTAAATTCCACATAGGAAAATATATCCCCAGACTTTTCCAAGACCATACCGAATCCTGTGTGAGGTGTGTAGGACATCTCTCCTTCCTTTTTATTTCTTGGTCCAAGATCTCTTCTACAAGAGATGCTGTAACAGATCCCCCCCACACAACAAAAAGATTGTCGAAGAAACATTTAGTTAAAATTATAAGTAAACCTTCCTTTAACTTTAAACTATCTCAATGTATTAATAGGTTACAATTAACTTTTTGTAATAATCGTGAACACCTAATAAGGAGAGCAAATAAAACCAAATTGAACTTTTAATTTTAATTAATTACCTGAATGACATTCATTTTCTATTAACTCCATAATTCCCAAGTAACTTTTCTTGTATTCCTCAACTACTTGATATAATACATCCATACTCATTTTGACAATTTTACACAAACAATCACAGCTAAAACAAAAGAAAAAGTTAATAATCTTTAAAAAATATTATTCACAGCAGGTCCCACTATTCACCTAATGTTTCATTACTTAATTACATATGAATTACATTAGGTTTAAAGAAACAAATATTGCTTATACTGACGTCATACGCTAAAGCCCTGTGACTACAAAATTTTCGTATTTGCAGGTTATGCATCCAATCTATTTATATATAGTACTTTCACCTTAAAACTAAGCTAAAAACCATAGATTGCATTAGGTTTAAAGAAATGAATATTCCTTTTACTGTCGTCATAAGCTAAGGCCGGGCGACTACAAAATTTTCGTATTTGCAGATTATGCATCCAATCTATTCACCTTAAAACTAAGCTAAAAACCATTAATTCATTTTCTGGAACCTCAAAATTAATGCTTTGTGAACCCCGTAAGTAACATTTGCCAAGATCTGCTAAGCTCGGTAAGTATCATGACATAATCTAAAACCTAGTAACTTCCATTGAGTTAGGTAGTTTTTTTCCTAGCACATAAACTTACAGTTCTTTTGCTTAGTATAATCAGCCTGTTGCACGAGGTAATTAGTCAGTCGTTGCAATTTTTTTGCAGATAAATGCCTGTGTTGTGTCTATCTTTTGTTTAATAATAATTAGTAAATAAAGATGCAGTATTTTATTAGAGTTCATCATCATCATTTTGTTTTCGACCTTACTTAAGGTCGGTTTGACGCAGCTCTAACTTCTTTTTCATTCTGTGCTAATCTAAAAAGCTCTACCTACCCTTCACAACCTAAATTTCTAATAATTTGACTAATATAGTTTGGTCTAGGTCTTCCTATATCCTATTTTTTTTTCCTATCCACCTGGCTCTACATAGATATTAGCAACCTGATGGTTGTTAAAGAACTCTAACATGTATACATGATTACCATTTATAAGGAAATGAAAAATAACCTGGTTATCCGCTTCAAAAAGGAAAAGTGTTAAATTATATGTTATGGTAAGGCTTAAGCAACGAAACGCTCCCAACATGCCAGACCGCTACCTAATTATGAGTTATGTCATGGTGAGGTTTATTAAATTATATGTTATGGTAAGGCTTAAGCAACGAAACGCTACCAACACGCCAGAGCGCTAACTAATTGTGAGTTATGTCATGGTGACATTTAGTTACCTGATTTTTATTTTTTTTTTGTTTTGTTTTCGAACTTAAAGTCGGTTTGAAGCAGCTCTAAATTCTTGTCTATTCTGAGCTAGTCTAAAAAGGTCTGCATACCCTTCACAACCTAAATCTCTAATAATTTGACTAATATAGCTTTGTCTAGGCCTTCCTACTCTATTTTTATTTGGTAGTCTATAATCTAAGACTTTACTAAATAGTCCCTCATGTCTTAACTGGTGCCCTATCATTCTATCTCTCCTGACCTTCAATTGTTTCCACATACAGGGTTCCTCACCTATCCTTCTATAAACTTCCTCGTTTGTTACTCTATCTGTCCAGCTAATCTTTAACATTCTCCTATAGCACCAAGTTTCAAAAGCTTCTATCTTTTCTTATCTACTTCTTTAATTGTCCAAGTCTCACTACCGTATAGTAGAACGCTCCATACGTTACGACTTTAAAAACTTTTTCTATTATCTAAACTAATACTATTAGCTATTAGTAAGTTTTTCTTTTAAAACATTTTTCTAGCTTGAGCTATTCTAGCTACTATATCCCTTCTGCTACGTCCATCCTTTGTAATTATACTACCTAAATAGCAAAATTCATCTACCTCCTCTAACTCGGTATTACCTATTTTTAATCTTGGTTTAAAACTAGGCTGTAACTCACTTGTCATTATCTTTGTCTTTCCTGAGTTAATTCTCCTACTATAGTTACTCTGTAGTATCTCATCTAAAATATTTAAAAACTCTCCTAACTCTTTTCTAGACTCTGCCATAATGGCTATATCATCTGCAAAACGTAACATGTCTATTTTCTGTCCCTGTACACTAATACCAATCTCTTTTCTCTCTCTAGCTAAGTTTAAAGCTTCCTCAATATAAACATTAAAAATCAAGGGAGACAGTATACAACCCTGTCTAACACCATTTCTAATCTTAGCTTCCTTTTCTATTTCATCAAATGTAATTACTACGCTTTGGTTTTTATATAGACTGTAAATAATTTTTCTATCCCTATGAGAGATTCCTATTTTTTGCAAAACCCTGAACATAACAATCCAATTAACCCTATCAAACGCTTTTTCTAAATCTACAAACGCGAAATGAGTCTTTTTATTTTTTTGTAACCTTTTTTCGATAATTAGCCTAATCATTAGTATCGGTTCTCTAGTCCCTCTATCTTTACGAAAACCATATTGGTCTTCGCCTAAATAATTCTCAGTTAAAGCTTCTATTCTATTTTTAATTATTATTGTTAGTATTTTGGAAGCATGAGAAGTTAAACTAACCGTTCTAAAATTCTCACACCTATCAGCTCCTGACTTTTTTGGGATTGGGATAATAATATTTTTTTCGAAATCTATTGGAACCCCACATGTGTCATATATTAATTTCACTAGTTCATATAATCTATCTAAAGTTTTCTGACTTGCATATTTTATTAATTCTGCGGGAATATCGTCTATCCCTGGCGCTTTGTTTAGTTTAAGATTCCGAACAGCTCTATCAAATTCCTCTCTTAATATTGAGAACCCTATTTCTACATCCTCTTTTTGGTCGTTCTCTAACTCATCCATATCGTCTCCCTTATATAAATCTTCTAAATATCTTTTCCATCTATCTGCTACCTCAACTTTATTTATTAGAAGCTCATTATTCTCGTCTCTAATACCATTATATTTTTCCTATCTTCCCAAAAACTTTTTAACTGCCCTGTATGCCCTGTCTGTCTTACCTACTCTCAAATCATCTTGTATTCCCTTACAGTTCTCCTCCATACATTTATTTCTAGCTTTTCTACACTCATGTACTATCTTATTTCTAACTGTATTATATTTTTGCTTACTTTCACTATCCACTTCTCTGAAAGGTTTAAGCTTTCTTCTATTCTCTATTAAATCTAATATCTCCTTTGTTACCCAGGGTTTTCTCGCTTCTATTTTTTCTTACCTATAGTCTGTGTTGCTGTATCATGTACAGTCAGTTTTATTTCTTTCCATCTATTTTCTACGTTCCTCCTACAGCTATCTCTTTGCTCTTATTATCTAATACTTGTTTATATTCCTCTTTACCCTACTATCATTAAGCTTACCTAGATCCCATCCTTCTCTTTTACCCTTTCTCAATTTTTTGAATTTTAGTTTACACTTCATTTTAACTAAGTTATGATCGCTATCTATGTCAGCCCCTGGATAACTACGACAGTTTTAACTTGGTTTCTAAATCTTTGTTTAACTAAAATATAATCTATTTGGTATCTAGCCCTATCACCTGGCGCTTTCCAGGTATATCTTCTCCTAACATGTTGTTCGAATAGGGTGTTTACAGTTACTAATCTATGTTCCTGGCAAAACTCAACTAATCTTTCTCCTCTATCATTTCGTCTGCCATACCCAAATTTTCCTACCATTTTTCCCTCACTACCTTCTCCCACTGACGCATTAAAATCGCCCATAACTATTAAATTCTCATCTCCTTTTACTTTTCTCACTATACTATTTATATCCTCGTATACCTTTTCTACTTCCTTATCCTCGTACTGAGTTGTTGGCATGTAAACCTGAACTAAAACAGTGTCTGTGGGTTTTGTACTCAATCTAACCATAATTATTCTATCACTAAATTGTAAGTACTCTTTAACTTTATGCCCTAATCTTTTACCTAACACTATTCCTACCCCTGCCTGTCCATTAGTTGAAGAAGTTGTAATTATTCTATAATTATCTTTCCAAAAGTCATTACTATCTGGCCATCTCACCTCACTAATACCTAAAATGTCCAGCTTTTCCTTTCTCATTTCGACTAATAAATTCGTTAACTTATCTACTCTAAGTAATGACCTTACATTCCAAGTCCCTATCACTAAATCGAACTGTTGTTTTATATTCTTACAATGACGAGCCCCAAGTACCCCCTCCCGGAGATCCAAATGAGGGAGTATTTTACCTCCGGACAAGAATTTTACTTGTGAGCTCTCCATCATATGTATTTCGTGTTTTAGGCCATGCACACCTGGGAAATATTGTGGTAGGCTCCCATATCTTTCCACAACGCAGTTTTTAAAGATTTTAGCAGAAAGCCGTATCCGTCACGGCCAACCCCCAACAAGCTTGTATATTATTGAGGATCGCCCGAGACCAACCGACCCTCCTCCAATATCTTTTAGCCAGCAAGGCTGCTGCCCCTTGCTGCGCCTTTTAATCGCCTTTTACGATAAGCAGGCTTACTATAGTAGTATTCTTTATCCCCTACTATAGGGATATTATTAGAGTTAAACAATGGAAAATTTTAAACCATCATGTGGTAAAAGGATCGTTAATCTTTGTAATCAAAGCAACGAATGTATAGAAAAGCCAGAGATCGATGTAAAAATGAAAGTTGTAACAACAGACGACATTCTTGCGAGTTCATCTCCGATTTCAACTTACACAGAAAATTTGAATGGTGATGAAATTCAATTAAATACTGACTCTAACTGCTAGACGTAAGGCCACTGATAAAAATTTCAATATTTGTTCTGCAACTATTAATAATTTTATAATAAACTATCCTTCTGATGAAGCACAGTTAGATAATGATATTTTTTTGCATTAAACTCATCCGACACTGTAGTTGCTACAACAACAGCTAATACAGGATTAAGCAGTTACAATTATAAGAATATTTAGGAGTTAGATTTCGAAGTAACGACAAGTTATGTAGTACATAATAATAATACTAATACAACAGGTAGCATTGACGTTGCTCACAGTGAGAGCATGAGTGACGTTTCATCATTTATTATACTACAACCAAATAATCAGTGCAATGATTATAGTAATGATTTCGATTACATTCTTAATAAAGTTGATGAGAGTAATTAAGGTCTAAACTTATATTTCAAATTCGCCTACAAATTTGATCCCACCTTTTAGATATTCAAGAAAGTAGTGTTGAAGGTGTGAAAGAAGTTGAAGATACTAAAGAACTCTGTAAAAGTGTTGCAATAGTTCAAGGTACTGAAGATAGATAACAAAATTAGACAGGTAAAAAGTTAAAAACGTATTAATATTGTAGCACTACCACCTATTAAGAAGGGGAAATCCAAGAAAAAAAGAAAATTCGATTTATCAGTGCAGGAAAAAAAATAACAAAGCAGAAAGAAAGATAGAGAGTTTTACCATCATGCGAGATACAATGTTTGTTACATGCCAAAATTGGCAAAGTACATGTCTTAGATTTAGTTATAATTTATAAGGAAATTCCCGCGTATTTTTTAAAGTTAAAACTTGTCAACTCCCGTCATTCCGGACAGTCGCGTTTGCGTAAAAGAATGCGCAGGTGCGAATAGTGCCAAAAGCAGGCATTAAGTTACGAGCCCTCGACAAAGTAACAACTATTTTCGGTAGTGGTGTGTCTTGTCTTTTCAGAAATATGTAGGTTCCTGTATCTTGCCTTGTCGTTCCTTTACCTGGATCCTTATCGTTCCATCTACAAGAAAATAGAGTTTTAGGATGGACAGATTGGCAATTTGAAACTCAGCAATGGTGTAACCTAACCCACAAAACATGATAGACCCTGAGATTTAGCTACGAAATACCATCCACGTGAGTACTTTGCTTTACTTATATTGTGTATGTAAATTGACTTTAAATGTGCATGAAAATTTGACTATTGAATCATACTTAAAACGGTGATACGTTTACAGCAGGTACGGGTATAACACATTGTAGGCAGAAATGCACCATTAAAATAAGCGAAGAAAGAAGGCAAAGCATTAACGGTCAATACTGGAACATAACATGGCTTGATAGAAAAACATTTGTAATGAACAATACAAAACCACGTCCAATTAAAACACTAACTGAACATCATTCACGCCAGCATAGCTGCGAATAGTTTTTTAATGATGAAAACGGGCAGCAGAAGGTTTGTAAAATATTTTTTAACAACGCTTGGTTATAAAAAAAACTAACGATTGGGTAATTTACACTATGTTACGCAACATACACAAAAGTACAATTTCGGCAGAACATGACCAACGTGGAAAACATGCAGCTTACAACAAAATAAACGAAACCGAAATAAACGTATCGAATCTTATCAACCATGCATATCACACTACAGACGAGAACATGCACCAAATGTACGATATTTGCCCAGCGACATAACCATAGTGGTAATGCATAAAAATTTTATACTAAAGTTTCCTCATATACCTTGCTCATAGGATCTTTATGGAAACGCATTAAAAGAAAAAAAAATAGTTTTCACAATTAGGCCATGAGGAATGTGAAGTTTTTCAGACATTTAATGTGCATTCTAAAAGTCTTTGCAAAGAAAATTTAGATTAAACATGTAATGTCTGTACAAAATAGTGATTTCATATTCGAAGAGTTGAAGCAAGGCAAATGTATAGATTTTTCTAAAAAAAACAGTTAAAAGTTAAAGATTTAATAGTTTCAGAAAATCTCCAAAAAGTGATTGCTGGGAAAAAATCGAAATAACTACCACTGTCTATAATTGGAACGAAGCGATATGTGGGCACACAAAAAAAGATACTATAAGTACCTTTTATATCTTCCTTTTGAAAAACCAAGATAACAAAAACATCTCGTTTGGCTAGATAACTGCGCAGGGCAAAATAAAATTTGGGCCTTGCTTACATTTTTGATTTATATAATAAATTCCACAGAAATTAGTGCTGATTATATAGAATTCTACTACTTTGAACCGAGACATGCTTTTATAAGTGCTGGCCATTATCACATTCAAATAGAACTCTCCTTTAGGCACTCAGGAAGAATCTAAGACTTTTAACAATTTTGGAAATGCTATTGGAAAGCTAATAATGGAAGGTTTGATGTGAAACAAATGAACAGCATGACATTTTGTAATGGCTAGACTGCACGTTGTTATACAAAATAAATAAGCTTAAATCTAGACCACTTTTGCACGATATGGTTCACATAAAAACTGAGAAAGAGAAGCAAGTTTTGAAGGTAATATTCTATCTATATCCAAGTTTGGAACTACATATATATAATTTCTGTTACAGTACGGTTGTTCATTTAAAGATGAATTAACTTTTTATGTAAAAAATTCAATTCTGAATAAACCTGCACCTTGAAGGAGTTCTAACACACTGGAACAGGTAGAATGGCTTGAGTGTTTCAGTGATCTAAAGAGCCGAACAATAGGTTTAACCAAATTAGTGGGGTCTTTAGTGAGGAACCAGATTAAGACAGGTCCCGGAAAGAAGGCAGCAACTTTTTCAATACTTAGAATGGCAGAGACCATAGGGGTCGGTATGGCATTCTAAGACACACAACTGCGATGTGGAAGGCAACAGGAAACCACCACCATACCTTCCAAGTACACGGTGTACTTACATTGTTAATTAAGATGATCGCATCCTCTGGGGTAAAAAATTCCGAAGTTAAAATAGTTCTCCTTCAGATCTCCTGGAGGGGAAGTATAAAAAAAAAGAGTCATGAACATTTTTCGAGGCGTGAAATGACAGAAGTATGAAGCAAGTAAGTAAGCTAGAGAACCTAAAAATCGAAATGAATAGGTTATCACTAAACATAGTAGGGATCAGCAAAGTTCGGTAGCCAGAGGCGGGGGATTTTTGGAGTGGAGACTTTATGGTAATTCATACAGCATCGGAGCAAGGAAATTCAAATGTGGTGAAAAGATACGACAACATGTAGAAAACTACTTACAAAAGAACGAAAGAGTACTCATGGTTAGATATATTGTCACGAGAACCAAAGTTTATAGTGGAAGAAATACCATAGTTAGACATGTGGGAGAAAAGCATGAATTAATTATCTGCTAGCAGTTAATTACAAAATGTCAAAATGTAATAATATGAGCAAATAGTAATTGGGGACGAGTTGAAAGTGAAAGTGAAATTCAGAGAAGCTAATTGAAAACATAAACACGTAATAATAGGAGCAAGTTGTAAATGGGTGTGTATGTGCAAGCTTGCAAGTGCACGCATGCATGCATGTGCGAGGGCGTATGTGCAAGTGTGTGTGTAGTAGTGTGAGAAGTTAAAAATTTAAGTTCAGAAAGTAAAATTCAGAGAAGTTATTGCGAATAGTAAAGGGGTGGTGGGAAGTTGAAAGTGAAGAAAATCAATTTCAAGGTGTAACGAGGATTTCTCCAAAAGAAAATATTTAATGATGCAGGAGCTTCTGTAGAACTTTGCTTCCAGATTTGACTAGGAAGTTAAGCATGCTTAGGATTTTGCAAACTCCCGTATGTAACACGGTGAAGGGCTACCTGTGGGTATAGCTAGAATAAGTGGATTGTGTTGAGTTAAAGGAGCTGTGTTACTGAGATGACCCTTGTAATTGTTGTTTGAAGGACCAAAAGTTGGAAAATTGGAATGGTTTGGACATTTTTACTTACTAACATATGAATTAAATCATGAGTAATTATAAGCTTTAATGTTTAATTTTTTTTTTCCATTTATGTACGTATTTTGAATATAAACAGGTTGATATTTCTGCATAATGTTATATATTATATATTTAAAATATTAAAAAATATGTATGTATGCACTTTACTTTATTTTAAAATGGACAATGCAAGGATAGAATAAAAAAGCTGGTATTTACCTGTTTTCTATGTTTGTTATTAACATTTCCAGAAATTGGTATTTATTCCACAATATTTAATATCGGAAAGGAAAAATTTGAAGTGATAGTATTATTGATTGTTAAATGTAATGTGCTTTTTTTAGAATTTCTTTTAATAATACCTACCTGGCATGGGCGAGGTTGAGAAATTTGGGATTTTTTTGTATATGTGTATTTATACAGCAACTATTTGATGTTACTACAGCTTAAGTTTATTGATTTTATTTGAATTTATTTAGGAACTAGATATACAAACTAATTTGTAAAAGGAAGTCATCCCAGTAATAGAGTTGTATTTGGAAGAAGCATTTCATTTTGAAAATTCTTTATTGTGGCTAAAATTTAATAAGCGTTTCTACGATATTTTAAAGGATAACGTATAGGGTGATATAATTTAGGAAACTGAAGCAAAGGAAACCTATGCAGACCAAGCATCTTCCGTGCAGGGATAATATCAAACAGATTGGTGAGATAGACGGTTAGGGTTCCCGCAATTTACGACAGACAGTAGAAAAAGCCATCCAGGGTAAGTGAACATTGTAACGTAATTTTTTGTATTTCAGCCATTTTATTTATCATTTTATTGTTTCCATTTCTGTATTTTTAATAGGAACTCATTCCCACAGCACTGCAGTTGGTCAAAGCACCCTTAAATTGTTACCAGGTGCCCACCTATTTCAGGGCAAATAAAAATTTATTAATGTAACGTTCAATTTATCTAAACTATAAAGTATTTGGGAGTGGTAGCATCACAGTATGAAGTTACAAATACTGATGATAAAAATCGGTTTAGAAATAACAAATTTACACATTCTCTATGCCGAGATTAGGAATCGTGTATACTGCAATTTTGTTATAAGAAATAAAATACACACTTACTGTTCGTTAGTCTGATAGTGCATCCACTTCAGGTTCATTTTGAAGCAATTGTTGATAAAATGTATTATAGTCAAATACCAATCTAGGATCTTCTTAGAACTACCACTGACTAAACTATATTCTACAAAAACACAAAACACCTGTAGCACACAAACATCTAAAAATAACGATTAGCTTATAATATTATCTTAGAAACGTAATACCTTGTTTATAATATTCAATTTTTTCTTTTTTATCAATATTTATAACACCTTTAAAGCACATTTTACAGAGATTCATAACAAATACGCTATGGGATGCAGCATTTTTAAAAAATTCAGTTAAATAACATAAAACTTGTATATTAGGACAAACAAAAACTAGTTCACGCGTTAACCTATCAATTAAAGGATATCTGAAACAAAAAATTACAATTTCTCACACTACCGTATGCTTGAAACTTACATATCTTCGTTTACATTACAAGAATATATTTCACTCAATAAAATGCAAACTGCACTTAAAAACCCAGAAATCTGATGTGAATTTTTCTGAAATAATTGAGTGTAATTAAAGTATTATATGCATAACAAAAAGCCTTACCAAATTTCCACTAATATTTACAATTGCAAATATTATATTCAGATAGTCATAGTTATTTGAATAGCTTGTCTTAAGTTTTGATTTGGCAACTGGTAAATATTCTAAGTAATCTTCACTGCCTTTAAATATAAGATGCTTCTTTTGCAGTAAATACTGACGTAAATAACTACTGCTATGCAAGATATGGGCTACACATGCTATACTTTGTCTAGCACTTTTTCCTAATTCACCATCCAACCAGTCCCTGTAATGTTTGATTAGTAGAATACAAATAATTTCCAAATTTGAACAGACAGAACAGTTCTCAACTGAATACTTCAAAAATAAACTCTTGAAATTTCAAAAATTGTAAACAATCAGTCCAAACAATACTGTCAGCAAAGCTACAGCTTGTAATTAATATTTTCAGTTAGGTTTGCATCTATTAGTGTCGCAATACAATTTTATTTAGAGATTGTTACGTTCATTTTCAACATAAATTAAATACCACCTTTTCTCCCTTGTTAATTCATTACCCGTTCGAATAAATTCCGTTTCAATTCTTAAATTCTTCAACAACATCCCGTTTACAATAGCTGCGCTTTCTACAAATTTTCATTTTAAACTTATTTATTTCAAAACGTAAAGTTTCTGCTATAATTAAATAGTTTATATCCTGTTTTAGGTATCCGTGAGCTTGTTATACATTACAACCGCGTATAACTAAACCTTCGTCTAAATAGTGTATTGAACTATCCGATAAAACCGTGATTTCCAGTTTTAATTGCGCTTCGATAACGCAAGATTTTGCAGTTTGAATTCGTGTTATTTGAACAAATTTTTAATTTGATTCTGCAGCTTGTGCGTTGAAATATTTTCTACATTATTCGTCACAGTACTTCAAAACCAATGCACGTTTTTTTTTGTTCGACAAGTACGAGGTATCTTGCGTGTATTGGTGAATTTTCCCGTGCTTACCCATTCTAATCAGATTCCATTTTCAGCTTTTAGCTTGGAGGGCAAATGGGTTCTTTCTTTGTGTAGGCCCAACTGTTCGTTGACGTGGACCAACTGCTTTTGTCTGTGGATTGCTGCTGCAGTTACGATGGCAGGGTGAATGGATCCTGACTCCCGTGGCTTTGCTGTGCTGACTCACCCTCGACGGCTTGCACACTAAGTATCCAGATACATACAGGTATACAATGTTTTCTTTTGTGTATATCAAGGGCATATTCTGTATCAGCGTTTGGTGTAGTTACGCGATAAGAAACGTGACACTGTAGAACTATTGTTTGTTGCTGCAAATCGATATTATCGCTCTACAGGTGTGATGTACCATTGTTAAAAATGTTGGATAGACACACGCTTATTCTTTTCTACTCATTGGTAATTTTACAAACGGTTATTATGTACAATTTAAAAAAATGTCTGACAAAAGCTCTCACACGTTAATTCTTTCCTACTGATTAGTTTATTTTACAAACGGTATTATGTACAATTTAAAAGAATGTCTGACAAAAGCTCTCACAGGTTTATTTACTACTGATTAATTCTATTTTGTGTAAAATACAGGATGCGCACTTCGTATCATATCACATAATTGTTTTGCTTTGAAATAATACCGCTTAATTTATTTCTTTTGCTTGTTTGTACAGAATCCTTTATTTATTCTTATTGTTAATAGATAATCGTGGGTGATGTGCTTTTCTTTTTGGTATTTGTGTAAATCCCCCCCACTCTCCGCGTTTGGTAGTTAACCTGATATTTACGTTTCTTCAGGCTACGTCTAGGTACATAGCAAGATATCAGCATTAATTCATTCAACAATCTGATCTGCAATATAGAATCAACATCTAATTCTGATACAACAAACAGCAGCAGTAAATGATTTGTGGAGATTGTGTTAAATTAGTTAGGCATACTGAATTAAAATCAATTATAGGAACGTAGATGTTGGTTTTGAGGTCGAAAGAAGAAAGTTAAGGTAGGACTAGTGCCTTGAAGTTATGAAAATTACAAAGTAAATTAAAAAGATGCACCAACCTGTAGAAGTGAGAAGAAAATTATTACAACTCCAGTTAGGGTATCAATTATTACAAATACTTTCTGATTACCCTTTTCTTGATACAGCCCACATTAAATCAGAAAACAGATAGGGATAAGTATCCACTAATTACTCGACTACCTCTCCTTAATCTAAATTCTTATATTCTAATTTAATTTCTAAGCCATATATATATATATATATATATATATATATATATATATATATTGCTATGATAAAGGGTTATTTAGGGGTATATTGAATCATAATGGTTACCCAATACATGTAAACAGTACTAGGAGTTAGAAAACGACATTTATTTAGCATTAAAAATACGTAATTTGTATATTATGCAAAGAGCAAACATTTAACACCCTGCATAAGAATCGCAAGTGACTTTAATTAATGCCGAGTAGCATATTGTTCACAATAAGCACACATGCAGCAAAAGAAATAACTCTACATGGAATCAAACTTGTCCTAAACCAAAAATATTCATAGATTGAAAAATTAAAAGCGTGAAATGCAGTAAAAATCTAGAAAAACTATAATACAATTCACATTAAACAAACGATAATGAAAGCAGATAGCATAGTGTCCTGATAAGAAACGCATCCTTCAAAATAAATACGCTTCGGAAACACAAACATGTAAACAGAAATATGTTAATTTACGTCACTTGGTCTACGTGATTTTCTACATGAAGTTAGTGCAGGTCCCAAAAATATTATCTTAACAAAGCCATAAGTGAAATTAGGTGCCAAAGCATATTAGAAATTCCTGTAACAACATCAAAACAGTCGCTATAAAATAAATACAAACCAGACATATACGAGTACCTACATGATCAACGAATCGTTTCTATATGGCAATATCAGTGATAAACCTGTAAAAGCCCAAGAATATTCAAAACAACCTATGGTTGGTCATACACTTTGAACAACAGCTCAGATAAATCAATGAATTTAAATGGGGCGTAGGCTATACAATGTGCAAGTTTGATAAGCGAACAGTCTTAGTTTGAACCACGTACAAGCTGCATCACTGATACTTAAGAATTTATGCGTCGAGTAAATATTCAAATTAAACAATGAAAATTTTGTGAAAAGTGATGTTATAAAATATTTTGAATTAATTATAGTGAAAATATATGAGACAAAGCTTGGCCGTTTGCTAGAAAACGTAAGTAGATATTTATTAATTAATTTAGCTAAAATATTTATAACTCAGGGCTCTAAGGACAATCTAAAGAAATTCTAAGAAAACTATAAGGATAAATCTAAGTACAAAACTCTAAGGACACTCTAATGACAGCACAAAAATTCTAAATACAAAATTCTAACGAAAATCTAAGTCTAAATACGAAAACTAATATATTACAAAAATTCCGAGAGACTACGAAAATTCGAAGGACATTACAACGTTATGAAAATTTAAGGCAGATCACATTAAACAGGGTAAAACTTGGAAACTAAGCAACTCAACTAAAAGCAATATTGGGGTACTGATCTACGGCAGGTAGCTGAAAGATGTTCAAGGAAAACTACAGGTCAGAACTATCTTGCATAAGATATTATTTACTATTTATTATATTTGAACATTGATCATATTAAAGCATTTTTTCTATTTAGTATTTTTGAACATATTTTAAACTTGAATAATTTATGTAAGGAGTCAACAAAAATTTATTTTGATACGTGAAAAATTTGGTGAACAAGGAAAAATCTTGAACATTAAGAGAAATTTTCAGTAGAGTACAAACAACATTTTGCTGACTTTAAAATAACAAAAGCGAGCTTTAATTTTTGAAGATAGACAATTTAAAATTTATTGTTATTTGATTTAGGGGCTAATTTTATCATACTGTCAAACAGATTAAGCTGTGAAGTGTAAAATCATTTTTCTTTTCTCATTATACAAATATTAATCAACTTCGTTTGATCATTCAAATCACATAAAGTTTTAGGGAAAAAGGGGTAAACTATTTGATTATCGTAACGTTGTACACTCTGCGTGAATTAAACTGGACTAGCCGAGGTAGATTTAAAATTTCAGGAGATTAAAATACTCAGAGCGGTGGTGGTCAGAAGAGGACTATTTGAATAATTACATCGACGTGCAGCGTTATCATATCAAACAGATATAGTGCATCAACGTGGGGCGAGAATAGGCAAGAACATCAAAACAAATAAATCTATCGCATCAACATAGGGGTGAGAATAGCGGAAAAAGATTAATTTAATGCATTAGCGTAGGGCTAGAACATCAAAGCAAATAAAATTAGCTGCTCAAGTCTGGGGCTAGAACTAAAAAGTGATAATTAAAAATTTTTTACGTGAAAATCACAAGGGCGAGAAAAATTTGTATATTATTTAAAATTAGGCATATAACAAATAAATTTATAAATTCAATTCAATATTTAAGGTTTAGTGTAAATATAAATTTAAAAAAAATAAACAAAAGAATACGGAAAGCTAGAGAGGCGTTACGAAATGAAGAGGTGGAAATAGGATCCCAGGAAAGTATAATACTCCAGGATACGCAAACCGAAGTCACGAAAAAGACATTCAAAAGGAGCCATAGTGAGGAAGACCTCACATGAAGCAAAAATAATGTCGACTTTATTAGCTATGAATAACAAAATGGATAAAAATTAAGAGGCCCTGAAAAACATGGACAAGAAAATGGATGAGAATGGGGAAAAACTAAGCAAGGAAATAAAATTTTTAAGTGATGCTTTAAGGGAAACTAATCAAACAATTGCAGAAATGAGGGCACAGATGCGAGAGAAAATTGTGAGGATTATGGAAGAAATTGGCGGTATGAGGGACGAAGTTATAATGGTAAAATCAAGACAAGAAACAGTCGAAAAAAAGACAAACGGGAGACTCGTGGATCTAGATGCTAAAATACAAAACGTAGAGGGGAATTGTGGGAGAATTCAGGACAATAAACAGGGAAATAGGAAATTTAAAAACGGATTTACAAAACTTTAATGTTAGGGAACCCATAAGGTTAATTCAACCGAATATTTCGACAGAACAATATTCAAAATTTTACGGGGACGGTAAACTTAATCCTAAGATATTTTTGAGAAATACATTAATACAGGGCTAAACAGACGAGCAATACAAAATAAATTTGGAAAAATCGATGTTGAAAGGGGGAGCAGAAATGTGGTATAATTTAATAGAAAGCAAGGTAGAAACGTTTCAACAATTTGAACAAAAATTTTTGAGGCACTTTTGAGAAGATAAACAACAGGGTAAAGTGAGAGATGATCTAATCATGGGCAAATACAATCGAGACATAGGAATGACCCGGGAATTATATGCAATATACAAACTTAGCATAGCAAGACAATTGGATCCTCCTTTAGAGGAAAAACAAATAATAAAATATCTGGCAGGACATTTCGAAGAGGAAGTGAAGCACTATATCGCACTAAGAACATCGTAGACCGGGATGAATTCCTACAATAGTTACAGAGATATGATACAATGGGATAAATCATAAGACACAAGGTAGATCTAGGAGTCAACACATAAATTTTATGAGGACAAGAAGAGGTGTGGACATTGAAAGAAATAATTATCGACGAAACAATTCTAATTATGGGAGAAATTTTAATAGGGGTAATAGGAATTCGAGTTACATGCCAATGCGAAAAATGAAGCGGACTAACCATGAGGGAAACGATAGACAGGAAACACATAGACCAGAACATGAGGAATGACAAACGGAAACAAGGAGAAATAATCGAACATATGCTGAGATCACGAATCAGGCAAGATTCTTCACACGAAACCAAAATTTTTAGGTAACGACAAACCAAGCAAGCCCTTACAGATAAACAGATACGAACATCAGTGCGAATTTATCAATCATGAGAAGGAAAATTAATTAAACAGAAACTTATTACCTATAGTGAATTTAAAGGTGGAAAATTATAGAGTTAAGAGTACTTATTGATACCGGAGCGGAAGCATCACTTGTTGCAGAAGATTTTGTTAAACGGGGAAATTTAATGGAGAAGGCGATACCTATAACGAAGTGTAATTTGGTGGCACCTAATAATAGGAAATTTGCAAGCAGAAGTGAAATGGTAATTCTAAAATGTGAAATAGGAAAAATAAAATTGGAGAACGAATTCATGGTTGTACCTGGACTGAAGATGGACATTATATTTGGAATGGATCTTATAGACAAGCTGGGGTTGAAAATAAACGCAGAAAATAAGGAAATAGAATGCAAGGGGGAATATATTAAGTGGTACGAAGAGGGGGATGTAGAAGTCAAGCGTGACCGCTTAAATATAAATCAATTTGAAGATGAAATAGATAATGGGGGAATATAAACAATGAAATTAAGTTTCTAGAGGATATGAAAGGTAAGGTGAAGTTATTATTAGAGAAACATTCAGAATTGATAGGGTCGGATTCAAGAATTGCCATAGGGTATGAGCACAAGTTAGAGGTAGTAAACACAGAACCGTTTAACACAAAATTATATCCCATTCCAGCAGCATACAGGGATAGAGTGAAAGAAGAAATAGAACAAATGTTACGTAAAGGTATCATCGAAAAATCAAGTACACACTTTGTGAATCCATTGGTCGTTGTTAAGATGATAGCTTCAGGTTATGTCTAGATGCAAGAAAGATAAACAAACGAACCTAACCGCAATACAATTGTCCACCAACAATGGATAGCATATTGGCAAGGATAGGTAGTAAGACAGATTAAGCTGTGAAGTGTAAAATCATTTTTCTTTTCTCATTATACAAATATTAATCGAGTTCGTTTGATCATTCAAATCAGATAAAGTTTTAGGGAAAAAGAGGTAAACTATTTGATTATCGTAACGTTGTGCACTCTGTGTGAATTAAACTGGGCTAGCCAAGGATGTGCAGCGTTATCATATGAATATATATATATATATATATATATATATATATATATATATATATATTGCTGTGATATACTCCTTTGAATGCGGGAACTGGGTCCTTTCAACAAAAAAATTCTAGTCCCACCGATTGGGCGTCATAAGCTGCTGTGATCCTCTTTTCGCCTCGGCTGCTCACCTAATTTTATAAACCTCCTCATTCACAAAAAAAAACAACACATTCCTACCACAAACATCAACATTAACTCTATTTACATCAATATTCAGAATACATTAAATTTTCAAATTAAATTTCAGCATAAAATTCAGTTTTAAAAGAATTTCAAGATTAATTTTATTATCACTTTAACGTGCATCCAGAATTAAAGTCCTTGTTGGATGCCTACTAATTAATATAACAATATAAGCAGACCGAGTCTGAGTATAAAGGAGCATCTACCACCCTTTACGTTAATTAACCAGGTTCGTCTAATTGAGCTCAAAGACATACCCAAAGTTTCATCATAATTCAGAACATCAATACTAAATACCCTTTCTACTTAAACAAGCAAATTTCATCTTAAAATTAAAATTATATGGTTAGTACAATTTCACTAATGTCCATTTAAAGTAAATCAATTATAAAATTATTCAACACACACAAAATGTCAAACAAAATAGTATAATTTACCTGAAGGTTACTGTCCTCGTAGCTTCAAGGTACATCGTCCCTTTAGTTAATCACACCATTCCAACAGGATTATATTTACGACTTCTGATTCTCAACGCTTTTAAAATTTTCTCCATCACCATTTATTTAAAGTTGTTTCTGGGCTTTACGGAACTCATCTGTGTATATCTGACCCTTGTTTCGTGGATCCAGACACGTATTTGAACCATTTAATTATTAACACCCTGAAAAATAGCAAAGAAATTCATCGTCTTTCACCAATATACGCCAAAACTGCCTACTTTTGTGTATACATTTGTCGTTGTAAATTTTGCTAATTGGTACAGTGATACCAAATTTTATTACCTTGTATCTAAGTGCACTGAAGTACATTCATGTTAGCACGTAAATAACAAACTATTTTGAATCACTAAAATATACGAGCAAATTTTAAATTATTTTATCAAACTAAAATGCACTGTTTAACATCTTCAATCAAGTCGCGGATGTAAGAGCTTTTAACGCATCGAATAGTCAAAAGTCTAAGAGGCCTTGTTTATATTCACCTCGGTATATATAGCAAAAGCCTGTCTGTCGGTCTGTTCCCCAAAACGGGTAATTCTAAAGAATTTCTCATGCCATGTTCCCAGTCCGTCGCTCGCGCGTCGGTTTTACGAATTTTCACTCGCCCCATTTAAAACTCAGAAATTCACACGCACGCAAAACATGTCCGAGAAAAGCTAATTAATTTTGTACAGAAATCGTTGTTTCTACCTCTGATATTTGCATCCTATTTTCAACCAATTGTGACCCTCGTGACGTTGCTTAAATCACGCCTTTTACTATATGTGTCTTTGCTTGACGCATTTTCTCTTTCCTTTTCTAACCTGTTCGTATTGGTGCAAATTGATATTCTTTATTATCGATTATATTTTAGTCCATGTGGACTATCTGGGTTTAATAACCCCGTATCGCACCTTCTCGTGAATATTAAGCCACGGTTTCTTCAAGATTCTTTGAAACCATTTGTTATCTACACAATTTTCGCCGTACGTGATATTTAAACTACGCAGGTGTTCTAAATAATATTAATTCTCAGAGCTTTATTTTCTGGTATTATAATCTTGGGTTTTCACCGACTTTTATGCTTATTATTAATAATGGTTTAATTAACTCCAATTAAAATTGACTTCTATCCTTTCATATTTAGCGAATACAAGTTAAATATTAATTATTATGTGTACACTTTGTTTTACTACCGGTTACTTAAAATAGGGTTAATTAATATAAATCTTGCACGTAATTGGTCTTTGTTTCTTTCCTCGGAATAATTACATTACCCGTAGAGCTTGTTAATACTGTTTCTTTTGATATAAAGCGTCTTGTACATGATTTAAATCTCTTATTTTTACTGAAACGAATGAATTTTTATTCTCCACGGTGTTTTAATAAAGCGTATTATCTAATAAAATTCCTTATACCTGGTGATTAAAATTATTTTATGTAATTCATTAATTTTCTACCCTGGTCTAAATATGAGTAATATATATACTATATATATATATATATATATTACTCAAATTTAGACCAGGGTAGAAAATTAATTAATCACATTAAATAATTTTAATCACCGTGTAGAAGGAAGCTTTGGGAAAAGGTACGCGTTATTAAAACCGTGAAGCATAAAAATTCATTCGTTTCATTAAAAATAAGGGATTTAAATTATTTACTAGACGCTTTCTATAAAACGAAGCAGAATTAAAATCCTCAAAAGTAACCGGTATTAAACAAAATGTACAAATAATAATTAATATTTAATTAGGATTAACTAAAAATTAAAGGGTAGAAGTCGATGCTATTCATTATTATTTTAATTGGAGTTAATTGAACGATTATTAAGGTATAATAAGCATAAAAGCCTGTGGAAAGTCCAAAGTTGATAAACAAATCGCTAATAGGAAGGTTAAAATAAGTGGAATATCCCAAATCGTAGAAGTGTTATTTAGAAGTATTACGATTGAACACCACGTTCTGCTTAAATTTTGTAGATAACAAATGGTTACAGAGAATGTTGGAGAAACCGTCGCTTAATATTCACGGAAAATGCTAATAAAGTGGGTTATTTAACAGTCCACGTGGATTGTACACAGCCGATAGTAAAGAGTATCGATTTGCACCACTCAGAACAGGGTAGATAGAGACGGATAATATGCGCAAGACAGAGACACGGATAATTAAAGGCGTGATTTGTGTAGCGTCACGAGGGTCACGATTGGTTGAAAATAAGAGGCAAACATGAGAGGTGTAAACGTAACGATTTCAATACAAAATTAATTAGTTATTCTCGGACGTGGTTGCGTGCCGTGTGGAAAATTTCTCAGATTTTCAACTGGCGCGTGTGCAAAGTTAATAGAATCGCGTGCCCGACTGTCGAGAAGGGAACCGAGAATGCGAAATTCTGGAAAGTGTCCGTTGAGGGAAAAAAGCGATGTGCAGGCAAGGCGGTTACATAAACCCGGACTTTAAACAGTTTCGCTCTCTTAGATTTTCGATTTTGATTGAATACTTTAAACAGTTTGCTCTTATATTGTTGGTGATTATTGAATACTTTAAAACAGTTTGCTATTTACGTGCTACGATACAAAATAGTATGCGTTAGTGCACTTAGAAAAGAAGATACAAGGTAATAAAGTCTAGTTATATTTGCGAGTATTACTGTACTAAGTATCCAAATTTGTAACGATAAATGAATAAACAAAAGTAGGCAGTTTTGGGTATAGCGTGAAAGAAGTATGAATTTCTTTGCTATTTTCGGGGGTGTTAATAATTAAATGATTAGTAAACGTGATTGGATCCACAAAACAAGATTCAGATATACATAGATGAGTTCCTGAAAAGCCCTGAAACAACTTTATGAATGGTGGTGTAGAAAATTTTTAAAGCGTTCAGAATCAGAAGCCGTAAACATAACCCAGTTGGAATGGTGTGATTAACAAAGGACGATGTACATTGGAGCCACGAGTGCATTAACCTTCAGGTAACTTATGCTTTGTTGTTCGATTTTTGATGTTTTGGTGTGTGTTGAATAACTTTATAATTTGTTTACTTAAAATGGACAGTAGTAAACTTGTACAAACCACAAATTTTTAATTTTAAGGTGAAATTTTCTTGTTTAAGTAGAAAGGAGTATTTAGCATTTATGTTCTTGATTATGATGAAAATTTGGGTCTGTCTTTGAGCTCAATTAGACGAACCTGTTTAATTAACGTAAAGGGTGGAAGATGCTCCTTTTATTCAGACTCAGGTCTGCAAATATTGTTAAATTAATTAGTAGGCATCCTACAAGGACTTTAATTCTGGATGCAAATTAAAATGATGACAAATTTAATCTTGAAATTTTATGATACTGAAACTTATGCTACAATTTAATTTTGAAATTTTAATGTATTATGAATATTGATGTAAATAGAGTTAACGTTGATGTTTGTGGTAGGAATGTGTCTGTTTTTTTTATGAATGAGGATGAGAGTTTTAACTAGGTGAGCAGCCGAGGCGGAAAGAGTAAAGAGGCGATTATCTGAAGAGAATCACAGCAAATCGTAGCGCCCAAAAGTGAGGCTCGAGTTCAAAATAAATTTTTTTGTGATTTTATTCCAGGAAACTGGCGAGGCTTTTTGTACATGTCACAGCAATATATATATATATATATATATATATATATATATATATATATATTGTATAAAATTCTGGTTTCTAAATATCAGTTAAATAAAGTTTCCTACAAAAAGTTTGTCCAATTATACAAACAAAAAAAATAATTTCTCAAAATAAGATAGGAGTAAAATTCCAAGATAATGATCATATCCCAAGATATAGCTAAAATCCTAAAATAAAGAAATAATTCTAAGGTAATTTTCAAAGATAATCACGAAATAAAAGTAAAATTCTAAAATAATTTTCAAAAGATAAATGCAAAATTCCAAGATAATTTTCAAAGATAATCTCAAGATAAAGATAAAATTCTAAAATAAAAATAATATCACAAGTTAAAGATACTATAAAATAAAGACACAGATATACTTAAAACTAAATTCAGAAAGCGGTTCCGTAAAACCATTAACACGGGAGTTTTTGTGTGTCCAAAATGGAGGTTCGAGAAGTAATACCCGTTCTGGTGAACACACAAGGAACCGGTTTATCACAGGTAAAGGATTGCCTGGGACCCAGGTGTGGAATCAATAAGATATGTCAAAGGAAAACAAATTAATGAAGGCATTGCCCGGTGTAAGGCAATGACAGTGGGGAGACTGCCGTAGATTGCCTGGTTCCCAGACCAAATGGTGACTAACAGAAAAAAGATAGATAGATATAGATAAAAATATTAAATAATGAGGTTGAAATCAGTTGGATGCCGTAGTAGCTTCCAAGCTTTAAAGTGTACAAATTTAGAGATTTTCTTAAAATGTCACGATATGTAAAGACAAAGTTAACAGAAATAAAAATAGGGCAAGAACGTGTGGACCTAAAAATTCCCATTATTCCATAAATTAAGTTGCAAATAAATTAACTGATTAAACAAATTATTTTGTTTTCACAAAATCAGTGTCCTACACCGCCTAAATTCTTTTTGGGCAAGTATATATAAACGTGTAATTTACAATACAGAATTTAATACTAATAGTGAAAATTCGTGAAATTTTCACAATATTTGAAACACGTTGTGTTACAATAGAAATAAATTATAAGGAAAAGGAACATTTTTCCATAGGAACCCACTTCTGCACCATTACAGTTAGCCAACATACCCTTATATTGTTACGAGATTCTGGTCCTTTCAGGGTAACTCTAAATTTATATATTTAATATACACTTTACCCATAACCGTAATTTCTGGCACCCAACGTGTGCCCTTTTCTTTATTGGTAGGGCATTTTTTAAAGGGGTTTTTTATTGGGACCGCTTTTTTCATTACAACAGTTTTTACATGATTCTGTTAATTTTTTATATGATTAAAATTCTTGACATCCAATCATAAGGAACTTTTCTTTTAAACATAAAGCATTTTTAGGGGGTTTTGTTTACCTGTTTTTTGTTTTTTAATTTGGTAAAACTTTTTTTTGCGTTAATGCATAAGCCGTACTTTTTTATTTTTAATTGTTTAACCATAAAAATTTTTAATGTGTTTCTTGAAAAATTATCCTGGGACGTTGTTAAGACTGATTGTGACTTAAAAACTGAAATTTTTTTAGTTCAAGAAGGAATTTATGTGTAATGTATACTTTTTATTGAAGATTGAATTGAGTTATAAATTACGAGCTAGGATATGAAAAAATTAATGATTTGACAATTATTGGGTTGAGATAGAAAGTTTGGGATAAATATCTTGCTCTCAGACACGACAGACCTCTTCAAGACCTTGGCGTTTTAGGGTTATTTGCGATTGTTAACTAAATTTTATAAAAAAGCATGAGTTAGTAATGATATAGGTCAATCCTGAGGGCTTTGTTTGGCATGAGAAATATTTAAAACCAAACAGGACTTGCAATAAAAATGAAGATAAGAATTCGGATTAAAAAAAAATATCTTAAGTCGAAACATAGGTGAACAACAGTTTACTTATTTTCATTAAATTTAATTAAAAAATTTCTTTGGGAGGTTTTATATTTTCAATTGAATATAGTTTGATAACTAACTAGTTTTTTATTATTATTATAATAGGATATTTTTTTAGTGTGTTAGGTCAAAGGAGTTTTTTATTTGTTTTTGAACGCTAAGACAGCAGCAACTACCATGAGACAAGGCCCGATGCTGATACTGCAAATACGCGGGTATTAGAGTGCAGAAAAGTTAATCAGTTCATACAATATGTTAAATGATTAACCTAGTTACAAGAGGAAACAACCTGTAAACCATAGGGAATCATGTATCTTTCACGTGATAGAATTTTAAAGTGAATAGTAATCATAATAGTTATATCCGAGGGAAAAGAAAGTGAATCAATTATTTACAAACTGGTAATAAACTCACATCGAAAATGTAGTTAGACAAAAACGTAATACGACAGCAACCCGCAATGTAGGAGGTCGGTGTAGGTGAGAGTTGAAAATGTGCATAACGCAGCTTTAAAAAAATATATAGAAGTTCTGGCTGGGACAACAAAACGCAGTATAGAATAAATTTGTGAATTTACTCTTGCATAGGCGAAATATTTTTGATGCTATTGTGGATGAAATTATTCTCGTTATAACCATTTAAAGAAAATGAGACCTGAATTGTTCACCCCAGTCATTAATTTGAAGTTTTGGGGTTGTGTTGAGTCAAGGTAGCTGTTGTTTGAAAGGTAAAAGATGGAATTATTAATAAATTGAAAAGCTGGTGTGGTCTGGACATTATGAACCTTATGACAGGTGAATTAAACCATGAGTAGTTATAAGCTTTTATGTTTACATTGGTATTTTCTGTATATGTGAGTATTAAATTTAAATGAATTGGTATTTATAAAATAAGAAATTAATCGCACATGAAAGTGACTGTTCTATTGATATGTGATTTATTGACAGAACAAGCATAATGTTATCATTTTAAAATATTAAGAAATATGCACATATCGATTTTAGATTAATTTGGAATGAACCTTTTAGATTTTTTTTGAATTGAGATTAAGAAATTGTTTCCTTTTTTAGAGAGTATTTTATGTAACTAGTGCTAACCCGTTGATAAATCGACGAAATAAAAGATGTTTAAAGTATCTATTGAACTTTAGCGAAAGTTTTAGTTTGAGCAGCGATTATATAAAAAAAACGCGTGCGCAGCGTCTTAAAATTTATAATGTTATCTCTATGGCGTTTTTTGCATGTTTGACATATCATAACTCCGTAGTGGTACAATATTTTCCAATTTTAATAGTTTTTGGCAAATTTTTGATGTATAATATGTGTATATTGCCCTTATAATATTGAAGCTAAAATTGGAACAAACTAACCGCTTACGCTATTTATATATATAGATTTTACGTAAAATTATTTTATGTTAATAAAGCTTAAGTTTAGGTACAATTTTTATTTGAATTTATTTAAAGCTAGGTAAACAGACAATGGTAAAGAATATCCAACTACTCCAGTGATGAAATGTTATTTGAAGAAAACATTTTACTTTGAGAAATTTCTTTAATTATGACAAAACTAATGTTTTTAAGGTATTTTCAAGAAAGGTAGGATAAGATTATAAAATTTTTGATACCGCAGCAAAGGAGATTTATGCAAAATAACCATCCTCCGCATAGGAATAATATCGGAAGAGATTGCTGTGACACACGGATTGGTGCCCCTCGATTTTGACAAAAGTAGAAAAACCTTTCAGAGTAAGCAATAGTGAAACGTAGTTCTTTTCTGTATTTCAGCACTTTTATTCGTTATTTTTATTTATTTCTTTACTTTTATTTCGAATATCATTATTTTCTTTTATAATTTTTCCATAGGAACCCACTCCCATACCACCGTAGTTAGCCATCACACTCGTAACATGTTAGGGGGGCCCGTCCTTTATGGCAACTTTAAATTTATTCACCTAACATACATTTTAACCGTAACATATTCCTTTACTTTCAGGTGTATCATCAATACTTTCCAGGAATTCCCGGTATAAAATTATATTCCCTGACTCGTTCAGGTTTTCCAAGATCGTTCTGGACCCTCTTGTATAATATAGTGCTCGTTGTATTAGATGTACTAACCTGTACATTGAAATTTAATTTGAAAAGATTAAGGGCGATGTGATAACTATAATTAGATAGTAATATTATGATTAATTGAAAGTGAATCGATCTATGCAATTTTAAAATTTTTTGTGTGTGTATCTGTTTACAGGAATATTGTTATGATACTTGTATTCAAATAGATTTAGGTGAAGATAAGGTGTTTTTGTTTTATTAAGAATATAGATAGATTGTAAAAATAACTCCATTTCACCAGGAAGCTGATCTAATTGAGATCCCCTAGGAAAACCCATCTTCCAGGGGATCATCCATAGACCAAAAGTGTTGACGCCCATTAATTTAATACAAAAAAACCATTCAAGTTAAGTGTGTTAGTGGTAATGTAGTCTTGTAGTTGCAACACTCCTCTTTGCCTTTCGCAATTTTTTTATTTGTTTATATTGTTTATATTTCCTGCACCACTGTATCTAGCCGGTGTACCCTCATTTTGTTACGAGATTACCGCCCCTTCTGGACCATTTAAAATTTAACAGATTAATGATTCTTTCACCTGTAACAGTTATAAAAATTACTATTCATATTCCTTTAAAATTATTACATTGCATAAACTGCGCACAGACAAAATGCAAAAGTAAAAATACTTTATAAGCGTTGATTAATTTTCAGTTTGTTATAGTTAGCACTTACAACCTTTTTAGTAATTTACATATTTGTAATTTGTTGGATCAAGATTTATTTAAATTCTGGATCAATTTATTGCATTCTTTTGTTTGTAGTTTATTTATAAAAACATTCTTCTATGAAGTATTTTTGTAATCAGAATATTTTACATAAAATTCTGAATGTCTCTTTGACGCACAGATCATTCTACCAATACTAAACTTTTAATTTGGTATGTATAAATAAGTTTTTATTACGTTCATCTCAATCTCTAAATATGCAAGCTGTAGATATTTATATTATTGCTTTATCCTTCTTACATTTCTGCAAGAATTTAATCCCAAATTTTTGATTTTAAGTTTTAAAAAGACCATTTTGCACTGTAAAAATTAAATATTTATGAAAACATAATCCTATACCCATATGATAGTCACAGTTAAGAACCGTTATAATTCTAAATACATATGTAAAAATACCAACTCTGGATTAAACAGCGACTTATTTGGATTTATTTTATTAAAATTGTTTTTTAGATATAAAACATCAACCTTTCCTGGATCGTCAATTATGAAATCCTTTTCCAATTCCGACAAAAACTTGCATAAATTATCACAGAGCTGTTCTGAAGTACAAATAACCTAAAAAATATTAATATATCTTAGTACAATATAGAAATTAAAGGTAACCTTATTAATGTAAGTGTAATATTCCCTCATTTCCAATTCCTGTGATGTACATTTCATTAAAGTAAAAATATCTGACTGAATATAATCGATATTCAAATCTTTGCCATTTGGCAACATCATTTTCTTAGGTTGTATAGGGATGAACCTATCTGTTACTTCTTCCGATATTTGATTTTGTGAAAATGGTATTGCATTTTCATGTACTCTGATATTTTTAAAATCTGCTAAATATGTTTCTTCACTAGGTATACAAAATAAACTTGGTTCTATACAATCTTGTAATGGAAAACCTGAAACGGTAAACCCAAACATTAATTATACGTAGCTCCAACAAAGTCATAAAGTCATGCAATGCTAGGCAATAATAAATTATGTTATAATATTGATAAAGTGTTTAAAGGCAACATCGATATAGTTCAGTAGTTTCTCAACACTACAATGCGTGAATGACCATAATATATCTTATATTTCAACGTGTTTTTCATTCAAGTCATAAAGGCTTTAAAAACTGTTTTCCAAGAATTTGAATACACATTTTATTCTGACGCTAATTCGCATGATTGATTTTTAGTTGATTACATTCAAATATGTAATACATATTATATAAACCCTGCGATATATAATTCTTTTACTGATTCTGAAAATAGCTATTTAAGTACCAAGTGTGTTATTAAGATGATAACGCCCAGAGGGCGACTTATCCGGCCTGAGGGTGACTAATCCAACCCAAGGGCCTATGGCCCGAGAGATGGATTGAGGCACCTGATGGGCATTATCATCTAGTAACACAAGTGGTGCATACAAGATTTTATATTTCACCTCATATATAAAATAAAAATAGGTGATAGGTAAGTTTTCTATTTTAGAATTTACCTCGGATTCTACTATATAACTGTTAAACACACCTACATAATGTTTTCTATGATAACAATAAACAGTTCGACATTCCTATATTTTGAACCTTTGTCACATTTATTTAATATTATAGTGTAAAATGGTTGCCAGCAAAGCAAGCTCTAAAAGCAACTGAAAGTTTGCTACCCATTAAATCTAAACAGAGCTATGAGAAAGCTTAATAACACACTAGGTGCATAAATAGCTAAAAAATCGATTTGTTTCTGAGAGAATAATGAACGGGCGTTATGAAACCATTACGCCCTCCATTACGCTCCGGTTGTTGTGGATATGTTTACATATCTCGTTCCTAGGTGTTATAACTAAATTACGAGGTAAAATATAAAGCAATTTGAAATTTATAGTTCAATGTCTGTCACTGGAAAGAGTAGCAATAAAAGTTTCAGTTGCTAAAGAAAGTTACTGCCTTACCTAACTGTACGCCTGTCATTTAGAAAGATATTCAAAAATATTACTTACATTTTTCTACCGAACTATAAATTTTAAAATCTTCCTGTGTGGTAGTTGGTTTCAATATTCCACATGTAGTAATAGCTGCGGTATTTGTTGAATCGTTTAAAGACTGTGTAAACCTACAACATTTGAAGGAATTATTGATATATTAATTTAAGTTCAAATTTACGGTTCAACATTTTTTGGCTGTTTGAAGAAAGGACTTTGTGATGATGAAATACGATTGACAGTTTTGAGTTTATCAGTAAGTTGTTGTTTAAGATTAGCAATTTCCAAATCCTGAAAACAAACAAGTTTTATTCACCAACATAAATACAGATATCAGTTACAACGTATGCAAAATTCAATAAAAATCGAGTTCTTACAATGTAGTTCAATACAAAAGAAAAACTACGAGTTAATAAAACACGCAGAGATTAAATTACCAACCAGACAGCATTACACAGGACAATGTATTCATTTATATCACAATTACGTAGGATTAACAAAAAGAAACCATGACAGTCAAGCACTTACACGTGTTAGGTATATATTAATAGCATACCCTCTGAGACAGAACAGCAGGGACAATGACATCGTTAGACAGCCACTTGAACAAAAGAATTACATTCCTTAGAAGTTATCAACACGAACAGATGTAGGATTAGACAGAAAAGTAAAGGTTTGGTTTGTCGTAAACACCCTGTTAATTTTGGAATGATAAAGAGGGTCCATGTGATTGACGGCGGATTTTGACATAAACTTCAAACGCAATGAGATTGGGACGGCTTGTTTCTTAGTAAAATAGTTTTAAATTCAATGCCCGAAGGGCGAAATGATATCTCTTAGCTTCAATGGAGTTCAGGATAACTTTCCGATAAAACTGTAAGGTAAATTTTTTGTAGAATTAGATGTATAATTTGGACTGCATATACGGGATGGCATTTATAACGTATTACCCAATGTGTAGTGTTACATTATTAGGAATATAAGGTCTGGACATAGTCAGTTTAATTGCAATTCATTGCAATATTTAACCATAACGGTTAGATGCATTAAGAATAAACAGACAAAAATTTTACCATTTTGCTTATTTATTGTATGAATTTTGTGATAGGAATATCTTTAGGTCACTAACCAGAATATTAATGTGAGTATATTAAAAAATTGTTTTATGCCTATTTGTTTACAGAAATGCTCAAATTGTCATTTTACAATTTTAAGCAAGGGAGTTGAGAATTGTTTTATTTGTTCAAAAAGACAGGTAACCTTTAGTAAGGAAATCCATTTCATCAAGAGAATACCCCGTAATTAACAATTCCTAGGTTCATGTCATCCCGAGGAAATCCTATTAGAACTAGATATAGTTGATGCCCTTTTATTTTGATGGATTAAAAACCTAATAGGATAAGTGCTAGTAAAAACATAACTTTGATCATTACTCGATTATGTTCAATTTTCTGCCATTTCTTGCTGTAGAGACCCATTCCTGCACCACTGTAGTTGGCTGATTCATGTTGATTTTGATACAGGAATACTGGCCCTTTCGGGTAATTTCAAATTTAAAACTTCTTCGAACACCAGTAACAAATCGTCAGTAACTTTGTAAAGAGAGCTTATCTTGAATATCTTGGTGGTGATCAGGATAAAACCTGGACACCGCATCAGTTCTATAAAACTGTACAGAATATTTATGACAGTAGACTACCGGGAAAAGAAAAAGCCTAAAAATTCTGCATACAGATGGTTTTTTTTTTACAACGATCCTAGGTCATGGATCGAAATGTAAATAAAGATGATTTTAAGAACTATGAGTGGTTTAATTCCCAAAGAAGATTAAGAAGAATGCTAAACAAACCACAACAAACATACAGAGAGTGTTAACTCAAAACCATTTTGATTATTGTTATTTCTGCCTTGTAAATATTACTGGATTCTATCAAAACACAGGCAGCACGTGAACTTATATTGATTTGGTCTCTGAAAGACGCCCGGTCCCTTAGAGGAAGTCCAATCCCAACATATGGACAGCTACCATAGCTCTGTGAGGACGGGTGTTGTCCCTGATTAAGGTGACAATAATTATGAAAGGACATCATCAATTCCTCAACGCTTCAACCAGGATGAGTTAAAAATGACATCACCAGTGATCTTAACCTGTCAAAAGAAGCTTCTGGATTATTAATTTCTAGGTCGAGGACAAACATTTATGGAACAAGGAACCACAATTGCCTTTTACTATACAAGAGAAAAGGATCTGCTACGCTTCTCTCCAGAAGACAAATTTTATTACGAAATTAGGACTGCTGGAAAAATAGGTCTCCTGATAATTGGCTTCTACTTATTTACAGCTCAAAGCAAAGTTTTAAATGGGTCCTTCTACACAATGGGAACAAATTTGGTTCAATGCCAATTGCAAACTCGACGAAAATGAAAGAAGAACATTACACTAGCTTTGGTCTTGGAGAATAAAGTACCATAAATATTAATCGGCGATTTATGTGAACTTAAAAATAGTGAAGTTTCTTCTCGGACAGAAAAATGGCTACACTAAATATTCTGACTTCTTGTGCCTCTGAGCAGAGACAAAACACACCACTGGGTTAGAAAAGAGTGAGCTGAGAAAACATGTGCACATTGGGGAGAATATGTCAGTAACCCCTTAGATGAACGAGATTAATCTTTCCTCCACTGCAAATCAAGCTAACACTTTTGAAGCAGTTTGTAGAGGTTCTTTTAAGAAAAGGTTATACGACAACTCTAAGAACCGTATACATGTATTCTTCTCATGGATAACCTCAAAAAGATGTCGGAAATTCACATCAATTAATTTCTATCTTCGTTTGGGTATATATTTATCGAAATAAAAATGTTCAAACGATAATTTTATATGAATTGATGACTAAATCCATCAATTACTCATACATTTGTTAAAATTTAAGCGTCCCATATATTTTTAAACTTCGCATAATCATATATGAACGTATGCCTTTTGTTATGCCTCTTTGGCTTCACAAAGTTTTATTCTAATAATAGAAATAGGGGATTTTTTAATACAAAAAGGGAAAGCATATCTCCCATAATAAATTTTATTAGGTTACTACGTGTAAAGCTTGTGGTTTCTGGGTTCAAAAGCATCGAGGTCAAGAATCCATAATTTATTGAAAATTCTTTCAAACGAGAATTTTTCCATGCCTTGAAGAATGTATGGTTATTGCTTAACCAATGAAAACGCTTTTATGGCAAGTGGCAATAACAGAGTTCGTATGAACATGTTTCAGTGAGGACTTTATGTTTGACTACCATACCATGTCAAGGTGTTAAATTAAAGACGTGTTGAAGAATGTGGAACGTCCCGTTCTAAGTTTTATAACTCATTGCAACTTTTAGTATCTTTTTAACATAATGCTCTGTGGTTAGAAGCCTTCGAATCTCTCCTTTGGTTAGATATTTCACTGAATTGACATTTGTCAAGTTGTTATTGTAGTACTATTAATTGATGCACATTAATTTGTTTTTGTTAATAAAAAGTGGTTTAATTGTGGGAAAATGTTATCTCACCTAAGGGCGATAACGAGCCCATGTGGTGGCTCTTCCTTCTTGATCCAGCCTTCGAATCGAAACGACGAACTTGGTGCGTTAGCAAAATTTATATCGCTTATTTTAGCGGATTCTAGCTTACTACCTTGGATAAAATTAATCTTTCTGATGTTTGTGAGTAAGAAAGTTAATTATTACGCCTTTGGCGGATTTCACGTCGTTTTGATTAATACTATTCGTTTGGCCTTCGCTCAGTTACAGAAGCACATTTTTGTGATATTTGTTTTATTCTACCCACATTGTTATGTGGTAAGTAATTGCTTTGTAGCACTTCTTGTTCTATGTGTTACATGAATTTTAGGGTTCAAATTCAAGTTCAAATTCAAGTCTAAATATACATCCAAATTTACGTCTGCGTGCGAGTCCAAGAGTAATTACATATTTTAGGTTTAGCAGTTCCAATTTAAGTAGATGCACATTTGTGAAGATTTGTTTAAGTAATCGTTCTGGTGATATTACGATTACCCAGACATGACAACTTACTGAAATAGATGGTATTGAAGCTCCCGACGAAGAACTAATTATTGATACAATAAGTTCCATCTGCTGGGCTACCGAAATATTAATCGAAACCTGTTGGAGTTATCCGTGGATGAATATTACACCTGAAGCGATTTTATGTGACCATCTGTAAGTGCTGTAATCCTGTTAAGTTGGATTTGGAATCCTTGACTGCTACTGGTGCATTGGAATTACTTCTTGAGGTCGTATACTTCCTTATTTAAGTGTGTTGTGTATGTTCTGTTGAGATTATTGGATTAATATTTTTGTGTATGCAACCTTATATTCACCCTCTTTATTATTTTGCTTTGCATGCAACCATACTTACACCTGTGTGTAAGGTGGGTTGCGATAATTAACGTAAAATCTGTATTTATGATAAAATTATTTAAGTATTAATGTTTGAATGCTTCCATAGTAAGTGCTATGTTCTTATGATTAATGCTAACAACTCGTTAATGCGTTCCAGTGATTTATACATATTGATTGTAAATCTAGTCACGAGCTTAGTCCCTTGGTTAAATTATTACTCACTTGAGTTATGCGGTTACAGCTGCATTAGTGGCCACCAAGTCTGCGTGCCCGATTATTACTTAGTACGAATTATTTTTGCGTAAGGGCTCGTGCCCGGATATTCTGAACACCATTGCGTTATTACTGTTAAATATTATTTATACAATCACCTGGAGTAAACATATATTTGCAGATTGTGAGCACTTAGCTTGGTTAATTTTCTCTTGAATCCTTTAGGTTTGAATCTTGTATGTATGATTATTTGTAGAATTATTTGTTCTAGTGAAATTTATATTTATGTGTTTGATTTCATGTTTGGCATTGTAGTTACTTCAATAAATTCAGGTTTAATTCTGTGCCCTGTTAATTTATTGATATAGTGAGTTACCTTGGGTTTCGCCCGAGAATAGTGGAACATTTCTCGTTGATTCTGCTTGCTCCTGTTCCTGGCGCCCATTAATAAAATAGTTAGTTTTGACTTATTGGACCTTTCTAGTGGTTCCTTATGGTCCCTGAATGCGATTCTTTACCCACCGCCCTGATGAGTCTTTTCTGAGCTATTCCGGAGCACTATTTGTCATCGTAACGTTAAGGAACCCATTATATCGATTAGTTATCGAATTTTACCGTGGCAAAAATTGGCGACCAACGTTTGTGGCCTCGAATTAGCAAAAATTGACACAAAACGTTTGTACCTCGAATTGGCAAAAATTGACACAACGTTTGTGGTTTGTGGTTCGAAATACAGAATTGATACTATATTGCTTGTTGTCCCAACGACAAAAATTAATTCTTAACGTGCAAGACTTTGTTTTGCATTTCATTTTACGACCCCTAAATTTTTTTTTTTCGAATTATTGGATATTTTGTGAAGTTGCAGTTTTAGGCAACAATATTATTGCAGTGTTTGTATGTTGATTTGTATGCTTGTGCTAGTTTGTGCTTTCTTAAACATTTATTTGTGCTATTATTTGAAAGTGTGTAAAAATACTCTGGTATTGATTATTGGTACTGAATTTATAGGTGCATATTTTGTGAAGTTATTGATGATATAAAAAAAAAATTTGTGCAATTACAAAAATTGAACACATATCTAACTTGCAGAGATAGTTAGTGGTTATTTACATAATTATTTGATAAAATATAAAATATTTATTATTGAATTGCGATTTGAACATTATATTAGTGAATAATTTGTTGTTTATTTTTTTTCAATTTATATTAAAATGTCATTATAAAATGGATATTCATCGACTTCGTAAGGATGAATTATCTTTTGAATTATTGATTTGTGGTGTTACTGTATTAGCGAAAGAAACACTTGAAGGTATGCGAGCTTATTTACGCCTGTTATTAAAAATGAAACAAACTAGTATTGCTTTTTCTTTTAATACATCAGATCTTATACCTGATGATAAATTTACTATTATTTCTGAAAAGATAGTTGAATTACAATCTAATTTACAGAAAGATGATTCTCCTGTTGCTACTATTCGTGCTCGGACGATTCATTTGTGGAAACGAATTAATCTTATATCAGTAGATACCCTATCACCTGAACAAGTAGAGTCTTTTAACAAAAATTCTTACTTTATTAGATACTTTGGATTCTCACTCTTCTAAAGAAGTGGAAAATCTCAGTAATTTATTATCAAAACAACCCTCGCATAATGTTGATGCTGACGAAGAATTATCTGAAGCTGCAGCTAACCCAAATAATACATTTAATACTTCATCTCCAAATTCGAATTTGAGATCAGTACCAGTGTTGAAATGGAACTTAAAATTTTCCGGCGATCCTGATGAACTTACTGTTAATAATTTTCTTGAACGAGTTGACGAGCTCCGTAGAGCCCGAAATATTTCTGAACTTGAATTATTTGAGTCCTCTGTGGATTTATTTGAGTCAAAGGCACTCCTTTGGTATCGAAGTAATCGCCATAGGTTTTCTAATTGGAAATCATTATCTACCTTATTATTGTTACATTTTGAACCTCCTGATTATAAACGTAGACTTTTTAAGGATATTTTAGCAAGAACGCAAGATCCTTCTGAAGGTATTATTGACTATTTATCGTGTATGACCTCAATGTTTCGACGTTACGGTTCTATGCCTGAAGATGTTCAACTTGATATTGTTTCGCATAATTTATCCCCATTTTATACAACCCAGTTACCTGCTGTGGATTTTTTACAGAAATTGGAAGAGGAATGTTTGAAATTAGAATTGAAGAAATTTAGAGTAGACAGTTATGTACCCCCTAATAAAAATCAACGCTCCTATGTGGAACCTGATTTTGCTTTTGTATCGGTCTCGACTAAAAATATTGCTGGTGTTCATTATCAATCGGTTATGTGCACGAATGTTAATGAAGTTAGAACCAATTCACCATCAATTGTTTGTTATAATTGTTCTCGTTTAGGACATTTGAGTAAAGTTTGTCCCGAACCAAAGAAATTAATTTGTTACAAGTGTGGTAAACATGATTTTACGGTACGTACATGCCCAGATTGTAACCGTCATTTAAACTTACCCCAGAGGAACCAATAGGTCAAGTGGTTTCCCTCCCTTTTTCTCCAACCTTGGCCAACATTGAAAATAAAAATAAAATTTATTCGAATTATAATAATTTTCCTAATCAGTCACTATTGGACTTTATTTTGTCACATGCCCAAGATGACCAAAAACCATATCTTGAAGTTAAAATTTTAGGACATCCTATCTTAGCTTTATTGGATAGTGGTGCAAGTCAAACTGTTGTAGGTTTACCTGGTTATGAATTGTTAATGAAATTAGGATTAACTTTAATCAAATCCCCATCTGAATGCACTGTTTCTAGTGGTAATATTTGCAAAGCTTTAGGCTATATCTCAACCCCTGTACAACTGATGGAAAAATTACATATAATAAAAGTTTTAGTAGTACCTGAATTTAGCCATGTCCTTATATTAGGTATAGATTTTTGGAAGGTCATGAGTATAATTCCAAATTTAAAGGAAGGTGTTTGGCATTTTTCTCCCGAGTCAGAGCCTAATAGTAAATACAATAAATACAAAAATAATGTTTCTGGTATTAATACTCAAGATGCTTTAACAATTGGTCAACGATCTGCTTTAAATCTCCTTCTTAGGGAAAAATTGCAAAATATGGGAACTGCACTAGGTTATTGTAAAACAACCGAACATGTAATCGAAGTACTGCCTGGTACTAAACCAATTAAACAACGGTACTATCCTGTTTCCCCTTTTAAACAAAAGATTATTGATGAAGAATTAGACCATATGTTAAAGGATGGAATTATTTCACCGTGTAAAAGTTCTTGGTCCTCTCCTGTTTGTTTGGTACCGAAGAAAGATGGTTCAGATAGATTTTGTATTGACTATCGTCAATTAAATTCTGTAACTATCAAAGATGCTTATCCGCTACCTTACATGTCTGCGATTTTAGATCAATTAAGAGATGCTCGTTATTTGAGTTCTATTGATATATTATCTGCTTATTGGCAAGTTCCTGTTAGTGAGTCATCGAAAGACTTTACGGCCTTTACTGTTCCTGGTCGTGGGCTCTATCGGTTCAATCGAATGTCATTCGGCTTAACTAATGCCCCCGCTACATTCCAGCGTCTCATTGATAATACACTTGGTGCTGATTTACAACCTTTTGTTCTGCAATATTTGGATGATATAATTATGGTATCCAAAGATTTTGACCATCACTTAGAAATTCTTGGCAAAGTTTTTGATCGCTTAACTGAAGCTGGTCTCATCATAAGCCTCGATAAATGTAAATTCTGTTTATCCGAGTTACGTTATTTAGGATATTTGGTAGATCAACATGGACTTCGACCTGATCCCGATAAAGTGAAAGCTATATTAGACATCCCGTATCCGAAATCTGTTACTGATCTTCGACGTTTCCTAGGTACAGCATCATGGTATCGACGTTTCGTCCCTGATTTTTCCACTATTGTTCAACCTTTGACTAGTTTGACTAAGAAAAGTTGTACTTGGCGTTGGACTTCTGATTGCAAAACCGCCTTCAATCGTATCAAAGAGTTGTTAATAATTGCTCCTGTGTTGACGTGCCCTGATTTTTCCAAGCCGTTTGTTTTACAAACTGATGCCTCTGCTTATGGTATTGGTGCCGTTCTTACCCAATCGACTGATATTGGCGACAGAGTTATTTGCTACTTATCTCGTTCTCTTACTGTGCAAAAGCAAAAATATTCTGCCACCGAACGTGAGTGTATTGCCGTTATCTGGTCGGTTGAAAAATTACGACACTATCTGGAAGGTCATCACTTCACGATAATTACCGACCACCATTCTCTATTATGGCTTCATAAACTGAAAGACCCTCAAGGACGTTTGGCACGTTGGGCTTTGAGATTGCAATCCTACGATTACACAATAATTCATCGTAAAGGTAAAGAGCATATTGTACCCGATTTTCTTTCACGTGCTGTCCCTGTTTCTATTGAACCTATTAAAGTGGACGATGATGATTATTCTAACACTACCGATAGATGGTATCGTAAAGTACTTCAGAAAGTTAGTTCTAATCCCCTAAAATTTCCTTTGTGGCGAGTGGAAGACGAACGACTATAAGTTTGTTAAACCAACTATACCTGAATTAGCTACTGAAAATGACTTGTGGCGATTAGTAGTTCCTAAAGAAAAACGTTCCCAACTTTTGTGGCGATATCATAATGATCCCATTTCTGGTCATTTAGGAATCTTCAAGACTTACTCTAGAATTAAAATGTTATATTATTGGCCCCAAATGAAGTGTGATATTACCCGGTATGTTAACCATTGTCTTACTTGTCAACAACATAAGCCCGAACAAAAAGCTCCTGCTGGTCTTATGGGTGAGCGACCGCCAGTCATACAGCCTTGGCAAATGATAAGTTTAGATTTTATGGGTCCCCTTGTTCGATCTACTCAAGGATATAAATATTTGCTAGTTGTCACCGATTATTTTAGTAAATATGTACTTACTTTTCCCCTTTGATCTGCTAGTGCTAAAACTTTATGCACGAGCGTAGAAGATGGTATATTTTTGGTCTATGGTGTACCCCAGTACATTATTTGCGACAATGGTGGACAAATGAAAAGTAAACGCTTTAGACACTTGTATGAAAAATATAAATCTACTGTTATATTTACTCCCTTATATTACCCTTGTGCAAATCCAACCGAAGGTACGAACAAAGTCATCAAGACTATGCTTGCAACATATATTAAAGAGTCACAGAAAAATTGGGATATCAATTTATCCGCTGTGACCTGTGCAATTAGAACTTCTGTTAGCGAAACTACTGGTTTCACCCCATACTTTATAAATTTTGGACGTGAACATATTTCCTGCGGAGAAGACTTTAAGTTAAAAATTGAAACACCCGATCTAGATTTAAATGAACATATAGAAAAACGTAAAACTGGTTATCAGAAAATGTTTGAAACTGTTAAAGAAAAATTACGTCAAGCGCATGAACGCTTTCGTCATACGTATAATCTGCGAAGAAGAGTTGTTCACTATGAACCTGGTCAACTTGTGTGGCGACGTAATAAGGCTTTGAGTGATGCAACCAAGTCCTTTTCAACAAAACTTGATCCTAAATTCCTAGGCCCTTATAAAGTAAAAAAGAAATTAGGAATAGCAACTTACGAACTGGAAACTGAAGATGGACAACCTAAGGGTATCTGGCATGCTCAAGAACTGAAACCTGCTAATGTATTTGATGATGATTGAATAGCTTTTTGTGGTATTGGTTATGATAGGTTCAGCCTGCTGCTGAACGTCGTAAACTTTAAGGAGTTTACTTCCTTCGAAGTTGAGGGGGAGTGGAACGTCCCGTTCTAAGTTTTATAACGCATTGCAACTTTTAGTATCTTTTTAACATAATGCTCTGTGGTTAGAAGCCTTCGAATCTCTCATTTGGTTAGATATTTCACTGAATTGACATTTGTCAAGTTGTTATTGTAGTACTGTATTAATTGATGCACATTAATTTGTTTTTGTTAATAAAAAAGTGGTTTAATTGTGGGAAAATGTTATCTCACCTAAGGGCGATAACGAGCCCATGTGGTGGCTCTTCCTTCTTGATCCAGCCTTCGAATCGAAACGACAAACTTGGTGCGTTAGCAAAATTTATATTGCTTATTTTAGCGGATTCTAGCTTACTACCTTGGATAAAATTAATCTTTCTGGTGTTTGTGAGTAAGAAAGTTAATTATTACGCCTTTGGCGGATTTCACGTCGTTTTGATTAATACTATTCGTTTGGCCTTCGCTCAGTTACAGAAGCACATTTTTGTGATATTTGTTTTATTCTACCCACATTGTTATGTGGTAAGTAATTGCTTTGTAGCACTTCTTGTTCTATGTGTTACATAAATTTTAGGGTTCAAATTCAAGTTCAAATTCACGTCTAAATTTACATCCAAATTTACGTCTAAGACTACGACTACGTCTGCGTGCGAGTCCAAGAGTAATTACATATTTTAGGTTTAGCAGTTCCAATTTAAGTAGATGCACATTTGTGAAGATTTGTTTAAGTAATCGTTCTGGTGATATTACGATTACCCAGACATGACAACTTACTGAAATAGATGGTATTGAAGCTCCCGACGAAGAACTAATTATTGATACAATAAGTTCCATCTGCTGGGCTACCGAAATATTAATCGAAACCTGTTGGAGTTATCCGTGGATGAATATTACACCTGAAGCGATTTTATGTGACCATCTGTAAGTGCTGTAATCCCGTTAAGTTGGATTTGGAATCCTTGACTGCTACTGGTGCATTGGAATTACTTCTTGAGGTCGTATACTTCCTTATTTAAGTGTGTTGTGTATGTTCTGTTGAGATTATTGGATTAATATTTTTGTGTATGCAACCTTATATTCACCCTCTTTATTATTTTGCTTTGCATGCAACCATACTTACACCTGTGTGTAAGGTGGGTTGCGATAATTAACGTAAAATCTGTATTTATGATAAAATTATTTAAGTATTAATGTTTGAATGCTTCCATAGTAAGTGCTATGTTCTTATGATTAATGCTAACAACTCGTTAATGCGTTCCAGTGATTTATACATATTGATTGTAAATCTAGTCACGAGCTTAGTCCCTTGGTTAAATTATTACTCACTTGAGTTATGCGGTTACAGCGTACTTAGTGGCCACCAAGTCTGCGTACCCGATTATTACTTAGTACGAATTATTTTTGCGTAAGGGCTCGTGCCCGGATATTCTGAACACCATTGCGTTATTACTGTTAAATATTATTTATACAATCACCTGGAGTAAACATATATTTGCTTATTGTGAGCACTTAGCTTGGTTAATTTTCTCTTGAATCCTTTAGGTTTGAATCTTGTATGTATGATTATTTGTAGAATTATTTGTTCTAGTGAAATTTATATTTATGTGTTTGATTTCATGTTTGGCATTGTAGTTACTTCAATAAATTCAGGTTTAATTCTGTGCCCTGTTAATTTATTGATATAGTGAGTTACCTTGGGTTTCGCCCGAGAATAGTGGAACATTTCTCGTTGATTCTGCTTGCTCCTGTTCCTGGCGCCCATTAATAAAATAGTTAGTTTTGACTTATTGGACCTTTCTAGTGGTTCCTTATGGTCCCTGAATGCGATTCTTTACCCACCGCCCTGATGAGTCTTTTCTGAGCTATTCCGGAGCACTATTTGTCATCGTAACGTTAAGGAACCCATTATATCGATTAGTTATCGAATTTTACCGTGGCAAATGCAGTGAATGTTTGCTGGTGAATTTCTTGTCTTTCCAAATTATCTCAATAAATCTTTTGTGTTTCCTAGGATGTAGATTTCAACATTTCACTGCAGGAATCTGAAAAAGCAAAGGTACTATAACCCTGCTCTACATTTAGACATCAGCGTTGGTTTTCTGCTGGAAGTAGCGAACACGAGCGTATACCTTAAGTACAACTATCAATCAAAGGTAAGCTTTTTGTCTATTTTTTAATTACCTTTGTAGACAAATTTGTGTAATGTTATGTCACTCATATAACCACATTTCATGCCAACGTACATAAATTGTAACTGTTTTGACAGCAATAATTTATAAAATAAAATCTATTCAAAAATGCATTCGTATAGCAAATACGATGCTGCTCATCTATTAGAATTATGTAACGGTAGTTAGAAAGAATATTAGCGCGACTGATGGTAAGATGCTCGGCTCAGAGATTGTGAACATGTGGCACTATCTTGTGCAAAACATTGTATTCCGGATTTGTATGTGCAATAATGTGCAAGGAAAAAATCCGAGTTAGCTATTATATAAATAGATAAAAAATTATCCAGGTTCTTTGCTATTAAAATTAATTTTTGAATGCTGGATATAGTGAAAATATTTTGTTCCAATGTTAAAAAGTTGAACTCCAATAGACACATTATTTTCAAGTTAAATTAATAGGAAAGTGATTACATGTATACGAAACAAAATATAATTACAAACATTACTGTCTTCTATTGCGGCGGTATTTCGATAACTAAGTGGTAGAGAAAAGTGGACATTGTATAGGCAAATAATGATAATAAATAACGATTACTTCAAAGCACTTACTTTTGTAAATATAGCGAAGCGTAGTACATTTATTTTATGGAGGCCGTTCAGAAGGGAAAGCAATAGGAGACTCTCTTCGTCCTCTCCATGGCAGGTGATAAGACCGTTCTTGCACATGCGAAAAGACACAACATAGTTTATCGATATCGTGGCACTTACAATACACAGGCTCGGTGTTTGAAGTAATTTCATGGTACATATAATAACATTTGAATATACCGGGCGGAGGTAAATAATTAACAAACTCTAAATTTTTAAAATAAGGCAAGCGGTAAATTATATACAATTATAAATGAAACAATTACGCTTACTTTAAGCACAACATATTTAGATAAAATCGTGGAAAAACCGTGGAAACGCCAAATGCTACAATAAGATAAGTAAGAGTTAGTAATGTGTAGGAAAGAAGAAAATGATATTCACAAGAACACATTTTCTTTTGTGTGAACTACAAATACTTCTTTTGAGTTAGTTTTATAGGTTTTATTACTGGTGAACTAAACCTTATACTATTTGGAATTGTTGCATGTTCAATTTACTTAGTAATCAAACAAACTATAAAATATCGTTCAGTAGTTGCAGGTCAGCATATATCAACTAGCCATCAAGTCAAGTAAAAGAATAATATTATCTAACATAAATATTAATACCCACCTTAAATTCCAATTCGCTTTTAGTGGCATTCAATTTTCTTGTCACACCATTATATTTCTCCGACCATTCTGTATCTTTTTTTACGAATTCTCTATCGTGTTGAAATTTAATATCCTTAAGCTGACTTCGTAAAATACTAACTTCACCTTCTTTAACTAAACACTGATCCTGTACTTTTCGAAGTTTGGACTCAACACTTAAAATTCTATTATTTTCAAAGTAGTGAACACGTTTAAATCCATTATTATCCAAACTAGGTAAATTATTTCGTGCATTGTGGTTAATTCCATTAGTTGGTCTTAAACCACTTCTACTTGTGGATGGGTAATTTATGCTAGAATTAAGTTCAGGACTACTTTGTGTTGAAGTCAAAACACGTTTTGTTTGTTGTTTAAAAGCATTATATGAAGGAACCACAGAAATATTTCGTTGAGTACATGTTACATCCTGCAAAAAATTTAGCTTTTAAAACTTAATACAAATGAAATAAATACAATTTACTTAAACAACCCTATGTTATATGTATATTTACTTCATTTTTAAAAGTGCAGTGATACTTCTTGATAATTCAAATCATTTTTTGAAAATTGTATCTGAAGTTTCTGTAATTATCAATCAAAACAACTTTGCAAGCACGTAGCAATAATAACATTACTTTAGTCAAATTATCACATACTTTTACATTACACTAAGCCCAAATGATCATTTCACATCAAGTTAGTAATTGAAAGATGGAAAATATAAGGCCCCGGATAGCACTCAGACCTGTATCTTAGGCTTTCGTGCAGAAACTATATTTTGAGCATCGCTTCCTGTTTATATCTGACATGTCAAAAACTTGATCCTGTTAGATATGATTGACAAAAATGCCATACGTAATTGAAAGTCAGGTTGATATATGGTTGTGTACATGATTTAGCTTTGTATAATTTTCCAATAGGTATCACCCATCTCGGTGGCATAATTGGAAAACGCATAGGCCATGAAAGCCTAACATATAGGTTCGAATCCTGTTCAAGACCTTAGATTTTCCATCTTTCAATTACTAGCTCGATTTGAAATAATCATTTGGGCTTTACATAAAAGTCTAAGTTATTATTTCATCTTATTAACAAATACTTTAGTATTAATCAACTTGCCTTGTGTGATTATTCAGTATATATATATATATATATATATATATATATATATATATATTGCTATGCTCCCTAAATTATTCACGCCCCGTCGTTATGCGCCTTATTATTTATTACTATGTACTACTGGAATTATTGATCTCCTACGTTGGGCTGTTATATTAATATTGCTATGTCCCTCTAAATTATTCGCGCTCCATCATTTGGGCGACCATATTAATATTACTATGTATAAACAAGATTGTAATTATCTCCTCCGATGTTGGGCTGTCTTATTAATATTGCTATCAATTCCCTCCAGAAACTTAACTGGATTTTATCTTGAACTAACCTTGTCTACCAATAACAAAAATTGATACGTTACCGCCTTACTTGTTATCAATTTCCTATTCAACTTATAGCTCCTCCTTGAACTGTTTAAATTATCAAAACACTCCCATTCACTTTATCTTATGAACTCGACTAGCATTTATTTGGAATTACAAAATTCAGGTAATTCGATTCTTATATAATGAAACCAATATTATGTACAGCTTTTGTAAATTATTTAAAATACACTTTTCAATTAATTAATGTTTGCAAATCTCATTTATCAAAATCATATACTTTTTACTCAAAACCCAAAGTCACCAAAAAACCTATTATCTTTATAAAAAAGTGTGGAACGTTCTAAACTTCTTATCATATCACGCACTTTATGCGTATTCAAATGCTTTGTTTTGGTGAACTTCATCACATTAATTTATATTAAGCAAATTCAATATTCAAATAAAAAATATAGAAAAAAAAAGTCTTATAACTAAAAATCTAACCTGGTCTATTTTCTTCTTGCAATTGACGCATCCACTAATATTTCCCATGCATTAAGCCATCCATTTGAATAAAAATTATCTTCCCCCAATTCAGGATTATTACATGCGCATTCAAAAATATTGTTTATCCACACACTTGAACCATTGCATTTAAATTATTTCCATCATCCTCTGGACTACCATTAATAACTTCTACTTATGCACCTCAATTTATTGTCATCTCATTCAGACTTATTACTTCTTATTCTCATCAATTTCCCCAAACTTAGAATTGGATTATCATCTTCCCCAGACTTGAAATTATATTTATTCTCCACGTACTCGAAATCGCAGTTTAATTTTCTTCCCTTACTCGAAGCTACATTTATTCACCCCTTACTCGAAGCCCTATTATGTTTTAGTTTAAAATAAAATTCCCCAAAATCTACTTACGTTTAATCGGCACTTATTCTATCTTTCACTTTAAAATTATTACTTATCACTTTATTTCATAGCGGCGCACGTCGGCCTTTGTTGAGTTGCAAACTGACTTCGTTATCACTGTACCTGTTAATATATCTTTTCTCTCCTACTCCGTGAGTGGGTATGGTCTAGAAACTCGTTGCTCATTTATAACCAATCAAATAATTACATTCAAAGTAGTTTCTGATGTAATTTTCTATGCTTCCCAATAATTGTGATCTGGTCGCAGCTGTCTGTTATCAAACATGCGGTGTTTTGACGAATCTAATTGCTTTTCCATAAACAACTGATGCAATTCGACTTTTAATTTTCATATCTGCCTGTTATTCACGCAATTTTTCATCTTTCTTATTAAAAATGGTTAGCTATTTTGTACGCATTTACCTATGCTTAAATTAACTAAAACTATCTACAGGGTATTAAATATTTACTATTTACCTAATGCATGTGTTCCTGGTTTCTACGCTAACTATGCGTCTTCCTGTGTGTATTTGCGTCGCTTAAAACTACTTATACTTTATATACAGGGTGTTGACTGGTTACTATTTACAAACTACTTCCATTTCTCAATTCTTTACTAAATAAATGCAGTTTTCTGCTGCCTATGGCAATTTCTCATTTGTAAACGACCTTTACTATAAAGTACACCCTTAAACAACCCCTTATCACAGCAATATATATATATATATATATATATATATATATATATAGGGGTAGGTTAAGTCACAGGGGTCGTAGAATAAATAAAAGAAACTTCCAGTTAACAAAAGCACATAATTACAGATATTATAAGAGTAAATAGGTCACTATACATATTGTTAGTTGACAGCACACTGTATATAAAAGTACATGAGATTAAACGCATAAGAAATAGAAATATCCAAAAGTAGTTACAAGTTAAGATAAGATTTGAAAACATAACAAAATGCATCAAAATTAAATCAACGGAAAACCTATATGAATTGGCTTGATAAATATTTAACAAGTGCGTTAAATATATCATTTTATACGCAGGCTAAAATTATGCATTATTTAAATAAATCATGTGACATAAAGTATTACATTGGTTCAAAAATCCAATTTAACTAGGAAATAAACAGTTTAGATTAGAATAAGCAACCAACAATGAATACGCGACTTAATGAACGAAAATTCGTGGGATTTCTCAATTAAATATCATGGTATGTAAATGAATACGTGACAATTTAAGCATTCATCCAAGTATTTGAACTATACAATTGGTAAAATTTCCCGGAGTACACAAAAGATAAAAGCAAAAGATGTCACCCCAACACGTGAATAAACAAATAGAAAACAAGAGGTACAGCTTATAAATACGATAACAATTGGGCGACGAGTTGAGTATACATTTTAAACTGGGCAACAACAATACTCAGAAGTGCTAATTTATTTATGTAACCAGTCATACTAAAGTAAATGAAAATCATTTTGAAGTGTAAAAACTGTGTAAGTGTGAGCCGATCTATCATAGACGGCTCTGATGAATTCTCTGGTAAATACTCTGGTAAATACTCTGATGAATTCTCTGGTAAATACTCTGGTAAATTCTCCTATAAATTACTCTAGTAAATTATCTGGTAAATACTCTGGTAATACTCTGTTAATTCTCTGATTAATCACCTCCTGTTAAATTACTTTGGTAATTACTGACATGGTATATGTTCTATTACTGTCTTGTTAATTACGGAGATGGAAAACCTTTTGTTTACTGATATACAAATTGAATCTTAAATTGGATTAACTTATGGGATTTTAAATAACGATTTGGATAGTAATTTGGTTTTGATGTCGACTTCCAAATTCGACTCTAAATATTCAGACTGGGCACAAAAACTCTTGGGGGATGTAGAGGAGCTATAGGACCATTCCAGGTTAGCCATATTGATATAATTTATTACTGAAAACTGTTTTAATTCAATATTTTTGGTACATGTAAGAGTCAACAAAACATTAGTTTCATTGATCAATTTCTGAAAGGTAATAGGCATCTTGAAACGTTTCAAAAGATCTCTAAATATAACAAAAGTCTCGTTTTGCTGGCTACAATTTCTTAAATCTGGTATATGTAAATATTCTGAAAAAGGGGAAGATTTTAAAAAGGTTGTAAATATTTAATCATTATATTGTGTATTGTAGAATTGCTTTATTTAATTGAATCAGCTAGTTGAGGCAAAGAAAATCCATAACTTAACATTTCATATCATAGGTGCTTGATTAATATAAAGGGAGCATTATATTACATCCAATCGTGGGGCTGAAGAAATATCGCAGCATTTTATTGTATGCGGAATCGTGGGACCTAATAAGGGGATAACACAGCATCTCATGATAGACCCAATCGTGGGGCGAAAAGTAACACAGCATTTTATGTACGCCCAAATCGTGGGGCTAAATGTTAATAATAATATCAAGGGGCTAATAGAAATATCACAGCAATATATATATATATATATATATATATATATATATATATTGTCGTGGAATTACAGGTTAAATAGGTCTAGACAATAAAATTTAAACACGGTGTATATAGGAAATAGGAGCAATTTATTTATGCACCAAATTAATCAGTTTAGATAGTGAAGACGAACGGTTATTAATATATTTTGTAATTCTAAATTAGAATGTTAAAATTGCATAAAGGAAAGAAGCTTTGGAGTACATAAAAGCTCTAGGATACGCAAATTAATTGTAATAATTTTAAATCAAGCGCATGGGATAGGAAACTGAGGTTGCAAGTATAGAAAATCAATAATTTAAACGCGGATTTCCATTGAAATAAACGAAACGTTCGATTATTCAAATCCTATGAATGGTTAAACTCGGAATTGTTATTTTAAACGGACGGTTGCTTCGATGAAACACCTGTTAGGTAAAATGTTGAGTTCTGGAAACTTAAACGAACGTTAGCACAAAATTCTATAGGATTTTGTTTGTAACGTTCAATGTATAAACTGCTAAAATAACAAGTGCCTTGAAGACTAAGAGAAATAAAAGATCTATAATGTAAAACAGACAGAGAAGCGTATAAGAAAGCGTTGGTTACAAGTCACGTCTAAAATACAAGGGAAAATGTGAAGGCCAACAACAATATCGATTTTCTGTAGCTTGAGTGGGATTCGGAATGAGACGGTAAATATGCGTGGAACAAAGAAGGTAGCTAGGAGGTGTAACGTTATAACGAGGCAAAGCAATATCATTGGTCAAAGGATAGCAGTTTTTGAGAAGCTCACGTACGTTGAGGTTATCGAACGAATTTCTAGGTAACAGCACAATGAACGGGGAATTTGTCAGCCTTTGAAGTTCGTTACGATAAAATTTTTGAGAATCGGTTTAGAAAATAAGCTTTTCAATGGAAATAGGTTCCATGGGGGTATTGAAAAGGATATAAATACTCTGAGAAGGATATTAAAGCTCTCTTATATCTTATAACTCTCTTATATCTTATATCTGATATCGCGCTTAGATCTCTAATGTAATTGTTTGTATGGGATCATAAGTTGTATTAATTATTGTTTATTCGGTACAACATCCTAATTTAAAGTGTGTAAAGCAGTTTGTAACGGACCGTAAAAGTAGTAAAAGTAATTTAGCACGAGTGAGTGCTAAAGTTACAAAAGGTGCCGTTACTACAAGAAACAATTGAATGATAGGATGGTAGTTGGTATGGAATGTTAAGTCTGGACAAGACAAGTATCCGGGTAGAATAAAAGGTGGTTGCAGAGAGTTGGATAGTGGAGATCACTTGGATCCAGACATAATCGTTAAGTATATGGACACAACAACGTGGGTTTGTGGTACACATCTCCTGAGGTAACAATGGACGAAGCCTACTCCAGGTAAAGAAAATTAATTTCCTACTTTTTGCTTAAACATTTGTGCTGCTATTTTTGTGTTAGAGTGTTTTGACTTGTTGGGGGTGTATTTATTACCATAAAAACTCATTTAAAGGTGTATATGTACAGGACAATTAATATTGATTCTTTAAAAATGTTTATTGATTATATAAAATGTTGTTGTAAGGAGTAAACGGGTCTTTAGATTTATTTTTAATAAAAATGCGAGGTTTAAAAGCATTTAGAGGAACTGGGTTATAGTGAGTTCAAAATAGACCAGAATAAAATCATTCTAGGGTTGCATGACAGGCCCATCTACTCGTCTTAAAGAAATTTGTTGAAATAATTAAAATCATAAAATATTGAAAAATTTAAAGATTGAGATGGTAACAGTTTTATCAAACTGTCTGTACCAATGTGTAAATATCTTCTTAATAATGGAAACTTGTTAATATGTGTAAATAAAAAGGTTGTATGTTTTGTTGCATTATTTGAGCGGTAATTTCATTTGACTGTGTTTGTGAGGAAGGAAAGTAATTAGGATGGCAGGTATTCTAGAAGAAGCCGATTGCTGAGCTAGCCAGGGTGTGCAGAACTATGGAGGCGTTCAAAAGGTAGTGTAAGAAATTTTTTTTATTATTTTTTCAGAAAATTTTGTTGGTCCAATTCGTGGGGCAAGAATTTTAAGAGCCTAATCCCATTAATCCACGGCAATATATATATATATATATATATATATATATATATATATTATCGTGTAATTTGTAGGTTAATTGTAGATACTTAAGGTCATAGGTCAAGCTAGAGTGTTTAGTCACTATTTATGAGAAAGTTAATTATGTATTTCAGACAATTAAGATAGCGCATATTCAACTTAAGGTAGGAATTTAGTGTAATTTAATTGTAGTTTCAGCTTTGCATTTGTTTATTTAGTAAGGTATAGCATAATATTTATAGAGTAGGAAACTAGAGGTTAAAAGTAACAAGGTGAAAATACCGCTTTTATTCTAATTTAAGATAGTGTACGAGAATATAAAAGCGTTGCATATTCGTTAGCATGGGAACGACATTCTTAAGGACAAACTAGAAATGTTTCAATATGGCATGTTAAACACGAGCTTGTTTTGGTTAGGGTACAAAAATCAATAACTTCTAAGAATATAAATGTACGTTACAAGCGGACACGAATCAATATCACAGATGAAGACGGATTTTAATAAAGAATATGAAAGACAAAAACGCAAAAGTAAATATCAGTTAGACTTGGTAATAAACACGTGAACAAATACAGTTCTATAGCCTGTAGATAGAGTAAGATGGAGGAGAGGTTTGTATCGATTGAAAACAGGGCGATGTAATTGGACGTTACAAGTATACATGCAACAGTTTGAAAGTTAGGTAGGGCTGATATCCAACGGGAGATTTGTAAGAAGGGAGCATAAGTTAGAAAAGACAATATATAGGAAAAAAGGAGAAGGAATATGTTTTATTTAGTTTGGAGGGCGTGAATGTATTTAGAATTAAAATTCGTTGAGACTAGTTTGCGCTGAAAAGCTCGGACCGTTGACGATTTTCGAAGGTGATCCACGTAATTTTAGCTGTTTGTACATCGTATTTCAAAGAAATGCGAGAGCCGTTGGAGGTTTACGTCGAAATTAGCGACGGTTAGTTAGGCCGGTAATTTTAGGAAGCGAGTAGACGGTTGGCGTTTTACTTAGAAATATTGTTGTTCGTTATAGTTTTACATGCTCAACTTCGTAGACAGGGGGTACATGGGTCCTATATAACCACCTCAGTGGAGGGTGACGTTCTCTTATTCTTACGTTCTTCGCTTACCTACGAAGTTAGTTGTAGTGAATGTATTAAGTGATATATTATACAATTAATGGTAATTGCATACAAGTTGGAGTGGTGTGATGATAACTCAACTTATTTAAAATTTGAAAATGAATAAATAATTCTAAGGGAAGCATATACAAAGTATGTAAGTGCAAACGACTACTTATGGGTGTTGGAATGTACAAAAATTGTTAAAATTTGAAATTGAATGGTGGATGTAGCAATCAATCATTAGTTCTTTATAAATGGGAATATGATGTGGAAATTTTGGAAGTTGGATGCGTTTGGTTTACTGTAAATGAAGAGAGATTTTGGGATAGCAGCATGCAGAGAGGAATGGTGATACAACCTGGGAGCTGTTCCATAGACTAGAGCCATACTAGACGGCATCTTCTTCAAGGGCTGGTTTGCTGATACCTGCTGGAGAATAGTTACCAGGTAACAAATTTTATAAAAACATTTTGTGGTGGTTATTGGCTGTGTTGCTTTTAACTTTTTGTGCTTTTGAGTGTTTATATTTTATGCATTTAATGAACTGAAAATTTTATGGGGCTTTAAATGTAGATGAAAACTTATATAGGTAGAAAAGGATAATTAATTTAAAGATAATCAGGCTATGGTGTACAAAGTAAAGGAGACTTATTTTATTTTCTCAGTGCTGTAAATTTGCACTCACATTTAAAGAGTTTTACTGTGAGCACATAATAAGACAAGCAGTTAACGTCAGGTATGAAGATAGACCATTTTCTTTAATAGGGTATTTGTTTAATGAGGCTATCGAATCCAATTACATTTTGAAAAAGAAATTGTTGATAATACAAGTAATAGGATTGTACATAATGAACCATATTTTGAAAATGTAATATTTATTTCGTGTAAATAGAGTGGAATGTATTTTGTGAGTTGTGTTATTTTGCATATGAGTGTAGGGTGTCATTTCTTTTAGGTTACAGAATAGAGGCAATGAGTGGGAGTTATTAGATTGAGCAGTCCAGGTAAGCTTCAATCGTTAGTTCTTAAGAGTATTTTCGGGGTGTTAGAGTGTGCAGCCGAGGTAAACTATACAATAATGTCAACCCAAGCGTGGGGCACGATGGAAGGAACATCACTGCTGTCAGCAATATCGATTTTCTATAACTCAAGTGGGGTTTGGAACGCGACAGCAAATATGCATAAGACAGAGACAAAAATAGTACAGGCGGGGTTTTATGACGACACAGAATAGTATCATTGGTTGGGAACGGATAGTTTTATAAACGTACGAACATGCGACAGGTGGGAGCGATTTTTGGATCATACAGCGCATCCACGAGGTGAATTTCTGGAAGCTTTGAGTTGGTTATATCAAAATTTGCAGAATTGTTATTAAAAAATAAGTTTTTCGCATGAAGTGTGTCCTAGGGGTGGCATTTTAAAAATATAAATACTCTAGGAGAAGTAGGAAGACTCTATTTGTATTCTCATCGCTTTAGACCACGTTACAACGATAAACCAACGTTATAGTAGAGTTCTTGTGAGTATTAAAAATATTCATAATACAGTAAATGTAGTACTAGCAATTGTAACTTGGTAGTTGAGGCCTTATAGTTATTAACGTGAGTAGTGTCGAGTAAATTAAATTAACCGAGGTCCAACTAATACCATACCAAACTAGTAAATCAATAAATAGAAGTATAATATACGTGAGTTTGTATGCTGTTATGGAATGGTAATTTGGAAGCAATGCGCTTGGCGAATATTGGGGTTGTCATCTATGAATATGTGGAGTATCAGAGCGCATAGTCACGAAGCCAAGAGATTCTGGTGAGCATCGTCGAAAGGATGGAGGCCTGACGCATTCTCCAGGTAACTTATTTGAAATTTCTATTATCTGATAAACTTTTGTGCTATTTGGTGATGCGTGAGTGAATATTGGGGTTATTTGTGGTTATATAACGTATCGGAAAAGATACGTGTACGGGACAATTATTGGGGTTATTTAAAAGATTGAAAAAGGGTGTATTTAAAACTGACTAAATTTCATTATGAATAAAAATTGAATTGTTACGGGTACACGGGTCTATTAGTTTTGTATTAATTTTATGCAAGATAAAAGGCATACATTAATAAACTGGGTTATTATGAGCTCATCATACTCCAGTGTGCAATAAATTTAGGGTATTATTTGGGGCCCATCTACTCATATTGTATTAAATGTGTTTGCAAATAATAATTTAAAACAAGGACTTTAAAACATATCACTTATTGAGTTGTAATTAGTGTACCCAACTGTTTGTACCTGTGAATAATTTGTTTGTATAGAGCGGTAAATAAACGATTGTATGATTGTTGTATTATTTGGTGATTTTATTGAATGGTGTGTGAGTGGGAAGGAAGAATGATTGTAAATTTAGGTATCCGAGAAGAAGCACAGCTGAGCTAGCCAGGGAAGCAGGAAATCAACAGGGTAAGAATTTTTTTTTATAAATTTTTTATTTTTTTTTGAAAATCGGTTGTTGACACTGGTGATGTCAAAGCCATAACTCTATGATCACAGCAATCTTATGATGCTCAACCCCCCCCCTTTTATATAAGATATTTTTACTTTAAACTGTGGTTTATTTATTTATAATTTTTATATATTTGACAGTATGAAAATTTTGACTTTTATATTTCGTGCTTTAACTATGTTTGGTCGGTATACAAAACAAAACTATATAAATATGCCTCGACTATTAAACTCTCCTCCTCAGGGTATCTACACCTACCTACCGTGGGTTCAGTGATAGGTAGGTGGTCACGACACCGACCAAACTGCACTACCTTTATTTTAGTATACGTAACCTTATATTCGTATATGCCAAATTTAATAAACAGATCCACGTAGCCTTGTGCCAAATCAAATGCTCTTACCAAATTTGACTTTGACGTATCAAAAACACAGTACTCACCCGATTTACTCTTCGCTGTAGGCCTTTCTGAACTCTGGCTCAAGATCTCAGTCACCGGATGGGTCTTTACACTGCGTTTCACTAGCACCAGGACTACTCTGCTTTCCAGACACCAGGTTTTGATTAATTTAATTTTGATATCCACCCAAATCTATAAATAATGACTAAATTTAGAATTTTGAATACCTTAAAATTTGACTTCCCCCGCGCTAATTTTCCTCTAATGGTGCCGTCGTTCTTTATACACACTCCAACTAATCCAACACTATCTGATCCTTAACCTGCTCGTTCCAATTCTATGCTGCTTTCTAGTTTCCACTCAATACCAATCTATCCGCAACGTACTATCCAAATCACTCTAATTCGTTTTCCTTCCGTCTAATAACTCCAATCCAAATCCTTTCTACCTTAATTCAACTCGTTCTAACTATCCACTCTTATTTACGCTTGTCTCAATACCGCTCAATATCTAATCTTGTACCTTTATATTCTTCTTGATTACTATTCCGTTTAACTATATTATGTTCTTCTTTAATTCAAATTAAAGACTTTACTTTTCAAAATATTTTATTTAAAACTTTTAAATATCCAAATTAGCGCAATTATACAAAAACACGTCTTGTTACAAAAATTATTCAAATCGGTCTCTTATTATTATGTTTACCTAGGTGATACCACCTTTTAAATTATGCCTACTCTTTATACATTTTTAACAAACCCAACATCCAATTAAATCGTCCCCATTAGTTTGTGTCACAAATACCTATTCATCATCTTTTACACTTTACAATTATATAATTAAATGTTCAATCATTGGTTCATATGACCGCGTTGCACTTCAATCAGTTTTGATACAATATTTTCACAAATAATTTTGATACTACAAGTTTGTCCAAAGGTTGATTCTAATAAATAAATGCCGAAATGTTTCACATATAAACCTGGCTCTGTGTTGTGAATAGTGAAACTTCCACAGACGCAACCGGCTTTTAGACCAGCAAATTTACTCTCCATGGCTTATCAACATACAACTTAGTATAAATCCTTGAATACTGCGCTTTTTCACGTCATCAAGCATTGTTTTTTTTTGTATTGGCACTTCTACTCTGACTAATATACTTCAAATACTTTACTATTTGTAAAGTACGGCAAACACAAATTTTACAGTTACGTGATCTGATCATTGGCTTCATTTGGCATATACCAACCTTCAAACAACCACATACTGTTTACACCCTTTTAGCTATTACGTACACTTCAATATATATATATATATATATATATATATATATCCCTTCTGAACGGACCGGCACCTTGATGAAGTTCTAAAATACTAGAACGAGTAGAATGGCTTGTGTGTTTCAATGAGCTAAAGAGTTGAACTACAAGTTTAACCAAATTAGTAGGGTCTTTAGTGAGGAGCTAGACTAAGACAGGTCCCCGAAAAAGGGCAGTAGCTTTTTCAATACTTAGAGTGGCAGAGACTATAGGCACTCAGCGATCTGGAAAGCAACGGGGAACCACCACATTACCTCCCAAGTACACTGCGTACAGAAATTGTTATTAAAGATGATGGCATCCTCTGGAGTATAAAATTCCGAAGGTAAAATAGTCCCCCATTCGGATCTCCGAGAGCGGACTACTTCAGAGGATGTGATTCAAAAGTGCAAAAAAAGATACGTGAACATTCTGCGAGTCGAAACGTGGGATGGTAAAAGTATTAAGCAAGTACGTAAGCTAGAGAGCCTGAAAATTGAAATGGATACATTATCACTAGACATAATTGGGATCAGCAAAGTTCGCTGGCCAGAGGCAGAGGATTTTTGGAGTGGAGACTTCAGGATAATTCATACAGGATCAGAGTAAAGAAATTTGGGTGTGAGGATAGTTATGCGGAAAAAGATAGGACGACATGTAAAAAACTACTTACAAAAGAATGAAACAGTACTGATGGTTAAATTAGAATCTAAACCGATATACACAGTAATAATACAAGTATACATGCCCACCTCTAGCTACAGTGACGAAGAGGTAGAGGCGATCTACAAAGATATCAAAGACATACTAATATACGTAAAAGGACATGAAAATTTAATAATTACGGGGGATTTTAATGCAGTGGTAGGTGAAGGTAGGGAAGGAGCGATAGTAGGTTTACTTGGTTTAGGCACGAGAAATGACTAGGAGAATAAGCTGGTAGAATTTTGCAACAAGAACAATTTAACAATCACAAACACATTATTTCAACATAATGCTAGAAGACAATACACGTGGAGGATGCCAGGAGATATAGGGAGATATCAAATAGATTACATTATTGTTAGACAACGGTTTAGGAATCAAGTAAAAGACTGTAGAAGCTACCCGGAAGCAGATATAGACACCGACCACAACATCGAATTATGAAGCCTGCTCTTAAATTAAAAAAATTGAAAAAAGGAACTGAAAAAGGCACTTTAACTTTGATAAACTAAAAGATAAAGATATCAACAAAAGATTTGAAAAAAAGGTCAAATGAATTGCTAAAAGATATTGGGAAAATTTCTGATACTAAGGAAGTAGAAACAGAATGGGGTATACACAAAAAGAAAATAAGAAACCATGGATAACAAAGGATGTCCTGAATCTAATAGAAGAAAGACAAAAATAGATCAGATGAAACAGGAAAACAGAGATACAAAGCGATGAAATGGCAAATTATTTGCAAATGCAAAAAAAGCTAAAGAACGATCGATTGATGAAAAGTGCAAAGAGGTACAAACTAAGATGGAAGTAGGAAACAAAGACAAAGCATACAAACTAATTAGAATGAATTTTAGGAATATAAAACCATATAGCAAAAAAATAAGGAAGGCGAGAGGAAACGTCATTATAGAAAATGTAAAGAACTTGAATAGATGGCAAGAATATATAGGTAATTTATATGCAGAAGACGAACTAACAGCATTAGAACATGAATCAGACATTGAAAATGATGACTTGGTATACTTAGAGATGAGTTTGAATCAGCATTACAGTGCCTGAAAAATGGTAAGGGGCCGGGTACAAATAAGGTGCAAGCAGAAACTCTAAAAGCCACTAGACAAGCAGTAACAAAATGTCGCTTCCAACTTGTAAGCTATATGTATGAGACAGGCGAGATATCCCAAAGATTTAAAACGTAACATCATAGTAACTAAACAAAAAAAAGAGGCGCAAATGGATGTGAAAATTTTTGAACAATAAGTTTGACAGCACACGTTTCAAAAATATTAACTAGAATTGTACAAAGACAAATGGAAAAACAAGCTGAAGAAATACTAGGAGAAGATCAATTTGGGTTTAGGCGTAACAGGGGAACACAAGAGGCTATTTTAGCTCTGAGGGTGATAATGGAGAAAACAATAGAAAAAGGGGAAAGCGTATATATAATGTTTGTAGATCTGGAAAAGGCATTCGACAATGTAAAATGGAAAAAAATGTTCAAATACTGAAAAAGATTAGATTGAGTTTTAGGGATAGACGAATAATACGTAGCTTATACAAAGAGCAAACAGCGGTAATAGAATTAGAGTAGTAACGTAGAGAAGTAAATATTAGGAAAGGGGCGAGACAGGGATGTGCCTTATCCCCATTAATTTTCAACCCGTATATAGAAGAGGCAATGAATACTGTCAAAAGCAGGAAGACATTTGGAATTACTATGCAGGAACAAAAGATTGATATGCTTAGATTTGCAGACGATATAGCGGTATTAGCATCTAGCAAGAAAGAGCTAGAAGCTGTTCTTAATGAAATGGGAACAGTTCTAAGAAAGAGATACGATATGAAAACTAACAAAAATAAAACTAAAGTTCTAGTATGCAAAGGAGGGGAAAATAAACCAAAACATACAAATAGGCAATGAGAACTTACAAGAGGTTAAGGATTTCTGCTACTTAGGAAGCCAAATAACGTAAGATGGAAAAAGCACAAAAGATATAAAACAAAGATTAGCACAAGGTCGAGCTACATTTAACAAGAAAAAGCAACTACTAAGTTCAAAGAGGACAAACATAGAAACAAGAAAAAGATTGCTTTAAACATATGTGTGGAGCACAGCACTGTACGGCTGTGAAGCCTGGACAGTAGGAGAAGTAGACAAGAAAAAGGTAGAAGTCTTTGAAATATGGTGCTACAGACGTATGATGAAAATATCATGAACAGACAAAGTTAAGAACAAAGAGGTACTAGAAATGGTAGGAGAAGACAGAAATATGTGAAAACTGTAAAAAATAGGAGATAGAATAATAGGTCACATACTAAGACATGAAGGAATACTGAAGAATATATTAGAAGCAGAGATAGGAAAAAAGAGAAGTAGAGGTAGACCTAGGTTAGACTATTGTAGACAGATAGTGAAAGATGTAGGATGTGGGAATTTCAGGGAAATGTGTAGGCTAGCTCAGAATAGAAATCGATGGAGGTACGCATCCAACCAGTCCCTAAATGGAAAAACTAACGACGAAAAAATAAATGTACTTAAACATGATGATTATTATAAACGACAGGTATTGATCTTGCAATATTCTCAACTGATGTTAATTGCATGAAAGCATTTACTGGAAAACTATTAATTCGGCAAATATCTAAGTGTTAAGGGTAGTCACAAGAAGAAAATTGTTCAAAGAATATGTGTGGAGCATAGCACAGTACGTCTATGAAATAGGGGCAGTATGAAAAGCAGACAGAAAGACATAGAACCCTTCTGGAATGTTGTACTTCAGTAGTAGAAGGATGATAGCGTGGACAGACATGGTTAATAACAAATAGGTTATAGAAATAGTAGAGGAAGAAAGATATCTGTAGAAAACAAAAAAATTGGAGAAATAGAAGGGTAGGATACTTTCTAAGGGATTATAATACAAGCAGAGATAGGAAAAGAGAGGTAGAATTAGACCGAGATGAGACCTTTGCACACAGAACGTGACAGATGCAGACTGTGCAAATTTCAGGAAAATGTGTAGGTTAGTTTGGAATAGGAAACAATGAGGGTATGCGTCTAATCAATTCCAGGACTGAAGACCTAATGGTGATGATAAAAAAAGAAAGTGCAAACTTCACTGTTTCTGCAATAACGCGAAAACAGGTTGAACTATCTTAGGTTTCTTTTTAGTTTCTTGAAAGGCATAAAAAACACAACTTTTCTCTAATTTAACCCACACTGTATCTCTTACCGTTTCGTATATCCCAATGGTATGCACTGTAAGAGTGACCATAAGTCAAAGAACTTGTCCAGATGCTTTGTATGCTGTTAACGATTTAATTGTTTTTCAAAACGGTTACTCAAAAACTCATTCGAAATATGGAATTAGGATTTTAAAATATCAGTGTTATACATAGGTAGGACCTGAAATTGCATTTTCAAGCTCATTACAGCATTCCGATAGAATCCTACGCAGATGTAGATTGGGCTAGTGACATAGTAGACAAAAAACTCAAAAAGCGGAATTTTAGTAAGAGTATTGGATAATTCCGGTTTGTGGATTTCAAGAAAGCTAAAGCTAGTAACGTGATTGTTATGCAGAGTATATTGCCCCAGCAGAAGTAGTTACAGAAACATTGTTCCTAAAAGGTGTTGTAAAAGATTTATCAATTGAGATTATGGATCAAATTGAAATATTTGAAGGTAACTCTGCTACAAAGCACTTAGTCACAAATTGAAATTTTTCAAAAAATACTACACATAGTTGTGGGTTATCACTATGTATATGATTACATTAAAAAAATCTTATCAAGGTTTCAAAAATTTCTACAGCGAATCAGTTCGTGAATATTTTAAACATAATCATATATGTGGTAAATTTGACAGTGTGGTTGTCTGTCGATAAAACTTTTTTATTTTGTAATCATTAAGCGTTTTATATACTAAAAGACTGGTCAAAGTTTCAAACTAAACCCTATGAATACTCTGCATAAATAGAATAACACAAACAGTTCCTAATTTAATTTTGCAATAGTTGTAAATTTGAAGTGACAACTGTCAAAACATATATATTTGATTGTTTTCAAAATTTGCACTTAACTATCTTTATATTTCACGACGAACTAATAATGGAGAGTCAATGGATTAATGATAATTGACGTAACAAGGGGAGCTGTGCATGTTCAAATTCCGATAATTAAATGTATATACACACGACATAATTAAATACATGGAAATCAGAAAAATCTGCAAGCGTATGAAATGAATGATAATGAGGATTATGCTCTTGTGGAAAATAAAGTATCTCAGAACAGTGGATTCAATGTGACACATGTTTAATTTGGTATCACTATATCTGTGCTGAACTTAATGATGAAGCTTGGTTTGTCTGATGCTACTTGGCTCTGTCCTAAATGCAACGCTTCTTCAAGCATGCAGCCTTTAACTTCCACTTCTTCCTCTAGAATGATACCATGCCCCTACTGTCCCAATTCCCTCTCTCATAAAAAATACAATGGAGAAAGAGGTCTCAAAATTCACAAAAGTCGTACTCACCGAAATCTACGCGTATCGCAATCGTCTTTGCCTTCATCGGAATATATCATCGATCAAATAGTAAATATGAAAATTTCAATCAAAGTCCTAAAACGAATTCCGAAAGGTGCTAGATTTGCTGCCGCTCTAAAACTAGCTGCAATTTTGGACACTTGTACAACTAAAAACGATCTTACCCCGTGGACCTCTGCTTTCACCTTCGCTTTCTCTTGCCTATGTGTCTTTCTTCTTCAAGAACAAATCCTTAACAAGACTAGGGAAAGAAAATATTCACAAAAATTCCTCCTTTCCTTTGAAGATTAAAACTAAAGACACGAGCTTTTCCAACCGAGTGATATCTAAGATCAGTGAGGGTGACATCAGTGGTGCTGTGAAAATTCTTTCCTCTACAGAAACATTGGCTCCTGTCAACAGAGACACATATGATAAACTCTTGGAGAAACATTCGGAGGTGCCTTCAACTTTAAATCTTCCGAGCCCACCTGAGGTTGTGGAATCTATATTGATTTCTGAAAAAGACGTGCGACAAGCAGTCTTTAGTTTTTCAAGTGGGTCAGGATCAGGAATTGACGGAATTCGTCCATAGAATCTAAAGGATTTGATTGGCTCTGGAAATGGCAAGGCTGGATCCAGGTTGCCGACCTCCTTAACTAAATTCTGCAATTTTCTTCTGGCTGGTCAAGTGAATAAATTGATTACTCATGTCTGTAGCAAACATTTGCGCCATCAATAAAAAAAGATGGCGGAATTCGCCCTATTGCTGTTGATGACTCTGCGCAGACTGACAGCAAAACTTGGATTCTACGTAGTTCGAGATAAACTGGCCACAAAGTTAAGACTACTCCAACTTGGGTTCGGTATCAGAGGTGGCTGCGAAGCAATAGTCCATTCAAATAGAACTGTTTTGGACCTCAACCAAGATCGAAACAAAGTTCTCTTGAAAATAGATTTCAAAAACGCCTTTAATACGGTTCACCGGGATAGGCTTCTTCACGCTGTGAAACAAATAGTGCTTGAACTTTTCTCTTTCATTTGGCAAGCATATTCAATTCAAACTCTCCTAACTTTCAGAAAATGGACGATAGCATCTGCTTCCGGATGTCAGCAAGGAGACCCTGGACTTATTTGCATTTCTATTCACCCAATAATCGAATCGTTGACATCAGAGCTAGTCATGTTTTACTTGGACGATGGAACTATTGCTGACGAACCGGAATCTGAACTGAAGGGCTTTACCACGATAATTAAAAAATGCAGAAAGTTTGGACTCACTGTGAATCCTTTGAAATGCGAGCTACACTTTGTTGGGAAATATGACTCCTCCATTCAACATTTCGACACTATACCGCCTGGAATAAAAATCATAACTGATCTATTTCTGGTTGGTTCTCCAATCACTGCAGGATCTTGTGCCAGCATTTATGATTCAAAGATTGCTGAGATGGACCTCCTCTTCGAAAGACTTAAATTATTTAAAAACTATCGCGAGCTTACTATCTTCTACCCCATTGTTTGCGATATCCAAATGAATTTATTTAATGTGAACATCGCCTCTTTGACTTTAAAATTCTTTCATACAAAAAATTGATAACAAAGTCAAAGCAACTATGGAGTTTTTAGTCAACTGCTCTCTATCACCGGAACAATATTTGCTGACTTCACTTCCCATCCGTAATGCTGGCATTGGCATCCGTCGAATAGAAGATCTTTATTTGCCAGCCTTCTTATCTTTAGTGCACGCAATCTGGAATCTCGTCAAATTGATGTTTAAGATTACCTGATGATGAGCCCCAGATCTCATATTTGAATGAAGCAATGGCAAATTGGTCACTTCTGAATCTGGATTTGATTCCTATTCCAGTCCTATCTGCCCAGCGAATTTGAGATAATATCAACGTGGATAGAATTTTGGCAAATATAAGACTAGGGAAGTCTGAATCACATGTTTGACTAACTGCACTCGCTTCTCATTCTGTGGGAATACTCTTGAATAACCATTCAATTAGAATTTCAATTGGACTCTGTCTTGAGTGCAAGATTTGCATACCACACACCTGTTTTTTACGGAAGAGGTAGATGAATATGGGCATCATGGCCTACACTGCTCGAAAAGTGCAGGACGACACTACAAACACCAGGAACTAACAACATCATCATGCCTAGTCTTGGATCTATTAAAATACCAAGCCGTTTGGAGCCCTCTGGGCTTTTTAGAAAAGATGGAAAACGTGCCGATGGCATGACATTAATTCCATGGGAGAATGGTCAGTGCTTAATTTGGGACACCACTGTATCTGACACTATTGCCCCTTCTTATGTGGATACTTCATCAAAGAAAGCGGGTGTAGTAGCAAAGAACGCTGCCACTGCAAAAGAGCTTAGTTCAAGAACCCACTTTTTAATTTTTCTGCCATTTGACGTTGAAACTTTAGGACCCTGGTGTGATGAAGCCCTTCAAGTCATGAACAAACTTGAAGGTTTATTAGCTCTACATACTGGAAAACCCAGATCTCATTCATATGTTGTTCAAAGAATAGGAATCACCATTCAGAGAGAGAATGCAATCTCGGTCATGGGAACCTTTGTTCACTCTGAAACTTTTTCGGATATTTTTTATATACTATAATTTTAAGTTTTTCTTTTTACCTTTGGTATACGTGATATGTTAAAAAAAAAACGTGGTAAAAAATTGTTAACCAAAACGTTGTTTAATAAAATTTAAAAAATTTGAGAGTCACAGGTATTAATTAAGTAAGTTATAGTTTCTTTAAATCTATAGAATGTAAAGGTTAGCGGTTTCTAAATACAAAGAGGTATGTCGAATTAGATGTTTTTTATGAGCATAACCTATTGTAGATTACATACGTTCAAAATATCGTTTACAATAAATTATGAAAATGTTAAAGCACTCCAGAAACCTGGACACTAGGAGTTGACAGTCTGTTTTGAGATTATTATACATTTTTAATATACAATAATGTCGTTTATCTCTGAAGTTTGGCTTATATTTCAACAGATGGTTATTTACCAAATCTCAATTTGTTTATTTATAAGGAATTCAACTGTTGTATGACCCACTCTGGAAAAAATCAAATTTTTGCCTAATATAAAGTCAAATTCTACGTAACTCTATAGTTTGATACCATAATCACCACTGCTGGAATATTTTTCTTACAGAAGCCAACGGTCCACTCATATAATGCATACACTGAAATACACGGAATGTTTACCTACCTGTTCGCAAATTTGTGAAGCTAGTTGAAAACAATCATCTACATCTTGAACATCAAAGTCATCGCCCCATAAATCATCTAAATCAGTTTTTTGTTTCTTCGAATAAGCTTGATTAAAATCTCCTAAACGTTTGGCCATATTACACAATATAATACAAAAAAACAGTATTCAATAAATAACTACAAATTACACAAAGGACACGATCGTTAAAGAATAATTCAAATTTAAAACATAACAAGAATTGACAATACCGAAATAAGGTTAACTATAACAATGATCTATCTAGCCTACCGTCACCGTTACTATTGCATATTGCCTATTTTTACTTGAACACTGTGATTATATTAACTATATACGAAGATTCTACCCCTCCTGTTAAATACGTAAAGGCCAGTTGCACCGTATAGTTAAAGCCAAGATTTAAACTAAAGTAGGGTTTTACAACTGAAATGCGTTTGCACCGCTGCTAAATCATAGATTAAACCGAGATTTAATAAAGTCCCCGTTTGAGTCGACTTAAACCCAGGCTTAAATCTAAAAGAGCCATTTCTTTTACAATGACAAATGAAATTCCTCTTTTGACTTTTCTCCTGCTGTCAATGACATTACCTAAACTGTTTATTTCTAAAATAATTATTAGTAGTAGTAATTATTACAAACATTGTTATTCGTTGCAATGAGTGTCTAAAAAACCTGAGTTTGGTTATACTGGGTTTGACGTGAAAAACCAAAATCCAAAGCATCATGCAACAGATCGTCCCACAGAACAAATTCCATTTTAATACTTTTTTAGTATATTAATATTGATTTTAAAGCAATTAAGTGTATTTATTGGGTTCAACGTTGCAGCATTGCCTAATAAATTTGGCAGTCGACGGTTTTAGGTATAGAAAACCTTCTTACATTTCAAAGGCAGAACTCAGGTAGGTCTTATATTTAACTGAAATGTATGAAATCCCTAGAAACGTGCTACGTTGCCACGAATACTTTAAACAAACAGAGACTTTATAAAGCTTGATTTTCTGATATGCGGTGCAACAAGAACTATTTTTAAGCAAGGCTCAAGTGTAAAGCTGAGTTTTATAAAGTTAGGGTCAATTGAAAAACGGTGCAAACGGGCTTTAAAGTTAAGTATCACATATCTAAAACTACACCAGAAATTTTTTTAATTAAAAATTGTTATCATAATAGCAATTCAACCAGATTAATAGCTATTAATAAAAAAAGTAGTAGAATGAGGTCTGTGTGAATGATTTATGGTTTTAAAGTATTGAACCCAATTTTTATTTTATTTATATATGTTTCAGCTAATGTTACAATGTTCATATACAATTTTAAAGAGTGACTGTAAAATTAACCTCACTAATTATACAATTCAATAACAATCTATTTCAGGTCTATCTATGCTTCAATCTCAAGCAAATGAATAAAAGCCACACGATTTAATTCTAAAATCAAGATACGAGACATATTTGACGCTATCCTTTTTCATTATAAACAACATTGGTTTACACTATTCCGACAAAGAAAACGAGATATACAAAATAATCACTAAAGTGCGATAGAATTATGAGTGTATGAACAAATTTTATTATAAAATTTCCCCTTTGATATGCTCTGTAATATAAATCATATAAACTATTTTAAATTATAACCATGTAAGGCGTTTGAAAGGAATAAACTGCGCATAAAGCCATGTTTTTTCTATTCACGACAACGGTGAAGGATCTAGCTGGTGTATATTACTCACGGGATCCTTATAAACGCCTGTAACAATGGATCTCGAGCCCGACATCAATGTGGATTTTTAGTGGGAATGTTCCTACTTCGGCAAAGAATAGTCATACACAGCGGATATAAAATCCTTTATCACTATAAAAAAATATATAGCCTATATAAGTTTTTCCATTGCTACGTGCGTAGACGTAGCCGGAAGAAAAGTAAATACCAGACTAACTACCAAACGCGGAGAGTGGGGAGATTCACCTACATACCAAGAAAACAAAAAAAAAGCACGTCGCCCACGATTATTTATTAACAAATAAAAAATAAATAAGGGATTCTGTACAAACGAGCAAAAACAATAAATTAAGCGTTTCTATTTCAAAGCAAACAATTATGTGATATGAACAATTTAGTACTTTAGATACGAAGTGCGCATCTCGTATTTTACACAAAATAAAATTAATCAGTAGTAAATAAACATGTGGGAGCTTTTGTCAAGCGTTTTGTTTTTAAAATTGCACCTAATACTTTCTGTAAAATAAACTAATCAGTAGGAAAGAATTAACGTGGGAGAGCTTTTGTCCAATATTCTTTTAAATTGTACATAATACCGTTTGTAAAATAAATCAATCAGTAGGAAAGAATAAGCGTGTGTTTGTCAAACATTTTTAACAATGGTACATTACACCTGTAGATCGATAATATCGATTCGCAGCAACAAACAATAGTCCTACAGTGTCACGTTTCTTATCAGGTAACTACACCAAACGCTGATGCGGAATATGCCATTGATATACACAAAAGAAAACAAGTTATATACCTGTATGTGTCTGGATATTTTGCTTACAAGTCATCGGGGGTGAGTCAGCACTGCAACGTCATGGTGGTCAGGATTCATTCACCCTGCTACCGTAAGTGCAGCAGCGGTCTACAGACAAAAGCAGTTGGTCTACATAAAGAAAGAACCCATTTGGCCTCCAGCTAAGAGCTAAAAAAGAAACTCTGATTAGAATGGGTAAGCGCGGGAAAACTCACCAATACACGCAAGATACCTCCTACTTGTCTAACAAAAAAACGTGCATTGCTTTTGAAGTACTGCGACGAATAATGTAGAAAATATTTCAACGCACAAGCTGAAGAATCAAACTTAAAATGGGTTTAAATAACACGAGTTCGAACTGCAATCCTCGCGTTATCGAAGTGCAATTAGCAAAACTGGAAAACACGCTATCAAATAATAGTAGGATCTATCATTTCGACAAGTCTTTAAATGGGAAACACCAGAGAAAGCAATTATACGTAATCGGATTGTTAAAAAAATTAACGGATATCTAAAACAAGGTATTGACTATTTAATTTATCGAATAAATTTTCGTTTTAAAAGCAAAAAGGATTTGAGTTAAAATTAAGTTAACGCGGGCTTAAAAAAAACAGGTAAAATAGATAGGATATTCTTAGAGAATTTAAGAATATGAATGGAATTTATTCGAGCGGGTAATGACTTAATCATGGGAAAAAAGGTAATTAATTTATCCCGAAAATAAACGAAACAGCGTAATAAAACAAAATAAAGATAACAGAAAACGCTAAATTACAATATATAATCTCAAACTTTAAATGTGAATCAACGTTAAACCTCGAAAAGTTTAAAATTTTTTTGATATTTGCAAGACTTTTATGCAAATATCATTACACATAAACTTTGATACCATAAATCAGTATTTTATTGAAGTCAATGTGGTACAAAGTAGCTAAACTATACAAGTACTATTTTAGTATCAACAAGTAACAACTGCCGTACGCCGTACTTTCTCCTTTTACATTGGTTCTACCGACTACATCGCAGGGTGTTAAATCAAATGTTGTTGCGCCAATTGCAACATATGATAACTGAATATGTTTTTGTTATTTTATAAAGGTAGACCTAGATTAGACTCTTCCACACAGATAACGAAATATGTGAGCCGTAGGAATTTCAGGGAAACGTGTAAGTTAGCTCAAAATAGAACACAATGGAGGTACCCGTCCAACCAGTTTTAGGACTGAAGATCTATTAATGATGATTTTATTAACACCATGCTACATACATCGACGTAGCCTAAAAAAAATAACCAAAGAAAGAAAATGACCGGGCTCAATCGGTGAGTAGGTGGGGTATTTTACATACAAAATCAAAGAAAGGCCCGAAATAAAAATATACTCACTCATGCACAATTAAACATATATAAACAAAAAACCTCTAATTTACAAAAAAAATATGTGCAAAAGCACAATTGTTTCGTTTATATTGTAAATAATTTACAGCTAGTTTTAGGGCCGCAAGAAGAAGCACGCTGTATTGCGTGCGCGAAATTCCCACGAAGAAAATAGAAACAAGAAAAATATATCGAATGCTTTCGTCGTGTATAAGGAAGAAAAAGTGAATATTAATTTGTTTAACTAAATACCCAGAGCTCCAAGTAATATTGGTGTTATCAAACGTGATTAGCAAACTTGAACCACGGTTTTTCGGATAGCTCAATACCCTATTTCAACGAGTTTCCGATTGAAACAATCGAGAAAGTACTTACACGCTATCGCAAGGTATAACGAGTTCACGGATACCTAAAATAAAGTATTGACTATTTAATTTATAACAAATTCGCACCAAATTGGTTTAAATGAAAATCGCTAGGAAGCGTACTTATTATAAAACGGCAAGATATACAGTATGTTGTTGTAGGATTGAAACTGAATCTACGTGCATGAATGATGTAAGAAAAGGGGAGGTTTTAATTTAATCCTAAAATAAACGTAACAACCAATTGCATACAAAAGTGACCAAGCTTAAAAATACGTATTACAAGAAGTAGCTCACGACCGTAATGACCATATTCTTTGTATGCATTTAACCTTAGCTTAAGATTTAAGCGGGCTTAACAATTTTATTTTTTATGCACCGAACTGGCAAGCAGTTTTAAACTCGTTTAAAGTTAAGCCTTTGAATTTGACGTTTTAAATAACTATACTCAGATTATTATTGTCAACCATAGCCCCTGTTGTGGTTATTCCCCGTGAAAAGAAAACCTAGCTTTTATTAATATACTTTAATAAATAACGAAAAATACATAATGACAGACAGTTCTCGATTAATTACAAAAAAAAACTTTCTCTGACAATTACCTTGGCAACATATACCTACGTCCTAAGCAAATTTTTTAAATACTATAACACTTCCCCTTAAACTAAAATTGCCCAACAAAACAAAGAAAAATCATATTTGATCAGCATCACATACTGCCAGTTCAACCATTCCAATCAAGTTGTGTAAGAATTCAAAACAAACTCGTGGTATAGGTTTCGTTAGTATATCTGCCGCCTGTTTATTCCCAGACACATATTCAATATCAAAAGCACAATTTTGATATTGTTCGCGAACATAGTGGTAACGTATGTCGATATGTTTCGAGCGTTTATGGTATTCCGGGTTTTTAACTAGTCGGATAGCACTTACGTTGTCGATATGTAGAGTAGGAGTTTTCTTTAGTGGTGTAATTTCATTCAGTAATCGAAACATCCAAACACACTCCTTGGCCGCTTCGCTTGCTGCCATATACTCAGCTTCAGTTGATAAAGCGACTGATTGATGATGTTTACTAATCCATCCAATAACTCCACCACTGTACTTTGTTAAAACTCCAGATACCGATCGTCGTGTGTTCACATCATTTGCGTAGTCAGCATCCCTAAAAGTTTCCAAAAATTGGGATTCAGCAATAGCTCGATAGAGAATACCCCATTTAGAGCTTCCTTTGATGTATTTCAAAATTCGTTTGACCATTTCCCAATGTTTTTTTTCAGCCTTGTAAAGATAGGGACTAACATACCCCACAGCAAACGCGATATCCGGTCGTGCATAATGCTTCCGCCTCTCGATATGGTACGTTAGCCCTCGTGTTAACCATATCTTTCGAACGTACTTCTTCCGAAAGTGAGCCTGGTTCAATAGGTGTCAATACTGGATTTGTGTGGGTCATATTAAAACGTTTTAAAATAGTGTTAGCATATAATTCTTAATCAATAAAAATGCTGCCATCGTCCAGTCGTTTAATCCGTATATTTAAAAAGGAATCTACCGTATCTGTAGTTATTTGAAATTCAGTTGATAGACGCTTTATGAAATCTTTTAATAATAATTCATTTGATGCAGCGATTAATCCGTCATCAACATACAGCGCCAACAATAGTCTTTCGGTTTTGGAAATGCTCTGCACGATACAATATAAACATGTGTCAGCTGTGCTTTGTCAAAGACCAAATGATGCTAAGAACTCACTTAGTCGTCTGTTCCAGCATCTTGGCGATTGTTTGAGCCCATATAGTCCCTTGATCAGATGGCGAACACTGTAGGTATCATCTTCGTATTCTTCAGGCTGCTACATATAAATTTCTTCATCTAAATTGCCATAGAGACAGGCAGTTTCAACGTCGAATTTCATTAAGTGGAGTTTTTCGTTTGCTGCGATACTTAATACCGCGCATATAGTATCAAAACGTACAACTGGACTAAACGTTTCAAAGTAATCGAAACCACTGCGCTGAGAAAATCCACGGACTACTAAACGAGCTTTGTAACGCTGAATGTTACCATCTGTATTTCTTTTAACTCGATAAACTCATCGATTGGTGATAGGTTTATGCCCTTTTGGCAATTGAACTAACTTTCAAGTACCATTTCCATGTAATGAAGCCATTTCATCATCCATTGCAGCTTTCCACTGAACAGCCTGTTTTGAACTTACAGCTTCGGTAACCATCAATGCTATCTGAATAACCGACGAGTACAGCCTTCTGACTTTCCGCATCCCATTTTTTGCGGTTCTGATCAGGAACGCGAATGTAGCAGTTAGTACCAAAAATATGTAAATTATCAATCCGTGTTTTTCCAGTAAAGACTTCATATGGAGATTTTTCAATAATGGAACTTGGACCTGTACTATTCAAAATGTAAACAGCCGTATTGACTGCTTCGCCCCAAAGCGATTTTGGCAAGTCTTTTGCTAAAAGCATTGTACGTGCTAATTCAACAACTGTTCGATTCGTACGTTCGGCACTTCCGTTTTGTTGTGGTGTGTAAGGATTTGCTGTTACAAATTTTATACTACTATCTGCTAATAGGCCTTTACTTTAAAATTTTCAAACTCTGAGCAACCATCGCTCATGATCATTTTTATGCTTTTTCCGGATTGTTTTTCTACAAAATTTATGCATTCAACAACTTTATTAAAAACATCCGTTTTTTCTTTAAGAAAATAAACCTGCCGAAAACGTGAGTAATCATCAGTGTAGCAAATGAAATATTTTGAACCACCAATTGAAGTTTTTTCCATTGATCCGCATAGGTCAACGTGAAGTATTTCACCAACAGCAGTTGCCCGTTGCATCCGTGATTTAAAGGTGAATCGATGCTGCTTTCCCTCAATACATGCTCCACAAAATTCTTCATCGTGTTTAATGTGTATGCCTTATCTAATCAAGAACCTTTTTAACGTGACGTTTATTTTGATGTGCAAGACGTTCGTGCCAAATTTGTAACCTAATTTGTTCTGTCAAATTAGCTTCAATTTTATTCATTATGCTTATTTTAATAAGCATCTTAAACAGACGACCTGATCGTACGGCAATCGTGCGCGTTACGTTGTCTTTTACGAATATACACTGGTTTTTTGTGAATTTCAACTCCATGCCTTTTTTCTAGGGCCGCATTTACCGAAAATAAATTATGACGAAAATCGGGAACGTATAGAACATCGTCCATATGACAATTATGCCATTCCCCATTGACATTCGCCTTAAAGTATATACGCCCTTTTCCAAGTGCCTGCATAGTTGTATTGTTGCCCATTCGTATATATTGAACATGAAAATCTCGAAAATGCTGTAAACCAGTTATAGCACTTTGTCATGTGATCTGTTGCTCCAGAATCAAGTATCCAAGAATCGTCGTCTAATTCGTTATTCATTATGTTGCGAAACTACAAAACTTCCTCAGACAGGCAATTATTTGCAGTGTTACAAGAGTTGCGCAGATGTATGACGGGTTAGAATATACTTTTATATTCGGTTAAACCACACCATAAGAACAACTGCAAAGTCAATTTAACTTCTGTATATTTTGTAACTATAACACTCAAATACAGTTGCCTCTCTTTTTAAAGTGAACAAGATATTTTAGCAAGATTAAACATAATAAATTGACAATTAATTGACTTTTTTTAAAAATATTTTTATCTATCCTTTCAAATCTATTTTCCAGCCTACTTCAATTATTTTGTCCTGTTTTAACTTCTAAACATTCTTCACACTTCCACCCAGTGCAGCGTTAGTTCACGGATGCTGTACTCTCTTCCAAATTTGGTTTTTCTACTTGTAGCACCGCTAACTTGAACGCCGGTCTTTCATAAATGCCGCTACTGGTTTGAACCTTAGCCCTCCTTACTATTCCGTCACGAGCTTTAAGAACTTGTATGATCCTACCTTTTGGCCAATTACATCTAGGTAGGTTTTTATCGCAAATAACAACAATGTCACCCTCCTTAACGCTTGGTGATTGGTCATGCCATTTAGGACGTATCAATAGTCGTGGTAGGTACTCGGTTACAAATCGACGCCAATACTTGTCTGCAAATTGCTCCCTGTATAGGTAACTAGTTTTTTGGACTTTTGCGTCCAGATCAATAGAACTCATTAGTTTTTTGCCGTTTGTCGATCCTACTAAAAAATGATTTGGTGTGAGCGCTTCAGACTCTTCACTGTCTAAAGGTAGATAAGTGAGTGGTCTCGAGTTGACAGTATTCTCAGCCGCGATTAGGCAGCTTTGAAGGAGTGGGTCAGTGGGTGTTCTTGACGGTAAAGCATCATACAGTGCAAGTTTAACCGATCTCACAAGACGTTCCCATGCTCCCCCCATATGTGGGGATAGAGGGCAATTGAAATGAAACGCCATCTCCGGGCTAACAAATTCTTTGGCTATTATCTGAGGGTCAAGTTTCTTCAGTTCTTCTTTGAGAATGCGGTCTGTGGCTATAAAGTTGGTCCCTCGATCACAGTAGATATGTCTTGGCTGACCTTTTCTATTAATAAAATTCTTAAAGCAAAGGATGCAATGGTCAGCATGTAGTCTATGTGCGATTTCTAAGTGTAGTGCCCGGATGGTAAGACAGGTGAATAGGACGCTCCAGCACTTCTCAATTCTTCTTCCGACAACAACATTGATGGGTCCAAAATAATCCACTCCTGTATTGGTGAACGCAACAGTGTTGGTAGCAAGTCTACACGAGGGAAGTGGGGACATTTCTGGCGTTTTGGGCACAGCTTTCATAATTTTGCAAACCTGGCAATCTCGGCGTATTTTATTCAGACATCTTTGCAGTTTGGCAATGTAAAACGTCTGTCTAATTTGATTTACTATGGTTTCGTGGTTATGGTGCAAAAATAAATTATGGTAGTGTTGAATTATTAACACCGTGAAACGGCTTTCAGGCGGTAGTATAATGGGTCTTTTCGACTCCCAATTCAGGCAGTTTGCAGCATCCAATCTTCCTCTCACTCTTAACACCCCTTCTTGGTCTAAATACGGTAACAATCCAAATATTTTACTTGACCTATGGACAGTCGATTGGAGTAAGGCTGATGAATTTTTTTGTAGTTCTCTGATCTCTTCAAAATAGTATTCCCTTTGGACTAAATGAATCAACACATTTCGTGCTCGAGTAAGCTCTTCAGAGGTCAAAATATTAGTGACTTTGAGAAACTTATTGGCACGGAAGTTAATGAATCTGTGTACGTATGCCATCGTACGTAGCAATTTATTATATGTGCTAAACCGTTCCAACATTACTGGAGAGCTCATAACTTCGTGAGCTGCAACAGACTCTGTGGTTTCACAATTTGCTATGATATCTATAGGTCAATATTCCTCGTTCAAATACAAGAATTCTGGTCCCTTGAACCACCGATCAGATACTTTTAGCGAGGGTAGACTAGCCCATTTCGTTGCTTCATCCGCCACATTCAGTTTACTAGGAACATATCGCCAGTTTGATGTCAGAGAGTTGTCCTGTATTTCCGCAATGCGATAGGCAATAAACTTGCAAAATTTTCTCGGATCTTCTGACCGAATCCAACTTAATACGGTTACAGAGTCAGACCAATAATGGATCTTACTGACTGTAACAGCTAAATGTCCGAGGATACTTTTTGCAAAACGCGCCCTCAATACCGCACTTTCCAGTTCCATCCATGGAATTGTTTGTAACTTTATTGGTGCGATTCGAGTTTTCGCACCTAACAGCGTACATTCTGTAGTATTTCCTTGGATTATTCCTAAATATGCTACAGCTGCACTGGCGTTTTCGCTTGCATGGACAAATATGTGCAGTTCCACTGCAGAATTAAGCCAATTAGTAAACGTATTTAAATAACATCGCAGAATCGCAAGTTTTTCTATCACTAATAAGTGTTTCAGCCACATAAGCCATTTTTCATGCTGTTTGTCGGTGATAGGTTCATCCCAGGTTATCTTACTTCGCCAAATCTCCTGAAGTAGTATTTTTAAATACACTAAAAAATTTGATATAAGTTCTAGGGGGTCATAGATAGATATCAAGGTCCGCAGAATTTCGCGTTTAGTTGGTTTGCGTACTCCTTGTAAAACGTCCTTGTTCGCTTCGTTAAAGTGTAGTGAAAATTCAAAACAATCGGTATTTAAATTCCACCACATACCATAGACCATTTCTGTTTTATCTTCACAGTTAACATCTAAGCTGAATCGGGCTGGGTTTGGTGGCTCTGAAGAGTTCTTTTCTAACATAAATTTCTGTGAATTGGAATACCATTTTCTAATTTCGAAGTTAGCTTTTGAATGGATAAGCGTAACTTGTTTGGCGTTTTCAAGGGCCTCGGATTCTGTGTCTGCAGTGTCCAACAGATCATCCACGTAGTGGTTTTTGATGATCGTTTCAACAGCTTTAGGGTATACTGCAGCGAACTTAGTCGCGTTATAGTTTTTAACAAACTAGTAAGTAAGTAAGTAGATTTATTGCATAACTCAATATAGGTTATTAAAGTATAAAACAAAATATTATACTATAAAGCAAATTATTAAAATACAGTTAATAATATAATTAGTTTTCATTTCTACAACTTAAAATATAATTTTTTAAATTACTCTTGAATTTTTTTTGAGAAGGCTGATTTGTAACTGATTTTGGTAATGTATTATATATCTTAACGCCATAATGAAATACATTTTTTGTGGTTATCGTTTTATTCTTCTTGTATATATAGTAATTGTCTGCTTGTCTTGTGCTGTAGTTATGTATATCTGACACTTTAATTAAGTTGCTAACCAAGTACGAAGGCAGCAAACCATTTATAATTTTATATATAAAAACCATACTATTATATTTCATTTGTTCCTGAACATTTAAAAAATTAAGCCATTCTAAAATTTTACGGACTTTGGCAAATCTGCTACATTTTAATAAACATCTCATTGCACGATTTTGTATCTTTTGCAATCTTTCCAAATCACCTTGGTTTGAGACAAATAAAATGGTGCTGCAATATGTTAGATGTGGATAAACTATTGCTCTATATAAAGTTATTCGAGCAAAACTTGATAGCTTTGCACTAACTCTTCTCAGAAATCCAACCATTTTGCTTACTTTATTTATAACCATCTGTAGATGCATTTTAAAAGTTAATTTTCGGTCGATTATTACGCCAAGGTATTTAATGTTCTCTACCAGTTCAATATCAGACCCATCTATTTGTACATTCCTATTTTCTGTTTTTATCATTTGATAACTTCTATCATTCGTTAACAACATCCATTTTGTTTTATCAGCATTTATCTTCAGCTTATTTCCAACTAAATATTTGCTAATTCTTATTAAGTCACTATTTACAGATTGAATCAGGTTTATTACATTTGCACCTTCAGCATATATTAAAGTGTCATCAGCAAACATATGCATCTTTGTTACCTTCACTACATTCACTATATCGTTTATGTAAATTATAAAAAGCAATGGTCCCAAAATACTTCCTTGTGGAACACCCCACTCAATTTCTGCTTTATTAGATGTTTCCCGTTGCCATCTCGTTTCTTGCTCCCTGTTTTGTAGGTAGTCTTTAAACCACTCTAACGCATTGTCTTTAACTCCATATTTTTCCAATTTTTGAATGAGAATATTTCTACTTATAGTCTCAAATGCTCTTTTGTAATCTATAAAGACTGCACACACTGCCTTTCCTTTATCCATTGATTCTTTCCAGTCATTTATAATTAGCTGAATCGCTGTTTCACACGAGTGTTTCGTTCGAACACCAGACTGATAGGTGGTTAATATATTAGTCTCATCCAAGAATTGCTTCAGTTGCTTATATATTACTGTTTCTAATACCTTTTCAATTGTGGCCAACATATTTATAGGCCTGCACTCTTCGCATTTCTTTGTTGATACTACTTTTTGAATTGGTGTAATTGTTGATATCTTTAAGTCCTTGGGCACAATACCATGCATAAGAGACATATTTATTATTTTTAGTAGCGGATAACCAATAATATCAAAAAGTTCTTTAAGAACTCTACTGTTTACACCATCCGGGCTGCTTTTATTTGCTTGCTTATATACCAATTCTTTTAGTTCATGTATTTTTTAATAATTTAAAAGTACTTAATTCCTTCAGACTTGTACGTATTTGGTCGTGAAACTCAAACTTTTCAATACCAATTGATGATGTAATTTCTGTTATACTATTTCTGAAGTAAGTATTGAAGTTTTCAGCAATAGTCTTGTCATTAGTTTCTAGTGTATTCTCAAATATAATGTGCTTACTATTTTGAATACGTTCGGTTTTTAATACAAGTTTTAAAGTCTTCCACATTTTTACTGGGTTACCTTTATTTTCATCTATTTTCTTTTCATAATATTTAATCTTAGCTCTACGGATCATGAATATCACATTATTTCTGCATTCTTTGTATGCTTTCCAATCTTCCATACTTCTTGTGAATGTAAATTTTTTATAAAATTTATTTCGTATATTAATTACTTTTTTGTATTTCTCCATTAAACCATAATTTTGAACTATTTTGTGACACCTCCTTGTCATATGAATTATGGTCAATTGCATTTTTAATGTTTGTGTAAAATGTTTTATAAAGTTTATCGATGTCGGTTATTTCATACTTCCAATCTGCCAATATTAACTCGTTCTTTATGGCTTCATAGTTAAGAATTTTCGTTATTTTGCTTTCTGCATCAACTTGGAGTTTTTGTGTGATGTGACTAATGTCTGCAACAACAATACTATGATCTGTAACTTTTGGAGTGTGCCATACTGTACTTTTTAATCCATTATTATTAGTTATCACTAAATCTATTAATGTTTCAGATACCTTAGTAATTCTTGTACTCTCAGAAATTAGTTGTACAAATCCACAGTCCTTTACAATATTTTTTAACTTAATTGTATAGAAATCATTAATTTTATTCCAATCAATATTATAATCCCCAATCAGAATGATATCTTCACTACCACGTGATTCTACTAGAGCTTCTAACAAATTCTCCAACAGGTTTAGAAAATTTGCACAACTTCCACTTGGTGAACGGTAAAACGCAGCTATATTTATAGTTCTACTATTGAACTTAATATTACCAACAATACCCCAATATTCTAAATGGAGGCTATACTCTTTTAATATTTCAAACTGTAGAAATGACTGATAGTAAATTATGACACCTCCTGTGTGTCGTGAACTAGAATCAACCCTACCTAAACTGTATCCTTTAATGCCTATTTCATTACTTTCAATACAATTTGTCAGATGTGTTTTTGTTAAACATACCAATATTGGTTTCTCTCGATTGATTAGCTGTTGTATCTCGTCAAAATGTATAATTAAGCCTTGTGTATTTAAGCATAAAATTATTGACTTATAGTCTGCTGTTGTATTTAAACATCTAGAAGGTAATTGCTATAAGTAGTTTATTTTACGCTTTTGTAATTCAATAATCCTTTTAAAACATGTACAATTATAGTCCCATACTGTATGCTGCTCATCTAATATTTAAACTGAGCTGAATTGGGAGAACAGGCAGCACCAAAGGTCATTACGGTTACCACATAAGTATTTAAAGGTTTATTAGGATCCCCTTCACGCCAGTAGAAACGCTGAGAATGCTGATCCTGTTCTCTTATACCCCCCTGTAAGAACATTTCTTTAATATCTGCGCTGTACCCAATTTTCCTTTCCCTAAATCTAAGCAAAATCCCATATAAGGACGCTAGTTGGTCGTCACCTTTCAAAAGCATTGAATTTAGCGATACCCCATTAACAGCAGCCTTGGCGTCCCAAACTATTCGAAATTTTCCTGGCTTGTTTGGATTTAGAACGGGAAATATGGGGAGATACCAGATTCTTTCATGTTTTTGACAGAGTTCTTCATCTGATAACCTCCTAATGTACTTCTTAGCTACGAATTCATTTATTTGTTGATTCAACTTCACACCCAGTTCAGGATCATACTTTATTCGTCTCTCTATACAGTTCAATCTCCGCAATGCCATTTGTCTGCTGTCAGGAAAATTAAACGAATCAAACTTCCAAATCAAACCAATTTTATACTGATTGTCTTCTTGAATCAACGTAGACTGCATTATCTTATGTGCCCGTTTAGATTCCTTTGAAGCGATGGTTTTGGTTGGGGTAATTCCTAAACTTTCTAATGAGAAAAATTGTTTAACCGCCTCATGCAGTTCTTGTTCGTCATGCGATTTGGACGAGCATTGGCAAATGTGATAACTATAATTTTGTGGCTCAGGCGGCCCCAAGGCAAACACTGTCCAACCTAGTCTACATTTAGCCGCAATCGGTTGCTTCTCGGCACCCTCTCTCACCTTGAGTGGCACTGCTAAATCCCAATTATCCAGGCCAATAAGAATCTGTGGATTGACATCGTAATAAGAGTCTATAGGTAATCCGTTGAGGTAGGAATATTCTTGTTTGAGCGTAGAAGAATTTAAAGTTTGTACTGGAAGGTCTAGAGTTTTAACTGTGCGAGCGGGACGATTATAAAATCGCGTAGCACCTTGAAAGCTTCCGCCAATACTGATTAGGATCCTTTGCAACTGGTTTTCAATTCGTTGATGCGTACCCGTCCATCTTAAACATAATGGTTCATTATCGCCCTGTACATCTAATTTTCTAGCAACACTTTCGTTAAGCATTGTGATAGATGAACCTTCATCCAAAAAGGCATATGTATCAACCGTCTTGTCTCCATTCATTAATTTTACTGGTAGTATCCGGAACCTGATACTTTGATTCAAGGCTTTATGACACACACTAAATTCTGCATTAGAAACGTCATTGCGAACGGTCTCGCATAATAATGGGGTTTTAGGAGCTGATCCCAATTCAACATCTTTGTGAAGAAGAGGGTGATGCTTATTTTGACACTGTGTTTGATCGCATTTAACTGGAAATCTACATGGGAAGCGATGTTTTTTCAAGCATAATTTACAAAGATTAAGTTTTTTAACAGTCTCCCATTTTTTGTCCAAAACATACGCTTTGAACTTACTGCACTCAGCGATGGATCTACAACTACCCTGGCATAATATACAAGTGGTTCGTTTATTGTTAGTAAAACTACTTGTAGGCTCATGGATATTGAATCTTCCTTTTTGATGCTTTTTGTTGTAGATATCTAAAGTGGGTAGAGATGTCCAAACATTAGTGGCTAGATGGTATAACCAATCCGCAAGGTTAGTAAGGCCAGAGAACTCATGCTTAGTACTACGATAAATAGCCCAATTTATCTTCAGCTGGGAAGGTAGTTTTAGAAGAATTTCTTGCATTAGATTAGGGTTGTTTAAATAGTCTTTCATATTGGCCGCTTGTAAAGAAATGCACAGATTTTTGACCGCTAAAGCGAATTCAATTAATCTCTCAAGTTTATCATCTCTTGGGGGTGGTTGATGACGGATAGTCTTTATGTAAGTTTCTAGAACTTGCTTCGGTCTTATAAACAGTAGTTTTAGAGTAGAGATGATATCAGGTACACATTCCGGCAGCGTTAGAAAACTGCAAACAGCCAACTTAGCAGGTCCATTCAAACTTTTCTGTAGCCGTAATAGATTTTCGCAATTGCTAAAACCGCAAAGCTTGGTGGACTGCTCATAACTACTAACGAACAAAGGCCATTCTTGTGGATTTCCGCTGAACATTGGCAGCTCTTTCGATATGTTTCTTCTAGCAGCATACTGTTGTGTCGTTAGTTCTAACTCCTCTAAACGGACATCATGACCAGATTGTATGGCGGGTTTGTCAATGGGTTTTTTATGTCGATACTCGGAATTATTCCTCTGTGGGTAGCTCATCGAAAATTGTTGCAACTTGTGATTCCTACTATCATCTCCAACACGATCGCAACAATTCTCTATATCCAATGACAACATTTTATTCTGTAACGGATCTACCTTTTCAATTTCTTCATCTTCTAAATTTGGACTGTTATCAGAGTCTTCATCAAGAAGCAACCGGGCTTTCTCAGTTAATTCTCTTTTTTTTAAGCAAGTCTCTTTCCTCTTGTAGCAGCCGCAGCCTCCAGTTACGTTTGCTACTAGAAGTTGAACCAAGCTTGACACTTTCAGCATGGAAACTCAGTTTTGATTTGCCAGAAGTAACTGTTTTAGCTAATCGTGGTTTAGACTTAACTGAAGAGTTTTCCCTCTGTTGCATCATTGTTGTTGCTTGGCTCTTGGCAGTGCCTTTACCAGAGCCTAAATTCATGTTGTGGACGATACAAATAGGGCATTGCCAAGTGTCATTCTTGGCTACCTCATCTGTGACATCGACGCACTCATAGCAGCACCATTTCCTACAGTTAGTGCACTCTACCATCTCTGTCGCTCTGTAGGGTTTGTCACAAATTGGGCAGTGTTCCCTCATTTTCTTTTGCGACGAACTCATTTTGCGCATTTCTAGTAGACCGTAGCTATACATATTACTTTGGTCAATTTACAATTTTTTCTATTTCAGCTTTGTTCTTTAATTTCCAATGTATTTGAGCTTTTGTTGGGAAACTACGAAACTTCCTCAGACAGGCAATTATTTGCAGTGTTACAAGAGTTGCACAGATGTATGACGGGTTAGAATATACTTTTATATTCGGTTAAACCACACCATAAGAACAACTGCAAAGTCAATTTAACTTCTGTATATTTTGTAACTATAACACTCAAATACAGTTGCCTCTCTTTTTAAAGTGAACAAGATATTTTAGCAAGGTTAAACATAATAAATTGACAATTAATTGACTTTTTTTAAAAATATTTTTATCTCATCATTTTGTTTCATCATTTTGTTTTCGACCTTACTTAAGGTCGGTTTGGCAACTCTAAATTCTTTTCTTTTATCTATCCTTTCAAATCTATTTTCCAGCCTACTTCAATTATTTTGTCCTGTTTTAACTTCTAAACATTCTTCACACATTACTTCACTGACAAATGCATGTTTGATTATCCATTTTTCGATCGTACTTGCTTCCTTGTTTACCTTTTTGCCAGACTTCCATGCATGAGTTGGACAATTTTTGCGTATATGACCGAATTTATTGCAACCAAAACATTTAACATTTTGCTTGAGAGACTCTGATTGATCTGCTCTGCCTTTTGCTTTAGTTTTGCCTTCGTTTTGTGTTGCCCTTATTATCGTTTACATTTTTAACCGTTGTATTGGCCTAAGTGCAACTATATCATCTCGTTGACTAATCCTAGAGTTACGTCGTTGTTCATCTATTGATAAAATGTTGCGCAGATTATTGTACGTTTGTTGCTCCGTTGAGCGAGTCCAGAACGCTTGTCTAAGTGATTCATAAGTATCTGGTAAAACAATGCTGAAACTGTTGGTTTTACTCTGATGTTTTCCATTCGTAGAATTAGCTGATCATATCGTGATAGTAAATCCAGAACGTAAAGAATTCAGACTGCAGCATATGCGCAGCTTGTTGCCCAAGATATCCAAGATATCTCTTGCCGTATTACATTCCATAACTAAGGTCGCTGGTTTTGATTCTAGCATTCTTGTCAGTACAGAAATAGCAAGGTTGTTACTTCTATTCCATTTTCAACCTCCTTATTAAACATTATTTTTGTTGCTCCGTTGGTTCAGCAACCATTTGTTCAGGTTTTAAATAAACACCAATACATACTTCATATGCTCGATCGTGAGCAAGTAAAGCACCTCTTACGTTAAATTTTCAGAGTAACCAGTTGTCTGCACCTCGAAGCCGTTGGTCATTATTAGTCGTTGCAATTATCTCCATTGTATATACAAATTGTTAAATTCTTAGTTTAAAATCAAAAATTTAATTTTTGTTTTTTTTGTTCGTTATGATAGGATTAACCACGCTCTGCTACCATGTTGTGGTTATTCCCCGTGAAAAGAAAACCTAGCTTCTATTAATATACTTTAATAAATAACGAAAAATACATAATGACACAGTTCTCAATTAATTACAAAAAAAAACTTTCTCTGACAATTACCTTGGCAACATATACCCACGCCCTATGCAAATTTTTTTAATACTACAACAGCCCCGCATCTTACACTGATTTTACGAGTCAGACATGTTTTTTAATTTATATATTTATTGTTTTTAATAATGGATGTGGAAGATAAAATATTTTAGGAGATGATGCGAATATATTAGACATAATTAAGTTTGGATCTTCGTGTTATCTATCTTTACATCCGATCGAATTATATTATAGACTTGGCCGATTTAAGCCTTTTTCGAAAATTTTGATTGACTAAACCAACAGCGATTTCAGTGTTAGAAATGTTGGAGGAACATTCGGAAGTTTATTATTTCAACTCCGTGAATGCGTATTACATAGTTCGTTATTCAATAATCAAGATCAAGTGACAAGTCCATAATGCCGAGAGACTACTGAGGTTAAAATTCATTATATATTGCAACGTTGCCAAATTCATTTACTGCTTAGTTGATCTTTACCCCGCGTTTGACGGTGCAGATCTAAAAAGCTCGGCTTAATACTTGAAGCTCGTTTAAACTAAGCTCTATATACAGCAAATATGTCCATAAGTACATTATATGGAAACATGGGATCAAATTTTGGACTTTTGTTTTTATTTAGGGTTTATTTAGTGAAAATTATGAGAGTCAATAAAATAAAATCCTTCAGTTTATAATATATCAAGAGCGGCAGTTTTCAAAATTGAACTGCCGTCAAATAAGTTGTTAAAAGAAGATTTGATTGGGATACGACACGAGCTCTATAGCGGGGTTGGTTTTGCAATGTTTAAGCTTAAATTAATGATTCTTGCAGAAAACAGAAAGAGCAATTCTGGGTATAATTTTCGTTACAATATATAACACAATTCCGAGTACACCGTTTGTTACGTTCATTTTCGGCAATAATTGGTTTTTTTATTTACATAAATTCCTTTTCTAGTATTAAATTCTCCAACAATACCCGATATATTGTACCTGTTCAGATAAGCTCGCTTTACCATAATTTTCAACTCATACCCTTTGTTAATTCATTACTCGTTCGTATAAATTCCATGTCTATTGTTAAATCCTTCCGCATAATTAATAATAAATATTCTTTCTAAGAATTTCTTAACGTAAATCTAGTTGTTTTGAAACGACAAGTTTATGCTACAATTAATTAGTCAAAATCTGGTTAGGTATCCGTGAGCGCGTTTATACCTTCCGATAACGTATAATTGCGTTCTAGTGGGTTTCCCATCTAAAGATTCGTCAAAAATATATATGCTACTATTCTCCGGTAAAACCGCGTTTTCTACTTTCAATCGCGTTTCGATTGTTAAGTGCCAAAAAATTTTGGCACTAGACATTTTTAATTAAGTTTTAATATGCGGGAATTTCGCGCCATAAATTTAAAAGACTTGGTGCATGTATTTCCGTCACTTCAGAAGTGCGTTGCGCGAGACTTCGCGCCGACGCGTGTGGCGGAGAGAAAAGTGGGGAATTTCCGGAAGACGCGGAGGGACTTGCCTCTGAAACGCCAAGAAGAATGGTTGGTGTGGTATCGTATCGTATCTCTTTTATTATGTAGATTTCCTTTTACCTTCTTTGATTATCGTTCTGCAAACCCGTTCCTTATCGTTCCCTAGATAGAAAAAAGATAAGTAAATTTGGAAGCAACCTGGTAGAAAGTCTACGACCCGAGAAATAACGAGTCCACGGAGCCTCGCAGCCGCCATCATGAAATAATTCTGAAGGAAGCCACGAGCGACCATCATGAAGTAATTCCATAGGAAGCTTTACCTATTCACGTGAGTACCCCTTAGGTGACTTGTAAAATTTATATATATTGTTGAATATTCAACTCAAGCTTGCGCAGTGTTATACCTACTTGTATAAAGTGATTCGTATAACTTGTGAACTATTTAATAAACATGAACATCAAAATATAACAATAACTTTTTATAGAACGAGAACATATAACTCGGGTTTTAACTTGAATTATTTATATTCAACTTGAAGTCTCTTTTGTTTGTAACATATCATTACTGAAAAACAAAACCATATATATATAAAAACGGAGATCTATGTTTTTGACTTGAAGGCGCAGGCGTTTAGATTTTGATTTCCAACACTCCCCTTCAAAATTTAAACAATTTTAGGTTGAAAGAACCTATGGTTGCATAAGGATTCCTGTTAAGCTAGTCCTATTAAGTTCCTTATGTAATCAAGACGGTTTCTTTCCAACGGCTTCGTTAGTCCATCAGCTGCTTCGTTGTAGTTGGTTGGTTCAACGTTACATAGGTACTGAACCTCGGGTTCATGCACATCATCGTTTGGTTCATCAAGCCTGTAACGTATCGGTCGTTTAATCTTTGACCTATCGCGAAGAGACATTTTAGTTTCGATTGACTCTTCTTTTCTTCTTCGAAGCTTGATTCGGGATTCGTGATCGATTCGTTGTCACCAACACTAACTCTTGATTCAAAATCATCTACTTCGTTTTTGACTTGATTTGGAACGGATTTTCGATTATTTAGTAAAGTCCATTTTAAAATTAACTCCCCCTGGAACTTTACGTCCTTCGAAATACGGATTGACTTGCGTGACGGTATGTATACTCTGTAGCCATCTTTATCGTTGTTGTAGCCAGTAAGTATACCTTTTTCGGATTTTGGATCCCATTTCTTGCGTAGTTGATCGGGAATGTGAACATAGCATTCGGTACCGAAAATTTTGAGATGCTCGAACGGCGCTTTACGATTAAACCAGAGTTCAAACGGGGTTTTGTCCTTCACTTGAGTTGGACCTGTACGGTTTAATACGTAGACAGCTGTGTTGCAAGCTTCAGCCCAGAGTCGTTTAGACATATCTTTAGCGTGTAGCATCGAGCGGGCAGCTTCACATATGGTTCGATTTTCACGTTCGGCGGATCCATTTTGTTGCGGGTATAGCTTGCGGTCATTCGAAATTGAATACCGTTGTTTTCGAGTAGCTTCTTGTATTGTTCGTTGTTGTATTCCGTAACACCATCGGACAGCATAGTTTTAATTACGTGACCACTAGTTTTGGCGAACTGAATAAAGATTCGGGTTTTCTCAACAACTTCCGATTTGTGCTTGATGAAGTATAGAGTGCGAAATTTCGAGTAGTCATCTTTGAATTCGACGTAGTACCGTGATCCATTCATAGGTGGCTCGGGCATTGGTCCACAAACATCAGTACTAATTATTTCACCAACCTTGTTAGCGCGTACTGATCGAGTTTTGTAGCTTTCGCGATGATGTTTTCCGTAAATGCAACCTTCACAGAATTCATAATCATCTTCAACTTTGATGCCTTCAAGGTTTAGAAACTTCTTTACGTGTTTCTTGCTTTGATGTGCGAGTCGTTCGTGCCATAATTGAAGTTGCTGAACTTCGGTCAGCAGTAGGCTTTCGTGTTCGGGTTTAATTTTCGAATTACCTGACGGCTTCAAGATTCGTAAATTTAGCTCGTAGATTCCGTCTCTAATTTTGCCAGTCATACAGGTTACATTGTTCGTTTTGAATTCGCAGAATTCTCCTTTGAGGCTAATTTCGTGACCTCTACGAGTTACTGCACTGCCGGATATAATATTTCGGTAATATCTGGGACGTACCATGCATCGGTGATTGTACGTTTGTAGGTTTTATTTCTTACGTTGCAGCTAATATTAATGTCACCTTTGGCAAATGCGTGAATGATTCTTGAATCGCCGAGTCGAATACGGCCGGGGACGGGTAAGAGTTCAAGTCGTTGAATGCTTCGCGGTTGTTGCATAAATGGCGTGATGCACCTGAGTCGAATATCCAACTATTTCGGGTTCTCTCTTGTTCGGTTTCAGATTTGCTTGAACGCGTGTCACTGTCACTTGACATCTGACATAATGTAGATTCAGTGAACGTACATTCAGCCGTAAATGCATTATTGTCACAGTCTTCGGCGTAAGATAAACGTTCATTGCTTACGACGTTTTTCTTGGATAAGTATTCTGCAAACTTCTTCTTGCCTTTTGGGTCTTTGCAGTTTCTTAAAATGTGACCAAAACGATTGCATCCATGGCATTGAATGCTTGAGCTTGAACGGGAACTTGATGCTTGTGTGTGCGGGTTGAACTTTGCCTCGAGTTAACCTTTTGTTGAGGCTTATTTTCGTACTTCCTATCCGTGTTGCCATTTAACGATTTGGCAATTAGGGCGTCGTGACTTTCAGCACTGCTTCCAGTCCGGTTTTGAAGAGCAATTTCCTTAGGCAGAGACCTTCTTTCAGCCTTCGGACATTTTGTTCTTCTTTCGGGGTAGATGCCCACATATTTCTAAATTCGAAGTACTCGCTTGGCAGTGTGTTCAGTATACGATTGATAACGAGCGTTTGAATAACCTCCTTCGTTGACATTTGTTCGACCTCATTTTCGATTTCCTTACCGATACTTTCAAGATGGTGGACGTGAGCGGCAATATCGTGATCGGGGTTTTTCGAGTAACTGAAAAATTTCGTGTACAGCACATCGAGACGTTCGCCACTTCTTTGTTCAAACGTGGAATTAAGTTTGTCCCACATTTCGTAAGCCGATTCACAAGTAGATAGCATGGTTTTTAGATCTGAATTTACTGACGTTCGAATTGCTAATTGAGCAGTAAAATCATTTTCCTCATACTCATCTTTTAGCTTTTGAAAAGTGGCTTCGTCACCACCTTCTGCGAGAACAGGAACCTTGCTTCTGTAAGTAACTTGAACGGTATTATGGAGACGTTTGCACTTTAGCAGCAGTACCATGTTCGTTTTCCATTCGGTCCAATTTTCTTTGCCTTGCAAAGCGGGTATTCTTAATTTGTCCATATTCATGGTCTATTAATTGGTCACCAGTCACAGAATAGTTTCGAGAGCTTGCGTGGTGTTCTAGTGTCACCACCGGAATTAAAAACGTGTGCTTTAAACAGCGAATAAACTTTCTTGACGGCGAACTTCGTTACAGCCAACGGAGGTTTACTTGTCGAGCAAACTGTAGTCGAGAGAAATCACTTTCGGGTAGACTTCGAGATTCTTGGTAAAACACATGCAGCTGGGCCCATAACCTGTTGAATATTCAACTCAAGCTTGCGCAGTGTTATACCTACTTGTATAAAGTGATTCGTATAACTTGTGAACTATTTAATAAACATGAACATCAAAATATAATAATAACTTTTTATAGAACGAGAACATATAACTCGGGTTTTAACTTGAATTATTTATATTCAACTTGAAGTCTCTTTTGTTTGTAACATATCATTACTGAAAAACAAAACCATATATATATAAAAACGGAGATCTATGTTTTTGACTTGAAGGCGCAGGCGTTTAGATTTTGATTTCCAACATATATATATATATATACAATTTGGAAATATGTATTGTAATAATTTGCATAGTGTGACGTCATTGACAAATGAGCGCGCTAATTTCCACACTATGTAATATCGTTACCAACGGTCTTTTGTGTCGCATGTGCCGCGTCAGCGGGACTATAATACGATAACGCGGACGTTTGCTTTTCGAGTTCGTGTTATTTTAAACTCCTTTTAAAACTTCGATTCTGCAGCTGGTGCGTTGATGTTACTCCAAGAGCGATGCACGTTACTCCTCTATCAAATGTGTAGATTAAGTGTGTATAGGTAAGCGCTCCTGAGTCGTTAATATTAGTAATATTTTACTGTTTTTTTAGCTCTTAGCTGGAGGCTAAATTGCTTGTTACGTAGCCCGATTATTACTCGATGTAGATCAATTGCTCTTGCATGTAGACCGCCGTTGCAATTAAGGCAGTAGCATGGTTGTTGCTGACTACCGCGGCGATGTTGTGTCAATTCGCTTCCAAGGGCTGACTAGATAAGTATCCCGACACATGTATGTGACTTGTTTTCCTTTTCTAACATACCCAGGGATAAACCCAATTTGAAATTATACACGCTAATGTTTGTTTTGATAAAATCCTTACTAGAAAAGTTTCAAACTTTAATGCTTTTGCTTTTTGTACTTAATCTATCTGGTTATACGAAAGTATCACCCGTATTCTTTTTGTTTACTGATTAGAGTTATAACAAATGCTTCGTATGGTAAAATCCTTACTAGAAGGGTTTCTAAATTTAATTTTTTTAATTAACCCATCCGCTTATACGAAAGTATCAGCGTTATTCTTTTGGTACTGATTATATTTATTGCATATTAGTTACGCATTGTGCACTTTGTGGAACAATTAGTGAATTTGTTTATAGAATAAAATTGTTTTATTAAATAGTAACTTTAGTTAATTTTGTTTTGCTGTTTCGATGGAAATTTGTATATTTGTGTTTTTTTATTGTATATAGAAAATTGTTGGGGATGTATTATTTTTGTGTTGCTAAAGACCCCTCTCCTTTCCGCATTTGTAGTTAGCCTGGTATACTTAAGTTTTCTTCCGGCTACGTCATTGTACGTAGCACGTTTTTGGACTAATTAGGCGATTTTTCGCGACATAAACTAATATACTTAATTATGTGTGTATGTGTTAAACTTGCGTTTTGGCGGTAAAATTTCCTGGAGGGGAAATTGTACAGCACCATTCTATCAGATAAACGAACATACCCTGATCTGTACCAGGTTATGCTTGTGTATGTTAAACGCTTGACTTTTACCGGGTAATTATTCAAAGCGAGGTTAGGAAACTACAATACGTTTTTGCGGTGCCGCACAAGTAAATATTTTTTAAATAGTGGGGGGATACTTCAACATACCATACTCGAACAATTCAAGTATGTCGCGAAAATTGCCTATTGTTTGCTCGAATCTCGGTATTTGCAAAAGTTGAAGGCGGATTTATAAATTTATATAAAAATGCGTATTTTCTTACGCTTGGCAATGTCGCACAATAATTTAGTTTTGTATTACGTCATGCGCAGTATAACTTCGTTAATTTGCGTCACATGACCTGATTTGTTCCCGTGACCCAAACCACACGAAAATTCAAATATTGCAAAGTACAATTATTTAATTTGCCTCTAATGGATATTTTAAATCGTTTACAAACAAAGTACGTATGTGTTTATATACTGCCGCATTTGAATTTCATGTTCTTTGTTATGTAACTATGTTTAGGACAAGGTCATTTTGTGGTACGAGCGATCCAAGAGATAACTTATTTTTGTAAGTGCATACTTAGATGTTTATTTGTAGCAACGAAGAGGAAATAGACACTAAAGTAATTATGAAAGGACTGGATGTGGATGAACAAAGTATGGAAAGTGATGATGATCAGAAAGTTGTTGATCATCTATCTCCTCAAACACTGCTCGAAACACCTGCAGATTCAGAAATTCAGTATTCCTTTCGATCTCCAGAAGGTTTGTGTTTAGTATTTTAGGTGCACTCTAGTCTGATGTAAATTTCCATTATTAAATTAATGTTTATTTAGGTACAATTACGTATAGGGTGCTACAGGTTGATGATGGGACTGAAAATGGACATCATATTGTATCATCCGGTTCTAGTTTTTCAAATTCTGGTGTTCAACAAGTTCTTACTAGCAATATAAATGGACAATTATATGTAATAGGTAATCCTGGAGAAGTGTTTACAAGTCAGGGAAACAGAGCAATTGCTCCCAGAGCATCAATTGTTGAAAGTACAAGTACTATAGCTGCAAGCTTGAAAAAAGTAAGTTTAAAATATTAGTTTTAATCGCTTTTCTGCATTTATTAGGGTATTTCCTTATGAAATTGCTTTATAGTACAGTATTGCCCGAAATAAACAGTACTGAAATTGTAATTGTTTTTTATATTTAAAAAATACATATTATTGACACTTTATTATATGTTCTAAATGTGCACCTCCTCGTTCGAGACAGACTTCATAACGATGTTCTAAGTTTCTGGTCATGTTATTGAATAAGGGTTGTCTCAGGGCTGCGAAGAAGACTCTAACGGCATCCTTTAATTCATCGATGGTTTGTGGTGCCCGCTTGAAAACGGCATTTTAGCCATGCCCCAAATGTATGCGTCTGGAGGTGTGAGGTCTGGAGAATGTGAAGGATAAGGGAAGTCAGTAAATCGTGATATGAATTTGCTTGGAAAATGTTCTTGAAGAAATTGACGAATTGCGGCAGCAGTATGGCAAGTTGCCCGTCCTGCTGAAAAAATTGGTTTCGAAATGCCGTTACGTGCACGACAGAATTGACGTAGATCAGGGATAAATCGTGTTAAAATTTGTCTGTACCTCTGTTGATTAAGTGTGACTTGCCTACCATTCTCTTCGATAAAGTACGGACCAATGATTCCGTGTCCGGAAACAGCACACCAGACACTCACTTTTTCACTATGTAAAGGAACCTCTTGAATCTCATCGGGTCTGGCAAAGCCCAGAAATCGATTTGTGCGACGATTCACATAGCCTGACAAGTGAAAATGTGCTTCGCCTGAAAACCAAACATTTTTCAAAATTCAGGATTTTCATACTGTAACGCGAGAATTCTGGCGCAATATTCCACTCTACTGCGATAATCCCGAGGATGTAGTTGTTGATGTACCTGAATCACATACAAAATGTACCCAGCTCCTTCAGGATTCTTTGAAAGGAAGTTCTTTTAAATCAAGTTGTAACGCTGTCCTTGCCTGGCTGACTTTCGGATTTTCTAAGATTTGCTCAAAACACGCTCATGGTTATTGTTGTTGTTAACTGTCCTGGGACGCCCCGATTTTCGTTGGCACAATACACTACCTGTATTTCTAAACTTTTCAATAACCTTCAAAATTACAGCATTACTTGGAGAACGTTTATTAAACCTTTGTGTGAATTGATCAGACACGTATAGCAAACTTGCACCATTATGTCGGCCGATTCCGTATGAACGATAATAATGCTCTACCAGAAACACTTTCTCCTCTGTACTTAACACCATTTTTAACAATTAGGCCCTACTAATTACTTGTTTGAGGTTTACTTGACAGGTCTATACTAGCTAACTTGAGTGAGACAGCGCACGCATAAAAACACCGCCAACTTAGTTTCAGTACTGTTTATTTCGGGCAATACTGTATTAGAAATTTACTTTTACGGGTGCCTGGATTTTCAGATTGAAAGTATGTTGTAGGTTATATACATATTGGTGTACTTTTCAAATTATAACAATTCATAATAACAATAATAGCGACTGCACATACCAAAGCCATCACATTTGGCTACTTGGGTCAAACCATATCAAGTGGTCCAAAGGTGGTTGCTTGACCATTTTAGAAAAAAATTGATATTTTTGCCATCAATTACATATGGAATCAGTAATTCAAAACAATTTTTAAAAATTTTTTAGAGTCAACCGTTTGAAAATGGCAGCCATCTTTGTTTCAGGGTGCATGCTGATTTTTGAGTTTGTAAGCTCCTACGAAAAACTCATTTTCTCAGCACTGGTAAGTCATAAACTAATAATTAAAATACCATTGTTTTCCTTACAGTCTGCTCTATATTTTATGTCCTCTTCACTATTAGGCTATTTTGAAGTTTAATACTTGAAAACTGCTATTGAAAACAACTGTTTTCAATTCTCAAGGGGCCGCTTTTGAGGGTAATTTTTTAGCACAACGGGATGTATATCAGTTGATTTTTGGCATGATAACAAACCTAACTAAGTAGCTTGTATTAAAAGTACTCTTAATCCTGATATTTGTTATCTTATTTTTTTATAAATTTTAAACTTCAAATTTTTGAAATTTTTGTTAACTTTAGGCTTTAATATCTCTAGTGGGGGACTTGATAAAAATCTAATTTTTTTATGTTTTACTTAGATACAAACTAAAACTGCTATAAAATTTCAACGTGTATATTTGAGTACTTTTGTAGCTACGGATTTTTGAAAAGTAGGTAAAAATAGCTAATGAAACACCTGGAATAAATAACGCTTGGCATCGTGTTCATTATTATATAACTATTTATATATTTACAATTTAAAATATATACAAAAATAGCAAGCTTTTATAATATTGGAACTATACAGTGTGTACAGTATAAAATGCAGTACATGGGGATCTTGGAAACTGTAGGAGATACGACCTTGGTTAAATGGGACAAAAGTTGCATAATCATGAGGGTATCTCAGATCGGTTTTCAAATTTCAAAAATTTTTCATAGGTTACTAGATAGAGGCAAAAAACACAAAATTGACGATTTCTTTATTTGCTCGTAGTTAGTCTACTAATTGAAATAGAATGTTCAAATTTGGTACATCATGGTAATTCCCCATTGCGCTTCACATTTTCAACTTAGATTTTGTCTAGGGCATCTAGATTTAGCGTGACGATGTCAACTTTTTATTTTTAAATAGCCGCCATATTGGATTTTTACATTTTTGAAATGTTGACAAAAAACCCTTTCCAAAGAGGTATAACATGGCTATGTTTGATTGAATCAAAATACTAAAAATCACATAATTATGTTTTGGTCGTAGTAGGCTTTAATTTCCATTATGACAAAGAGAAACAATTGCTCAACATCTGAGAAACGTTAAAATTTGTCCTTTATTTTATGTTTCAAGTAGTGCAGTTTAAAAAAACAGTTAATTAATTTACATTGAAATTTAAGCAAAGCATTTGCGCTTCAAATGGATCGCTTTACTAACCGTGATAAATATCAAATGTTAGAATGTTTTATTCTTTCTGGAAGGAATGATGTTAAAGCCCCTGAATTGTATTTAAATAAATACCCAGAAAACATCAACCAAACAGATGTATGTTTCGGAGATTACAAAATAATTTAATAAATTATGGTAGTTTTGGTTTGTCTAAGAGAAATAGGCAAATTAAAAAGATAATGAAAACAGCGTTTTACAAACAGTTGTCGAAAATCCGCTACTTCTCTTAGACAAATTCAGAATATAACAGGTGTTGCTCATTCTACGGCAAGAGCTATTTTAAACGTTTCAAGTACCATCCATATCATGAACAGCCATGTCAGGGATTGCGATTGAAGATCAAATTTGAAGAATGGAATTTTGTGCTTGGTACATCAGAAAGTGCAACGAAAATTCAAATTTTGCATATACAATTTTGTGGTCTGACGAAAGTCGATTTACTAATTGTGGTATGTTCAACCGCAAAAATACAATTTTTGGTCAGATGAAAATCCACATTTGAAACGCCAAGTTAGACATCAAGTTAAATGGGATTCAACGCCTGGATTGGTATTATTGAAAGGTACATTATAGGTCCGTTTTTCATGATGCAAATTTAAACTCTGCGAGATACTTAGATTTATTGCAGGAAATGTGGCTGATAGACTAATGGAGCTTCCACTGCTACTTTGCAAAATATGATTTTTCAAAATGATGGCGCCCACCCCGCAATGCTCTGATTATTACAAATTTTTTAATTCTGAGTATAATGAAAACTGGATTGGAAATCGGGGACCAATTAATGGCCGGTGAGATCACCGGATTTAACTCTCTAGATTTCTTTATATGGGGCCATTTAAAAGTTGTGTGTACTCAAAACGTATGATAATGTAGGCCAATTACAACAAGCAGTCCAAGAGGTCGGAAATAAAATAACTCCAACTATGATAAGACGATCTTGTAAAGATGTTTATAAAAGGTGTCGGTTGTGTGTTCAACAAAATGGGGGTTATTTGAACATTTAAAATAAATAATGAATTCATGTGGCTGACTATTGTTATATTTTTTTTCCTTGATTGTTAATTTGCAATTGTCTGAACATGAATGACAACTAAAAACAGCTTAAATAATATTTTGTATTGAATAGATGCTAGTTTGTATTTATTCTTTGTTAATGCATAGTTATGTAAGTTCTGCTTAATACAGATTTATTTTCAATTTTCTACGTTTTTTACTGTTTTTATTACCACCGAAAATTGAGTTTAAAATTTTTAGAGCAATTGTTTCTCTTTGTCATAATGGAAATTAAAGCCTACTACGACCAAAACATAATTATGTGATTTTTAGTGTTTTCATTTGATCAAACATAGCCATGTTATACCTCTTTGGAAAGGGTTTTTGTCAGCATTTCAAAAATGTAAAAATCCAGTATGACGGCTATTTAAAAATAAAAAGTTGAACATCGTCACGCAAAATCTAGATGCCCTAGACAAAATCTAAGTTGAAAATGTGAAGCGCAATGGGGAATTACCATGATGTACCAAATTTGAACATTCTATTTCACTTAGTAGACTAACTACGAGCAAATAAAGAAATTGTCAATTTTGTGTTTTTTGCCTCTATCTAGTAACCTATGAAAAATTTTTGAAATTTGAAAACCGATCTGTGATATTCTCATGATTATGCAACTTTTGTCCCATTTAACCAAGATCGTATCTCCTACAGTTTCCAAGATCCCCATGTACTGCATTTTATCCTGTACACACTGTATACTTACATCATATAAAGTCCATGATTGAAAAACACAATTATTAATAATTAAATCCAATGAGTTAAAAATTCAAATTCAAACTTTCAGGAATTGCCCTTATTACTGTTCTTTTATTTTAATAAAAGACTTTTAGGTTGAATTCTACACTAACTGACAACTTACTGAATCATTTGTTTTTTGAGAATTTGTTTGTACTTCCTCTTTTGTTTGCGTCCATTGAGCAATTCACTGATTTTTTCGCAAAGCCCCGGAGAGATATTGTTTGATCGACCAGTGGATGTTGTAAGGTCCAAAACACTTAATTTTCTTAAAACATTTTGAAGAGACACCCAAACCTTATCACTGGATGACTTTTTGAAAGAAATTCTAGGTCCAGGTGGGTGGTAGAAAAGCCCATTAATATCATTATGCTCTAAACTGATCTCCATAACTTCTTCAATCCACCACTGACCTTCATAAATACAGACAATCGTATCGTGAATTTCCAGTGCAGTATTAACAATAAATGTTGTTACATTATCTTCAAACTTGACTGATTCTGATTTGAGGTAACATCTCAAGCGAGATTCAGATATAGCTTGAAATTTGTGAAAATGTCTTGTGCCAACTATTCGTCTGCACTGGTCGGTCTCTTAACTTTGCTTTGTATAGACTGATGTCGGTTTGCTTGACGAGAAAATAAGAAATATTCTTGATGTGATTTTGGCTGAAGTTGAACATCTGATCAATATCAAGAATTTGATTTTGTATTGTTTTTTTGTAAACTACCTGTACAGACACGCTTGTAACTTGTCACAACTGAAAGCTACAGTTGATAACTTGTTGATTTCTTGCCAGTGGGAGTTGAACCTCTTTATCATACTATGCATGTTTGTTTGTCTTTATAGTATTAAGTATTTTTTTCAATAAACAAAATAATAAAAATTTAATAAGAGTAGGCCTAGATTCTAATTATAAATAGAACTACAATATTTTGTGTTGTACTGGACATAGATAAAAAGTTTTAAAAAAACAAAAATAGTTATTAAAAGTAAAAAGTTCACAAATAATAAAATTTTAATGAATTATTCAAGTTTACGCATTGCTAAATAGGCACACCATTTTCAAAAATTTATTGCTACCAAAGTACTCAGATATACTGGTTAAAATTTTTACAATACTTTTATGGTGCATCTAAGTATAACATATAAAAACTAGATTTTTATCAAGTCCCCCACCAGAGATATTAAAGTCTAAAGTTAACAAAAATTTCCAAAATTTGAAGTTTAAAAATTTATAAAAAATAAGGTAACAAATATCAGAGCTAGAGTACTTTTAATACAAGCTACTTAGATAGGTTTGTTATCATGCCAAAAATCAACTTTGATATACATCCCCTTGTGCAATAAAATTACCCTCAAAAGCGGCCTCTTGAGAAATGAAAACAGTTTTTTTCAATAGCAGTTTTCAAGTATTGAACTTCAAAATAGTCTAATAGTGAAGAGGACATAAAAGATAGAGCAGACTGTAAGGAAAACAATGGTGTTTTAATTATTAGTTTACTACTTACCAGCCCTGAGAAAATGAGTTTTACGTAGGAGCTTACAAACTAAAAAATCAGCATGCACCGTGAAACAAAGATGGCCGCCATTTTCAAACGGTTGACTAAAAATTTTTAAAAATTGTTTTGAGCTACTTATTCCATATGTAATTGATGGTAAAAATATCAATTTTTTCTAAAATGGTCAAGCAACCAGATTATTTTTTTCTGGACCATTTCAAATGCATTGACCCACTGCGTAGCTTTAATTTTTAATTTGATTTATAACTTGGAAATTTAATGAAATGTGTATATTGGAGATTTTATGCTGTAAACATGGGAATTATTCTTACCTAATGAAAACCCCATGCTTCAAGATAAATTAGATATACTGTTATTGTAATATTTTATGCCAAACCAAACAAAAAATTTAAATATCCAATATGAACATCTCAAATGTTATCCGCAGAAATCATTCTTATGATATAAACGAGAATGTGGGTTTCAATTTTTTTATCGTTTTGTGTTTTATGTAATTAATTTTTAACTAGGGATGACAATATCAGATACTGTTCGTATCCAGGTACTCGAAATTAATACGTGGATTCTACTTGTTACCTGTCAATTACCCATTACACGAGAAATATGTTACTGGATGGTTATGCATTATACTAGAATTACTCGATATCTGACAATTAATCAATACGCAACACTAGAAAATGTCCTAGTCTGAACCAACGTACACATTTCACTGAAATTTGCTCAGTCTGCATCTATCCCTATCTGTGTGCGAAAGTCTGATCTCGGTCTACCCCTACCTATCTTTTCCTATCTCTGCTTGTAATATATCCCGTACTATTTCCCAGAAATGCCTTAGAACGTATTCTGTCCTTCTATTTCTCATATTTTTTTGTTTTCCACAGATATCTATATTCCTCTAGTATTTCTACAACCACTTTGTTATCAAAATTTGTCTTTTATACCTCACATTATGAGTGTTACGGCTAAAGCTAATCGAATGTTAGGATTTATCAAAAGAAACTCCAAGGAATTTTCCGACATATATGCAATTAAGTTACTTTATATATCATTGGTAAGATCTCACTTAGAGTACGCTTCCTCAGTCTGGAACCCAAATTATGTGTCATATAAATGCAATTGAAAGTGTTCAAAACAAATTCTTAAGTTATGCTGCTTATAAATTGGGTCTCTTTACAAATGAATTCATTCACGTGACAGTGTCATCATTGATAAATTTACGATCACTGTCTGATAGAAGGTCCGTTAACGATATGTGTTATATTTACGAAATTTTGAACAGCTTCATTAATTGTTCACAATTGTTGCAATTAATTAATATTTATGTCTCTCCTCGTACATTCCGTGACCATCAACTTCTTTATATTCCGTTTCATAGGAACAATTATGGATATTTTTCTCCATTGGCTAGAATGTGCTGGTTGATAAATAAATATCACAGGCAATTTGATATTTTTAATGTTTCAATGGAATCTTTTAATAATGCAGTCAATAGCATTATATTTAAATAAATTAATATAGTTACTTGTAAACACATTTAATGCAGAATTGTCAATTTTTATGACTGGGTGATGTGTAAATGTGCAATGAGTTGTATTCCAAACTGGGACATTGTGGTGTGGTGGGGTCAACTGTGTTGTATTGTTTTGTAAAGCTTGTAGTTATTTGTATTGCTATATTGATATTTTGTGTTCTTTTCCTTATTGTTCACTGTGTACCATATATAATATAAATTGAATGTAAAATGGTGATTGCCGTAAATAAATAAATAAACTTTGTCTGTCCATGCTACCGTCCTCATACATCTGGAGCACAACATTCCAGAAGACTTATCTTTTTCTGTCTGCTTTTTCTACTGCCCCTATTACATAGATGTACTGTGCTGTGCTCCACACTATACTTTGAACAGTTTTCTTCTTGTATCTATGTTCATTGTCTTTGAACATAGCTGCTGTTCATTCTTGTTTGATGCAGTTCGATCACCTTCTATTGTTTTACAGTTTATGCCCTATTTTCCTGATATTCAGTGGTATGTGAAGGGGGGTAAGCAGCTTTTGGCTGCCAAGTTCCCCCAGCACTTGAACCTTTGTCGAATTAATAGTTTTTCCAATTTATCCTTTCGCACAATCAACATGGGTTGAAAATATTTCACAACCACACCTGCAGTTGTTTTTAATAATCTTCAGATTTAAGAGCACTTATTTTTTTGTCATTGGGTTTTACGTCTTGAAACTGGCTGGACTTGTACCTCAGCTTATTTATGTTCTGAGCTAGCCTACCCAGTTCCCTGAAATTCTCAAAACAGCCTATATACAGTTCGATTGCCTTCTATTGTTTTTAATTATTTGCCCTATTTCACCGAGATTCGGTGGTATGTGAAGGGGGTTAAGCAGCCAGTGGCTGCCAAGGATCCCCCAACACTTAGACATTTGCCGTATTAGTAGTTTTCCAGTAAATCGTTTCGCACAATTAACATTAGTTGAGAATATTGCAAAACCAATATCTGTAGTTGTTTATAGTAATCACCATGTTTAAGTACAGTTATTATTTTGGTCATTACTTTTTCCATCTTGCTACTGGTTGGAAGCGTATCTCCATTAATTTCGATTCTGAGCTAGCCTACACATTTCCCTGAAATTCTCACAGCCTACATCTTTCACTATTTGTGTGCAGTAATCTAACCTAGGTCTACCTCTACCTCTCTTTTTTCCTATCTCTGCTTCTAATATATTCGCATTATTCCCTCATGTCTTAGTATGTGGCCTATCATTTTATGTCTCCTATTTTTTACTGTTTTCCACATATTTCTTTCTTCCCCTACCATTTCTAGTACCTCTTTGTTCTTAACTTTGTCCATGATATCTTCATCATACGTCTGTAGCACCACATTTTAAAGGCTTCTACTTTCTTCTTATCTGCTTCTCTTACTGTCCAGGCTTCACAGCCATACAGTGCTGTGCTCCACACATATGTTTTAAGCAATCTTTTCCTTGTTTCTATGTTTGTGGTCTTAGAGCACAGTAGTTGCCTTTTCTTGTTAAATGTAGCACGACCTTGTGCTAATCTTTGTTTTATATCTTTTGTGCTTTTCCCATCTAGCGTTATGTGACTTTCTAGGTAGAAGAAATCCTTAACCACTTGTAAGTTCTTGTTACCTATTTGTATTCTTGTTTTCTATTTTATTTTCCCCCTTTTACATACTAGAACTTTAGTTTTATTTTTGTTAATTTTCACACCATATCTCTCCGTTAGAACTGTTTAGTCCATTAAGAGAAGCTTCTAACTCTTCTTTGCTAGATGTTAATACCGCTATATCATTTGCAAATCTAAGCATATCAATCTTTTGTCCCTGCATATTAATTCCAAATGTCTTCCTGCATTTGACAGTATTCATTGCCTCTTCTGTGTACAAGTTAAAAATTAATGGGGATAAGACACATCCCCTGTCTTACCCCTTTCGTAATATTTACGTCTCTACTTTCTTGCTCTAATTCTATGACCGCCGTTTGCTCTTTGTATAAGCTATGTACTATCCGTCTGTCCTTAAAACTCATTCCAATCTTTTTTGAGTATTTCGAACATTTTTTTCCATTTTACATTGTAGAATGCTTTTTCCAGATCTTCAAACTCTATATATACGCTTCCCCCTTCTCTATTGTTTTCTCCATTATCACCCTTAGAGCTAAAATAGCCTCCCGTGTTCCCCTGTTGTGCCTAAACCCAAATTGATATTCTCCCAGTATTTCTTCAGGTCGTTTTCAATTCGTCTTCATACAACTCTAGTTAATATTTTTGAAACGTGTGCTGTCAGACTTATTGTTCGAAAATTTTCACATCAATCCGTTCCTCCTTTTTTTGGTATAGTTACTATGATGTTAAATTTGAAATCTTTGGGTATCTCGACTGCCTCATGCATATAGTTTACAAGTCGGAAGAGACGTTCTGTTACTGCTTGTCCAGTGGCTTTTAGAGTTCCTGCTTGCACTTTATCTGTACCCGGTGTCTTACCATTTTTCAGACTCTTTAATGCTAATTCAAACTCATCTCTAAGTATAGGATATCCCAGGTCATCATTTTCAACTTCTGATTCCTGTTCTAACGCTGTTAGTTCCTCTCCTCTACTTTCTCTACATTTTCTATAATGACGTTTCCTTCCGCGCCCATTATATTTTTGCTATATGGTTTTATATCCTTAAAATTCATTCTAATTAATTTGTATGCTTCATTATTATTGAAGCATGTACACAAATTCGACTTGACTGTACTAAACTTTTGAAAAGCGATACACCTCCATCACTCTTTATTACTACATTCAACTGCATCATTTCAGAATACCCCTCTGCATACATTATATATACGGATGGGTCAAAAACTAATAACGGTGTAGGTAGCTCAATTGTTGTATCAGGAACAGCTTATTTCTGGACGATAAATAAATGCACTAGTATATACACGGCAGAGCTGTATGCAATATGGCAAGCATTGCGCTTTGCCGAAACATGCCCCTATAAAACAATTTTAATTTGCTCAGACTCCTTAAGTGTTATATTATCTCTTCGTATGCCCTATAGTTTTCACCCAATTATCAACCATATACTGTCGCTATTAAACTGGTTAGAATGGAACAATAAACCTGTTGTGCTAATATGGTATCCAAGCCATGTAGGGATTTACGGTATTGAAATGGCAGATAAAGCTGCACACGCTGCAGCTGAAAACAATGCTATATACGTGTCAACCATTACAACATCAGACTTCATTACAGTAATTAAAAAAAAAATTCAAATAGCATGGCACAATCGTTGGAACGATAGGTGTAGTGTTTTACATGCAACTCGTATAACAAAATCAGCGAGTAAAGAGCTAACTAGAAGAGATGCCGTTATTCTCATCCGTTTAAAAACAGGGCATACAAATTTGACCAAACAGTACTTACTTCGACGTAACCAAAGAGCTACATGCAGAAGCTGCAACGTGCCTCTCACTGTTGAACACCTACTTCTAAACTGCCGACAATATCAACAACAACGACTACAATACAACATCGCGCACACACTCCGAGAATGTTTTGAAGGAAGTACAAGTGCATCAAGGAATTTACTACAATTTGTAAAAGCTACCAACCTGTATAGATACATCTGAAATGTTTTTCACCTGCAATAAAAATATATCTAAACTGTTCTGAAACCCATTTTCGACACGTGACCTGTTGCTATACTATTTGGAGATAAAATATTAAGTATAGAGTAATACAGCTAATGACCTAGTAGTCGATGCTGTATAATGGAAAAAAAATAAATAATAATATTTAATTAATGTAGTTAATCCTAATATTACAATACATTAGAATATAAAATAAAAAGCACATGCTTTCTTAATTTAAGTAAATATAAATAAAAATAAAAATACATTTAGTGTTTCTTAGAAGTTACTCAAGACCAAAAAGAAAAATTAAGTATCTGTAAAAGCAACTATTACTTAACTAGAAGTGTGATTCACACATGTTTCATGTATAATAAAAATATATAATAAAATATAATCAAAATAAATAAATAAAAACAAAATAATAATAATAAAAAAATATACAAAAAGTGTGAAAATTATAATTACTCCTACGAAGTTTAGGTTATTTGGTTTATTTTATAAAGTACTTACATTTTAGTTATGTTTTAGTTTTTTCATTAATTCCCGTTTAAAAGATGTCAATGTATTACAGTCTCGAATATCTTTTGGTAAAATATTATATTTAATCAGACCTTTGAAGAATATTGAATTCATAGTCTTTTTCAATTTGGTCCTTGCAACATATAAATTGCCTTGTGACCTAGTCTCGTGGTTGTGTATTTGGTGGGCATAAATAATAAACTCATCAAAATAACGTGGCATTAGTCCATTGATAATTTTAAAAATAAATATCATTGTTAAATATTCAATTTTTCAGTAACCGATAACCATTCTAGGGTGCTTAACATTTTTTGAATGTTAGTCCTTTTGCTACATTCCAGTATGATTCTTAAACCTCTGTTCTGTAGTTTTTGAAGGGTACTTAACTTATTTTGGTCAAATAAATATAGTATTGTTGCGCAGTATTGTTGCCTTCCACATCGCAGTAGTGTCTTAAAATGTCATACCGGCCCCTATGGTCTCTGCCACTCTAAGTACTGAAAAAGCTGCTGCTCACTTTCGGGGACTTGTCTTAGTCTGGTTCCTCGCTAATGACCCCCTAATTTGGTTAAACCTATAGTTTTGGCTTTTTAGCTCATTGAAACTCACAAGCCATTCTACCTGTTCTAGTATTTTAGAACGTCGTCAAGGTGCAGGTCCGTTCAGAATGGATGTGACAATTATCTGCTAAAAAACATCGAAAAATTGCCGATACTCAAGAACTAACTTGCAGTAAACATGCCAAAATTATGCGGTTCTACTATATTTACACGCTTCTTCAAAAACACGTTTGGTATTTAATTCAATTAGTAATTCACCAATTTATTACTTTTTTTTATAAGTATCTAAAACTAAACGAACAAAAAATCATTTAGATTTTTTAAAAACTAAAATTGAAAGGAATGATTTTAAGGTACATATAAAAGTAAGGAGACTACTCACCACATGCTCTAATTGAAATTGCCTCATGACTGACTTTCGGTATAATACTTATGCTGTATGACAAGTCTATCGTACAATTTTATGGCATGGTTTGAGCTGGCGTTTAAAGTTTACGAACCCATAAATTTGTAGCAATTTTTCTTTCTTAACGAAATACTTTGTTATGAATTTTTCTCTCTCTGTACATATATTTTCTGAGGCTGGTCTTTATTGAGAGTGTAGTAGGCCTAGCTGGTGTTGCGAAAGAAAAATAGCATGCTCTTGGTCTAAACTCGGGATCTATTCCTGCGGAGGCATGAGATAGTCGGGGCACTTTCCGAGACTACACCTGTCTTTGTGTAAACTAGGGCGCCACTGCTTCAATAAAGCTAACACAAAAATTCTTCCTAAAGATAGACACAGATAAACCTTAAGGGAATAATATCTACCAGAATTTATAAATGAAGCAACATAAATTTTTTACTTATTTTTATCTCAATCAAAATGGAGGGGTTACTTATTTCTTTTATTGAGCTGTTGGAAATAAAACAATTGTGACTTTTGACTGGTATCTAATAAAATTTGTTTCTTTTCATCTATGTATAAAAAAATTAAAAGGGTTACAGTGTAAATATTATAGCACGAAAATGAAAGTTAATTAAAAATGTAAGTTGGCAAAAATAACAGCTATTAACAGGGTAGACCTGTCATTAAAGAATTATTCAAAATCTTAATACATTATTTATATTGCCGTAATCAAAGATCTTGGATATGGCTCACAACGATTTACTTTAGTCTTTATAAGGTTTTTTACTGAATTATTTCAATATCATTAATTACCTTAATACAAAAGTTGCTTAGCAACATTAGTGTCATCTGTTTCAAACAAACAGAAAACTTTACTCTTATCATAGCACATGTAGTTTTAAGGTGTTGTTCCTAACAAACGTTGAACAATAGAATATTACCACATAAAAAATTGCCAAATCATTTAAACTGCACCAAATAAAAATACGATTTGTTTCAACGAGATATCTTTGAAACTTGTAAATCAAAATTCTTAATTTTGTACTTCGTAATTAATTACATTTAGTTTAGCTAATTCAGCTTTTTAAACAAAAGGTTCATCACTTACGTGTTGATATGTCTGAATCACAAAAAAAGCAATTGTACTCACCAAAGCTTCACGGTATTAAGTAATAAAATGAAATACAGAACACCTGTTAACAAAGCATGTAAAGTTCGCCATCTTTTCCAGGATTGACGAAAGCTTGTTTAGCAAAACTACGACTTACATCTTGAGTTACGATGATTGATATTAAAACGAAAATCAATGTCGATTTTCTAATCCATTAATTACATATCTAAAGCTACTTTCTAAAAATTAAAACTTCTTTTAGTAATCGTTACAACGCCATATTTTAATTAACAAACCGTTTTATAAATAATTGTATCAGTTAGAACCACGTCTTAACAGAGCTGTATGGTATGGATCCAACGCTAAGCTAAATGTATTTGCCATGAATAGAGCTTTCTTCCAGTCATGACGGCCCCAAAAATCATACCACCTTCTTTAAAAAAGTTGAGTGAGTACTCAACGCCCAAAAAAATTTCTTAATCAACTACATGTCACTAACAAGAAAAATAAAATGTGTCATTTTCAGACAAACACGTACCGGGATCCAGTCTGCGACTGTGCGAACTTTATTATACTTCTGCGAGCGTTATTTCGCATAGACTGCGGCAACCCACATAGTGCAACGGCGATTCTTTGTTTGCCTAAAATTAAAACGTTACAAATTCCCCAACGACAACAATTTGTGCTTATTCCAGTTACTGTGTCCAAGCTAATTTCTGCTACACTTGGGAGTGCCACAAGGTTCCGTCCTGGGTCCTCTATTATTTATAGCTAAAGAAATTTGTAGAGGCACATCCAAACAGTGTCTAATCATAAGTTTGTTCTGGGAGTTGTTTATTTTCCTCCAACCATGGAGGCTGAATTTTACAAAAAGTTTATTAACACATGTGAATCAATCTATAGAAAATATCCAGATGCCTACTTTGTCATTAGCGGTGATTTTAACTTTCCTGAAATTTTGTGGATTAGGGAAGAAGCTAATTATAATCCTAACGCACTACCTACTATGAGAACTGAAATATTAATAAATGGTATGTTTTACCTTGAGCTAAATCAGGTGAATAGGGTTTTTACAGCACCTAAGAAGGTGCTTGACCTTATTTTTTTGTAGTGATAGTTTAAACTGTGAAGTGAACTTGTCCAAATGCCCTTTGGTAGGTGTGGATAATTACCATCCGCCATTGCAATTGTATATATCGCTTTCAAGTCAAGGAGCTAGACTTCAGGGACAGCACAGAAATATTTCTGTTTAATAAAGCAGATTTTTCAAAATTAAATCAGTATTATGATTCACAAGATTGGTCTTTCATTACAGAAATAACTGATTTAAATGAAGTCGTTTATGTTTTCTATTTCATTTTGTTTGACGGGATAAACAAACATGTACCCAAGATAACAGTTCCTCTGGAAAAATACCCTAGTTGGTACAATTGGGATCTGAAAAAGCATCTTGGAAAAAAGAATAAACTATACAAAATGTATAAACATACACAGTTAGAGGTTAAGGGTCGGTCAACGGCTACAAATTTAGCTGTGTTTCAAGATTTTATAATAAACTCCATGGAAAGTGGCTATCAAGTTGATGTCATATATACAGACTTGGCCAAAACCTTCGACAGTGTTTGTCATGTTTTGCTATTAGAAAAATTGGAATATCTTGGTGTATTCGGTAAATACTTATTATGGATTGCTTCATTCCTAACAAACCAACGCCAGTTTGTTCAGTTGGATAATTCGACATCTCAAGAGTTTTATGTTCCCTCTGGTGTGCCACAAGGGTCACACATTGGACCAGTATTATTATTGTTATTTGTAAATGATGTGGCTTCATGTTTCACTCACAGTAAATTTCTAATGTACGCTGACGATATAAAATTCTTTGCCTGTATCAAATCCATTGAGGACTGCTCCAAGATTCAAGTTGATTTAAATAACTTCTTACAATACTGTGATAATAATCTACTGAAAGTTAATGAAAGTAAGTGTAAGGTCATGGATTCACTAAATGTAACAAGCTCGTGAAGTTTAATCACACCATTATGGGTGTAATCCAAACCATAGACAGTATGAGTGATTTGGGAGTTATTTTTGACTCAGGTATGACTTTTGCTAAACGAGTGGATAATGTTGTGCTTAAAAGCTACAGGATGTTGGGTTTCCTACGTAGGTGCACCATACACTTTAAAAACATTCGTCCAATTATAGTTTTATTCAACAGTTTAGTTCTTAGTATATTAGAGTATAATAGTATTATATGGGCACCGTCCTATAACTGCTATAATTCTAAGTTACAAAGAGTGCAAGACAGTTTTGTTAAATACGTCTTATGCAAACATCACTTTTCTTATAAGGAGGTGCCCAGGTCCACTTGTTTGTTGCTGGTTGGTATGAAAGATCTCATCTTCAGAAGAAACTTGGCCAAGACAGTATGTTTATATAAATTGGTAAATGGTCTAATCGATTGCTCACCTTTATTGGATATGGTTTTTATGTGTGTCAACAATAAGGCTACACGCAACAGTAATTTTTTTTGAAGAACGTTCTCACAGAACTAATTATGGACTATCTACCTTTATCGATCAAATAATAAGAGCAATAGCAGGGATATTTTTGGTATCACTATAACTAGTTTTAGAAATGGAATTTCCTGGTGTTTTTTTTACATCAATTTAGATAGATTTTTTGTTTAGTTTTCTGTTCTTTTGTCTATTTACGGTTATATTTTTATTGTATTTTGTGCCAATTAGGAGTTTTGTCCTGTAGATGCACTATATAAATAAATAAATAAATATCAATGCCCAATTATCTACACTGCCTTCTTTATGTCGTCGATCTTAATTATATGCCAGAATATCAAGTGTTGACAACTGAAAAATGCTTACTAAATCCGAATAAACGTATATTATGGTGCTAGGATAAGAAATTTACGCTAAATGCAAGTAAATGCTTTGTTATGTTTTTCACATTAGCTCATTTGGCAATCAGGTATAACTATACAATAAAAGCTGATGCTCTTTTTAGACAATCTCTAGTTCGAGATTTGGGGGTACTATTTGACCCTAAACCGTCATTCATCGAACATATAACTGGGATGGTTGCAAAGGCCGATAGGATGACTGGTTTCGTTATAAGAAACTGCCTTCGCTACTAAGGATATTATAACACTACTTTACAACTCATACGTTAGACTTATTCTGGAATATGCAGTTATGATTCGAGAGCCACACTATGAAATGCATATACATTTTGTATATAAGCGATCCTACATATATTTCTGAAGTGCCTTATCTTTAAATTTTTTGAAGGGATGTACTCATGTATTGGATTTCCTTATAATATTTTCTTGGACAAACATAGTTATCAAAAGCTTATTATACGTCGACGTTACCTGTTACAGACTTTTTTCTGCAATTTGCTTATTGGTCGCAATTAGTGTCTACTGATAAAACCGATGTTGCAATTTAATATGTTAATGGTTGCATGTAGGTACCCATGCTTTTTTTTACTTCAGACTCCCAGAATAAACAGGCCTAAATAGTCACTGCTTTATCATGTGTGGAATCTTTATATTTATGTATTTGTTTAAGTACTTAACAGGCTTACACCCTATTGTAAAGTACATTCTATTACAATAATATATTATTCCATTATCTCAGTAATTGCACCTTTAAGTTATTAAATGTAACATTAAAGATATCACACTTGTCTTGACACGCATGATATGCTGCACATATCCTATATAAAGGAGAATTCTGATAATAATTACTATTAGCAATATTGCTAATGTAGAAGGTATTTACATTTCTAATATAATGGGAGGGTATATTAAAGTTAATTCTAACCAAGAACCTAGGATAATCAATAATACTATGAATAATTTTGTGCAGATATAATATGTTACACATTGTTCTTTGTTTCTCCAGGTTTACAAGATTATACTTACTACACAACCAGGTTTTTGATAATTGTCTATGATAGAAGCCGTGTTCTTTATAGTATAAGTATCGAACTAATTTATTCTGTACTTTTTCAATTGAACACCATATTACTGAGGTACATCCTAAAATAGACACTTACAGCTATACTCCTGTTTCGCTATAACATTTAATGTTTAAGTTGTCACGTTTACTGTACTTCGATAATATAAATTCATCATCATTAGGTCTTCAGTCCTGGAACTGGTTAGACGCGTACCATCATTGTTTCCTATTCTAAACTAACCTACAGATTTCCCTGAAATTTGCACAGTCTGCATCTATCACTATCTGATCTAGGTCTACATCTACCTCTTTTTCCTATCTCTGCTTGTAATATATCCCATACTATTCCCCAAAATGCTTTAGAAAGTATTCTGCCCTTCTATTTCTCTTTTTCCCCAGATATCCTTGTTTCCCTACTATTTCTATAACCTATTTGTTATTATCTTTGTTTGTCCATGTTATCGTCCTCATACATCTGAAGCACAGTATTTCAAAAAGCTGCTACCGTTTTTCTATCTGCGTTTCAGACTGCCCGTATTTCATAAGCATACTGTGCTGTGCTCCACACATATGCTTTCAACAATTTTCTTCTTGTTCTATGTTTGTTGTCTTTCCTCATAGGTGCTGTTCTTTCTTGTTAGATACAGTTCGGTCACCTTCTATTGTTTTACAGTTATATACCCTATTTTTCCTACCTTCAGTGGTTGTGAAGGGAGGTAAGCAGCCTGTGGCTGTCAAGTTCCCCCAACACTTAACCATTTACCGATTTAATATATTTTCCAATATATCTTTTCGCACAGTCAACATTAGTTGCAGATATTTCGCAACCAACAACTAGTTGTTTATACTAATCATCAGATTTATCTGTGCTTATTTTTTCACATTACGCTTTTCCGTCTCAAAACTGGTTGGACACGCACTGCACTTATTTATATTCTAAGCTAGCCTACATAGTTCCCTGAAATTCTCACACAACATGTGTATACAGCTCGTTCCCCTTCTATTGTTTTCTAATTTTATGCCCTATTTCACCGAGATTCAGTGAAGGGGGTTAAGCAACCTGTGGCTACTAAGATCCCCCAACACTTAGACGTTTGCCGAAAATAATGGTTTTCCAGTAAATCCTTTCACACTTAACATTATTCGAGAATATGGCCCAACCAATTCTTGTAGTTACTTATAATAATCATCATGTTTAAGCACAGTTATTTTCTCGTCATTAGTTTATCTATCTTGGGATTGGTTGGATGCGTACCTCCATTGATTTCTATTCTGGGCTAGCCTACACATCTCCCTGAAACCCCTACAGCCTACATCTTTTACTATCTGTGTGCAGTAGTCTAACCTAGGTCTGCCTCTTCTTCTCTTTTTTCCGATCTCTGCTTCTAATATATTCCGACTATTCCCTCATGCCGTAGTATGTGGCCCATCATCCTATCTCTCCTATTTTTACCGTTTTCACATATTTCTTTCTTCCCTACCATTTTAGTACCTCTTCGTTCTTAACTTTGTATGTCCATGATATCTTCATCATACGCCTGTTTCACCACATTTCAAAGGCTTCTACCTTTTCTTGTCCGCTTCTCCTACTGTCCAAGCTTCACATCCGTACAGTGCTGTGCTCCACACATATGTTTTAAGCAATCTTTTCCTTGTTTCTATGTTTGTGGTCTTTGAGCACAGTAGTTGCTTTTTCTTGTTTAACGAGTACCCACCTTGTGCTAATCTTTGTTTTATATCTTTTGTGCTTTTCCCATCTTGCGTTATTTGGCTTCCTAGGTAGCAGAAATCCTTAACCTCTTGTAAGTTCGTGTTACATACTTGTATTCATGTTTTTGATTTATTTTCCCCACCTTTGCATACTAGAACTTTAGTTTTAGTTTTGTTAATTTTCATACCGTATCTCTCTGTCAGAACTGTTTCCATTTCATTAAGAGCAGATTCTAACTCTTCTTTGCTAGACGCTAATACTGCTATATCATCTGCAAATCTAAGCATATCAATTTTTTGTCCTTGCATAGTAATCCCAAATGTCTTCCTGCATTTGACAGTATTCATTGCCTCTTCTATGTACAAGTTAAAAATCAATGGGGATAAGGCACATCCCTGTCTCACCCTTTCCTAATGTTTACTTCTCTACGTTCTTGCTCTAATTCTATTACTGCTGTTTGCTCTTTGTATAAGCTATGTACTATTCGTCTATCCCTATAACTCATTCCAATCTTTTTGAGTATTTCAAACATTTTTTTCCATTTTACATTGTCGAAAGCTTTTTCCAAATCTACAAACCCTATATACACGCTTTCCCCTTTTTCTACTGTTTTCTCCATTATCACTCTCAGAGCTAAAATAGCCTCCCGTGTTCCCCTGTTCCGCCTAAACCCAAATTGGTCTTCTCCTAGTATTTCTTCAGCTCGTTTTTCCATTCGTCTTTGCACAATTCTAGTTAATATTTTTGACACGTGTGCTGTCAAACTTATTGTTCGAAAATTTTCACATCTATCCGCGCCTTTCTTTTTGGTATAGTTACTATGATGCTACGTTTGAAATCTTTGGGTATCTCGCCTGTCTCATACATATAGCTTACAAGTTGGAAGAGACGTTCTGTTACTGCTTGTCCAGCGCTTTTAGAGTTTCTGCTTGCACCTTATCTGTACCCGCGCCTTACCATTTTTCAGACTCTTTAATGCTAATTCAAACTCATCTCTAAGTATAGGATATCCCAAGTCCTCATTTTCAATGTCTGATTCCTGTTCTAATGCAGTTAGTTCCTCTCCTGCATATAAATTCCTATATATTCTTGCCATCTACCCACTTTCTCACGTTTCCTATAATGACGTTTCCTTGTGCGTCCCTTATATTTTTGCTGTACGGTTTTATATTCCTAAAATTCATTCTAATTAATTTGTATGCTTCGTCTGTCTTTCCTATTTCCATCTTCGTTTGTACCTGTTTGCACTTTTCATCAATCCACTGTTCTTTAGCTTTCCTGCATTTTAGAATAATTTCCCATTTTATGGCTTTGTATCTCTGTTTTCCAGTTTCGTCTGATTTATTTTTGTATTTTCGTCTTTCTTCTATTAAATTCAGGATATCCCTTGTTATCCATGGTTTCTTATTTTCTTTTTGTGTATAGCCCAGAATATCTCTGGCCGCCATGTCTAGGCTAGATTTAATGTTATTCCATTCTGTGTCTACTTCCTTAGTATAAGATATTTTCCCGATATCTTTGAGCAATTCATTTGACTTTTTTTCGAATCTTTCTTGAATATCTTTATCTTTTAGTTTCTCTAAGTCCAAGTGCCTTTTTCCGCTCCTTTTTTTCATATTCTTAAATTTAAGTGCGGCCTTCATTATTACGATGTTGTGGTCAGTATCTATATCTGCTTCTGGGTAGCTTCTACGGTCTTTTACTTGGTTCCTAAACCGTTGTCTAACAAGAATGTAATCTATTTGATATCTTCCTATATCTCCTGGCATCTTCCACGATATCGCCTTCTAGCATGATGTTGAAATAATGTGTTTGTGATAATTAAATTGTTCTTGTCACAAAATTCTACCAGCCTATTTCCTGTCGTTTCTCGTGCCTAAACCAAATAAACCCACTACCGCTCCTTCCCTACCCTCACCTACCACGGCATTAAAATCCCCGTAATTATTAAATTTTCATGTCCTTTATGTATCTTAATATGTCTTCGATATCTTTGTAGATGGCTTCTACCTCTTCGTCACTGTAGCTAGAGGTGGGCATGTATACTTGTATTATTACTGTGTTTACCGGTTTAGATTCTAATCTAACCATGAGTACTCTTCGTTCTTTTGTAAGTAATTTTCACGCAGTATCCTATCTTTTCCGCATAACTATCCCCACACCCAAATTTCCTTCCTCTGCTCCTGTATGAATTACCCTGAAGTCTCCACTCCAAAATTCCCCCGCCTCTGGCCACCGAACTTCGCTAATCCCTACTATGTCTAGTGATAACCTATTCATTTCGATTTGTAGGTTCTCTAGCTTACCTACTTGCTTCATACTTCTAACATTCCACGCTCCGACTCGCAGAAGGTTACCGACTCTCTTCCGATCTCATCCTCCAAGTAGTCCCTCCGGAGATCCGAATGGGGGACTATTTTAACTCCGGAATATTTTACCCCAGAGAATGCCATTATGTTTATTACAATTTAAGTATGCTGTGTACTTGGGAGGTAATGTGGTGGTTTCCCGTTGCCTTCCACATTGCGGTAGCGTGTCTTAGACTGCCATACCGACCCCTATGGCCTCTGCCAATCTAAGTACCGAAAGAGCCGCTGCCCTCTTTGGGGGACCTGTCTTAGTCTGGTTCCTCACTAACTACCCTACTACTTTGGTTGGACCTGTAGTTTGGCTCTTTAGCTCATTAGAACACGCAAGCCATTTCACCTGTTCTATTAATTTAGAACTTCGTCAAGGTGCAGGTCCATTCGAAATGGAATATAAATTAAGTGAAATTTTACTTCCCTGACGTCGATTAATTATGCATAACCCTGACGTAAAAAGGATTACGTCTACAAATTAGGTTGCATGAATAATCGTCACAAGTAAAGTACACAAATTAGTACAACAAGCCCGTAACTTACCTTGTTTTTATTGAAGTCCTGGCCACTACTTGTGTTGCAGTGGTAGTAATTCGACGTGTTTTTTTCAGTGCGATCCATCTGTCATCATCAACGAAGCCAAGATAATTTGTAGATAAAAGGAGGTAACAATGAAAGGAATCACTTCACCATATTCGGAACTTCATACACGCCCGTCCCTGTCAAATATCTATAGTAAAGTTCTCTCCTTTAAGAGGCTTAGCTCTTGCACGCAAGTAGTCTCTCCCTCATCATTATTCCATACTCCCATGGCTAAAACTGCTAAACACAACTGCATTTCTTATTGCCTGAGTCAGTCCACCACAACTCATAGGTTAATGTCCAGAAATGCATGAGAAACTAATAATCGTGGAACTTACATGTAAAAGCTTAAAATAAAGATGAGAAAGGAAACTTTCATCTCATATTGGGTTTAAAAATCCTCTGTAAATTATTTAGTAAAATAAAATGTGAATCCTTTTATATATATATATATATATATATATATATATATATATATATATTTATTTATTTATTTATTGATAAATCCACGGACACAAAGGTCCTTATACAAAATTAATAAAGAATAACAAAATAAAGGGCTATAAAATATAACTTAGTTATAAACTATAACAAAATGTATATAAGAATCAGTACCTATGCAGTAATTCACGAATAATAGGTTTAAAGCAACTTAAGCGATCAGAATTTCGACAGTCTCATCAAGAGAATTCCACTTCCTACGCAGTCTAGGACAGGCAGAATAGAAAGCAAAATTAAATTTATGCGTTTGTTCTCGCAGTAAACGATGATGTCTAGTCGGATATGAATTAAGACTAATGGCAAATGCCCCACTGTAAATTCACAATTTAAGAAACCATTTAGAACCTTATAAACAAAGATAACATCAGAAATATCATGCATTGATTTTATGGTGGGCAAATTAAATTTAGAAGCCACAGGACCATAATTATGATCAAATGGTAACATAGGAGATCCACTCTTGAATGCCAGATATCTGAGTAACAAATGTTGAACTTTATCAAGTTTTACTGTATCACAAGCAGTATATGGCGTCCAAATAACAGAGGCATACATAAGAATAGGCATGACCAAAGCACTATACAAAGAAATAACAGAGTTTGTAGATTTAAAGTCCTTAGTAGATCGAATAATAAAGCCTAGCATCCTAAGAGATCTAGTTATAACATAATCTAAATGCATATTAAAACTAAAATTGTATTGCAGAAAGATCCCAAGATCTTTTATAGAATTAGTGTTTTCTAAATCAATACCCAATATACTGTAATCGAAAGTAAGAGCAGAACGCCTAGTAAAGGACATAGTTTTACATTTCGCAATGTTTAACAACAAATCATTTTCGACTGACCATCTAACAACTTCATTAAGATCTGACTGCAAATTAATACAGTCAGTGGTATTACTTATATTACAATATAACTTGAGATCATCCGCATATAAAAGGATTTTAGAAAATTTTACTACATTGCAGACATCATTTATGAATAGTATGAACAAAAGCGGACCTAAATTTGAACCTCATGGAACCCCAGAAGTAGCACGAATAGGACTTGATAAACACCCACCAATCTTCACTACTTGAACCCTATTTTCCAGGTAAGATTTAAACCAAGAGAGAAATTCATTTCTAATACCAAAACAAAATAATTTGTGAATAAGAAGACTATGATTAACGGTATCGAAAGCTTTGGCAAAATCTAGAAACAAAGCATCAACCTGTCCTTCCAATTCAAGAGACTCACATAAATTTGTGGTAAACCAAGAGAGTTAGTCAGAGTAGATCTTCCCAATAAAACCATGTTGACTACTATTAATCAAAGGATAAACTAGACTAGTTAGTTTACTAACGATTATTGACTCAAAAGCTTAGAGAAAGAGCCAAGCAGTGAAATGGGCCTATAATTGAAATATCTTGTCTATCGCCAGACTTAAAAATCAAGTAATATGCAAGTTTCAAGAAGTAGGAAAGACACCCAATTTGATAGATTTATTAAATAATACAAGAAGAGGCTTCTTCAATGAGGCAATACATTTCTTCAATAACCTAGTTGGTAATAAACCAGGACCTGTACTGTCACTTACATTCATACTCTTAATACAATAGTCAATATCTTCAGAACTAATCAAAGGCACATCAAGTTCAGGACAACTATTCAAGAATGGAGCATTAAGATTCGGCGTTACCCTATAAACAGAACTGAAACAATCAGAGAACAGCTGAGCAATCTCAGACTCAGTACGACCATAACAACTATTAAGTCGCATAACAGCTGGAAAACTAGTAGAACATCTTTTTTTATTGACAAATGACCAGAATGACTTAATATTGCTTATAGAACTATTCTCAACCTTTAGTATAAAATCATTGTAATTTAATCTAGACAGTCTCAGACATTTTGCTCTTAACATCTTAAATTCGATAAAGTCATGAAGTTTACCAGAGGTTTTCCAGCGCCTATGTGCAATCTTCTTAGATACTAAATATTTACAAAGTTCAGCAGAAAACCAACTTGGATAGGAAAAATACGTCTAGTTTTCAAAGGCACATTTCGACTTATAATATTATGGACTAGATCTTCAAAGCAAGCAACATCTAAATTTATATCATTAGAATTTAAGAGAGAGTCCCAGTCAACATTATCAAATTCAAGACTTAGTTTATCACAATCAGCATTGTAGAAATCAAAACTTTTAATTACGCCACGCAAATTAACAAAAGAGCCTGGCAAAATATCAATACCAAAGTAGCAAGGGACATGGTGAATATCAACCGGTAATATATACTCATCAGAAGAAATTACACTGATTTTAGCCAAAGTAGTAACTAGTAAATCCAAAGAATATGGCTTATTATTAGGTAAAGGAAAGTACTGCTTTAAACCAAAGGTATTCACCATATCACTCACCACTTCAACGGCAGACGCAGAACTAGGATTAAGATAACCTAAAATCTTGAACGAGCAATCCTCTTCATTTGTCCATATGACTTATGCAAATTATAATCTCCCAGCAAGATAACATCCATTTCATCATTAGTAAAAGAATTAAGTAGAGACTCCAAAGCAGCAGAATGAGTCTGATATACTTGTATAGAGGACATCGGAGGTATATAGGCTGCTCCAATAATCAATTTCTTGAAATTTAGATTAATCTTTACAAAGACCTGCTCACAGCAACTATCATCAACTTCACATAAAGCAGAATGAAAAGATTTGCTTACAGCAACAAGCACACCTCCACCCCGTGTAAGGTTACTATGCTGAACAGACCTATCAGTTCTATATAGCACATAATTATCCAGGCCAATTTCACTATCCAGTACAGCATTATCCAACCAGGTCTCGTGAAAACTATAACATCAGGCGAAATAGTCAGCTGACTTAAATTTACTTGTAATGTACGAAACTTATTCTTCAGACTCTACAGTTCTGATAATAGATGACTAGATTAGATTTATCAACATGAACTAGTTTTTGTCTGTGACTGAGAAGTAATACTGCTCTTTTGAACAACAGTGGAACGTTATCCAAATACTTGACCACAAGGTCAACTTCCCAGCAGACGATCTTGTCCTAAGTTCAGAGAGAGCATTAGCATATTGCTGCTGCTGAGATTTCGTCTTATCAAACGATACTCTGATTGGGTGCTTCAATTTAAACCTGTTCCTGAAAACAATAGAAACATCTCTAGAGCTGTTAAGCGTTACAATAACAGGTCTAGTCTTATTATTATTGTTAACATTAAGCCGCCCAATTCTCTTAACTTTAATATCACAAAGTTCAATACCAATGGGCTCCAATACAGTTTTCACAAGATTAATGTCATCAATTGCATTACCATTACTTGACTCCTGAAGGTTGAAAAGAATGACATTACATGAACGTGAGATACGATCTTGAAATTCAGAGAACATCTTCTCAGTATTATTAGTGGAGCAGGGATTTGCAGATTCCAGTTCAGATATTCTCAGCTGTAGGGTTTCAACTTTGCACTGTAGACGAGGCAGCTCTTCTAGTGATTTCACAATACCATCAATATGAGACTTGACATCTGCTAATTCAGTCTGGAGTGTTGACAAAATTCCACAAGATGCTTTAATATCTTTAAGGTCAGCAGACAGAGAGTGAACATCAACAAAATTGTTTCCTCTGCCATTAGAATGGCAATTTATACATTTATAGACCATCATCTGCTTCTTCTTTAGGTCCAAAACTTTTGTTTCAGAAGCAGATAGACCTGCACAATCCAATGTGGCATGAAATAAATTTGAACAAACAGAGCATGGTACAATATATGAAGAAGCATTGAATGGAATTTTACAAGCTGTACAAATAGACATGATTATAAAGTAAGAGCACTAAAGGAGACTTCACTGTAGCAGATATGATATTATCAAACATATGTCTGATAACATGAACCAAATGTTGATTTGTAAACCTTTTAATTATATAACAATAATGCAGTGAAGTAAATAGTAGTAAATTTACCAATTAAGTTAGAATACTGATAATTAAATATCACAGTATTGTTCACAAACATTAATTACACTACTAAGCAAAAATTCATATTTTAAAACTCACTATAACACTCAATAAAAAGCAAAATTCACAGAGCAAACTAAGCACATTGTTCATTTAAAGTGTCAATTTTTTATATATATATATATATATATATATATATATATATATTATCGTGAATCTTTCTCTTCGTTATCTTTCACCTACAATTAATTCGAGCCCCACAACTTGGGTGCCATAATTTATTGTGAGGTTTATTTGTAAAAATCGTGCCCCAGCATTGGGCTGTCATAATTTATTGTGTTGTTTCGCTCGAATCTTGCCCTCGGCTGCTCTCCACTTCTTCATCTACTAGCTAAAATTCCTTAAATTTACCACAGACACCTACCTGTTAAATCTGAAAACTCCTGCTCAATATCACCATGCTAAAACCTAAATAGAAATTCACACCCTACAATCACACACTCAAAAATAACTCAATTAACAAAATATATCACACTCTATTTATATAAGATCAATATTACATTTTCCAAACAACACCATTTCTTTATGTACGCTGGTATGGTCAATAATTTTATCACAATAATAATGCAAATCGATAACCTTTTAAACACATTCTTCTTAATCTTCTTTGGGAATTAAACCACTCATAGTTTTTAAAATCATCTATATTTATACATACAATAACTAATTACATAACAATAAGCATATTAACAACCCTTGTAAAACAACATTGGTATCTGACAAGTGTAAACCCGCCATAGGGTCGCTTCAGAACCATGTTTAAATCTACCAAAGAGGTAGCCTAAATCATAATGATTTTCCCCCTTAAAATAAATATAAAAAAACGACTGCTTAAGCCTTACGGTAACGCAATCGCACACTTCTTTAATAACCATCCTCTCATATGTAGAAACGTGTTAAAAAATGTTTTCCAATTCCCAAGTTATTGAATTTATATAAAATTCACCAATAAAAAAATTAATCAGCTGATTTCACGTTAAGCGTATTGGCTACCTAAAAAATTCGGTCCCAGGCCGCAACACAAATTGAAGGCAATCATTCTTTTAAACTTTCAAAATTTTTGCTTAGTGTACTCAAACCAAATATTTCGAACATCAATAAATCCAAGTCACCTTCAATTTATGTCATAAATGTCAAACTTGAAGTTTTTATTATTTTGACAACGATCCTGGTCATGTATCACGTAAATAAAGATGATTTTAAAAACTATGAGTGGTTTAATTCCCAAAGAAGATTAAGAAGAATGCTAAACAAACCACAACAAACATACAGGGAGTACTTTTAACCACATATTTTTATTAAAGTAAGAGGGAGTTCCTCATACCTTACGTTAACACTTTGTCTTATCATGAGCTCATAGTAAAACGTTATAAATGTGTATACAAATTTACTGCACTACCAAATATTAATAAGCCTTATATGCCTCTTTACAACATCTCCTGGTTATCTGTAAATTAATTAATTATTCTTGACTTTCAAAAATCAAATTCATTTTAAGTCTCATAAAATTTCTGTTCAAATAATATAAAACACACCAAAGCACAAATCAACATAATCAACAAACACTATGAAAATATTCGCCATTCAAAGTTCAATACAATGACCTACCGGGTAGCTATCTTCTGCATGTGGTCCACCAACTAGACACTTGGAGATGCTGTCGTTCACTAAGTCCTCAGTGCATCTAATAACTCCCTGGTCGAATGACCATGTCTTGCTACGCATGCCGCTACTTAAAATCTCTTCTTGTCCAATTTACAACCAAAAATATCCAATCTCCAAAATTTAACTTTAATACCCAAAAGTCGCTTTTTTCATCATCTAAATAATTTCATTCTTTATCAATTTCGTGCATTCCAAATACCACAATAACAATCTTTGTACTTACATACAATATTAACTTGCACCAAAAATCGCTTTAATTGGCTTTTACATAAATTTGGATTAAACTGCACTAATTCACTTATAAGTAACTATACGTATCGCGAATGTCTGATAAAATGAAAGAGAACGAGGCCCCGCTTTATCAATGATTAAATAACACAGGATTCCCCCCCCCCTGTTTCTAAATTGCACATACATTTGTGTACCCGTTCCACCAATTCTTAAAATTGTTTTCTAACCGTCCTGGATTTCAGCGAAAAAGCTGTAACATATCTCGGTTTCTTGTGAATTTTAGCAACAAACACAAAACTTGGTAAACCGCTTCCAACCGTCAACTGCCACTTTTAATTCCCCGAAAATTAGCCTCTACTTTTCAGTTGTTACACGCCTTAAATTTGAATAAAACACCTTTTATCTCGCTTTTATCTATAGTTTCATCTCACGTATATGCCTCCACCAGCTGAATATCTACCCTTCTTAATCTATTTCCACCAATCACCTTGCTTGGTTCCTTTTTCTTGCTTTCAACTGACGCTTGCCTGCTTATAAATTACCTTGGAATTATTGATTTTGTTTCCCCGCTACAATACATTTGTTCAGGTCTCCCTACTATACTATCTCTGCATTTGTTCTTTGTTTTTTGCTTGCACCTATACGTTTTTGTTCTATCTTTGTTCCTCCATGACAGTTGTCTCCGGCTCCATCCTATACTACCTCCCGAATTAAAAATTGATATCTTAACAAACATACTGCGTCTTTGTCGGTTTTATGTGGTTTTGCTTTTGTCCCTGTTACAAATTGACTACGTTAATTCCAACGGTCATTCTTGTTCCAATAAGCTATTAACGTTTGTTTGTAGCAATTTTATCTAGAAATATATCTCCCCTTGTTATTTTGTTATGCTTTTAACTGTCTTGGGTTTTACGTTTAAAAAATAAAAGTGTTATTTTAACACCTGCTCAACGCTTTTGTATTCCCGTATACTACTTTACTACAAATTAAAGGTGCTATAATTTTACCCCATTATTATTTCTTATGCCCTATATTTACATACATACTATGTTACATGATTCGTAGCTAAATATGCCTAACTAAATTAATCCTACATTATTTATACACTATCTAAGCTCTACAATAATTGTTAAAAATATCCTACTTTCCTAACTGAATAAATTAATTTTCTAATATCATGTGATTATTAACTTATAACGTAACCTGTGCCCTTTTATATTTCAATGACCCCTTAATTACACGATAATATATATATATATATATATATATATATATATATTGCTGTGATATCCGCCCCACGGCTTGGGCAGCCCATAAAATGCTGTGATAACTCCTGTTACTCTCTCACAACCCCTTTTTATATCATATACATCTGTCAAATTATTACAAAATCAAGCCAGCAAAACGAGATTTTTATTACCTTTAAAGACTTATTGAAACGTTTCAAGCTGTCTGTAATTTTTCATAAAATATTCGCAAGAAATCCCCAATTTGTCGGCTTTTACACTTTAAATTATGATTGAGATAAAACAGTTTCAAAAATAAGACATCAAAATCTCTAACCTGAATTATTTTCATGGGTGCTCCCAAGAATTGAAGTTGATATCCAAATCGTTATTGGTACGTTTATTGCAATGAAAAGTTTTTCATTTTCTTCATAGAGTATTTACCATCAATTTGCTTGAACAGGCAGCAGCATTCTCCAAAATTGTGTTTTTGATTGTAATGTTTCGTAATTTAAAATTCTACAGGAATCGTAACATTATTTCACTTGTAATTTAGGATTGTAATTTTTATCGCAATTCAAATGGTAAATTCAGATTTATATTCCGATCGACATTCAGATCAACATTCAGAGTAATTTAGATGGACATTCAGAGTCCTGTTTTATTTATTATTAGAAATGTTATAATTTCCTAAATCTTATTTACTTACGTCGCAGAAATACGGCACAATTTTCACAATTCTATACTTTATAATTTCACTGTTAACAAATATTCATTATTCACGTAAATATTTGGCACTTTCAATTATAGCCACTGCCCAGTTTCAAATTGTACTAACTTGATATTCAATTCTCCAGATATTTATAAGATCGTCCCACTTTTGTTTGTGATTCGCTGGCTCCACGTGCTAGGCGAGGTCAAGTATATTATCACTTGTTATGTTTGGAAAATTTACCAATTGTATGTATCTTAATTGCATGACGCGGTGATTGAAGTCACGTGATTCAATTGTGATACCTTATATTTACTTCAGGAATCCCAAGAACTTCGTACATATCGAGCACGTAGTCTTGTTTGCTAGCTTTATTTTAATCTAAATTGAATAAATTTAGTATTTGTTTATTTCCCAATAAATTGGATTTTCGAACAACTGTGGTTCTCTTAGATCACGTACGCTTTTAAATAAAGCATAATTTTGCGTGCGTTTACGATAATATCTTTACACACTTTATGAATGTTTATCTGGCCACTTCATGCAGGTTTTTCACTGATTTAATTTTTATGCGTTTCATTACCTTTTTAAATTCTAATCTCTGCTAGTAGCTGCACTTGGATATGTGTTTTAGTTGTTTGTACTGCTATATACAGTGTGCTCGCAACTAATAAATTTTTATAATAACCTATTTACTTTCCTAATATCTATAATTTCGTGCTTCTGTTGCTTGGGAGTTTCCCTTGCTTATTATACGACCCCAATGACTTAACCTACCCCTAAATTAACCCTATAATTACAGCAAAATATACAGCAATATATATATATATATATATATTGCTGTGTGGACTCTTTCTCGATAAAAGCCACACGACTTGGGCACCAATAATTGCTATGAACCACCCCACGTGTGTGGTGCCTATTAATTGCTACGTCCTCCTTGGTTAAAAATCCTACTTATCAAATTTTCCACGGCTGCGCTGCTCACTTTTCTGAAAGTAAACTATCTACACTAAAAATCCTATTACGATAAATACACACCATTTATTTACACTCCAATTAAAAAGAATATACAAGCCAAATCGAATTAGACTGTTCCTTCACACCTAATTTTACAAGTTATATACATCCCCCCTTGTAATACTCCCTTATACAGTAACATTCCTAGCTCAATATTTACACACGATAATATATTTTGAACTCATTGAAAGCAAGTAATAGGGCTTCGACGCATTTCTTACTCTATCTCTGTTTCAATACGAGCTCATAGTAAAACCTTGACCTTTAGTGCCAATTTTGCACACAAATATTTAAACAGGCCCTCTTATCTCGTACATAATATCAAATATTTCATATATCAAATTATTTCTGAACCTATCCATAAATTCACATATAATATAAAAATAAGCCTAATCAAAATATTCAGTCCAGAAACTTTCTCCTTTATGTCTTTTGACATAAAATAAAATCACACTCCCAATCCACAAAGTTATCATTTTTATATTTATAACACACATCGTGCTATGTACCATGACGTAGCTGGAAGAAAACGTACATATACCAGGCTAACTACCAATGTGGGGAGGGGAGAGGTTCCTAGCAAAACAAAAATAATACATCGCCAAAGATTTTTTATTTACAATAAAAACACAAATATAGAAATTTCTATCGAAACAGCAAAACAAAATTAACTAAGGTTACTATTTAATAAAACTGTTACTATATAAACAAATTCACTAATTGTTCCACGAAGTGAGCAATTCGTAGCTAACATGCAATAAATCTAATCAGTACCAAAAAGAATAACGCTGATACTTTCGTATAAGTGGATGGGTTAAGTACAAAAACATTAAATTTAGAAACCTTTCTAGTAAAGATTTTACCATATGAAGCATTTGTTATAACTCTAATCAGTAAAAAAATAATACTGCTGATACTTTTGTATAAGCAGATGGGTTAAGTACAAAAAGCAAAAGCATTAAGTTTGAAACTTTTCTAGTAAGGATTTTACCAGAACAAACATTGGCGTATCTAATTTCAAATTGGGTTTATCCTTGGGTATGTTAGAAAAGGAAAACAAGTTACATACATGTGTCAGGATACTTATCTTGTCAGCCCTCGGAAGCGAATTGACACAGCATTGCCGCGGTAGTTAGCAACAACCAGGCTACTGCCGTAATTGTAACGGTGGTCTACATGCAAGAGTAGTTGATCTACATCAAGGAATAATCGGGCTACGCAACAAGCAATTTAGCCTCCAACTAAAAGCAAATCTACACATATGATAGAGGAGAAACGTGCATCGCTCTTGGGGTAACAACGAGTAGTTGTTACAAGTGCATCAGCGCACAAGCTGCAGAATCAAAGTTTAAAGGAATTCAGAATAACACGAACTCGAAAAGCAAACATCCGTGTTATCGAAACGCGATTGAAGCTGGAAAACACGGTTTTACCGGAGAATAGTAGGATATATTATTTCGACAAATCTGTAGATGGGAAACTCACTAGAACGCAATTATAAGTTACCGGAAGATACAAAGCTTTCACGGATACCTAAACAGGATCTTGACTAATTAATTGTAACATAAACTTGTCGTTTGAAAACAACTAGATTTACATTGAGAAATTCTTAGAAAGAGTACTTATTATTAATTATACGGAAGGATTTAACAATAGACATGGAATTTATACGAACAAATAATGAATTAACAAGGGGTTTGAGTTGAAAATTATGGTAAAGCGCGCTTATCTGAACAGGTACAATATACCGGGTATTGTTGGAGAATGTAATTCTAGAAAAGGAGTTTATGTAAATAAAGTAACCAATTATTGCCAAAAATGAACGTAACAATCGATAAGGCACAGTTATCCGAGGTTCATATTTACACACGGAGCCTGCTACCATTCTTCCTCATGACTGCTGCATGCATGAACAACTCCAACCTGGATTGCCTTCTCCAACTGCAAGCTGTAACAAAATTACCAAGAAGTCCTCCCTCATCTACCATTCGACAATGCATCCCAGCTCATGCTGTACATGAAACTTCTTGTTTTAGTACCATAATTTTTAATCGTACACCAAACTGGTAAGTGCCGACAATTACTCCAAACTAATTACATACTTTACACTAGATGTGCAATTAAATCAAACTGTTGTTACTATAAACCATTTACCATTGTTCAAATTCAAAATATTCTGCAATCATCTCAGTATCAGAGTATAAGAATTTCAGAAACGTCATAACAAATAAAAGCTTTGTAAAAATAAGAGAGTTTCAAATCAGTCTAATGCTGATTATATACAAGTTCTCCACCTCCAAAAACCTGGTAAATTCCTGAAATTTGTACATCCACAAGGCCTTTGTACAAAACCCCTCACACTCACACTCCCCGTACATAAATTCCGTGTGTTTCTTTTAACCGCCACTCGTTAGTTTACAAATTTTAAAAACACCTCTGAAAACCAACTTGAAGTGAACAACTACTGCACATGTACTAAATATTTCGTAGTATTGGTAGGATATTTAGCACTTGTACACTACCTATAATTTTATTACCGTTATTTTTTAAATTAGTGTCTTGTAAGTGGCATATGCTGTTAGACACTAAATAAATAGATACAATCAATACTCTAAACTAACCTTGGCATTCACCCCAAGTCAACGAAACTAACGTCTAAAATACGCCTCTAACCAACACGTGTTATCTCCATTTACAACAGTGTGTTTGTGCCAACTGTTCTGTATGGAAGCGAAGCCTGGGTGTGGCAGAACAAGCATGTCTAATCACTATAAGTTTTGTATGCCCGTCTTTGTGCTAAAGTTGAGAGGCGCGAATCGATCGCTTTTTGGGATTTGCGTCCGAAAGTTTCGGAGTTGGGGGTGCGGGCGGGTGGTGGTTAGGTGGAGAATTTTTGTGTGCGTTGCATAGGCCGGTTTTTATAGCGGGAAACCCGATCAATTGCGGAGAAATAAGGATTTTCCGGTAAAAGATTAATTTGAGGCGACGTATTCGTTAACGTGTTAAAAAAGCCTGGATCCCTCAAAAATTTCCGATCTAAAAAACCGAACGGACCGTGCGACGAGGTCGGCACCTGTTACGTTAGCGTTCGTACGAGTGAGAAGAAAGTTCGAGTTGGTTTCTAAAATTCGTATTCGGGCATTAAAAATATCTAATATATACCAAGCAACGCTATTCGTATTCTAAAACCTGAATTATTAACAGTTTGCAAGCTGGTAGTATAGTATTTTCTTAAAACAAATATTAAAATTTCTATAATTACCTCGAGGAACGTCAAACACAGGTAGCGAAAGCCGACGGAAGCGAACGAATATGTACCTTGAAAATCTATGAGGACACAATTTTTTTAAAATTTGTTAAATTTAAAATTATAAATCATCCAATATTACGTATTAGTTCCGATAATTGATCATTATTATACAATAACATGGCTTTAATATACACGAACTATTTATTTGAAAAAGAATTATTTATTACATTTGACGTTTATTTGCGGAATCGCCCGAACAATTACAATAGACCGTGATTTGTTCCTAAGACGATGTATTTCTTATGTGACATTAGGCATAGTAAGTATACAACCAACGCGATTTCAATAAACAACACCTCGATAGCGCTAGCTTAACATCGCTGGTTACGAATGCTAACTCCGGTGGTTCGGTGCCCAGTAAAATTCATTTTTTAAATTTATTTTTGTGTTGCTTTTTAAAACATGCAATAGCATTTATTTAACAATGTGCATTACATAAACCAACACATTATTTTTTCATCTGCCTCAGTGCGATCTACAATCTATAATTTGTGAATTATATTTACTCCAAAAACCATTTGCAACGTTTACTTTTCAGAGATTGTCCAGCTTGCAGGTACGTATTCGCTTATATGTGTATAAAAACTAAAAAGCTTTAATATTTTACGATCTAAAAACCAAAACGCGCAGAGCCAACAACAGCTACATTTACATTGATGAACAGACGATCGAGTTGGTTTCAAAAATTGGTATACGATCCTTAACAAATTTCTAATATGTACCAAAAAATATTACATCTATCATAAATGATACATCTTTAACATTTTTACTGCGATTTGTGTAATTTATTTGAGAATTGTCAAAACAGGTTACGAACAAAAACATAGTGGCATGAGTACGTACTATCTAAAACTCTGTTAACACACTTAATTTACAAATTTCTAAAATTAAAGCTTCTTTATAGTACTGATACTTATCAATTCTACTTATAAAAAAGTATCACACATTAATAGACGCGGTCTATTTTAAACACAAAAAGTTAAAAATTTAATTTGACGTTTATTACCGAATACATCCAAAAAATTTCAAGTCTACGTACATAATTTAGAAAACGCTATATACCTTTTGAGGCTTCAACTACTACAAGAATACAACCAAAGGATTTACAACAAAAGACGGTTCGATAGCGTAAGACTAACACCTCCGTCTACCATACGCAACCTTGGTGGTTCAATGCCCAATTAAATTAATTTTTTTTTTATTTTATGTTGATTTTTTAAACATTAACAAGCGTCTAATATGCGTAAAATAGTCAAACAAAATTTATAACCACTTAACAATGGTCTACAATAAGTTAACTATTCCTTATTTACATTAACAGTAATTGAAAACTTTAACATTTCAAGCGTTTTTGTTTTTTATTTCTTCTATATTTCATTTATCTTAAGTACAGACGTACGAAACGTCCTGCATTCCTTTGATATTTGTTTATTTAGGATCCACTTACGATTACTTTTCTTTTAACAAACATCAGAAGTCAAAAGTAAAAAACAATTGAAAAAATTCATACGCATTTTCAACTGAAGTATTCATAATCACAAATACAAATACTTTTTTTATTTTATATTGAAATTTTATTAACATCCAAAGGAAAATATATTTAAACAAAATTTATAATCGCTATACAACTGTCTACAATAAGTTAATTATTCCTTATCTACGTTAACAGTAATTGACAACTTTGTCTTAACGAGCATACCCAATACGTGGTAAGAACGAGGCAGCATGATGTACAGAGAAGGTAGAACTATACGGTACCTACATTATCTAAAAGTCCTTATAAAATACCAAATATGTGCTGAAACACAAAACTTCTGAGCGTAAAACCTAAATTCAATACCGGTTACGTATACGTATTACACTCATTTCTAAATTTAAATTGAGAAACGTTAAACACATATTTCGGCATAGGAAAGGCCTCTTTTAATTTAAATCACTCATGGCAAAATTGATTGCATAGACTTCAGTTGAAGGTTATCTTTAACATAAGTTGCTATTTGCAAACACGTTATTACAAATGTGCTCATATGTAGCATTAGATACATTAACAAGTAATAAATATTGCTTAATTTTGATTGGTTTGCATGTGTGGATTTTATTTGTTCTATTCCATTTGTCGCACAAAACAAGACATATATTGTTAGATAGAAGCAGCATAGAGTTGATTAGTAAAAATAAGGTAAAACCAGTAATTGCCTAAATTAGCTGTAAATATATATATATATATATATATATATATATATATATATATATATACAAGGACATTCAAGCACTTGAATTAAACTAAAGCGATCAGCTGATTTCAATAACTTTGACAGACCACGGTACGTTCAAATACATGACTTGAGTTGTTAAACAACAATTGGTTAAGTTTTCTACAATTACTACTTATTACAATCAATTATTTAACCAGTGTATATAATATCTGTTGTTCTTTTATATCTACGTAACTAACATTGTTAACATTGCTAAAAAAAAACCTTTGAATGCTATGTTTGTAAAATATTTATAAGCTACATTTCCATTACTTATATTACATAGAGCTTCGAATATTTTTTTTTAAGTTTAATAGGACAAAGTGGTCTTGATCCAATCGACTCCCCCCGAGGTGATTTCGAAATAGTCTACTAAGGCGAACTGATCTTGATCCGATCAACTACCCCAAGTGGTTTCGACAAAGTCTACTAGGGTGAAGTGACCTTGACCCGATCGACTCTCTGAAATGATTTTGACAAACTCTACTAGGGCGAACTTAACTTGACCCGATTGACTCCCCTAAGTGATTTCGGCAAATTCTACTTAGTCAAAGTGGTCTTGATACGATCGACTTCCCGAAGTGATTTCGACAAAGTCTACTAGGGCGAATTGATCTTGATCCGAACGACTCCCCAAAGTGATTTTGACAATCTACTAGGGCGAAGTGGTTTTGATCCGATGGGCTCCCCGAAATGATTTCGACAAAGTCTAATAGGGCGAAGTGATCTTGATCCGATCGACTCTCCGAAGTGATTTCGACAGAGTCTATAGAGTGAAGTGATCTTGATCTGACGTACTCCCCGAAGTGATTTCGAACAAGTCTACTACAGCAAAATGATCTTGGTCCGATCGACTCCCCGAAGTGATTTCGACAAAGTCTACTAGAGTGAAGTGATCTTCATTTGATGTACTCTTCGAAGTGATTTCGAACAAGTCTACTACAGCGAAATGATCTTCGTCCAATCAACTCCCCGAAGTAATTTTGACAAAGTCTACTAGGGCATCTTGATCCGATCAACTTCAAGAGGTGATTTTGACAATGTCTACTAGAGCGAAATAAATCTTGATCCGATCGACTCCCGGTGTGATTTCGGCAAAGTCTACTTGAGCGAGGTGATCTTGATCCGGTTGACTCCCAGAAGTGATTTTGACAAAGTCTACTAGAGCTAGGTGATCTTGATTCGCTCAACTTCTCAAAGTCGTTTTAATAAATTCTACTAGGGGAAGTGAAGACCGGGTGTAGAGAGGGCGGGACGTAAAGAGGGCAAGCCGCAGAGAGGGCGGTGCATAGAGAGGGCGGGGCATAGATAGGGCGGAATGTAGAGAGGGCGGGACGTAGAGAGGGCGTAGAGGCGCTCAAAGTAGTCCCGTAGGGACTACAAACCGCTTCTAGTTAGTCCTATAAATGCTGCAGGAATGAGGTTCCTAAGAAGTGTGTGCGGAAAAACATTGAGAGACAAAGTGCCATCAAATGAGTCGAAGCAGAGTATGTAGTGCAAGTGACCCTCTTAAGCAGTTGAGCGAGCGAATCACGCTTAGATGAATTGAGTGACTTGTAGTTCACTTTATTAGATATATTGCAAATTTTATAGTATAGTGAATGAACCGTTGATTTCAATGAGACTCTAACGTAAGCTGCTGTATGATGAATACTATTATCCATAAGAATGTCCACAGCTTTTGATACGATGACAGTATGTATATTTGAAAACACAAGATCGAGTTTACTATTTGAACTGTAAACTTGGCTTTGTTCTTGTAGATCTAAAAGAGGGAGTGTGTCAAAGAGGGATTCTGCATTATCACCACTGTTACAAAGAGTAAATGTGTTTTTTCCATGGTGCATTGAGTATATTGTAGTCTCCACATAGTACAAAATAGGCTAGAGGATAATTATAAAAATAATTTCAAGTGCAGCACTGTGCAATTCGATTGTGATGTAGGTGGAATGTACGTACTACCAATAATTAAACACTTTAGCTAACTTTAAAGAAACAAACAAATGTTCAATGCCAACTACTTTGGTTTCAACTAATTGTATATTTAAAGTGGAGTAAACTAGAATAAGTACACCCCTTGCTGTTTTGTGCTAGTTAGAACATTTCTATCGTAACGAAGTACTGTATAGTGATTCAAGGTAAGCTCAGAATCATAATAAGAATTGTTAAGCCAAGTTTTCATGATTATATCATAACAATCGTTAAAGGTAACATTGTCTTTAAATTCTTTGTTCTAAGATCTAAGACCATGGTAATAAATTGACCTGAAGGCCATTGTTGTCCACCAACACCTGCTCGTCCACTTTAAATCATATTTTTTCCTTGTCCCCTTCGAAGGGCCACCTCACTGAAGGCAACAGCCTATGTACGAGTCTGTTGTTGCCGATGCCTTATTTTTACTGTATGTATCTTGTATTAATTTCATTTGTACTTTTTAATCATACACTCTTTAAGTGTTGTACAAATGCTACGCTGTGGTATTTCAGTATTACATAGTTTTAAGTGGATTGGGATGCTAGTAAACATCCTTAATACATAGTTCACTCATTCCACTGTATATTTTATATAATGAACCAAGTGAACTATATAGACAATATGACATATTTTATCTGCAAATTTTTTATTCAAAATTTATCTAACATTTGTCGATTGTGTTTGTATTTTATAAACCACGTTAATTTTTTAGAGAGATGAAAGAAGACGAGCAACACACAACGAAGTAGAACGAAGACGAAGAGACAAAATAAATAATTGGATAACTAAGTTATCAAAAATAATTCCAGAAAACCATTCATCGGAAATAAAAGGTAATGGTCATTATGAAGGTCAATCAAAAGGTGGAATTCTAGCAAAGGCTTGTGATTATATCCTTGAATTAAAAGAAGATAATCAAAAACTAGAACTTTGTCTTAAAGAAAATAAACAATTAAATCAAAATGTAGAAATTTTAAAACAACAAAATATTGCATTAGAAAGAGAAAATAGAGTACTTCTTGACATAATTAAAAGGAGTGGACTGGAAATACCTAAAGAGGTATCGTCTTAGCTAATAGTGATTATTTTAAATTTATTGTACAGGCTATTAAATGGGTTTATTACTGCACATTGTGTATTGTTTAACTTGGTAATTGTTACACTTGCCTCAGTTTTAAAAAAATATTTTATCCTTTTTATATTACTGTTGATTTTTCGATTACTAAGTACTCGCTTTGTTATGTTTTTATTAGTGATTAATGCTTTGGACTTATTAGATATAGTTTATTTATATTAGTTTCGATTAAATTATGTAAGGACAAAAATTATTATGTTTTATTGTGTATCATACTGATATGTACATAGCTGTCATTATATGTGATTTTCAAATATGTGCATAATATAAATTTTGCATTTTGTATATTATTTGGGGTTTTTTGTTAACGTTTGTAGTAGTTCAAAATAAGCAATTTGAATTTATTGGTGTTACATCAGTATTTCTGAGGAAACTAATATCTACTTATAACTTTTAGTAATGTGGGTATTTGTATTCTTAACCAATCAAACAGCGAGTCTTATTTTGCTAGCCGGGAAAGATTTTCCCCAGTTAGCACGTCAGATCCATATACAATCTTCGTTAAACAGCATTAGTATCTGACAAGGGTAAACCCGCTATAGGGCGGTCTCAGAACCATGTAACAACAAGTTTTTTCAGTCGGTGAAAATCTGACACTACCAAAGAGGTAGCCGGAATCATAATAGTTTTCTTCCTCAAGATAAATACAAAAAAAGGCTGCTTAGGCGTTACGATAACGTAATTGCACACTTCTTTAATACCGCAAATTATTCTTAGTATTCAGTCTCATTCATACTCGTGGGAATACATGTACCTTTTATGATGTTGTTTACGTTTATTTACATGTTATTTTGTTTTAACGATTTATTCAATGGCTTTGCATTACAAATACGCCTTACAAATATAAAACGATTTATAATGAACAATAATTATATAACACTAATGATTAGCGATGAAAGTGATTAAAAGGCCTAGAATCAGAATATTCGATTTCAAATACTTGTTCGAGTGATCAAAATAACGAGTGGATCTGAAATTTCCCACTTGGATGAAAATAATGACTATCTGAATCGGAAAGCTCAGACTCTTCTGAATAAAATGAAAATAATAGTGCTTCTGAAAGAGATGAGGAACAATGTGTTCCAACACAACCTAAACGGGCAAGAAAGCAAAAAGGGTCTGTGCCTGTGATTGATAAACAATTTACTTGGAAGAAGGTTCAACAGGGCGAGTTTATACCGGAAATTCATGCATTTTCTGATGACAATGCTGGATGTAAAGCAAATCTTGGGGATATTCCTTCTGTTTTGGAATGCTTTGAAGTATTTGTTTCAAATGAGTTGATTGACAATATAGTTATCGAAACTAATAATTATTATTAACATTTATCCAACAAAATACGATTTTCTTCCTCATCTCGTGCTAAAGACTGGACTCTAGATCGCCAGGAAATATATGCATTTATAGCTTTGACGTTACTTATGCCTCTTACAAAAAATCAATGACTATTGGACCACTGACTCTCCTTCTCACACCTGCATTTGGACTAATTATACCACGTGGCCAGTACTTTGTCATGTTAAAAATGTTGCATTTTGGTGACAACAATAATCCAAACCAAAACGATAACTTATTCAAAATCAGGTTGGTAATTGATCATCTTAGAACATGTTTCAAAAATTCACTTCAACCATTTCAAAGTGTATGCATTGATGAAAGTTTGATGTTATTCAAAGGAAGATTGGCGTTCAAGCAGTACATACCATCGAAATGTCACCGTTTTGGTGTCAAATTGTTTATTCTTTGTGATTGTGAGACAAGTTACATACTGGACTTTATAATATATACAGGTTCTAACACCGAAATACTCAATTTCAGGAAGTATCGTGTTGACATTATTAGAAAAATACCACAACAATGGACATTCCTTATATGTTGATAACTAGAACACCAGCCCATCATTATTCTCAACACTACACGAGAAAAAAACAAATGCTTGCGGAACCGTAAAAATAAATCGAAAACACCTGCCACCACTAAAAGGAAAATTGAATAGGGGTCAACAGGTATGTTATGCAACAAAAAATATATTAGCAACAAAATGGTTAGATAAGTGTGACGTTAGAATGCTATCGACAATTCATGCTAACGAAATGATAGTTTGTGGTAAAACCTTCCAAGGTGAGAATAAACAAAAGCCATCGCATATTGTAAATTATAATGAAAACATGGGAGCTATTGACAAGACAGACATGTAGTTCAGTTCCACAGAATCCGTAAGGAAAACCATAAAGTGGTACAAAAAAGTATTTTTCCACCTCCTGGTCCTCAGAGTCTTAAACGCTCACGTTATATATAAAATGAAAACGGGTGACAATATTCCGTTGTTGAAGTTTCAAATTAAATTAATAAAAGAAATTGTCGAAAGACACCAAAAGCTTAGGCTTAGAGTCAGCAGCAGTAAACACGCAGGTCAAGAAGTACCAATGATAACGTGATCAGACGTCCCGCTTTTGGCACGACAGTCCCGATTTTTCACAATTTGTTCCGCGACATTTTTCAAAAGTCCCGACTTTTAGAATCACAGTAGAAAACAAATGGTTAGAAATATTTCATCATTTGGAAACAAACTATGTTCCAAACAATAATGTATTAAAAATTGTGGAATATGCACTATCTTTACCTGGAACTAACGCTGCGACTGAACGCGTTTTTTTCTACAGTAAATCAAGTGTGGACATCAGAAAAATCAAAATTAAATGCTGAAACTTTGAAAGCCATTTTGTGTCAAATATAATTTGACAAATTCTTGTGAAGATTTTTACAATATTTTAAAAAATGACAACAATCTACTGAAACAAATTCACTGGAATAAAAAATATGTCAAGGAATAAAATATTATACATTTTTTTTATTTATAAATTGTACTTATGTTAAAAATAAAAAAATATTACGATATTATTTTTATTCTGTATGAAAGTTTTTGTTGATATCCCCCCTCCTTCAGAGTTGTCCCACTTTTCCCATCTAAAAATCTGGTCACCTTAACCAATGAGGCTGGTAGCGAGACATTTCCCCAGCCACCTCGAGAAGAATGAGATGACCAAAAAACTCATGGCCAAAAGATGTATAGTGTGCCAAAAACCCAAAATTAGGAAAGAAACTTCCTACAGGTGTGCCCAGTGCGACGTGCCACTTTGTGTTTTGAAAAATATCACACACAAAAAAGTTCTGAATTTTTGAAAATTACGTTTATTTTAATATATAAATTTGTTAAGAACATTTTTTTATTTGTCACATTTGTCTCAGGTTATTTTTCATTTCGATTTTGAAAATTACGTTTGTTTTTATATATTTTTTGTCATGGACAGTTTATTACAGTTTGTATTTTCATAATGTAACGAATAAAGAAAGGTTCTCTTTTTAATACGCGTTCCTTTTTTATTGACAAGCAATCTTAGGCGCACAATAGCGGTGCATTAGCCGTCCAATAATTTTTATAATTTAATAATTTTTATAATACACCACTGGATAGTAAATTTAAATCTACGACGCTTTGTTCATAACTACTAATTTGCACAATTATTTGTTTACTTTTTGCTCAGACTGTACTCTAAAACTAGCAGAGCCATCATACAATGCCCTTCCAGGACTCATATTTGCTTCTGTTGACCATAATGTACATTTGAAATTAGTAGGTGCAGAAAAACAAATGTACCCAAGGATCTACCAACCTGTATTACATGAGGTTAAGAACCATTTAATACCAAGTCTTAAACCACCCATCTTCCAGCAAGACTGAAAAATCCAGGTGGGTTGGTGATCGACATTTTGATTTAGACAAGGTTCAGAAACTTGCAGGTTGGTAAAAGTGTCAACGTTGGTATACCCCTAACAGATTTGCTTTTGTTTTCATAGATTTCACAACTCGCCACTGCAAGCTAGCTGGTGCATTTGTTACATGCCAAAAATCGGCATGTAAACATTTCTAATTTTAGTTTTAAATTTGTAAGTGAATTCGCGCCAATAATTTAAAAAACTTGTGCGTGCACTTCCGTCATTTTAGATAGTTGCGTCGGCGCCCGAGGTTGCGCAGACGCACAGTATGAAAGTAGGCAATGGTTTCCGTCACGTCAGGACTAGTGCAGGAAACGTCGAACAGCATGGTTATCTGTGGTGTGCCTTGTCTTCTTTTTTTCAGGTTATGTAGGTTTCCTTTGTCGCATCTCTGCCCTGTATCGTTCCTCACCTCATTCCTGTTGTTCCGCTACAAAAAAGAAGAGAGAAGAAGAAAACAAATTAATTTGAATTCGACGAGGGGGCAAAGGATGACCCACGCCCAACTGTTGCCAAATAGCTGTCCTGTTGTGAAGAGCTCCATAGTTTACGTGAGTACACTTATCTTTTCCTATAATTGCAATAAACATTTTTTGCATGTGATAATAATTTGTAACATAAATATGACGTAACCCCTTAGTGTGCAACATTATGCATGTATTTTTTTAAGTTACCAACTGTCGTAGTGGCTCTTATAAATTAAGCGCCGGGACTTTAACGAGTATACCTTAGAGTAAAGAACCGTAAAGTATACCAGTGGCGCCCAACGTGAGCTCGACGTTCAGTTGACTAGTCCCGACGTAACGGAAATCACCACTTCCTTTCCACTCTGTGTCTGCGCAATCTCGGGCGCCGACGCAACTATCTAAAGTGACGGAAATGCATGCACAAGTCTTTTACATTATTGGCGCGAATTCACTTACAAATTTAAAACTAAAATTAGAAATGTTTACATGCCGATTTTCGACATGTAACACATTATCACTGTTACGTCTCTATAGTAGAGTAGATTGCATTCAAGTGGTTAAAATCAATTTCATACAACACGTTTCATCAAAATCCGATAAAAATTATGGAAGATTGCAAGGATTCCTGAACACAGAGATCAACAGTTCAGAACGGTCTAAAATGTAAAATGCGAGTGGAGATTTTGATTTTAGATAAAAGAAAAAATTAGTTCCAAAAAGTGAACACAATACTTCCGCTACTTGGAAGCAATATAATAAAAAAAAATTAACATTCATTGATAATAATTATTATAAAAATCCAAAACTAAAATATTCGTCTATAACTTACTACATAAAATTAGGCTGTATCACTGTATTAAGAGAACACACTTATTTATTACACACCCTGTACCTATGTAATTATCTCTTCAACCATTTAATTCTATTTCTAAATATTATTCTTACAAGAAAGCTTAAAAATCATAAGACAAGTAACTTAAGTATACGCTTTGAAAAATTAAAAAACACCATGCGTCAGCTGTTAAATGTAAAATCGACAATAATACTGAGTCATTACAAGTACTAATTGACTGAAAATATACTTAAACATTAAAAACGAGTATTTTTATTTTAAGCAAGTATTAAAAATTATCTAAAAGAAGCAGCAGTGATGAAGCCAAATCCTTGTTAGTTTGTTGCTTATATGTCATACATCAAAACCTGTAGTAGATGGCACTGTTTTAGTTCCTGATGAACGACGACTATCGAATAATATTAATTCCGTATCCAATGGATCGCTTTTAGTACTCAATGACCTTGCTAAATTCGCAGCAACCCTAAAAACAATATTAATGTAGTTTTATATTTCCTTATTCCTGCAATAGTTTTAAAATTAGTTTTACCTGTGTTAGTGCTTAGTTTCTGGAGTGGTCACCTAGTGTTATTTATAACTTAACGTATTAAAATTATTGAGTAGTAAATGTTATCTGGCATAGCATGTGAATAAATTAGAAGCAGATAAAGTAGCTGAGTTGTAAGTAACATTGTCATCGGACCATCTTAGAAATGAAAATGATAAAAACCACTGAGCAAACTATGGTATGATTGACAGCTACAAGGGTTGAATACAGCAGAAAACACCAATGTATTCTCATAACTTCTTGAATAACATAAAAAGTAATATAGTTCAATATATAAATTGTGCATCCCGATCGGAGTATAGTCTGGGTCGTAATCCACGAGTGATACAAAATAAATCACTTGATCGATTGTTAAAATAAATATGCTTAGTGTCTGCGTAAATTATGACAAATCAATTAATCGATTAGTACTTCTGTAAATAAATTAATAGCATTTGTCGTGATACCAAAGTGTAGTAATTATTAGTTAGCGATCTCCGTAGCGGCAATTCAGCAGATTAAGGATTCTCTCTAAATTGCTTTATATAGGGTTTCACGTTTTATTTTACTATTTAATTTTAGGAAATTTTTAAACCACGCACGGGATAGTTTTCACTAATCATTCCTAATTTAAGCTTTTATGTGTAAGTCTCACAAATGTTAGGTTTTCACCCATTTCAAGACATTAGCTTATGATTTGTGGTGTAAAAAAACGCAAATGTTGCATTCCCAGGCAAAAAAATGCAGCTATGTTTAGCGGTTTTAGCGCGAGAGCATGAAAATTGTATAGATGGGACTATGGTTGGTAACAACCTGTAAAGGACGGGACTTGACTATCGACTGTGGACGAATACGTACATCCGGTGTGAAGCTCGAGTCGGTGAAGTGAGCCTTCTCTTGTAACCTTCTTCCTCTAAATAAAAATCACCTGCGTTTCGTCGATAAGAAGATTTGGAACCCACTGGCAAAGAATCCACAATCTCATGACTTCTATCTGAGACTCAAAAACCAACCGGGCCTTTAGTGATCCATCTGGTAAGTCTTTGTTATTATTAATTTGTGTAGGTTGGGCGCCAAATGTAATATTTTTAAACAATACGTACACATTTATTTAAGATTAAACTTCCCCGGCATCCCCTAACTGGCATAACCTGACAAAGTATTAAGTCCTGAATTGGGTTGTGTGAATGATGTTACGAGTAAAGTACACAAATTAATAATAACAAAGACTTACCAGGTGGATCACTAAAGGCCCGGTTGGTCTTGGCAACTCAGGTACAAGTCATAGGCGCATGGATTCTTCAGCAGCGGTTTCCAAATCTCCTCGTCGACAAAGCAGAGGTACTTTTTAGTTAGACAGAGGAAGAAAGTAACTAGGGAAGTATCGCTTCACTGACTAAAATTTCATGTCGCATCCAGGGTCGATGGTCAAGTCCCGTCCTTTTAGAGGCTTAGTTCTCATAAACTATAGTCCCTTCCACGCAATTTTCATGCTCCCACGCTAAAACCACTAAACGCATCTGCATTTTTATGGCCTGGGAATGCAACATTTGCAGTTTTTTACACCACAAATCGTAAACTAATATTCGCGGATTTCACGTATAAGCTTAAATTAGAAATGATAAATAAAAACTTTCCCAATCGGGGTTTAAAAATTCCTTAAAATTAAATAGTAAAATAAAACGTGAAGCTTTATATACAAAAGATACAACAAAATATTTGTGAATAATTGGACTTGTATCAAACTGCATAATAAAATGTGAATTGAAGTACAATACAATATTTATTTATACTGTGTATATCTACTCAAACTCAAATGTCAGAATTGAACATCGTAACAAACGTTTTTGAAAACTGTTGCCCACCGATTTAACTTACAGGAAAACTAATGCTATCAACTGAATAAAAAAATTATTGTGAATCAAATAGCACTAATGTAACAATTTTTTTTGACGACTGCAAATCACCTAAAAGTTATTTGTTAAATACGTCTTTTTGTTTATTCGATTAAACAAATAAATATCGTCATTCAAATAAATATTCGTATTGGGATCATATAGCCCAATCATAATACAGAGACTATCCTTTAGTGCTAGTTTGATTGCTAACAACAGGCGTTGGCTGTTTGAATAAATACTTCAATGTCAAACGACTTTGAAATATGTGCATTACATGTGATTTTTCCAATGCTCCACCCGAAGGTACTACATTGGCCAGGAAGCGAGTTTTTTTTTTACCTGGAAAATTTGGAATTTTGCCGAACCCTTGCTGTTCCAAGTAAGGTAGGGATCTTTAACGTGCGTGACAACACTCACACACGGGACCTCCATTTTACCTCTAATCCAAACGAGGGTGTATTTTTGTGAAAAATGCTCGCCTAACATTTTTCAAGCAGACCTTGGGCATAGTAGTCACACACATACCACTACGCTACGGAGCCGCCTTGAAATATGTGCAGCGTGCTAACCAGTCACTCTGGCTTGGGCACCTGATACGAACACATCATGGAGAAGATTAATGTTCTAGCCAGCAATTTGCGTGTAGCCTTACGCCAAGGTGTCTAATTCAAGTGCAACATGCACTTGAATAAGTGTTTTTAATGATGCGCTCTTCAATTTTACCATATAATATGAACGTCCTTTAATTTTACTGCAATATGTTTAATTAAATATGAACGTTCATCAATGTGACCATAATAATTTTTGATCCAATATGAACGTCCTTCAACTTGACCGTAATATTTTAGGTTTAATATAAACGTTCTTCAATGAGGCCGTGATACTTGAGAATTAATATGAATGTTCTTCAATTTAATAGCAATTCTTTTGTTTTAATCTAAACGTCCTACAATTAACGTTTACGATAATCCCTGAAATGCTATGATGTTTGATAAGAAGAAAGCCTACATTTTTTGATAACTGTTGAATTGGATTTTGGTTTGTTTCATTTTTGCGTAGAAGAAATACACTTCAAGTTTGCATAATTGGGTCCAAGAGGCACAGTTGGTTGGCTGCACTACAACATGTGCACAGCGACGTCATTTGTTCGTCGAGGCACAGTATGTAAGCACATCTGGTTTAATACAATGTAACACTGTCACATAAACAAAAACCTGGCTATACAAGGTAAGCGTTCTTTATTATTTTCACATGACGTCCGCATTTGGCCAACGTTGAAACAAGGCAACATATGAAAAATAACATTGTAATGACCTATAATTATTATTTTGCTTAACAAACTATAAAGGACTTTTGATTTTTTGTAATTATCAACATTTAAATCCAGGGTGGTACCTGTTATTATTACAAACAAACTTAAACACCTTAATTGAGTTCTGATTAAAGTTTTCATTTATGTGTAATTATACTTAAAGCAAATATGAAAGTTAAATTATTAGATTTTTGAGATTTCCATATAAACCTGTAAGCCTAATAACAGATCTGATATTTTGGGCATTGATTTGAGATAACTTAGTAACAAAAAAAAATGCTTAACATATTTGATATATATATATATATATATATTGCTGTGATAAGGGGTTGTTTAAGGGTGTACTTGATAGTAAAGGCCGTTTAGAAATGAGAAATTACCATAGGCAGCAGAAAACTGCATTTATTTAGTAAAGAATTGAGAAATGGAGATAGTTTGTAAATAGTAAGCGGTCAACACCCTGTATATAAAGTATAAGTAGTTTTAAGCGACGCAAATACACACAGGAAGACGCATAGTTAGCGTAGAAACCAGGAACACATGCACTAGGTAAATAGTAAATATTTAATACCCTGTAGATAAAGTTTTAGTTACTTTAGGTAAAGCAAATAATGATATTTTTCAGTGGAAGCACGCATATTTATAAGTAAACAAAATAAACTGTAATTAGACACGCATTCAAAAGAGTTCCAAACAATTAGGTTATAGGATAGATAAGAAATAGAGCTTCGAGATGCATAATGCGAAGGCGTATAAGTAGCTAATAACTTTGATAAAGAAAGAAGATTAAAAATTGCGTAAATAACAGGTAGATATGAAAATTAAAAGTCGAATTGCATCAGTTGTTTATGGAAAAGCAATTAGATTCATCAAAACACCGCATGTTTGATAACGAAAACACTACATTTGATTTTCCAATGCTCCACCCGAAGGTACTACATTGGCCAGAAAGCGAGTTTTTTTTACCTGGAAAATTTTGAATTTTGCCAAACCCTTGCTGTTCCAAGCAAGGTAGGGATCTTTAGCGTGTGATAACGAAGACAGCTGCGACCAGGCCACAATTATTGGAAAGCATAGAAAATTACATCAGACACTACTTTAAGTGCAAAGATTTGATTCGTTTAAAATGAGCGACGAGTTTGTAGACCACACCCACATACGGAGTATGAGAGAAAAGATATATTAACATGTACAGTGATAACGAAGTCAGTTTTGAACTCAACAAAGGTCGAAGTGCGCCACTATGAAATAAAGTGAAACGTAATAATAATTCAAAGTGAAAAATAGTATAAGTGCGAAAATGAAAATTACGATTGCCGATTAAACGTAAGTAGATTTTGGGGAATTTTATTTTAAACTAAAACATATTAATAATAGGGCTCTGAGTCCGTGGTGAATAAATGTAATTTCGAGTCAGGGGACAATGACAATAAGAATTCTATTCTAAAGCTGGGGGAGAATAATACAATTTCTAAGTCAAGGGAAAATAAATGATGATAATCCAATTCTAAGTCCGGGGAAAATAAACTACGATTTCTGAGTCCGTGGAGAATAAATGTAATTTCGAGTCAGGGGACAATGACAATAAGAATTCTATTCTAAAGCTGGGGGAGAATAATACAATTTCTAAGTCAAGGGAAAATAAATGATGATAAACCAATTCTAAGTTTGGGGAAATTGATAAGAAGTAATTCTAAGTCTGAAATGAGACGACAATAAATTGGGGTGTATAAGTATAAGTTAATAATGGTAGTCCAGAGGATGATGACAATAATTTAAATGAAATGGTTCAAGCGTGTGGATAGACAATATTTTTGAATGGGCATGTAATAATCCTGAATTCGGGGAAGATAATTTTTATTCAAATGGATGGCTTAATGCATGGGAAATACTAGTTATGGATGCGTCAATGCAAAGAAAATAGACCAGGTCAGATTTTTAGTTATGACATTATTTTTCTATTTTTTTTATTTGAATATTGAATTTGCTTAATATAATATGAACGTGAAAAGTCAACAAAAGAAGGACTTCAAAACGTATAAAGTGCGTAATATGATAAGAGGTTTCGAACGTTCCACACTTCTTCTTTTATAAAAATAATAGGTTTTTTTTTGGTGACTTTGGGTTTTGAGTAAAAAGTATATGATCTTTAATAAATGAGATTTATAACATTAATTAATTGAAAAGTGTATTTCAAATAATTTACAAAAACTGTACATAATATTTGTTTCATTATATAGAATCGAATTAACTGAATTTTATAATTCCAAATAAATGCTAGTCGAGGTCATAAGATAAAGTTAATGGGAGTGATTTGATAATTTAAACAGTTCAAGGAGGAGCTATAAGTTGGATACGAAATTGATAACGAGTAAGGCGGTAACGTATCAAATTTTGTTATTGGTAGACAAGGTTGGTTCAAGATAAAATCCAGTTAAGTTTCTGGAGGGAATTTATAGCAATATTAATAAGACAGCCCAACGTCGGAGAACGATAATTCCAGTAGTACATAGCATAAATAATATGGCGCCCAACGTGGGGCTCGATAATTCCAGTAGTACATAGCAATATTAATATGGTCGCCCAAACGATGGGGCGCGAATAATTTAGGGAGCATAGCAATAATAATATAACAGCCCAACGTCGGAGATAATTACAATTCTTGTTTGTACATAGCATAATTAATACGGCTACCCAAGCTTGGGGCACGAATTAAAGCACGATTTTACCACAGTAAAATATAACCTGAGATTAAGAGGCACGAATTAAATCAAAAATAAATTTAAAAATACGATCGCGAGATTTAAAACAGAATAATAAATTAATTAAACTAAACCGGACATTTAAAAAGTTTCAATTAGCGGAAAAAGAAATTTGTACAGTAATTAAAGCTAGGTAGATTTATTTAGTATTTAAAAGTTTAGCGTAAATATAATAATTTCAAAATGGAGAAAGGATCCCAAGAAAACATAACGTTTGAGAGAAGTTTGAGCGAAGAACCGAGAATTTCACAAGAAACCAAAATGATGGAGATCTTAATGGCATTAAACAATAAGATGGATAGGAGTGAGAAAGCCATAAAAATAATTACAACAAAAATGGATGAGAACAGCGAGAAGTTGGGGAATGAAATCAAAATTTTTAGTAATGGACTGAAGGAAACGAATCAAACGATCACTAAAATAAGGGAACAGATGTAGGAGAGAATTGGACGAGTTTCTGAAGAAATAGAATGTGTATGGGACCATATTACATTAGTTAAAACAAAACAGGAAAAATACGAAAGCGAGTCCAACGATAAAATTACGGATTTAAATATTAAATTAGGTAAAATTGAAGAAAATTGCAAAACAGAGTTCAGATCAATAAATCAAGAGATAAATAATTTAAAAAGTAATCCAATAAATTTTAATAGAGAACCAATTAGACTAATTCAAATGAATCTTTCAATTGAACAGTTTACTAAATTTTACGGAGACGGAAAATTAAATCCGAAGATATTTCTGAAAATTTTTAAAATGTTGATACGGGATTCTACAGATGAATTATACAAATTAAATTTAATCAAAGCAATACTGAAGGGAAATGCTGAAAAGTGGTACAATTTGGTGGAGAGTGAAATAGAAACATTTGAACAGCTTGAAAGGAAATTTTTACGTCAATTCTGGAGTGACAATCAGCAAGATCGAATTCGGGATAACCTAAGTATGGGAAAATATAATTCAGAAAAAGGAATGACGCGAGAATTATATACGATTGAGAAATTTACTGTAGCGAAGCAATTGGATCCTCCTTTAGAAGATAAAGATATTATAAGATATTTAGCAGGTCATTTTAACGCTGAAGTAAAGCGATACATAACGACGCAGAATATAGTAGATAGGGATACATTTATTGGTTATTTGCAGAGATATGATGATTTGGAATTTGATTATGAAATGGAAAATAATGTTAGGGATCAACGCGCGAATTTTATAAGGAATATGGCGACTCGGAATAATTATCAAAGGAACAATTATAATTATGATCGTGGAAGAAATTTTAATAGGGGGAACTATAGCAATTTTAATAATGATTTTAGGCAAAACAGGAATACTGGTCAGATACCAAGGCAACGAATGGAGAGAACGATTCATGAAGGAAATTATAATAGTAGAGAAATAAATGGGCAGGAAAATGATGATCGACGGACACAAGCTAGAAATATTAATAGTATGGAAATAAGGAATACGAATCGCACAGATACAGGGATAATGAGTCAGGCAGGACCATCGACGCGAAATCAGGATTTTTGAGTACGGACGAACCAAGGAAAATTCTACGAATTAACGGATACGGAAAACAGCGTGAGTTTATTAAACATGAAATGGATAATGGATTAGGAAGATTTGAAAGAAACTTATTACCAATAATTAATTTAAAGATGGAAGATAAAATAGTTAAAGTGTTAATTGATACTGGGACAGAGGCATCACTTGTTGCGGAAGAATTTGTTAAACGAGAAAAATTGGGGGATAAAGCGATACCTATAACAAGGTGTAATTTGGTGGCACCAAATAATAAGAGATCTAGTGTAATAAATGAAATGGTAATTCTGAGATGTGAAATAGGAAATATGGGAAAATGATTTTATGGCAGTACCTGGACTGAAGATAGATGTTATATTTGGGATGAATATGATAGATAAGTTGGGGTTGACGATAAATGCGGAATGCAAGAAGATTGAGTGTAATGGGAAATATATTAAATGGTATGCAGAGGGGAATATAGAAATAGAAGACGACTGCGTGAATATTAATCAGTTTAGTGATGAAATAGATAATGGGGGTAATGAAAATGAAGATATTAAGTGTCCAGATGATTTAAAAAATAGGGTGAATATATTATTGAATAAGCATTCAGAATTGATTGCGTCGAAGTCGAGAATTGCCACGGGTTATGTGCACACGTTGGAAATCATAAATAAGGAAACGTTTAACACTAAAATATATCCTATTCCAGTAGCATATAGGAATAGAGTGAAGGAAGAAATTGAAGAAATGTTACGTGAAGGTATTATAGAAAGTTCCAGTACGAATTTTGTCAATTCATTAGTAGTCGTCGTGAAGAAAAGTGATAATAGTATTAAGTTGTGTATAAATACAAGTGAAATTAATAAGCGAATGAAGCCGCAACATAATTGTCCACCAAAGATAGATAGAATATTAGGGAGAATAGGTAATAGGAAGGTTTATAGCAGATTATATTTAAAAAGTTCATTTTGTTTGATTCCATTAGCGCGAGAATCAAGGAAGTATACGGGTTTTTCGGTAGAAGGAAAATTATACCAATTTAGGGTGGTCCCGGTTGGTTTGTCCTCAAGTACGGATGCATTAGAGAATGTGATGAAGAATATTTTGGGACCGTATGAGGAATTTAGTATCCACTATATGGATGAAGTAGTGATATTTAGTGATAGTGTAGAGAAACACTACGTACAGTTAGATAGGATATTGTTAGAGCTGAATATAGCTGGTTTAATTTTGAATTTATCAAAGTGTGAATTTTTCAAAGTACGGTTAGATTTTTAGGGTATAGGATAGATAATAAGAATAGAATTAGGAAATACAAATTACAAAGGACCCCGATTTAAAAGTATGACTAGGAAACATGAATTAAAAGGACCTCGATTTAAAAGTATGAGTAGGAAACATGAATTAAAAGGACCCAGATTCAAACAGAAATAAGGGGGAAGTTAGAACTAAATGTAATTTAATTGACCCATGCAAAGAAACATGATACATGGAATGAAATGTAAAATAAATTTATGAATAAGTATACATAGAACAATAGAATAGGATTTGAATATAAGGATAGGTATAGGTATGAATAGTGTAGTATAATAGGACATAGATATGAGAAAAGGTGAACGTAAATATGGGTTTAATAAAGGAAAAGTTAGATTTTAAAATGGAAATAAAAATATAACAATTTATACCAATGTGAGTTTAAGTTCACGTTGGGCGCCAAAAAGGACATTGTTATAAAATTTTATATTTTAATTTGGGAGAATTATGCTGTGATAAGGGGTTGTTTAAGGGTGTACTTGATAGTAAAGGCCGTTTAGAAATGAGAAATTGCCATAGGCAGCAGAAAACTGCATTTATTTAGTAAAGAATTGAGAAATGGAGATAGTATGTAAATAGTAAGCGGTCAACACCCTGTATATAAAGTATAAGTAGTTTTAAGCGACGCAAATACACACAGGAAGACGCATAGTTAGCGTAGAAACCAGGAACACATGCACTAGGTAAATAGTAAATATTTAATACCCCTGTAGATAAAGTTTTAGTTAATTTAGGTAAAGCAAATTATGATATTTTTCAGTGGAAGCACGCGTATTTATAAGTAAACATAATAAAGTGTAATTAGACACGCATTCAAAAGAGTTCCAAACAATTAGGTTATAGGATAGATAAGAAATAGAGCTTCGAGATGCATAATGCGAAGGCGTATAAATAGCTAATTACTTTGATAAAGAAAGAAGATTAAAAATTGCTTAAACAACAGGTAGATATGAAAATTAAAAGTCGAATTGCATCAGTTGTTTATGGAAAAGCAATTAGATTCATCAAAACACCGCATGTTTGATAACAAAGACAGCTGCGACCAGGCCACAATTATTGGAAAGCATAGAAAATTACATCAGAAACTACTTTAAGTGCAAAGATTTGATTCGTTAAAAATGAACGACGAGTTTGTAGACCATACCCACTTACTGAGTATGAGAGAAAAGATATATTAACAGGTACAGTGATAACGAAGTCAGTTTTGAACTCAACAAAGGCCGAAGTGCGCCACTATGAAATAAAGAGATACGTAATAATTCAAAGTGAAAAATAGTATAAGTGCGAAAATGAAAATTACGATTGCCGATTAAACGTAAGTAGATTTTGGGGAATTTTATTTTAAACTAAAACATATTAATAATAGGGCGCTGAGTCCGTGGAGAATAAATGTAATTTCGAGTCAGGGGACAATGACAATAAGAATTCTATTCTAAAGCTGGGGGAGAATAATACAATTTCTAAGTCAAGGGAAAATAAATGATGATAATCCAATTCTAAGTCCGGGGAAAATAAACTACGATTTCTGAGTCCGTGGAGAATAAATGTAATTTCGAGTCAGGGGACAATGACAATAAGAATTCTATTCTAAAGCTGGAGGAGAATAATACAATTTCTAAGTCAAGGGAAAATAAATGATGATAATCCAATTCTAAGTTTGGGGAAATTGATAAGAAGTAATTCTAAGTCTGAAATGAGACGACAATAAATTGGGGTGTATAAGTATAAGTTAATAATAGTAGTCCAGAGGATGATGGCAATAATTTAAATGAAATGGTTCAAGCGTGTGGATAAACAATATTTTTGAATGGGCATATAATAATCCTGAATTGGGGGAAGATAATTTTTATTCAAATGGATAGCTTAATGCATGGGAAATACTAGTTATGGATGCGTCAATGCGAAGAAAATAGACCAGGTCAGATTTTGAGTTATAAGACATTGTTTTTCTATTTTTTTTATTTGAATATTGAATTTGCTTAATATAATATGAACGTGAAAAGTCAACAACAGAAGGACTTGAAAACGTATAAAGTGCGTAATATGATAAGAGGTTTCGAACGTTCCACACTTCTTCTTTTATAAAAATAATAGGTTTTTTTTTTGGTGACTTTGGGTTTTGAGTAAAAAGTATATGATTTTTAATAAATGAGATTTATGACATTAATTAATTAAAAGTGTATTTCAAATAATTTACAAAAACTGTACATAATATTTGTTTCATTATATAGAATCAAATTAACTGAATTTTATAATTCCAAATAAATGCTAGTCGAAGTCATAAGATAAAGTTAATGGGAGTGATTTGATAATTTAAACAGTTCAAGGAGGAGCTATAAGTTGGATACGAAATTGATAACGAGTAAGGCGGGAACGTATCAAATTTTGTTATTGGTAGACAAGGTTGGTTCAAGATAAAATCCAGTTAAGTTTCTGGAGGGAATTTATAGCAATATTAATAAGACAGCCCAACGTCGGAGAACAATAATTCCAGTAGTACATAGCAATATATATATATATATATATATATATATATATATATATTAGTGGTTTTAAAAGATCAAAAATAAATATAAACGAAGCAATTTCAAAACACCCTGTATAAAGGAACAACCAGAAAGTACGTGCGAAAATTATATTAGTTAATTCATTTTTAAGTGTCAGATAATAACGAAATTTTATAAATAATTAATGAAATTTAAGTAGGTTTGCTAAAAAATTAAATGGTAGAAGCCAATGCCATTAATTTAGTAATTAATTTGAACTTAATTGAACTATTATTGATGTATAATATGCATAAAGGCGTTTAAAAACCCCATAATACCAAGTTGAGACGCGTTGCTAACGTAAAAATATATCAAGAGGGTTAAAATGCGTGGAATATCCAACTCGTAGAAGTGTTATTTAAAATGTTACGATTGAACACCTGCGTATTTTTATAAAGGTCAAGTTCTGCTTAAATTGTGTAGATAACAAATGGTTACAGAGAATGTCGGATAAACCGTTGATTATATTCACGGGAACTGTTAATAAGGGGGTTATTTAATGCACGTAGACAGTCCACGTGTGTAAACAGTGAACAAACAAGGATATCGATTTTTCAACCACTCAAGCAAGGTTAGAATGAGACGTAGAAAACGTATAAGCATGAGACCACAATAGTATAGGAGGGATTTGAGAAACGTCATTAAGTCTACGATTGGTCAAGATGTTAGTTCGACTTGATATAGACACGAGGATAGTGTAGCGTGATTTTCTTAAAATTTTATAACGAGGTACGAAAATTCGCAGATTTGAAATTGAGGTTGAGTGCAAAATTGTGAGAATGTGTTGTTGTGAGCAGGATTTCGGATAACTGGGGGCCTGGAGAGGTTACATTGGAAAGACATAAATACTCTAGAGAACTAGGACTCGCTCTCTTGTCTTTTAATTTCGTGCCTTATAATTTCGATCATCCCAAAAGCACATATAAAAGTTGACACGAAGTTGTAAGTATTAACAAATAATTTAAAGTGTATTGCTTAGTGGTAGCCTCTAAATTAATTAAAACGCGGTTAGTGTGCCGAAATTACTTATTTTAATTTGAGATATCACCTATAATTTTTATCAACTCGTGTCGGGACAGTAAATAACGTAGGTTACTGTGGAAGAAGTATAATTGAAATGAAATTTGGAATTTGGTTACACCGAGAAGGCGGCGTTGGCGTATCAACTTGGAGGGAGTTCGTCTAGTAATAGCGAAAAACGACCTGCGACCAGATAGAAAATTTACATGGCATCATCTACAGAGCGAAGATCTTCTAGAAATTCCAGGTAACGATTTAAATTTGTGATTCCTATAAACTGTAAATATTGGGGTGGCGTATGAGAATGTTTTTCAAGGTAGTGTGAATTATTTACGTATTGAACAGAATATGTGTAAATAACTTTATTACGGTATTCAACTAGAAATTGAAGGTGTCTAGAAAGCTTTTAAACGTTCCATCAGAACGTGAAATTTTGTGAAGAGTACATGGCTTTACTTTTTTTTTAGTTTTAGAGTATGCAAAGTAGAAGGGCATACATTAATTGGGTTATTATGAGCTCACTATACCCCACAGTTTGTTTACGTAGATTATTAAAATAAATAAATAAATTATAATAAAGGAATTTTAGAGACGGTATTATTCAAGGTCCATTTACTCCGCGTACATTTTATGTGTTTGATGAGTTTAAAATTAAATACAGGACATTACAAAATAAGATTTACTGAAGTGTAACGTGAACCATAGAATATGGACAATATTGAATTGCATTTGTAAATAGGAATAAATAAAAGATTGTATGTTTGTGTATTTTGTGGTTTTATTGGGAGAGTGCGTAAATGATAGAATATGAGAGTGAATAGATATCCAAGAGGAGGTCCAAATGAGCTAGCCGGAAGCAGTTGAATAAGGCCATTCAACCGAGGAAGGGTCAAAAACGGGTAAGAATATTTTTTTGTATAATTTAATTTTTGGAAAATTTTCTATTTTCGAATTTGAAAATTTGATTAATATTTTCGAATATATTTTTGTTGGTGAGGATTTTACCCGAGTACCACGGCAATATATATATATATATATATATATATATATATATATATATATATATATATATATATATATATATATATATATATATTTTGTACATACAACTTTTTATCATGAAGCAACATTTAATGAAAGAATCATCATTTAATTCATTTTATTAATTGTTTTATTTTGAACAATTGAGTTCAAAAATAGGGTAATTGGATCAAGGAACAAAAGGCATAAATACCTTCAATATAATAATATTTGCAGCTTCCATTTGACGAAGGAGCACTGATAGCACTTTCAAAATTTGATGCCTAATATTTGTGTCTATGAAAGTGTGTGCATAATTGATATTTATAGCTTTTCTTTTTATGAGGTAGCAAGAGTATACCTCTTGTGTCCTCCTTTGTTAATTTAATCCAATTTTCTTTACAGCTCCTGCGTAAGCAGTAAATACAATATTCCTCTCTAAGGACTCCCAAGTCCCCCTTAGGGAAACCCCGTGTTTAAAACTTAATAACTTGGTGGCGCCCTCCCTGTACCCCTATTTTGGTATAAATTAAGTCAGTAAGTAAATAATGTTTTGTAAAAAGAACCATGACCAATCATCATAAGCTCTACCCGAGGAATAGACCCGTAGCATAGTCGGAAGATAGTTGCGTTCCATCATTTTAAGTAAATCCTTCCTTAAAGTTCACTGGTTTCGTCACAGAATATTAAAGAACCCACGGGTTACTTTAATTATTTAATTAACCAAACAAATCAGTAACGACAAAGTAAGACTAACAACAGATTAAAAGTGTGGCTTCTTTTAAAAATACTAATTTATAATTTAAATTTTTTATATAAGGCATGCTTCGATTTTAAAATTTGACTGCTTTATCAAATACTTTTGTACTGTAATGAGTGGGCGTAAGAGAGTAAATTACTGTTCTACTATTTGCTTAATTATTGGTAAAAATTCTACATACAGCTTTATCTAAAGTTGATTTACAAAAAAAAAATGAATAATTATACTAACGACACAAATGTTTTTTTTTTATGTTTTTCTTTTTTTTAGCAATATCTGGCTAGAGGAGGTTACGAAATAACGTTTTTTAAGTGTATTTGTGTGGAGATTGATAATACAAATTATGTGAAGCTTAAATTTTATTTGCATTTATTTAGGAACTAGGATGAATAATTTAGGTTATGTAAAGGATATTCTCAGTTATGGAATCGTATTTGGAGAGCATTTTATTTAATTTGACCTAAAATTTAATAACTGTTTTAAAGTATTTTCGAGACAGGTAAAGCATAATGTCGTAAAGTTTAGAGAACCGAAACAAAGGCAAACTATGTGGAATAACCATCTTCCATATACAAATAATATAAAAAGAATTACTGTGACTAGATGGTTTGGCGCTCCTTAATTATAAATATAGAAAGTGCATTTCGGTGTGATTGATAGTACAACATAGTTTTTTGTATTTCAGTCATTTTACTTATTATTTTTACTTCTTTATTATTTCTATTTAAAATTTTTCTATTTTTGTTTATAACTTTTTCTATAAGAATCCACTATTGCAGTTGGCCGACTCACCCTAATATTATGGGGTCCCCACCCCTTTAGGGCAAATCAAAATTTATTAACCTAACGCTCATTTTACCCAAAAAATATTTTGGGTGTCTAACTTCTGTAACGTTTTTTACGTATGGTTTTGTTAGTTTTATATATGGTTAAGGTTTTTTGCGCTAAACTTTGAGGCAGGTTTTTTTTGTTAGGGTATTTTTTTAGCATGAGGTAGTCTTTCATTATTCTAAATTAACTTTTCCAACCGCAGTTTCTATTCGTCGCCTGTCTTTTTGTTTTTAAAATTGTTAAAACACTTTTTTAACATTAATGTATAGATCGTAAAAATTTTTTTAATCATTTAACCGTAAAATTCTTTCAATGCGAGTTTTTTAAATTGTGATTTTTTTTATTTTAAATGGAAAATTATGTATAAATGTAAACAATTTATTAAAAATTGAATGGAGTTATAAGTTAGAATGTGAAAAAAATTTATTTGACACTTACCGCATTCAGAGAAATTTCGGAAAAACACAATTACGATGTACAATCATATGCAGTAAATTATTGAGTTGGAAGTAATGTTTGGGGAAAATATTTTCCTTATAGATGCGACGGACTTTTTCAGGGCCGGATAAATATTTAAATTGTTAGATTTATTTACGATTGTTGACAAAGTTTTTACAAAAAGGTGTGAATTAGTGATGATACAGGTCAATCCCAAAGGATTTGGCCTGAAAAAATTTAAAACTGAACGAGAATTGTAACGAAAATGGAGACTATAATTGATGTTAAAAATATTTAAAACCGAAAATAGGCTAGCACAATAATTCAATTTATTTTTGTTTATTTTGGGGAAATTATTTTTTTAATTGCATGTAGTTTGATAACTTTAACTAGTTTTTAATTTTTACAACAGAAATTTAAATTTTAACTTGGACACATGCACTTAATGGATAGGGTTGACAAGTAGGTCGACAACACATCTTTTCCTTTTCACGTTTCTTAATATTTTGCCTCGAATGTACTTTACTCCTATCCTGCTATCAACCGCTCCTAAAAGGAACACATCGCCTACATTTCTCGAACGGTCTCCCAACATCACTAACTTATTCTTTCTTGACTGTTCACCCTTGGTCCACTCCTGAAAAGTAGGGTTTCCAAACTACGTATGTTAGTCTTATGTGCGCCACTAGACAGGCCTCATCTATTTCCCAAGACCATTTGTCTCTGTAACCTATGTTCCACTTCCCAAAATAATTAGGGGGGGGGGTGATTTTTAGGGATGAGATGCACTTTCTAACCAAATTGTCCAATTGCAAATTATGTCCAGAGGGTTGGGATAATATTTGATGGGAATGTAACTTGCTCCATTTCTTAGGTGGTATTATCCTAGCACTTCAGCACCAGAGCTGAAGAGCGTGGGTCCTGTAGTGTTTACCTAATGGAATAAAGAAAACTGTTTCATGACCTTTTGCATCTAGCGATACTTGCAGTGTAGTTTCTTTTCATGTTTAGTAACTTTTTATTTTCACTTTTTGACCTGTAATTGTTTTATTTTTAAATTTTTTTGACTTGATGCATTGATTAACAGACTGTTGATATAGTACAGATATAAGGGTTGAGTGGACGGTCTTTAGAAAAATCTTGTTTGTAAGAAAAATCAATTAGAGGAAATAGAAAATTCTTAAAATGTGAATGGATAAACTAAAATATGGATGTGCCCGGTATAATAGATTTTACGAATAATTATTTTTAATTAATCATGATATTTCAAATTTTGTTTCTATAAAAATAATTCAAACAATAAAGTATAACATTGTTTCTTTTAAATACATTGTATCGTAATGATTCAAGACAATGACTCAATATTGCAAAACACCACATGTGCTTTTCATAAACAAAATAATTACAATAGACAAATATCTTCTGTCTCGACCATAGAGGACAGGAAAATACCATATAACTACATAATACACATTTCATACAAAATAATGGGACAATAATCTTGTACGTAAGCATCGATTAAAATATATTACATCGTGAGAACGAAATTATATAGTGGTGAAAAATATCGTAATTAGAAATCAGATGAAAAAATTATTTAATTATTCATTATCCAGTATTAGGAAAACTCGAAAATGTGGACAATGGAGCAAGTAGTGATAAGGTGGATGTGACCACAGGGTTGGGGGTTGGTGTGATGTTAAGTTAAAAGCAATGTTGAACGAAATACAACTTCAAGGAAAAATACATATAGATGTTCCTGCAGGGACAATAAATGCGACACGCAACAAATTTTTCAACCTACGCTTGCTTGAGCAAAGTATTTTCAATTCACTTGTTATGACCGGTTAAAGAGGTTAGGCCTTGCATAATTCATCCATCCGATAATTTGTGTGGTTTTGGAACAAGAGAGCTATTGCTTGAAGGACGAAAAACGAAAATCCTAAAAAATTGGAAAGCTGGAGCTTCCTGGATATTTTTAACCTTATAACGGTGAATTATACTGTGAGTAATTATAAGCTTTTATGTTTATTTTTTTATGTAGATGTTAATTTTGAATGTAAACATGGTTGGTGTTTTACAGCATACGACGTTAATCGTACATGACGTGATTATTTTGTTAAACAAAGACCTAGCAATGGAACGAGTGTTGGCTAAATTTAAACAGAATGTTATCACGTTAAAATATTTAAAAAAATATGTACGTAGTGATTTTACATTATTTAACTGTTTTCTAGGTTTGTTATTAACGAAATTTCCACATATTGGGGTTTATAAATGTCATGTAGTTTAATATTGGAAACAGGACAATTTGGAGTGATGATAGCTTTATTGGTCCGTTAGATTTGTCTTTTAGAATTTTTAATTTTAGCAATACGTGGGCAGAGAAGGTTAAGAAACTAAGTTTCAAGTCTATTTCTGTAAGTATTGTAATTATTTTATGTTTCTAAGTGTATTTGTGGATATTGCAATTATTTTATATCAATATAAGTTAAGTGTAGGTTAATGTAAAGAATATCTAGCTACCCAGTGATGAAACCATATTTGGAAAGTATTTTACTTTACTATTTTTTTTTAACCAAAAACTTAATAAATGTTTTAATGTATTACCGTGACAGGTAAAGCATAATGTGGTAAAGTTTAGGAAACCGAAGTAAAGCCTATGTGGAATAACTGTCTATGGTGTAGAAATAATATCAAAAGAATTGCTGTGACTAGACAGTTTGTATCCCTTAATTATATCTATAGAAGAGCCTTTCACAGTAAGTGATATTGTAATGTAGTTTTGTATTTGTCATTTTATTTATTACTTTTATTTCCTTATTATTTTTATTTCGAATTTTTCTATTTTCTTGTATAATTTTTTCCATAAAAACCCACTTCCACAACAACTGCAGTTAGCCGAAAGCACTCTTATATTATTACGTGGTCCCCGTTTTTTCAGGGAAAATCAAAATTTACTAACTCTCTTTTACCCACAACAAGTTGCTGAATACGCATTAATTGATGATAGGCAATTAGTTAACATGAGAAATAGTTTTTACAACATGCTAAGTGTTGCTTGTCTCGAGTGGGGGTTCACTTGAATATTTACTGCAATTTGTTTTCCCTTATACTATTGTTGTCAATAGAGTTGTTTCTAAACCTCCGTTCATAGCATGAAGTGGTATTAAATACTGTATTATAGTGACATTTCAAAAATTACACGAATTAGATACCTACTGCGCAATAAATTCGTTTATAAACTCTTAAATTTGGGCATTGAAGAAATTAGAGGTAGTTCAAAAATCTGCTGTAGTTATTCTGTATGTGTTTCAATAAATTGTTTCTATCGTCTTCATTTTAATATTAGTTTAACATAATCTACAATTGAATCCTTAAGTGTGCTATATCGTTGAAATTGAAATCTTTTTCTTCTGTATTTCAATGTGGGGTATCTTAAAAAGTTTTCTTAATTATGTTATTTTAGTTTTTTGATGCCTTAAAAACAATCTATGGTACAAAAGCAAAAATCCAAAATTTTGGTCTTCAAATAATTTGAAAAATAAGCAAGATAATTTAACGCTTTGGCATTACGGAAAATAAAAACTAGACGCAAAGAGGAAAATGAATCTTAAATGCCCAAAATTATTATTGATATATCCTGTATAAAGGATTTCATGGATACTTAATGTTAATTAAACATATTTCAATTCTTTTGTTTTAAAAAAGATATAATCAATTAGGGCAGTTAGTATAATTAAGCAATAAAAAAAAAGAATTTTCTTAAAATAATTTGATACAATTTAACACAATATTAAGATAACGCAAGAGACATTCAACAGAATACACGTCGCGACAATGAAAACCACTGATATAAAAGTTCCCATAAATCATATAATGTAATAAATATAGGATGAAAGCAGGGCGCCATGCAATAAACTCATATCATGAAATCAAAAAGTTATTTATGATAAATACATAATTAGGACAGAACTCAGATTCATAAATTATTATAAAATCACAAACAAAGAAAACCAATTTTCATATTAGGTATCTCTCACACAAAATAGGAAAGCTTTTCTCCATCGTTCATTAGAAATAATTCCAGTTAATAATACTCCAAAACGATTATCATTATAGTTACAATATAACCTCCAGACAAGATAATTAAAATATCCTTTAACATAAACGCTTTGTTGGTAAGATTCACAAATATGAAGTTACAGGTAAGTGATTATATTATTCCAGACAAAGTAAGAATGTTTTCAATGTATTTATTCAGACTGATTTAAAAAATGCGAGTAATGGGCACGTGGCTTTTGTGTGATGGGATCCTATCAATTCACGTCGTTATCACGTTTTATTCCATACACTTAATAGGCCGAGCAGATAATGATATAACCTGGGAGAGTGGGAAATAAATGACAGCAGTTACATCAGACAAAAAAAACAGAATTAATGAATCGCAAGCCACAAGCAAAGACAGTGAAAGATTCGTGTCAAGAACACCCCTTTAACTATGCAATAATAAACGGGTGTTAAGGTGGGGAGGCACGAATTTTTGACATAACCCACATCACTAATATATTGAAATGGTTTGGTTCTCAGTAAAAACAATTTAGAAATAAGCACCCGATGATCAGTTCTCTGCTCCAGTGGACGTCTTTAGTCACTTGAAGGCGTAACTGTAAGTCATACTGTATTAGAATTAGATGTTTTTGGTAGCATTTATGTATGATGTTTGTTTTATAAATTATTGATAAATGTAATCATTGGAAGTATAAACTCTGAACATTACAAGTTAATGGCAAATTAGGGTGTTGTAAATTATTATTCTAGTTAATGATCAAGGTTATGATTAATTAAAGATAAACCGATTTTGAAATTTTACTATTCTGTGTATTAGTTTACAGGAATATCACATGTCACTGATATTTACATTGATGTAAGTAACGTTAAACTTGTAGTTTGCATGCCTGTTTACAGGAAAATGGAATAATGTTATCATAAAATAGATTTTGGTGATGTAGGAAGTTGAAATTTCTTATTTCGTTTGTTAAAACATACAGGTGACATTTTGAAAAACTGAAATCCATTTCACTAAGAGGGTAAAGTAATTAAAAATCCCAGAAGTACTTATATTACTGAAATTGCATCTAGCAAATCGGTACATTTTTTCTATTTTTTGATATTGTTTCTACCTCCCGCACCACTGCAGTAAGCCAATGCAGCCTTATTTTGTTACAAGATTCCCGTCCCTTTTGGGTAATTCTAAATTTAAGAAATTAACGCTTCATTCACCTGTAACAAGATTATTATTAGTCACTATATTTTAAAAACTTGCTCTCATTTAAGCTTCTTCCTATCTATTCAAATAAATGGGCCGTCAGTGCTTAGACTACTTAAGAAAAACACCCCCTATATAGGAAAAATGGCATGTTATTTAGAGATATAATGTACTTTCAACAGTCAGATGTGACAAAAGCCACTCTAACTCTTACAGTTAATCTTTAAATAAAGAACCTCTTACTTGCAGCAAAGTGTCCCCATGCTGGTAAACCATATGGCATTGAACGTAATTAGTCACGTGTCATTTTTAGTACGTCAAAAGAAAAGGAAGGTTTCAAGTTATGCAGTGTAGATTAATGTAGAGGTCGGTTTTTTGAACAAATGGTTGACTTGCTTATTCCAGCAAAAAATTCGTATTCAGATAAAATCCAAATACATAATAAACTGCATTTGCAAAATCTTAGACATAAACCAATTTTGAGTTTTACTGATATTTATTGTTCATTTAATATTTGAAACTAAAAAGTTGTGCAACCAGAGTTCATAAATGGTTGATTTAGTAATTCCATTATATTGGTAGTATCAACAAAAGTAGTGTCATCCATACAATAATCTAAAAATTGAGCTTCGAGGAGCTCCATGCTTTAAGCAAGAGGAAGGTGAGTTTAGGCATTCAAAGATAAATTGTTTTCCTTTTGAAAGGTAGGATGTAATTAATGCAGAAGTTTTAACAAAGCTTGAGAGCGTTTTTCAAGTAAAATATGGTGGAACATGATCAAAAGCTTTATCGATATCCAAAAATTTGTATTAAGCTAGTGTTTTGAATCATGGTATTAAGAGATCTTTTCCAACTATTCTATCACAGCGTGAATTAACAATTTATTTAAGCGAAAACCAAACTAGTTTGTATTAAGGAAATTATTTGAATCAAAATAATAGAATTTGGCTGTACAGAATTTTTTCAATATGTTTGAAAAATATTGTTTAAATGATTATTGAACGATTGTTGTTGACATTATCTTAATTTTCTTTATTCAAAGAGTGATTATTTTGTAGTTCTTAAATATAAACCTGTTATGTGGTAAGTAAATTAACCCATAACGTGCACTTTTCAATTATTGGATAACCAGATTCCATTTCTCATACTCATTAAAGTTATTATTTTTTGTATTAAGAGTATAGTAATTTCCCCTTGTTTCCTAAATCCGATCGTGTGTATGTTACAAATTATTGGTTATGTTGTAGGCTTAGAATGTGTTCAGTCTCTTTGTCGCACGTTCGCATGGTTAATTTTAAGTTATTTTAAATTTGTAGTTGTAAATCAAATAGTAAAACTGGCATCCCTTGTTCCGTTATATCCTGGTGTAAAACCTCCTTTGTGCATGTATAAATAAGTTGAAAAAGGGGTAGTGACAGAAACACTCTCTCATCGATATCGAAGCGAAACGGTTGTTCGTTCGGTAAGTGAGTTAGTCATTAGTGCCGCCGAAGGTGACTTTATCGATAAACCCCTAAAAAACTCAGTGATAGTGCAAATGTAACACGTACAATAATTCGCATACAGTCCACTTAGTTGAAGAATAGGAACTACACATTAGAACAATAAAACAACGCGGAGGTAAGTCGATATATAAATTTATAAGACCCTCCCGCACATTAAACAGAATGACTTTGATATGTGTAAATCACTAAGATATCATGTTGGGGGTTTTTGACTGCTCTCAGGGACATGATGTAAAACTTTTATTGTACCTCAAACTATTTCTACCAAGAATAACGTAGACACTTTAGTACCAGAGTTCGGAGAAGTAACTAGGTTGTTTGGGTTGTGTTACCACGTGTTGATGTAGTGCTCAAGTTCTCATCCTTTATGTTTTTCTCACCTTTTCCTTAGGACGCTATAGTGACTATCGGTCAGCACTAGTAAAAAATCTGCAGGTATCCTAATCACCGAAAACTCTTTGCCGAGGACAGAACTATAAGTATTATAACTTTAAAATCTGTATATAGAAATTTGCATTATTTGAACCTTAATAATTAATTAAGTAAGCGTCAGAAAATGTAATAACTGGCACACCACATGCTTCGAATAATGCAAATTTCTATATACGGATTTTTAAATTTATACCACTTACAGTTTAGACCTTGGCAAAAAGCTTATTTTGGAGCTTTCAGTGGTGTGGTCTTCTGCAGATTTTGGGGGTGGCCAATAGTAGCTGTAGCACCCTACGAGAAGTGTACAAAAAAGGTAAAGGACGACACATGGTAACACACCCCAAACAACCCAGTTACTTTTCCAAACTCTGGTACTAAAGTGTCTACGTAATTCCCGGCAGAAATAGTTTGAGGTACAATAAAAGTTTCACATCATTTCCCCAAGAGCAGTAAATTTTATTGAGATAGTAACTTAGCATATTTATACATATTAAAGTCTTTCTAAGCCTACAATATAACTAATTATTTACAACATATGCAGGACCAAAATCAAAAATGGGGATTACTTTACTTTTAATTAAAAAAATAATTGATTTAATGAATATAAGAAATGGAAACTGATTATCAAATAATTGAAAAAGGCATATTATGGGTTAATTCAGTTAACACACAACAAACCAAAAATTACATGTGAAATATATGTTTCGTGCTTAACTATTCTTTTCAGAAAATGCTGGGAGTCTAAAATATACTTCATAGTTAATCAAGTAACCGCTCAAGTTGAAAACTGAACAAAAAATTATTCAAAGAGCTATTACAAATTTATTTTAAAATATTCACTTCAAGTAAATATGCCAAAAAATTGATGATGGTGGTACGCCTCGAAAACTATAATGAATCCTGGTTTTTAACACGTTCAACCAACACAAACCTGTTCGACAGGTTATCAGGAAAACGATTTTGTTCTTTCCCAAAAATTTCTTCGAACATGTATAGATCGTTGTAAATAAGCATGTCACTACAGCTCTATTAATTTGTTAAATTTATATTTTTAATATACTTCAACCACAAAAATAAAACCTAATATTACTGTTAAAACAAAACCATTCTGCCTTCAATTATTTAAATAAAATCAAGCACACCATACCGGAATGTCTATTTTTCATTAGTCTCTGAATTTATGTTAAACCAGTGCAATCAAAGCAAGAAAACCATACACAAACTCATACCACTCACCCAAACCGAGTTTCTGGCTCACAAAGAACAATATCTTTAACTAAATCCCATTTATTTTTCAATTGTGCATTACCCAATGAAGGGTCACTGACAACTTCTACATTACCTTCTACATCTACACAGACTATTTTTGGCATAATTTTTCTGTAATAGTTAGTGCAAACTATGTATACAATGGCGTGCAACCTGTGATTACTCACCTATTTTTTCGTTCTTGTTCACGAACCGCTCTTAGCCTAGAAAATTCGTCTTCATAACCATCAGCATCTGCAGAACCAATACTTATATTGTCAATAAAATCTATATCTTTGGGAGATGCATCTATTGCCTGAGGTGCTGACCGTGAAACATTATGAGCAGAAATTGATGGAAAGTCATACGACCTACAAAAAGAATCTTATAAATATAACATTCAATGCTTTCACAATTAAAATTGAAAACCTTTTTTGTAATAACAACTAATGCTACCGAGTATAAGATAATTTGTACTTGACATGACCGATGCAGGCTACATTACATGTGATTTTCCAATGCTCCACCCGAAAGTACTACATTGGCCAGGATGAGAGTTTTTTTTTTCCTGAAAAATTTGGAATTTTGCCAAACCCTTGCTGTTCCAAGCAAGGTAGGGATCATTAACGTGCGTGACAACACTCACACACGGGACCTCCATTTTACCTCTCATCCGAACGAGGGTGTATTTTTGTGAAAAATGCTCGCCCAACATTTTTCAAGCGGACCGTGTCAGGATTCGAACCTGGGACCTCGATGCATGCTACAGCATAACTCGGAATTTTAATCCTGCAGAAAAAGCTGGGTATGGGAGATTTCAAAAGAGATGTGGTATAAGAATTAAACGTCGTGGTGAACAGAATAAAAAACAGATAAAAAAAATATTGACATAGGTCATGTATAAGAAACTCAAAGATCAAGCTAATATAAAATATGTTTATTCTAAACTTTACTGCAATCCCTACAATCCCAACTCTTATTTGGTACATGTTGTAGTTCAAGCATAAAAATTTCTATATGAGAGATAACAGATTATCACTTACGATAATGTCCTTCTGCAGCGGACTTGATTTCTCAGGTTCTCATGGTCCAGTTCTCAGCAGTGGTACTTGCCTGTAGTAACAGTAGTGCCCTAAAGAAAAAGGTACAGGAGGTTGGAGAGATAAGCGAGCATTACATCACAACATGTGGTAACGGTACATCCAAAAACACAGTTTCTTTTCACCAATTCCGGTACTAAAGCGATCAATTTAGGTTCATGTAAATTACCCCCATAATTTTAACACTCCTTCATCAATCTCCGAGATAGACTTATACAAATTGGCCAAGGTTCTACAAACAATTGGACTAGAGAACTTCGCCACTTCAATAATGTACATTCACAGTAAATTCTCAAGAGCAATTCGAGGGTATCTTAACGTACCTATACATATTAAAATCACTCTAATCCTATACTGTAACTATTAATTTATATTGATACGCTTCCGCATTTCACATTATTGCGCAATCGTATATTATAACATAATTACACGGCAAATTGTATCAAATACCAAACACGTTTAAAAGTGATACAATGGTTAATCTATAATATAAATAAAGCAATGTACTCACTTAGACTTCTTTTACATCCCAGGGTCCCCGTTGTTGTTGTTACAGGGTGGGTTGGCTACGCCATTGTTGAGTCCAAATTTAGTCGTCCCTCCTCTTTCGTTCGTTCGTAGGTAAGGCAACAAGGATACAGGTAAAGGTAGTCGAAGATAAAGATAAAAGGGAACCTACATCCTAAAAACGAAAAAAGACAGACACATGACACAGGTAGCTGTTCTCAGCTTCAAAGTCTCGTGGCTAATGGCGTCGTATCACACACTGCGCATTTGCGCCATTCATTCCACGCCTGCGCATTCTTTTGCGCAAACGCAACTGTCCGAAATTGCAAAAACTAACAAGTTTATTTTAAAATATTCGCAAGAGTTTACTCACATATTTAACAATGTACATTTCCAAATTTGGAATGTAACAATATAATAAACAGGACCAGATTCAGGAAGCAAGGGAATTACTTTACTTTTATAAAAAATAATAGATTATTAAATATAAGAAATAGAAACTGGTATCCAATAATTGAAAAGGCAGGTTACGGGTTAATTCCTATAACACGTAACAACTTGCAAAGTAACAACTAATTCCAAGAAACAAAGTAAACAAATACTACAATGTTCATTCATATTTTTTAAAACAATGTTGTATACACAATGCGGGTGGTTCCATCGCGTAGTTGGTATGTGTGTGACACTAGCCCAAGGTCCCGGGTTCAAATCCCGACACGGTTCGCTTCAAAAACGTTAGGCGAGCAGTTTTCACAAAAATACGCCCTCGTTCATATGAAAGGTAAAATGGAAGTCCCATGTGTGTGTTGTCATGCACGTTAAAGATCCCTACCTTGTTACATTTCAAATTTGGTAATGCACATTGTTAAATATGTAGATAAATTCCCGCGAATATTTTTAAATAAACTGGCCAATTTCCGTCGTCTCCGAATCGCGCCTGCGCAGAGTGAATGGCGCAAGTGCGCGCGATGTGATACGACGATTAGACTACGAGGTCTGAAGCCGAGAACAGCTACCTGTGTTGCGTGTCTGTCTTTTCTCTTTTTTAGTATGTAGGTTCCTGTATCTTATCTTGCCTTATCGTTCCTCTACCTGTATCCTTCTTGTCCTACCTACGTACGAGCAATAAAGGATGGACGGATAAATTTGGACTCGCAAATGGCGTGATGGACCCACAACAAGATGGCCCTGGGATATAACTGTAAGGTGCGATTTAAGTGAGTACATTGCTTTTATTTATATTTTAAAAGTAAATCTGATCGTTGTTTTGTATTTAATACATTTTCCGCATAATCATGTTATAATAAACGATCGTGCAATAATAAGGTGCGGAAACCGTAACAACCTTGCTTAGAATGACAAGGGTTTGGCAAAATCCAAAATTTTCAAGTAAAAAAAAACTTCAGGTGGAGCATTAGAAAATCAAATGTAATGCACACACATGCGGGCTTCTCGTCACACACAGGGCAAACATAGCAAGTTTCCCTCCAATTTTTGTTTGTTGTACAAATGCGACAAGGTTTTTTTTTATATCGATGAATTGTTATATAAATAATGTAGAATTTATCCATTCTTCTCCTATCAAGTGAATAATAAAATTTTCCCTGAATATCAAAGTGGTTATTTTGGAGCGCATATATTTTCGATAATATCATCATCATCATCATTAGGTCTTCAGTTCTGGAATTGGTTAGACGCTTCCCCTCATTGTTCCTAATTCTGTGCTAACCCACACATTTCCCTGAAATTTCCACAGTCTGCATCTTTTACTATATGCACGTAATAGTCTAATCTAGATCTATCTCTACCTTCTTTTTCCTATCTCTGCTTGTAGTGTATCCTGCACTATTCCCCAAAAATGCCTTAGAACGTATCCTGCTCTTCTATTTCTCCTATTTTTTTTTGTTTTCCACAGATATCTTTATTCCCTTACTATTTCTATAACCTCTTTGTTATTAACTTTGTCTGTCCATGCTATCAACTTCACACATTCAAAGCACAATATTACAAAAGGTTTCTACCGTTTTTCTGTCTGCTTCTCCTACTGTCCCTATTTCATAGACGTACTGTGCTGTGCTCCACACATACGCTTGTTATAGTTTTGGGCGGCATTGTTATACTTTTGGGCGGTGTTGTTATAATTACATGCGTGGAATATTTCACCCGTCATTTTATAAAATATTACCGACCACGCTTTAAGAGTGATGCAACCGCTTTTTAAGTCAAATTCGCAAGCACAATTTAAATAAAATCAAATTACTCACGTGGTGGCATCTCGGAACTTAATCTCAGGGTCCAACTGTTATTTGTAGGTTGGGTTGCGTTACACCATGTTGAATTCAAATTTCCATCCGTCCTTCCTTCTATTGCACTCGTAGTTGAATGAAAGGAATTAAGGTACTAGGTACAATAAAAGGTAAGACACAGGGAACCTACATACCTAAAAAGAAAAACACACAACACCAAGATACTTGTTGCTTCGTCGAGGGTTCGTGGCTTAGTCTCGCTTTTGACACTTGCGCATCCCCTGCATTCAGTCTGTGCAGACGCGACGATGGAAGTTAATATTTTATTAATTTAAAAATATGTGGGAATTAATTTATAAATTATAAAAATCTAAAAATGGTACATTGTCAATTTTGGCATGTAACATGCTTACAACAGTTTTCTCCTTGTTTCTATGTTTGTTGTCTTCAAACATAGTCACTGCTCTTTTTTGTTGGATACAGTTTAGTTCCTCTTCTATTATTTACAAATATATACCCTATTTCCCCAATATTCAGTAGTATGTGAAGGGGGTTAAGCAGTCCGCGGCTACCAAGATCCCCCAACAGTTAAGCATTTGCCGAATTAATATTTTTCCAATATATCCTTTCGCACAATCAACATTAGTTCAAAATATTTCAAAATCAACACCTAGGTGTTTATAATAATCATCAGGTTTAAGTACAATTATTTTTCTCCTCAATAAGTTTTCCGTCTTGAAACTGGTTGAATGCGTACCTTCACTTATTTCTATTCTGAGCTAGTCTACACTGTTCTCTGAAATTCCCACAGCCTAGATACAGCTCGGTTATACGTCTGTTGTTTCCTAATTATATGCCCTATTTCACCAAGATTCAGTGGTATGTAAAGACGGGCGTCGCGGTGGATCAATGTAGTATGCATAAGATTACGGATCCCAAGGTCCCAGGTTCAAATCTCGACACAGCCGACTGCTTGAAAAATGGCAGGTGAGCATTTTTCATAAAAATTACGCCCTCGTCGGATGAGAGGTTAAATAGAGGTCCCATGTGAGTGTTGTCACGCACGTTAAAGATACCTACCTTGCCTGGAACGGCAAGGGTTCGGCAAGTCTAAATTTCCAGGCAATAAAAACTCGTCTACTGGCCAATGTAGTACCTTCGAGTGGAGCATTGGAAATGTAAATGAACGGTATGTAAAGGGGATTAAACAGCCTGTGGCTACCAAAGATCCCCCAACACTTAGACATTTGCCGAATTAATAGTTTTCCAGTAAATTCTATTGCACAATTAACATTAGTTGAGAGTATTGCAAAACCAATACCTGTACTTAGTTATACTAATTGTCGGGTTTAAGTACAGTTTTCTTTTTCGTCAATAGGTTTCCATCATGGAATTGGTTGGACGTGTACCTCTATCTCTTTTTTTTCCTATCTCTGCTTCTAATATGTTCTGCACTATTCCCTTGTCTTGGTATGTGGCTTATCATATTATCTTTCCTATTTTTTACTGTTTTCCACATATTTTTTCTTCCCCTACCATTTCTAGAACCTCTTTGTTCTTAACTTTGTCTATCAATGATATGTTCATCATACGTCGGTAGCACCACATTTCAAAAGCTTCTATCATTTTCCTGTCCGCTTCTCCTACTGTCCAGGTTTCACAGTCTTACAGTGCTGTGCTCCACACGTATGTTTTAAGCAATCTTTTCCTTGTTTCTATGTTTATTGTCTTTGAACACAGTATCTTACATTTAAAATGTTTCTATACATATAACCGTCAACGCGGTATAAGTGACGCAACGGCAATTGGTAGCTCTAATCTTTATACAGATTTTAGCGTGCCCATCTGTCAATGACGTCACACAATATGCAAATTAAAACGCGCAATTGACGGAATATATAAATGTTAGAAATGAAGTATAAACAATAAGGTACTCACATAAATAGGTACAGCTTCCTACAGAATAAGTTAAAGATGGCATCTGCAACGTCCATCAAGGCTGCTGGGGCCCCCTTCAAGATAATTTACGGATGGTGCGCCTAGCGTCGTTCGGGATGGCTCTGACTAGCTACGGCGGTCGTGGGCTGCTCCCAGGACTCGTTCGTTCTAGGGTCATGGACTGCGGTTCGGCCAGGTTGCTTCCCAAATTATCTTCTGCCTATGTAGGGAACGATGAGGAACAGGTATAGGGACGACAGACAAAGATAACAGAGACAAGGGATCTACATAAATAAAGATAAAGATACGTTACCGAAAACCCAACCACTCTTCTCGAAGTTCAAAGGCAAAAAGCCGCGTTTCAGCGTCTCTCGGAAACTCCCCACTTTTGTTCTCCCGCCACTCACGTCAGCGCGATCTGGCGCAAACGCCCTTTGACGTGACGGAAATACGCGCCAAGTCTTTCAAATTTAAGGCGCGAAAACTCCCGCACATCAAAACTAAACTAAAGAATGTTTAGTGCCAAATTTGGCACGCAACAAGTAGTTGCTTTTTCTAGTTAAATGTAGCGCAACCTTGTGCAAATCTTTGTTTTATATCTTTTGCGCTCTTCCCATCTTGTATTATTTGTCTTCCTAGATAGCAGCAATCCTTAAATTAAACACCTCAGAGATCAAGCATTAAGATTTCCCAACACCTCTAACAGGCGAAATTGTTGCCATGGCAATGACCCAAACTACTACCGTGACCCTTGGTAAAGCCCCAAACCTAAAGTTGAAAACTTCCTAAGTAGTAGAAATCCTTACCTCTTGTAAGTTCTCGTTACCTATTTGTATTCTAGTTTTGAATTTATTTTCCCCTCCTTTCCATACTAGTACTTTAGTTTTATTTTTCTTACTTCTCGTACCGTATCTCTCTGTTAGAACCGTTTCCATTTCATTAAGAGCAGCTTCTAACTCTTCCTTGCTAGATGCTAATACCACACTATTATCTACAAATCTAAGCTTATCAATCTTTTGTCCCTGCATAATAATTCCAAATGTCTTCTTGCATTTGACAGTATTCATTACTCTTCAGTGTACAAGTTAAAAATTGGGGATAACGCAAAGCCTTGTCTCACCCCTTTTTTAATATTGACTTGTCTACGTTCCTGCTGTAATTCTATTACTGCTGTTCGCTCTTTGTATAAGTTATGTACTATCCGTCTATCCCTAAAACTCATTTCAATATTTTTGAGTATTTTCAACATTTTTTTTCCATTTTACATTGTCGAATGCTTTTTCCAGATCTACAAACCCTATATAAACACCTTCCCCTTTTTCTATCGCTTTCTCCATCACCTTCGAAGCTAAAATAGCCTCGTGTGTTCCCCTGTTTCGTCTAAACCCAAATTGATTCTTTCCTAATACTTCTTCAGTTCATTTTTCCATTTGTCTTTGTACAATTCTAGTTAATATTTTTGACACGTGTGCTGCCAAACTTATTGTTCAAAAATGTTCACATCTATTTGAGCCTCCCAAGTTGAAAGAGACGTTCTGTTACTGCTTGTCCAGCGGCTTTTAGAGTTTCTGCTTGCACCTTATCTGTACCCAGTGCCTTTCCATTTTTCAGACCCTTTAATGCTAATTCAAACATCTCTAAGTATAGGATATACCAAGTTGTCCTTTTCAGAGTCTGAGTCCTGTTCTAATGCTGTTAGTTCCTCTCCTGCATATAAATTCCCTACATGTTCTTGCCATCTATCCTCTTTCTCTACATTTTCTATAATGACGTTTCCTCGCCCGTCCCTTAAATTTTAGCTATACGGTTTTATATCCCTAAAATTAATTCTAATTAGTTTGTATGTTTTGTCTGTCTTTCCTATTTCCATCTTAGTTTGTACCTCTTTGCACTTTCATCAATCCGTTGTTCTTTAGCTTCCCTGCATTTGCGAATAATTTCCCATTTTATGACTTTGTATCTCTGCTTTCCTGTTCCATCTGATCTATTTTTGTATTTTTGTTTTTCTTCTATTAGATTCAGGATATCTCTTGCCACCATGTCTAAGCTGGATTTAATGTTTTTCCATTCTGTTTCTACCTTAGTATTAGAAATTTTCCCCATATCTTTCAGCAATTTATTTGACTTTTTTTCTAATCTTTCATGGATATCTTTATCTTTTAGTTTCTCAAAGTCAAAGTGCCCTTTTACATTCCTTTTTTCAAATTTTTAAATTTAAGAGCGGCCTTCATAATTACGATATTGTGGTCAGTGTCTATATGTGCTTATGGGTAGCTTCACGGTCTTTTACTTGATTCCTAAACCGTTGTCTAATAAGAATGTAATCTATTTGATATCTTCCTTTATCTCCTGGCATCTTCCACATGTATCGTCTTCTAGCATGATGTTGAAATAATGTGTTTGTGATGGTTAAATTGTTCTTGTCACAAAATTCTACCAACCTATTTCCCCTGTCATTTCTCGTGCCTAAACCAAATAAACCTACTACTGCTCCTTCCCTATGCTCGCCTACCACTGCATTAAAATCCCCCATAATTATTAAATTTGCATGTCCTTCTACGTATCTTAGTAGGTCTTCGATATCTTTGTAGATCTCCTCTACCTCTTCCTCCCTGTAGTTAGAGGTGGGCATGTATACTTGTATTATTACTGTTTAGATTCTAATCTAACCATGAGTACTATTTTGTTCTTTTGTAAGTAGTTTTCTTCACGTTGTCCTGTGTTTTTTCGCATAACTATCCCCACACCTGAATTTCCTTCCTTTTATCCTGTATGAATTTCATGTTAATATGAAATACAACCTACATACATGATTTCTATTTATACATACAATAACTAATTACATAACAATAGGTATATTAGCAGTCTCCGTCTGCTTAAGTCTTGCGGTATCGTAATCAATAACCATCCGCTTAACCGTATAAATAGAAACATGTTAAAAAAAGTTTTCCAATCCTCAAATTATTTAATTTATATGAAATTAACTATATAAAAATTAATCAGCTGATTTCAGGTTAAGCGTATTGGCTATTTTAAAAGTCGCTCCCAGGGCGCAACACAAATTGAAGGCACTCATTCTTCTAAACTTAAATTTTCACATAATGTATTCAAATCAAAGATTAATAAATCAAAGTCACCTTCAATTTGTGTAATAAATGTCAAACTTAAAAATTTATATTATTTTGACAACGATTCTAAGTCATGAATCGATGCTTCAGTACTAGAATTTACGGAAGCGACTGTGTTTTTCAAGGAAATCATTATCGTGTGGTTTGCCGATGCTGTGCTCGTTTCTCGTCCCTGCCTGTTCTTACTTATTTCCTTTAGCACACAACAGATATTACCAACAAGCAACAACATCATTAAATCTGCTGAAAACTGAACCACCAAATCCCTGAGAAGGTGGTTCAGTTGCGGGAAGCCACGAACTGTCAGTAATAAAGCTTTTATAACTTACAGACAGAAATATGCATAATTGAACTTTACTATTTAATTAAGTAAAGGTCGGAACCGTAACATATTTGTATAGTATACAATTGATTTTTGTGTCCTCATGTGGTGAAATAGAAACAATGATGTGCTACCGTAAATATTACACCATAAATGTAAAGATGATAATACAAAAAAAGTCCGAAATATGTATCATAGTACTTAATAGTAATTTTTTTTTTATTTCACAACTGTGTTATTTTATCCCAAACTAAAAAGCCCTATATAAATCTTACATCATCAAACGTCTCGGCTTCTACAAGTTAAAAGTATACGAAACCACCGGTCGACTTAAAAATTACAAAACTAAACAAAAAAGGTATTAACTTTTAAATTTAGTAAAAACTTACAATTTGGAACTGGGAACTGAAACAGGTTGTGAAGCAGGTGGGGGACCAAATAAATCCTGAACAGTTGGACGATCTAGAGCGTTTTTCTGTGAAGTTATTGTCATTTGTTCATCTACCTAAACAATAGCAATTAATCAAATAATACGCGGGGTAAGTATGTAAAACAACCCACCTCTTCAATAACTTGATTTGTAAGACGTCGCATGCTTCCAGGATTAGTTTTTGATGTATGCATTACAGTATTGACTATGTCAGCAAACGAATTGGAACGACTTTCATTTTTCTGATCTTGACCATCTTCTTTCGAAAATAATCGCTTTAACTTTCCAGCAACTGAGTTTACTCTCTGCATAGCATCTACAATAAAAAAGGAAATAATAAAATTTACACTAATTGTCTGATAATTTATGGGTGAAAATTATCGCTTAAAACTACTAAAATACATATTGTAATTATAAAAAATATTAATATAGTATAATAGAACTTTAAGAAATAACTCGCCTGAAAACTTTAACTCACAAAAACAAAATTACAATTTTTAGAATTTGAATAATCGGAAATCTTTGGATCATGATCTGTCAAGGTTTTGGAGCAAAATATACCATTACCCAAAATTTATGTGAAAATTATAATATATGAACGAAAAACTTGTATATTTGTAACACAGGAGGTTAAGCCAGCTATAAAATTAAATGGGAAAGTAAAATTTAGTAAAAGTGAGTGGGCAAATTAAATATGATACACCTTGTATACTAGATTTCATGAATAGCAAAAAGATCAATTAATTCTTTTGCGTTTTGGAAAATATAATTTCAACGAGAGCAATTAGTATCATTAAAACAATAAATTGAAACCACAAAAAAATTAGAAAGTTATTTGTGATACAAGACATATTAGTATTTATGGTTCCAGGTTGGGACCGTGTCATTTTATAAACTAAGGTCGACGTTTCGTCCACTTTTGTAAGTGGGCAAAACGTCGACCTTAGTTTATAAAATGACAGTCCGGCCATGAAAGTCTCCGACAATAAGACATATTAGCACGAAATTTAGGTTCATAAATTGTTTTTAAAACCACAAACAGGAAAACCGGATTTTAATATTAGGTATTTCTCACATAAAATTAAGAAAGCTTTTTTCATCATTCACCGGAAATAATTCATGTTAAATACATATTGAAATTGAACATAGGGTCGTTAAACCACAAAAGAATAAACCAAATATTTATTTCAGTCAAGTTTTACAACAAAATCATGTCATTTAAAGAAAGCTTTAGAATTATGAAATAACAGTAAATATATTAATTGCATTTAAAATATAGGAGAGCTTTTACAAATTTTAGTTACATAAATTAGAATCAATGTTGAATATAAAGAAAACTCGAGGCACACCTTTATATAATGGAGAACCTCACAAATATCAGATTGCAAATACAATTTAACCATTTCATACAATATGTAACAATGTATTAATTTTATATTGCAAAGATCAAAGAAAACACGAATATTAGCCCATGTATACTATATAATACCACATGTACTTTCTCAGAGATTCATTTCATAAACCCAATAGAAAGACTTCACTGTGACAAAAACCCTGGACTAGTCATAAGTAGAAGGGGAATTGAATGGCAATAATTACATCCACTATATTTAATTTTCCAATGATCCACCCGAAGGTACTATATTGACCAGGAAGTGAGTTTTTTTATCTGGAAAATTTGAATTTTGCCGAATCCTTGCTGGTAACAGCAAGGGATCTTTAATGTGTGTAACAGCACACACACGCACAGGGCCTACACTTTACTTTTCAATCGAACAAAGGCGTAATTTTTGGAAAAATGTTCACCTAACATTTTTCAAGAGAACCGTGTTGGGATTTGAACCTGGAGTCGCCCAATAACTACATCTGATGGAAATTAGAATTAATTATGTGCGAGCAGTTGATCCGAAAACATCAAAATGTAGACATACACTCGAATAGTAAAGGAGGAGAAGGTTGTAAGCTGAAGGGTGAAAAGAAACACAGTTTTGAGATAAGAATATAATTTCCAGCAGGGAAAATGATATGCAACTAAATTATTTGAACTTACGCTTGCATGGACAAGGTAAAGGGTTTCAATTCACAAAATTGCAGAAGTATTGTCGTTGTGACATACCAAAAGAGGTTAGGACCTGTAGAGTTTACAACTCCATTAAATTGGAATTTGGCAGTGTTGAGTTAAGAAAGCTGTATTAGGCGGATAACCCAAGTAATTGTCGCAAGAAAGATTAATGTTGTTGGGAAGCCTGAAATTTATATTATCGGCTTTTATGTTTAGAATGATTAATTATGCATTTGTGGACTGAGGCTAGCCCAGAATAGAAATCAATGGAGGTACGCATCCAACCAATCCCAAGATGGATAAACTAATGACGAAAACATAACTGTGCTTAAACATGATGATTATTATAAGTAACTACAAGAATTGGTTGGGCAATATTCTCGAATAATGTTAAGTGTGAAAGAATTTACTGGAAAACCATTATTTCGGCAAACGTCTAAGTGTTGGGGGATCTTGGTAGCCACAGGTTGCTTAACTCCCTTCACTGAATCTCGGTGAAATAGGGCATAAAATTAGTAAACAATAGAAGGGGAACGAGCTGTATACACATGCTGTGTGAGAATTTCAGGGAACTATGTAGGCTAGCTCAGAATATAAATAAGTGCAGGTACGTGTCCAACCAGTTTTGAGACGGAAAACTTAATGACAAAAAAATAAGCACAGATAAATCTGATGATTAGTATAAACAACTAGTTGTTGGTTGCGAAATATCTGCAACTAATGTTGACTGTGCGAAAAGATATATTGGAAAATATATTAAATTGGTAAATAGGTAAGTGTTGAGGGAACTTGGCAGCCACAGGCTGCTTACCTCTCTTCACATCCACTGAAGGTAGGAAACATAGGGTATATAACTGTAAAATATTAGAAGGTGACCAAACTGTATCTAACAAGAAAGAACAGCACCTATGAGGAAAGACAACAAACATAGAACAAGAAGAAAATTGTTGAAAGCATATGTGTGGAGCACAGCACAGTATGCCTATGAAATACGGGCAGTATGAAACGCAGACAGAAAAACGGTAGCAGCCTTTTGAAATACTGTGCTTCAGATGTATGAGGACGATAGCATGGACAAACAAAGATAATAACAAATAGGTTATAGAAATAATAGGGGAACAATGATATCTGGGGAAAAAGAGAAATAGAAGGGCGGAATACGTTCTAAAGCATTTTGGGGAATAGTATGGGATATATTACAAGCAGAGATAGGAAAAAGAGGTAGATGTAGACCTAGATCAGATAGTGATAGATGCAGACTTTGGAAATTTCAGGGAAATCTGTAGGTTAGTTTAGAATAGGAAACAATGATGGTACGCGTCTAACCAGTTCCAGGACAGAAGACCTAATGATGATGATGGACTGAAAATGTTAATTGTTTGTATTTATGTAGTACGAAGTTAAATTGAAAGTAATTGTTTTGTTAGACTAAATTAGCGATGGAAGTAGCATATATTGAATTTAAATGCAAATTTTATAGAAGAAACTTAGTGTTAATAAATAAAAATTTAGTAGTTTGGAATGAGCAATGATATGATGTAACGAAAAGTTGGTTTTTAATCGCTTTCTGTTGGTTATAAATGACATTTTCAAAAAATTGGGATTTATAAATATCAGTTAATCTATGGAAAAATTTAGAATGATTATTAGTTTAAGGTCTTTTTAGGATTGTAAATTTGTAACTTTTCGAAATTATTTTATATTAATAGAATTTAAATTTAGTTTGGATTTTTATTTAAATTTATTTAACAAAACCAGGCATAGACACATTTATAAAGTTCTTCCAGCTACCCCAGTGATGAAATCTTATTTGGAGGAGGCATTTTATATTTCAATTTTAATTAATTTGACAAAAACTTAATAAGTGTTTTAAGATATTTAAAAGAAAGGTAACGTATAACGTGATAAATTTAGAATACTAAGCAAAGAAGATCTATGCGGAATAATTGTCTTGCATGTAGGAAGGATATCGAAAGAATTGTTGTGACTAGACAGTTTTTGAAACCCTTTAAGACAAGGATAAGTGATTAATGTAACATAGTTTTTCTATTTCAGCCATTTTATGTATTATATTTATTTTGTATTTTTCTATTTTCTTTAATTTTTCCATAGGAACCCACTCCTGCACAACTGCAGTTAGCCGATGTACCCTTATATAATTACAGAGTCCCCATCCTTTAAAGGCAAATCAAAATAAATTAACTGAATGGTCATTTTATCCATAACATCATTTTGAATTTGAAAAATTATAGGTTTAAATCCTCCCACCCTTTTTCAATAAAATCTTTTTACCTGTGAAAAATAAAGTACTTATCTCGTTATACCTATTCTCGACAACCTATAAGTTCTAACAAATAATTAAATTCATCTAAGATTTGAAAAACCGCAAATCCTACACGTTCACACACACTTTTAGTTAAACCTAAAGTTCTGTACCAAACAAAAGTAGTAAATACTCATAAATTATAATTTTTGACAGTAAAATTAGAATCTGTACAAATTATTTTAAACCACAAAAATGTAAACGAAACACTTATAACTGTAAATTTGGGTAGAAGAAGCATGTAATTCTTTTAGATTTATGGAATACACCTATACCCTGCTTTACGGCCTAAATACGTTCCACAAAACTTGGCCGCAAAGCGAAAAGCCATATAAGGAATCAATTATTCTAATACAAATTCATAAAAATTCAATGGGATTGGTTCCAAATTTGTTGAATATGTAACATGGTTCATCATTCAAAATGCATTTTATCTTTTTATTTCATTTAAATCAAAAATACATACATAACAAGTACATACATAAGTACTTATGTACTAAAAATCCCCGTTTCCAATTTTTCCAGTTAATGTGTAACAATCAGTAATAAATATGTACATAAAACAGACAAGTCTAAACTAGCCGCTTTATGAGTGTAAACAAGAGGAGATAGAAAAGAGTGTGCATTGAGATTGCACTTGCGCAAGATTGGCAACATGTAGATATATCGACATCGAAAAAGAGTTTTTTTTGCTGTTATAGCAAAACATTTTAATCAAAAAAGTAGCTTAATTGCAGAGAGCCGTTATAGCAAAATGCCGTATAAAGAGCGGCCATATAGAGAGGTATGGCTGTAACAGAATTCATTGATATCCATTTCAAATATAGCAAGCTTTTCTACAAATTTCAGTTAATTAAATTAAATGCAATGTTACATAATTTTAATATACATTGTATCGTAAGAATTTAGGATGTTGACATTACAAAACCGCAAATAAAAACATCTTAATATGACAAAATGCTATGTATACAGTACCCAGAAATAAATACATTGTGATATACTGTTGTATGATGACAACCTCTGTACTAAGCACAGATTAAGCTCAATACATTGTACTAACCAGATGTTGACCATAATTAATAAGATTCATGATGGGTGGAACTAGATTTGTTGGATCCAATGTAAAAGAAAATTAGTCAATTATTTGAGAACCAGTAGTACACCAATATCGAAAATGTAGTTCTAAAAAAAGAAACCTACTGCCGTGGTAACCCACAATGTAGGCGGTTAGAAAGATGAGAAGTTGAAAGTGGTATTAACGCAGCTTCAAGAAAAAAATAAAGATTGCTGTTCATGCAGTGACAACAAATGCATATATAAAAATATGCAAACTTACTCTCATGCGGGCAAGGTATTTTCTATGCACCTGTGGGTGGAATTATTGTCGTTGTGGCCATTTCAAGGGGTTGTGATTTGGATAGTTTACTCGGCCATTGAAATTTTGGGTTACAATGTGTCAAGGTAACTGTTGTTTGAAGGAAGGCAGATAAATGAAAATATTTACAAATTGGCAGACTGATGTTTCTGGATTTTTAACCTTATAATAGGTGTATTAAACAGTTAGTAGAATGAGCTTGTACGTTTAGAATTATTAATTTCATTTATGAACTGAAAATGTCTATTGTTTGTTATTTATGTAATAGGGAATTAAAGAGAAAGTGATTGATTTGTTAGACTAATAGCGACGTAATTGTATATCTTAATTTCAATAATATGAAATTTGTCAGAGGCTTTCATGGTCGGAGTAATTATAAATACTTATAGTTCTGGGTTGAGACCGTGTTATCTTATAAACTAAGGTCGACGTTTTGCCCACTTTTGTAAGGGGCTTCATCAGAACAAGAAAAGAAAATGAAAATAAATAAAAAAATTAATAATAATAAAGATAAGAATCATAATAAAAGTAGACAAGTTAAAGTGTAAACAGTTAGGAAAGTTACTTCTGAACAAGCAGACTCACCAGCCCATTTAAGCCAAAAGGTATCTTGTGGCAAAGTAACTTTGCCACAAGACACCTATTGGCTTAAATAGGCTGGTGAGTCTGCTAGTTCAGAAGTAACTTTAAATATTTTACCTGGTACAGAAGTTCCCAATCCAGATGCTCTTGAACTTCCAGAACGTCTAAGACTTTGTGGTTTAGCAGTGAAATTTATAGGACTATGAATATCATCTCCATATTGTAATTCATCAATTTTAAGAGATGATGGTATAAAAAGCTCTGCTTGGCCACTCTTAACTGCAATGTTTGCTGTTGATGGAAGCGGCTGGCGTTCACGAAATGGTTGTGATGCAAGAGTATATGGAAGTTCTTGAGGAAATACTTCATCCCAATACTGGTCTCGTACTAGTTCAGGGTGATTATGATGCATTTCGTCGACTATTAAATATGAGACCTGCAAGAAATAACATAATCGATTACTATGCAAATTTTACAATAAATTATAAAACAAATAATCAGTATTACTTGTGAAACACAGAAACATGTTATGCAGATATAGGACAAACTAGCAAAATATTATCGACAGTCAAGTATAGAGTTCAAAATTGTCTCTAACCATAATGTCATATGACATGTCCTAATCAATTCTACAATTAATTCTAAAAGATTTAAAGGCTATTATTTTGTTATAAGTTAGTTTTATATTGTCAATTGATACATATTATTTCTCAATTAATTTTTTTCTGCACTTGATTTGTACACCCCTACTGTGCTTTATAGACTCGATAGATACAGGAAAAGTTGGTCATAAAGCGAAAAACCATATAAGGTATCAATTATTTTGATACAATTCCATACAAATGTAATTTAATCTCTTATAATTTTTTTTATAAAATAATACAGTTTCTAGTTCATAAATTATTTTAAATTTATTTCCTATAAAAATGCTAATATAAAAATAAAAATACCAAATATTGCAATAAGAAACAAAAATTAAAAAATAAACAAATTAAAAAACAAAAGCAATCACATGCACATATAATAAAAACATCAAATACAATGTTTAAAACTATTTCACAATAGTGACGAAGATTAACATAAAGAACAACTAAGCTATAATATGTTGCCATCGGCACTTTCTGATATAGCGGATTGACCATATATAAAATATTGATCCAATGTTGTCTGCTTTGCCTTGCTCTCTGCTTCCTTTTGCAGTGTTTTGTAATAGTAATAGTCGAGTTTACTTTTCAAGACACTAGCACTGCGTTCTTCATCGGGATCATTTTGAAGAAGAATGTTCATTGCCTGCTCGAAAAATTTTCTAGATTTATCTGGCAATAAATTACAACTTGCACTGTTTACAAATTGTGCAAGCTCAGGTGGGGTCCCATTTATTTCTACTTCTAAGCCACTATCATCCATTTCTACTTTATATATTGAAGCTTTTCTTGTTCACTAGGCTGGGCGTTAGTGAAACTCTCTTAAAAGGATGTTCATTTTTTCTTATAAAAGTCATGCAGAAGATGTTGTTTTATCCGTATTGACACAATTGACTTTTGAAGACTTCCGCGCTAGCTCTGCACTCTATCTTCAGCAGTTTAGAGAGACTATCAGGGGGGGTCGTTAATTAAATACGGATGGATAAGGCGCCACTGTAGTTAGACAATATGTAAAACAAGAAATATCGCTAAGAAAAATACAGGAACCTCAACGAGTATATTCTGTTGTAGAAATACTACAAAATTTTGTATTTTTAGATGTTAGTACTTATCCTGAAATAAAATAAAATCTATGATTTCTTTCTTTTGTGTTATAGTACATGGACACTCTACTTATTAAATCTTATGCACATCTGGTAATACTTTTGCTTAAGAGCTTCCATGAATGTAATTAACCTTGTTTAAATTAATAAAGAAATTAAAACTGCTAAGTAAGTATATATGTGTTCTTGTTACATATTACATCTTTGCTACTCCTGTCCTGATGAGCCCCAATTAGGGCGGAACGCGTCGACAGGATGCCCTTGTGGCTAATATTGAGTCACTTGCCAATAAATTCATTCTTTGATATTATTTTAAGACTCATTAAATTTACTTATTCTTTATATATTGTAGTGGTTTTAAAAGGTTAAAGTAACTATAAACAAAGCAGTTTGAAACACCCTGTATAGAGGAAACAACCAGAAATTACGTGCAAAATTTATTTTATTTAGTTCATTTTTAAGTAATAAGTATTAACAAAATTTTACAAATAATGATTAAAATTTAGTAGGTTTGCAAAAAATAAATTGTAAAAGCCAATGCAATTAATTTATTAATTTAATTGAGTTTAATTGAACGGTTATTTACGTATAATATGCATAAAAGCACGAAAATCGATAATACCAAGGTGAAACGCGTTGCTAACACAGCAACAGCCGTTAGATATAAAATACGTCGAAAAGTCAACTCCTAGAAAAGTTGTGTTAAAACGTTGGTTAATTAAACACCTGCATGTTTTCTAAATGTCAGGTTCCCCTTATTTTTATAGATAGCAAACAAGTTTCAAAGAATATTGGTAAACAACAGTCGCAAATGCACGTATTCAGGTCCACATGGAGTTGTAGAACGCGGACAGTAATATCGATTCTCTACCACTCAAACAAGGTTAGAAGGAAACATATGATATGCATAAGCAAGGGATAGCGTTAATATAGGCGGGATTTTTAAGACGTCAATGCATATACTATTGGTCGATATCGTTAGTTGTACAACAGACAAGCACGAGAATATTTGAAGTCGGGTTTATTGGAAAATATCGTAACAACGCGCTAAATTTCGGGGATTTCGAAAACGGTTAAACCAAAATTTTAAGGACGTGTTATTTTAAATTAGATTTTCACAGTAAGAGTTAGCACGGCTCGCTCTCTTATTTTAACTTCGGCTTTTTTAACTTCGTCTCTTTTAACTTCGTTCTAATAGTATGTACATCACTTCAAATACGAGTTTGTAAGTATAAATAATTTTAAATTAAATAATACAGTGTTGGCCTCATAATTTGATACGCGAATAAGTGGCGAGTCTAAATTTTAATTTGAGGTGCAACATTGATATTAAACAAGCTCGTGAAGTGACGTGAAGTAATTAAACGTAAATGAAATTGAATTTAACTAAAAGAAGTGTAATTAATTTGGATTTGGAAATGGGATGCACCGTGAAGGCAGCGCATACAGCACAGCATAAATAATGTTCTTCTACAAATAGCTAGAGGCGGCCAGCAGAGCAGAGCGAAACAACTATACGGCATCATCAACGGAGCAGAGATCTTCTAGAAATTCCAGGTAACGCTTTAAAATTGTTGTTATAAACTATGAAACTATGAAAATTGGGTGACGTGTGAGAGTGAATATTGAAGGTATTGTGTATTTTTTGCGTATTGAAAATAATACGTATAACTAACTGTATTATGGTATTTAAATAGAAATCTAAAGGTATATAAAGCTTATTAACGTTCCATCAGGAATTTAAAATTTTTATTGTGACGAGTACATGGGATTTTTTGTTTGCAGTCAGCGTATGCAAGGTAAAAAGCATACATTATTCATAATTAACTGGGTTATCATGAGCTCACCATACTCCAGAGTTTACGTAAATTTAAAATAAATTATAAAGAAAGAATGAAAATTAGATATTATTCAGGACCCATTAACTCCGGGTACATTCTTTGTGTTTGGTAATTTAAATTAAAATACAGGTCATTACAAAATTAGGATTTATAGAGGTGTAACTTGATCACTGAAATGTGGATAATAATGGATTTTTATTTGTAAATAGTGAAAAATAAATATTGTATGATTGTTGAATTTTGTGGTTTTATTGAGAGTGTGCGTGAACGATGCAGACCATAATGGTGAATCTAGGTACTCAAGAGGCCCAACTGAGCTAGCCTGGGAACTGAAGAAGAATTAAAATTAAGAAGAGAGGAATCTAGGTAAGAAGTTTTTTTTTGAATTTTTTATTTTTGGTGAAATTTTCGATTTTTTGTAAAATTAATATAAATTAATTTTCGAATCTACTGAGATTCCTGAGACAAATACACGGCAATTTATGACGCCCAATTCGTGAGGCTCGATTCCTAAAGGAAATCCACGGCAATTTATGACGGCCCAACGTTGGGGCTCAAATGTTGTTTTTTTTACTCTGGAACGATTCTTGAGGGATTCCACGGCAAATTTATGACGCGCAAATCGTGAGGCTCGATTCTTATAAGGTTACACGGCTCTATATGTATATATATATATATATATATATATATATATATATATATATATATATATATATATATTAACTGAAAATTATTTCTGAATTATTTTGACAGATAAATATTGTTAGTTTGTGAATATTCAATTAATTTTCATATCTAATATTAATCTTGGGCAATTTAAATAACATAGCAAAGGCCTCTGAAGCAATTAGGCATTATAAATGTCATTAACATAATTAAGGGATTTTTTAATGTCACCTTATCAGTACTGAGAAAATGATTCACATATAATAAAAATAGGTTGGTAATAAAATCTTTCAAATTAGTAAAGTTAACCTCATGAATAGTTATCGTGCATAAACAAGTGTATAATTGTATTATTCTTAATTCAAATTCATAAAACTTTTGTTACATAGACAATTTTCTAAAACATAAATTTTTGATAAAAAGGAACGTTTGAAAATTTAAATTTATAATTAAACATTATCACAAAGATAGTAAGTTCCATGGGTTCAAACTATCAAGGTTAGATTTATACATGACGTTATACGTCAAACAGATGATTGCTGCACAGATGGATATCACTTACCACGTTGACCTCAGGTTTGGCGGCTTGCACCATTTAACAAACAAGTTCAAACCACACGTGGACTTTAATGCGTAATCGCTTTATATGCAATTACATCAGCTGCCTACAACCATTGGTTAGCTCTAACCATTGCTTCTCAATTATAACAAAATTTCCATGTTGAAATTTAAGGAACGCATATATCTTAGATGCAGTAAAAATTTAACAACCTAACTCGACCATTTTTGCTTCATTAATTAAACGTTATATCTTCCGTATTCTAGTGTTGCTTTAATTTATATTTATACATGTTCTTTTGTAAATTAGTAGTGTTATTTTTGCACATCAGATCTTTGTACGTTAGCTTTAGTGTTGCGCATGATGAGTTTCAAACAATTTGGATCGATACATTTATGGAAACTGACTTGCGACTCGCAAGTCAGCCTTAGATATAAACTTTACCATATTGACGTTGCAAGTATCAAAAGCCGATTGGCCGGCACGTAGACAACAGCCTTAGCATGCAGGCGCGTGCAAACACGCTATCGTTATCGCCTTGGAGATACGTTGTAGAAATTTTACAATACAGACTGGACATTTATAACTATGTGATTAAAATTAAAGAAAAACAATAATTGGGGTGTTGTGAAATTATGATACTTTGCTTTTAATTCTGTATTAATTGTTGAAGTATGATTTATATTAAACTATAAAAGCAAATCCACAAATTTTATAACACAATACCTAATTGTTAAGCGTTACAATATAATACTTATATCAATTAAAATTACTTTAAGTAACCTAACATTTAACAACATCAATGAACTTTTTATAATTTGACATACACTGACATCTAGCCTACTTAGTATTTTAAAAACTTAAAAATAATTTTGACATGCTAATATAACGATCTAAACTAACAAAATTTGTACGTTTTTAGTGTTAGTAGTAAAAAAAATTCTATATATACCTCGGTTGAGAAGTGAAATTATAAATCCAGCACCTTATATCCTTCGGCGCTTTGCGCTCAGGATATAAAAGTGCTCAATTTATAATTGATCACTTCTCGACCTAGGTATATGATACACTTGAATATAAAAAAATTAATCGATTGAATAATAGGAACGGGGTGGGTATTCAAGCCCAAACAGTAGTAATAATCATGAAAATTGTCAGCATACAATTGGAAATAGAAAAGCATTTATTAATTTCAGATAGTTCAAAAGCTTTATCAGGTAAATACGTGTAAAATTTTAATGAAACTAGGAAATTTACAGTTTATAAAGAGGCTATTACAATATGATGTTAAATAAGGACAAATAAATAAACAAAAAAAGCATCTAGTACATTTTTATATAAATCGCAAGAACGATAAGATGAGATATGAAAAATTACCATGGGATTTAAACTACACAAGCATAAAACGTCATAAAATTAACGCGTAAACATGATTTAAAAACATTGAACTTGACCCTAAGAAAGCTTCAGACATAAGGTGTGTGAACAGAATTTTAACAAGGGGTGGAAGATTAAAAGGACTAAATTCGAATGAAATTAGGACAGAGTTGATAAAAAAAGAATGAAATGACTCTGTGAAAATTGATGCTTACAAAGGCCGTTGGACATTCAACAAAAAAAAACAAACGAAAATATGGTTTAAGAGTAACGGGCGTGTTTAAAAGCCAAAGACCTCAGTCAGGGTGGTGAGAGGCGTCAGTCACGTGGCCAATCGCAAAGTGTTTTGAGCTTCATTGGAAGAATTGGCCAGGAAGTTCAAACACGCATGTTTCACGTGGATTTAAATCAGATCAGTGGTGAATTAAAAGGGCGAAAACTAACGTGAGAAAGAAATAATCGTTTCATCAGTGGAGTAACCTGGAAACCCTTAAAATATTAAATTGTGAGTACTGTTCTGAGCTTTCTATTGTATATTCGTTGACGCTTGAAAAATATGTGCATGTGAATTTGTAGATATAACTGAAATCAGTTCGTAGAGCAAAGAAATTAGTTATTTACGTTTAAATATAAGATTATTAGAAATCAAATTTAAAACTTTTAAAATGTTAAGAAGAACGTATGTATTAAGTGAAATGCAAGCTTTAATTGTAATAGGTATTGGTAATAAATTTCGTGTGTAAATATCATATTTTTAATGAACCTCGGAATAGAGGAAAGAGAAGTTGTTAAGGGTATTTTCAAGTAATTGGGATTTACAAAATATCGTATCATATATGGCAGTTTAAGAATCTAGTGCAAGGGAGTAGTAGTAATACTTTAAGATTAAGGTTTCGTTAGGAGTTCTGTTATTATACCTCGCCAGTGGAGGCTAGATTAGGTTTTGTTTTCTTTTAATGTTAATTTAAGTAAAATGATATTTTGAAGTTTACTGTTAATAGAGTCTAAATTTTTATGGAATTTTTTGCAGTTAGTTTTAAGATAGGTAGTAAGGTGATAGTTGAGTGAATATCCAGTTAACTGAATGACAAAGATATATTTGGGAAACCGTTATTTCGTTAAATGCTGCAATTGGATAAAAACTTAAGGAGTGTTTTTAAGACAGGTTTCAAGTGGTGATGAGAGTGTGGAATCAAAAGTGCAAAAACCTATCTGAAATAACCGTCTTCGAGAGAGTGAAAAATTCAACAAAATTGCTGGTTCAGTACTGTTTGGCGCTCCTCTAATTTTGGAAAATTAATAAAACCTCTCAACGTAAGTGGGTACTTTAAAGTAGTTTTATATTTCGGCCAATTTTACATGGGCGTTTATAGTATTTTTTTCATTTTGCCATAGCAACTCACGTTTGCATCACTGAAAGTTAGCCGTTGCACCTACAAAATTGTTTTGGAGTTTCTGTCCTTTCTAGGTAATTCGTAACGTCATTTTCACCTGTAACAGCATTTAACTCAAAAACAAATTTAAATTTCAAAATTGTAGTTTTGAATATGTTTGTATAAGTCAAACAATTCAATACAGGAATCGTAATACAAATTTGCATAACACAATCGATAGCTTGTCGCCATTTTTAATAATAATTAGTACACATTTATTTTATTTACCTGCAAATTTCTATCAATCATCCAGTTTACTTCAAAATCATCATCATCATCACCAAAAGGATTGATTAAAGACTCTGCTACTTTCAACCATCCCATGTAGAAAAAAAATTGTAAAAGAGTAAAAATCGGAAAATATAAATCAACCTTATACTTATTCGTGGACTCAACCCATTGATGTCCCATTACGGTTGTTAAAAAGTAACTGTACACAGCCAATGTTACTACCTAAAATAGAAAAAATATGTGACACAAGTGAAGTATTAAAACAAGTTAACCAGTACAAAACAAGGTGTAAAAATACATATATTACAGTATTTAAATTGCATTTAGTTAGTTTAAAAATTATGCTGTAAAGCTACTATCACCATTAAAGTTAGTTTTCCTAACCACCAAATTAAGCAATTAATCATGCAATATCTGACACAGCGTTAAAAGAATTGCTAACACGAGTATAATATGTACTTTACACATCTTCATAAATACAAAATTTCCGTGGCCATTTATTGAAACTGAGAGCCTGTTCTAGTCCACAAGTTAATACTAATAAAGATGTCATAAATAACAAACTATTAAGAACGTGCAGCTGTACATTAAAAATAATTTCAAATTAAAATACAATATATAAAGTATAACCTCACATTTACCACAATCTTCTTACAATTCTTATATCACAACACTTCAAAAATTTTGCAAAATATCCTCAATGAGAAAACTTAGGCGAATGATAAGAGAGTTCTTGAGAAATTAAACACACTTCTCGATGCTTAATTAGTGAATTATTTTAAATAACATAAATTAAAATAAACAACGGCATAATTAACAATGGCTAGCAACATCAGGATCATTCCATAGAGATTTCACAACTACACATTATTTGTGCTGTCATAAATAATGCAATAAACTAACTAAAATTAAATAGTGTTACTCGTTAAGTGATTTAACCCGTAATATGCCTTTTCAATTATTAGATAACCAGTTTCCAACTTTGTATACTTTTTAAATTTACTGTTTGACTAAAAGTTAAAGAAACTTTTATTTCCGGAATCTAATCCTGTTTAGTTTATAAGTTACTAATAACACTGTAAGAATAAAATGTTTTAATATGCATAAATACACGAAGAGACTGTCTCTGAGATTTTTTTTATCGTGCTCGAGAAAATAATATGGAATTTCATTGTACCTTGAACTATTTCAGCCGGTAATTATAGACTTCACTTTAGCACTCGTACTCAACTAGAGCGATTGTGTTTTGGTTGAAGTGTACTTTAATGGGTGTTTTATGATAAAGTAAACCCCCATCCCCACCTCTCTTTACCTCATCCTTTTAGGACACTACTGCAATTGGAAGATCCATGTGACGAAATCTGATGAGTTCCCAGACCACAGTTAGCTGAAAATTCGATGAAAATTAAGTAAAAACCTGTTGTATCCTTGGCATAGAAATTTGCATGCCTAAATCATAAAATTTATTATGTAAAAGTTAAGGGATATTTAGGAAGTAGCAATTGTAAATTCACACTAGGATAGCACAATGCCAGAATTAAACGTGGTGGAGGTATAAAATATAGAAAATTTGCTATTCCAAACAAAGTAAAGATCTCACAATGTATATGTACATTCACGCTTGTCATATACTTTTAAGGGTGTCTTCAAAAATTTTATAATCTGTTACGAGCGAATTTGATATGACGAATTTAATTCTGATAATAAAGGGAGAAAAAGCCTGTAACAAGAATTAAGGGTTTAATCTCGACTAGCTCGCGTAGGTCGTGGGTTTTCTTCACAATGGGGATTAATGCAAATAATGTCATAAATTACAAGGGTTAAAATGCATACCACCGTTAATTTAATGTACCAATTCTGATTTATATATCTTACCTGTAATCCTGCATTCTCTGGCCTTCTTTCATAGGGCGCCAGACCGTCGGTTAGGGACTGGTATCGAAGAACGGTCACCTCAATACTAGTTATCAATATTTATCACTCTTCTACTCACATCGAACTATGACCACTGCTAAATAATTACTAAAATACCTTTATGGAAGTTAATCCCCAAAAATATTAAGTATCCGTGTTCAATCTTTCAAATAACTTTGTCCATAAATTAACTAACCAATTAGTCTTAATGCAAAATTATACCTGAAACGGTAGCTTCGATCGAACAAAAGCTCCCTTCACAATTTTGAATATTCTACCACAAATTGTAAATAATGACAACTTCCGTTGAACAACTTAACAAGCTACTTTATTTTTACAATTAATAAAATTAACGACAGTCGCATATAACATAATAACGATATCTACATTATCAGATGTACGTACCCTACTGATAGTGCACTAAAAAATCCTAACAATAATTTCTAACTAAATATTAAACTACATTGGTACATACTAATTCTACTTCTTCGATCAAGCATAAAGTCAGCAATATAATCAATAAAGAAAAAAAGAAGTTTATTGACTTACAGTTGTGTATTCATCCTCGTCTCCTAAACGGCAATTTCAAGAGAGCTGTTGTTGTATTCTGTTTTACAAACCCGCGCACGTGCCTTATGCAATGTACAAAGTTATTGGTAGTGATACTTCACTCACTAATACATCAAAGTACTGGTTTCTTGTTAAATCCGCAAAAGTCCCTCAGGAAGCTTTCTGCGCTGAATGTAGACAACGTTTGTCTAATTACATAATTATCAAAAACCCAGTAACTTTCTTGCACCGCCACCAAAATTTATGCTTACATGCATATTCAACTCTGTCGGAATCTGACTCTAAAATTCGCTTTCGGTTCCTAAAAATTATTTCTTATAGTAATTTTTATGCATGCCTTTTCTTTTTATGACGTCACTATGACATCGAACGTTCGCCAATGAAATACAACATTCTTTTGGAAAAATACGTCCTCTTAGAACTGCATTTTTGAAGAGATAACTTGTTATGATTAAAGTGGCTATTTCAAATTCCTTACCCCCTTGGTGTTTTAGAGACAGAATGTTGGTATTTCCTTGGAATTCTTAAGCTGGCTGTTTTGAATGGTAAAATTTGAAATGACCATTACGGAAGCTATTTTAATTATTTTCAGAACCGCATTCATCTCCTTGGCGACTAACAGAGATTAGTGTCTGCTTCTTCAACCCTTCTCAACAATCCATTGACTGAGTAATCACGGTACTTTAATTGTTTGACGATTTCTCGTTCGCTTCGAAAATAGGAACCGAATTATATGGTTGGTTGGTTGAGAATTTATTTAATAAAATGTACGGTTGCTTTAATTGTTTTTATGGTACTGAATTGGGGGTAGTTGTTACAATTAACTTAGGAGCATGACATATTATCAGATTAAATTACGTTATCGTAATTATTTACAATAATGTTACAAATCACATTTAAATTACTAGTGTTAACGTCTTCATTCGTATTTCAATTATTATTCACATGTTTGCTGTGCAGAAAACATACTACTTATCACCACTGATCTACCAAGATTGCTAAATACATTCTTCAAGCTACTGGATATTATCCTTGGTGTGCACCTTTACTTTATAGTTCTTTCTTGTATTTTGCATGTACTTTATTTACATTAACAACCACGGAAATTACACATATCTTAACTACAAGTGCTATTTGGTACTCTATCAAAGTGTCAAGTTGAATGTATGTAATGTGTACCTTAGAAAGGCCTTGGATTAAGGGATATGATTGGTTCAGATGAATGTTGTGTGATAGTTATTAATTTTTAGAACAAATAAATAATTAGTTAACTACTAAAATTAAAATATACTGGAATTACCATAATCGTCATCGAAGTTGATTTTGTAAACAGGGGCAAAGAATATTAAAACAAAACCATTGTTTGATCTGAAAGGAGAATTGTAATGATCTGTACTGTACCTCCAGGTAAGCATTTTTAAGCTAATGTTTGACATACGAATATTGTAATGTATTTAACTCTTGGTGAATTTATGTTTGTCAATGTCTCTGTTGGTTGAAATTAAAAGCTCCATGTTGATATGCGCATAGAGATAACGTGTGTGCACTGATAGAAAAAGCGATTTTATAAAGAACAGAAATATTCGTAGCCACTTTTGTTGAAGACGTGCTGTGGATCATCTGGCCAAGACGTTTGATAAAATTACAACCTGGGCGCACAGGATCGCCATTGAATACACCTCATAATAAAGGCGCTCCCAGAGATGTGCAGACATGCCTGCTTTTCGTTAGTTAGTACAAAATACAATTTTATACCTCTAGATAAGATTCCTTTCAGCGTAAATAAAGAACTACTTTAAAATCTAAAGCAAACAATAATCATTTTAGTTATGGAGCAAAACAAATTAATTTAATTATGGAGATTTATATTTAATGTGCTTAGTCAAGATATTAAAGATGGGTTACACTTAATATTCAGAAATGAAACAAGTCCTACGACTCAAAGTTTTCATAAATTTTCTAGTTCATTTTATTTGAAGATAACGTTTATTGAAAGTACAAGTTTTAAACAAGGTTTTGAAGTTGGATATTGTTTGTTGTTAGTCTTGATTAAATAGTAGCAGATATGCTTATTCGTCGTCGAAATCATTTTGCCGAGTTTTGATAAGGTATCTAAAATTTTGTTGGTTATGAAGGTGGGTTATAAACTAAAATTTAATATGCCTGTTGTGGAAGCTTTAGTTGTTAGAAATGCTGAGAAAATTAATAGTGTTCAATATAACGAAAGAATTCTTTAATGGCCATTCTTGCAACTTAACGATAAATTCGAAAACTTTAGCTTTCCTTTTAATAGAAATTTTTTTTCGATAAGTAAAGGTAATGCAAATATAATGTCGTAAGTAAAAAATCCATACGTTGTTTGTTTAGAAACACACTTGCATTCCAAGGAATAATTCCGTGTGTTTTCTTTTTATACTATAAATTGTTTATTATAAATCTTTATATCAATAATTTAAACATGAAGTATTTGTTTCTTGGTTAACACATTTATGAGAAAGCGAACACATGTGACAAATTCCATTATTGATGTTTGGTCTCTATTTAAATCAATATGAATATATTTTTGAAATTGTTTTTAAGTGAAAGTAATTTTTAAATAAATTGTTTTAGATGAACTTGGTTCTAATAATTAAGAAGTGGACTTGATTAATTACACTGTTAACTTGCAAATAAGAACTTATACGTTTAGTTGGATTGATCTTTTATTTATATCTGAAAAGGATATATGAAATATTTTTGAGAAACTCATAACTTGATTAAAACAGTAACATTAATACGATTAAAAGGCAACAACACTTTATATTTTTTGTTATAAGAAGTGTCTTTACAATTTATACCTTTTGCATTTTTGAAGGAACACAAATAGTGTCTCGTATGATGTGACTTTCTTTTCAGAAGGTAAATTGTGATACATTACTACTCAGACCATTTTGGAAAATTTTTGTTGTAAATTGTTGATAATTTAATTACAGGTCACGAGTTAATTGTTGGAAGGTTTGTGCATCTTCTCTCAGTCAAAATAACTTTTATTCATGCTTAAAGATGCGATGGTGTCCTGTTTTCTTCTGAAATTTTGAGTTACTATATTCAACCCATGCCCAAACTCATGCTCTCCCATGGATTGAACCTCAACCTAGTTGGTACAGTAGGTGGGTAGATAATATAGCACTTGCGTCCAGTTTTTGTTTCACTGAAGCCCCACATGTTGAGTATCCACTATTGTTTCACTGCTACCCAATGCCAGAGCCTACCTAATATTTCATTATATTTCTGAGTACATAAGTGGTTGTAGTGCATTATGTTAAACTATAGAAACCCTTTATTGAAGCAATTAAAGTAAACATCTTTGTTAAATTGCATACCTGAGCAACAAATCAATGATGCAATATTTTAGACACCACTCATAAACATTTCATTCGGAGCGAGTTTTGGATACGAGATGTGGTGTCTGAAAAAACCCAATAGATATCTTTTGATTTGTGCCAATTAAAAAATCTCAAATGCAATACTAAATACGAACAAGAATTTGGAAAGTGTGCAGCACCATACGTAATTATCATTAACGACTACAGTTACAAAAAAATTGTCGTTTGGATATTACATTGAGAATTTGTTTAGCAGTTTCAACATTCTTTACTATTTGAAAAACTTGGCTTATAAAGCTGAGAAATAATAAAAGCAAACCAAGTATCAAAATGTTGCTCCTTACCAAAACAATAAACTTTTTCAAACGTTATCTGTCTAATTCTCCCAAAAAAACCCGAAACTTACCCACATTCTTATTTATAAATTTGCTACTATCGATCAATTGATTAATAATGCAATGTATTATATATTTAAGATAATCTAAATATTGTAAACATGCAACTTCATGCAAATAAAATAATTATAATTACGATATGTGCATCAAATAATTCCTGCAATTTTAGCGTTTAGCTTAGAAGGCAATAATTATTTAAATTAAAAAATATGCACAGATTATCTACTAGTGCTATGTTGTTTATTTATTTCAGTGAGTTTACCTGAGTATATACCAAAGGTACACTTATTGAATCGTATGTTGACAAACGACCACATTTGCCTCTAAATTGGTTAAGTTCATCTAATAATGTTTTAACTGCAAAATCATCACGAACACGACCTTCCTTGCGAGCAATTATTATTATACTGGATGCCCATACAATCGGTAACCTTATAAAATAACACAAAAACGTATTCAAATTATTCATCAAATTTAGATACAGCACAAGTATAGCATTTAAGTACAATTATATTCAATATGATTTGTATGTTTGAAGGAGAAACAAAAACAAAAATGCCATTCCTAGCCATTGACATAAAAACACAAAATTCGTTAATAGTAGTTAAACAAATATATTAAATCAGCAACCTTAACATGCAATGATAATTACATATATTTGCAAAATATCTTACAAGATAGTTCAGAACAGTAAACAGTTAATATTCCAGACGAATTAGGATATTTTAGAACTCTGTAAATTTTTCTTAAAATTTATCTTTGGTAACACTGTTACCTAAATTAAAGAAATATATATCTTTTGCTGCTAATTCATCATTCATGCAAATAGGGTCCCCTTAAATCTTTAGAACATCATTCTGTATTTTTACCTCTTTACAACAGTACGTGCCATAATAATATCCTTTCAAATCAATTTACGTTACCAAACGGAAAATTCCCAATATTAAATTAAAGTAAATTTCCGGGTACTTGTTTTAGCTGTCCGCAAACTTGCTATACCTTACGATAGCAAATAATTAATTATTATGGTACATCAGTCTAAAGACTTGTTGAAATAAGGTCACGTATTATTTGGATAATCTGTGTTTCAATTGTTTTGAATTCTGATAATTAACAACTATTGGATAAACCTGTATTTTATTTGTCTAATCGCCTGTTGGATAACACTCCGATGGTTTGGCATTCTTATTACTAAAAACGTTTTGTTGGTTACAGAAATTCTGTTCTAGCGACGACAACGGTGGCTCGTTGTCGTAGTAATTTCCTTTTTGGTGCTTACCTTCTCCCAAAGTTCGCACATGCTGTGTGGTAAGTATTTTGTAATTAAAAAAAATGTACTTTTCTTTTTTCTTTTTCTTTTTGCACCTAATCTTTGTATGTTATGTGTTATAGCGTCTTCTGGCGGGTAGGACCGTTCTGCCACCTTGGCCCGGCTTTACGGCCCATCATCCTCAACCTTGGGTTGAGTGTTGATTCATTCTTTGATGTGTGGTAAAAGAAGTTATGCGCAATGATTATTCAAGATTTGCTTTTCTAAATTATTTTAAGAGCGTTGACTCGTTCTTTGATGTGTGGTTAAAACAAGTTTTATGCAATGATTATTCAATATTTTTTTCTAAATTATTTTAACAATATAATACTCACTTTAGATTTTCCTGTAATATTTAGAAGTATGCTTAATGAATACAAGGAAACGTGTAACATAATGTAATAAAAAAAATTGATAGTTAGTCCTCATGAAAAACTTTATTTATTGATATATCTTAGGGGTTAATTAAGTAATTTCAGATACGTAATCAATACAGGATTTATTGTATATAGTTGATTCTAGGATTACAATAGTGTTTTAGAGCTGTTGTTTTTGGGAGAGGTAATTTTGTTTTTTTTCTTTCCTTAGTAGTTAAATTAGGATAGTACATAAAAACAACAGCTTGCCGTTGGGAAACAAAAATGCTTTCTTTTGGGTTTTCTTGTTGGGTTACATTGTAAAATATTTTGTTTAATTATAAGTTTTTTTTGTGTATGTTTTGTTGTGATTTATGAATGAGTGCGAGTGCATTTTTATTGCAGGTCTTCCCTTTAGGTTTCTTTGTTTGGTAATTATAAAACCACACCTACTCACCAGTTGAGCCCGGCTATTTTCGTTCTTTGGTTTTTTTTGTAAGGCTGTGTCGATGTACATACCAACACAGTGATAGAAAAAAATGCTTGCCAAATAAACAAAAATATCTCATTACCATATATGGGATATCTATCCTTAAGCAGGATCAGTTTTTGACTATTTCTGTTTTCATTAAAAATGTATTTGTATTTGCTTTTGAAAACTTAACACAGTTCTGGGTTTCATTTTCTATTAAAAATCATTCATCGACCAACATACAATTCCTGTCTGGCAAATTAGGTATGTGGGCATGAAGCCCAAACCAGGAATAGTACAGAATATGGTGCTGCCTCCAAACTAGCAGCAGCGTGGGTTGTGGACGTTGGTAACACACTAAGAAAGAATAATAATGAAGGCACCAATTGCAGTTAATTGGACCCAAAGGCGTCACAAATAAAACTGACAGAAAAGACAGCTTCTGCAATTAAGCCCACTTCTCAAAAGATTCACTAGTAAAGGGCTCCATCAATAATAAAGCTAGCTTCCCGAAATAATAATTGCATTTACATAAATTGTCTGAGAATATACACACACATTCTGATCTGGTATAATACTGTTCAACAGATAACCATCCAAGTACATAAGTATGACTCTATTCCTCTAACTTAAACATCTTTATTTACCAGCAGAACAAACCTCTTTAATTAGTTCCCTTGACTGTTTAAAATTAATTAGAATGGATATGTAACGTTGTATAACCCCAGGAATGTACATGTTCCCCTCAGGTATTGGCAAAACGCCAAAACCTAGGTGGTTTCGAATGCTAATTATAAAATGCACTTTAATAAAAAGTCTGAGTGTCTGAAGGATGTCTTCAAAATTACTTCTCTACCAAAGCTAATAATTTAAGGTAAACAATCCCCTGAATATTTTTTAAATAATTCCCAACACTTAATATCTTATTTATCAGAAGGAACACTTTTATTTAACAAACGCAAAGTTAATTCTAACCTGGCCAAAGCTGATTTTATACCGGGTATTATGGAACAAAAAAAAAACTACAACCTCAGGATTTGTAGATTCACTCGCACTTCTGACGGGTTGGATCTCCTATGATGAACTACCTTAGACAGTAGGGTTATCGTGATAACCATACAAAGATGGATCTCCTCAGATAGTTGAAAAACCTGAACACAACCAGTGTAAAATTTTTGACCCGTGCAAAAAGCTCTGTACACCCAAAAATTAATTATGTTCTTTACCCAATTATCTACGTAGGCTTGTAAGCAGATTCACCACAGAAAGTAGTTCAGGAAGGAGGTTAACGAACACCACAGCAGCTCCTCGGTAATCTGCATACAATGTAGATTCACAACTTTCTACTACTAGCTTGGAATTCATTCAACGGCGTCTTTTGATAAACTGAACCACTCAACATTTTCAGCTGAAACACTTCAACATTTGGCCGTAGATTGCAAAAAAAGATCGAGGACAGCCTTGCAAACATATTTATATCAACTGATATGAGTCACAAAAAACTCCTCGCGGCCATAATCTATCTATATCCAACTTAGTTTACGGTATCGAATAATGCTTTCATAAATACCCCCCTAAAATACAAAACCAGGCATTTTCCTTTTGAACAATGTATAATCACAGCTAGAATTATGTACAAAAACTTCGATGTTATATGAAAATAAACTACGTTGACATAATGTCAACTTATGACACAGACCCAACAGCAATCTCCATATAGAAATTGGAAGGCTACAATTTCATCAGTTGTGTCCCGATTATAAATGTAGCTATAAAATCATAAATTATCCAAGATAATTGAGCTAATCTAATCTAAATTGGAACGGTAAGAACTAAATCGTTACAACATTAAAACGTGTAGGCTTTATCAGATAATATAAACTTTCATCGTTCCATCTACATAAAAAGTAATAATAAATGTGTTGTGAATATGAAAATAGTGTACATTTATCATTTTCTATCACTCACCAGAATAGGCACAATGTTATATTCTCAGTAATTTTAGAAACCTAAATAAAACTGAAAACTTAGCTAGTTTTTAATTTTTCCATAACTTTGATAATATTATAGATAAACTATATCAAATAAAAACAGATTAAAATAAAGTTTACTACTATAACCAATCCAATTTAAGAAGATGGCATGTTTCTCATTCGCCTTCCCACGCTTGAAATTGCTAAAAGTTCCAAACCTACAAACGATAATGTCACGCTTATAAGTCATAATATTTTGATGTTACTTTAAACAGGGGAGAAAGCCATAAACTCGAAAATCCATTTTATGATTGATGACGTCACTGTTCAAGACACGTCCTTAACAAATGACGTTAAGCGTGTGGCAAACTGAGGAAAACCCTGCGCATTAGCGTTTGGTTAGTCAAAATGAACTATTTTCTACTGTATTGAATTGTTTGGCATTTAGTAGTGTCATAAAATTTTGAGAGCCTATACTCCATTCCAGTTAAGAAGGTACTGAAGAAAAAGATAGGACTGAATTTTAGCGATTCTCAATGGTGGATGGATGAGCCAAGTGTACACAAGTATAAATATGCCGTATGTTTGGGTTGGTTGTTTGAACATTTTTATTATAAGACAGATTGTCAATTGGCATTTTGACATTTGCTATTGCCCTTTCATATTTTCGTTTTTGTTATTTATTGTATTTTGTTATTAGTTTGCCTTTGAAATTTTGCTCGGCCTTATTAATTTGTGTTAATTTTATATTTAGTATCAAAACAGTTCTTGTCAGAGCTATAAAACACCAGTGTCTTCATAATAAGGTAAGCATGTCTCATTAAAGATAAGCATATAATACTAACAATGAATTCTTTTCAGACTTTATTTAATTATGGATCACCAACCTATTAAAAATCCGAAGGGCAAACATGTTATGAGCGGGCAAAAGCTTATTGCCTATAATATATATTTGAAAAATTCCACAAATGCATCCAAAACGCAATCTGTGAAGCAAACTGCGTTAGAAGTGGGTTTAGGTGTTCGATCAATGTGGAATATTGTAAAAGAAATGAAAACTACTGGTACTGCTTCCTCGCCAAAGACTACAAGAGTGCGTACAACAATCTACGACGAGCTTGAAGAATTTGAAAGATGTGCGATTCGACGGCATGTTCATGCATTTTACTTTAGAAATGAATTACCAAATTTAGAGAAAGTATTACATGCAATAAACAATGATGACTCTTTACCAAACTTCAGTCGCACATCACTTTATCGGGTAATGATGAAATTGGGTTTTAAATATAGAAAGCGTGCGAAAAACAATTTTAATTGAAAAACCTGAAATTGTGTTGTGGCGAAGAAAATATTTAACAGCAATTAAAAAGTATAGAGCTGAAGGCAAAAGAATTTATTATACTGATGAAACGTGGGTGAATGCTGGACATGTAAAGAACAAGGTATGGCAAGACACCACTGTAAAACAGCAAGGCAGGCATTAATCGAAGGTTTAACGACTGGTATACGAGATCCCTCTGGCAAGGGCAAGAGATTAATTGTTGCGCACATGGGTAGTGATATGGGATTTGTCAATGGTGCATATTTAAACTTTCAATCTAAAAAAACAGGTAGCGTATTAACACTATAAACAACTTAGGACCCTGAGTTCATAATTATTGTTTTAGGAGATTATCACAAAGACATGAACGGTAAAGCGTTTACAACTTGGTTGAAAGGTGTATTACCTGTTCTTGATAATGATAGTGTAATCGTGCTTGATAATGCTCCTTATCACAGCATCAAAGCCGATAAGGTTCCAAATCAAAGTTGGCGGAAAGAACAAATTTATAATTGGTTAAACGCAAAACACATTGAAGTTACCAAAGAGCTATTAAAAGATGAATTATTAGCCTGAGTAAAGCAGCACTCTCTAGCTCACCCGGTACCTTATGTTGTTGACGAAATTGTAAAACGCTCTGGCAGAACTGTATTAAGGTTACCCCCATACCACTGCAATCTAAATACAATTGAGCTGATTTGGGCTCGAGTAAAGCAGCATGTAGCTACCAACAATTCTACTTTTAAAATTAACGACGTGAAGGTGCTTCTGGATGAATGAATTGCAGCCATAGATAAAGGACATTGGGTTAATTGTATTAGCCATACAATTAAAGAAGAAGAAAGAATGTGGAAATTGGATGGCATTGTCGAAGAACTTGTCGAACAAATTGTAATAAATGTTGGATATGAAAGTACAACAGACGACGAAGATATCTCTGGGGATGATATGGACATAGATTAAATATAAATTTGTGATATCATTGTTTTGATATTTTGTGATGTGTTTAATTAAAAATAGCTTATATATTGTTCTATATTAATATTTTATTTAAACTTTAACCAAACAGGTAGAAAATAAAGTTCAATAATGCTTGATATGTTTTAAAACCGTGTTTCTTGGATGTATTTATTCAAAAACCTCAATCTTGCAAAAAATATAAATAAAAATCTGTATAAACATCGATGCATTGCTTTAATTTCAATCATTGTTAACAAACTTACAACCTTTCGAAAAATGAAACTGACAGAATTTTATTAAAGCATTCTATAACTACAGGTGAATGTTTGTTTCTACCATAATTGTTAGTAAAGACTAAGGGGCAAATTCATAAAGCACACTTAAGTCACACTCATACTTAAGTAATGCTCTATCTCAATTTTTGGTATTCCGAAAAATACTTAAAGTTGAGATGGAACATTGATTAAGTATGAGTGTAGCAAATGTGCTTTATGAATTTGCCCTAAGTTCTCCGTCTTAAACTTAATGTAGTTCCAAGTCCAATTTTATCTTCTGAAATTTAATACCAAATTACAAACACTCCTTGTTATTATTTAGACAACTATCCTAGGAGAAGGATCAAAACGTCAATAAAATCATTTTCAAAAAGCAATGTGGTCTTATTCCTTAAGAAGAACACCAAAATGCAATAATACTTAAAAATTAACTAATAAAGTCGGCCATTTGCATTGTTATTTTTGAAAAACTATCGTCACAAAATAGTAAATATACAACCGACGCCGGCAACTTTTCAAATACAGCAACTAATAAATTTTTGATCTGTGTAAATGTGACTCAAGCACAAGCGCCATCTACTACCTTCTTAACTGGAATGGAGTATAGTAGTAATCGGTCACAGGAAATGTTTGGTTTTTTAATTAGATAGATCCATGTGGTATATTAAAATCTTCCAAAATGTGGAATTTATCACAGTTTATTAAACATGGTAGCAGATAATCATATAATTGTTCATATTTATCTGAAGAAGTTAGTCGTAGTATATACAGGATTAAAATATGCAACTTTTGATGGCTCTTTTGAACCTTTATTACAACAATATCAAAGATCACGTTTGGGATATCGCGTTCAACCTTTCAGAGTAGTATTCAGCAGATACAACTAGGAGTACACCTCCATCTTTAGTTTTACCAGTGGCAATTTTATCACGATCACATCTATAAACAATGTATTCATTAGGAAAAGTTCCATAGCTGAAGTATCCTAGTTAAGCAATGTTTCAACACACGCATTACAGTCGACTGAACCAAATTTTATTTCAATATTAGAATTAGAAGATTTTTAAAACCAGCAAGGGAACACCTTTCTCCCATCCTTAAATTAAGTTATTAAGTGTGAAATTTATAAATGTGGTTTCACATGAACTCGAGACAATAACCCCATGATTTATGACATGTATTCTGCATAAGTCCGCATTTCTAAGGTTAAAAGAATGCGGTGTGATTAGATTGTCAGTCATGAGAAATGTGTAATGGAAGGAAATCTATAGAATCATGGAAGCGACACATTTTAAAGCAAGGGACTTGAGTATCGGCAATCGAACAGGTGTGTGCGTTGGTTCTGCAAAGTGATCCCTTTCTATCTCTCCCTTACCTAAAAAACTATCTCATGCTCCGCTATAATATAGGCACATTCACTCCGTCTTTAGCATTTGTTCACTCATAGAAGGAACTACCTGCACGTGACCCTGACGAAAATGAGCAAAAAACCAGGTATACCCCTGGCTTATTGTTATTTTGTTGGTGTTACCTACGAGGATAACATTTGCAACTGGATTTGAGGACGTAACAAATTACGCCCAGGGTTTTGCATGATAGGCAACACGGATAAAACATAAAAGGTTTTGGCATGGCCGATTGTTTGCATATACCTATTTAATTTGAGATATTGTATTGTGGTCCTGATTTATGTAGAGGTAAAATAAATGAATACTTCCAGTTAGTAAGAAATAATAAATAAATAGGAATAAAACAGATAATCTGTAGAAAAGTAACCATAACCTTTACAGTAGTATAATGTTTAAGCCATAAAACCGTTCATAAGTGCAGTGCTCGGATATTTTACTTTCTTTGAAATTGAGTTTCTGCCAAACGCTGCATAAGCTTTTCGTTCAAACTTATTTAAAATTAGCGGTATTAATAAAGTAAGAGTTAATTTGCTTCTTTGTGGGGCATCTTTAAAGATAAAGTGTATGACGTTAATGCGATTGATAAAACAGGGCAGGTACATCAACATATTGGTATTCTACAAAACCTGAGAAGAGCACATTTGTGTATTCAACAAATGAAAGGCATTTTGAACACCCTTTGTAAGCAGAATCGATTAGTACCTACTTCAATTTAAGTACGGAAGTAAACACATTTCATAAACATTTGTTTAAAGTTTTTAATTTATAAGAAATTGTGTTGTTTGCATAAACAATACTCTACTCCACTTTCTAAACATTAATTAAAGTAGGTGATTCACTCTTCATTAGGTAAAGTAACCTGCTGATTAGACAAAATAAAGTCCGTTCCTTAATCACTTTCTGTTGTATGTCACTTCTTTACTTTACACGTACAGACATTTTTTAAAATATCCGTTTAAATTTTAAGTCGTTAGTTTTTAAGAAATAAAATTTAAGCGTAAATATCAATCTACGTGCTTTTCTTAAACATCAGTTAAAATATTTCTATTAAGCTGTGAATCATTTTGTATACCAAATTTTAAAGCAATTTTTTTCAGATCTGAAGACTGATAATTATTGCACGAAAAAAATTAATAGCAAAGCTTTTTAATAGGCTTTTACAGTAGATATCAAAATTTAGAATCGCTCTCTATTATTCATGCTATTCACTTTAACCAAAAATAAAATTTCTTTTTTTCTAAAAATAAAATTAGTTTTATGATTGAATTAAATAAATTATAATTGTGTTTCTATAACGCTAGTAATATTGATGATGGTTATTTTGGTAATGTTAATTTCTATTATTTTATACATTGGTAATTCCTGGTAAGTAAATTAACATATCTAAAAATATTTTTAATTAGATACTTAATAAAACACTAGAAAATCTGTCTCCCACGCCTTATTTTCAGAACAAATCGCTAAATCTTCTTAAATTACGATGCTATCTTCTTAATTACTATCAAAGCATTATAATTAACTATCCAAGTGTTAATTATTAATTTGTACGACCACTACAGTAATTTGTATCAATACTAATTTGTATCGACAGTCATTTATATCACATTTTTCAAAGCTTTGAACTAGTACCGGTATCGTAATTAAAGCTTCAATTTGAACTCATATCAAAATTTCAATTAGAACTTCACTTCAGAACCGACTTCCAATGTCAATAAAAGTAATTTGTATACATTTCCAATTGCTCTAGATTTTTTTAAAACAACCCAGAATATGCAAATAACATTCTAGAGTTCCTATCTAAAAACCCTTAAATGTAAAACTCTTTTACATGTTAATCAAATTCATCCGAAAGATGTGACCCCGCAGGAGCTATCAATCATTCTTTGTGCACAAACGTCTCGTTTATGTTCTAATGTAATTATTTTGGTCACGGGCGGATCCATAGGCACTACAGTATCTAGTAGTCTGAACGTGAAGGGGCTTTAAAGATAACATGCTGAAATTTTATTACAATATGTGTTGCAATAAAGCAAATTGAAGATGAAATAAAAAAAAAATTACAAAAACTTTTGAAACGTCTTCCAGAACTAAGCAAGCTAACATTTATAAAAATTATTTCTAATATTTTGATGTTGTTGTTGAAGAATGCTCGTACACATTTGCAAATACAATGGTAGAAAAACAATATTTGTTTAAATATAAAATGATTTTATTATCATTTTAGTTGTTTTGAACAAAACAACACTACAAACACCATTCAAAATAATACAGCATACTAAATGCAATTATATTATAATCTTGTATATTAAAACTGTATCATATGTTCTAACAAAAGAGATTTTAATAACTTCCTTATTGCCCTGACACAGCAAGGTTGTCTTCTTGTAAGGCTATTTAAGGGTAAAAATGAGATTACATTACAAACTTCGATTTACACTGAATAGGTGGGAACATCGTAACAATTTTAAGGGAGTACCAACAACTACCATGGCACAGGAATGGGTTTTATGAAAAAAAAAAAAGATAAAAATAATATAAATCTAAACACGTAAAATGGTCGAAATATAAAATTATTTTACAAATACCATTAACCTTAAAACAATTTACCAGTCGTCAAAAATAAGGATACTAAAAAGTGTTGTCCCAGCAATTCCTTCGATATTTTCGCTACCCAGAAAGCAGTTATCCAGATAGGTCTCCTTGCTATCGGTATTCTAAAATCTCGTCTCCACAACTTTTACCTTTCTTAACCATACCTTAAAACACTCAATCAGTTGTGTCAAATTAAAACGATTTTTCAAAATAATGACCTCTCCCAAATATGTATGTTCTTTCAGAATTATCACATTCACCTTGTTACATATAAGACGAGACGCACAAAGAAGAAAAAAACAAACTCAGTAACAGAATGTTTACTCAAATTAAACAGAAAAGAGAAAGAAAGAAAATTAATGCCATGCTAACACAGTTGGAGAATGTGAGGCTAAAGAACGAAACAGAAGAACACAACCCAAATTGCACTGAAAAAATTGATTAGTATGTGTACAACATATTCCAGTATGCTTATACATATTTATACCCAGTAGATCACATATAAATACAAATATGACAAGAATCTTATCTACTTATATGCTACGTTCACGATGACAAACTCGCCCCCAATAAAATTTACTAAACTTAAGAAACAACTTAAATATTTACAGTAATGCCCTAAGGCACAATCAACAAACCAACACCAATACCTAATCAACTACCAAAGCTGATGGATAATTATAAAGTCTATGTATAATTTCAAAACCAATTCACGCAGCCATCCATTAATATAAAAACAATATCACATAAAACTACACTAAATCGTTATTCTAATAATAACAGCAATAAGTAATTAACAAAGGTTTGCTCATTAATTTCCTAATATTTTTATGATACAAGTAAAAATCCACGTACTATAAGTAAGTAAAGGTACGCTACTTGTTGATTATGATGATATTCTATCGCGTAGGTTTTTAACGGTTATTGGTAACTGCAAGATACGTATCTCATCATAACCTAATCTGTGTAGAAACAGCAGCCAGATGAAATGTGTTGCAACAACGTCAGATTTCTGTGTTAAAATCAAGTAAGTATCGGTTCAAAAAAAATGTGAGTTACCATACAGGCTGAAAAATTTAAAATTCATATTGAAGAAACATTACTCTACAAATGCCTTGGTGTCACATAAAAAGGAAGCAAGTTTTCACCATAAAGATTTGTAACTGCTCTGTTAAGTTTATAATATTTATCACAAAAGAAACTATGCAAACTAACACCTAGAATATAGTTAACTAGTTCAACGAATGTATTATAAAATTATTTTCTGAAGAATAATCATGGAAAACCCATTATAGAATAAAACAAAGACTTTGAGCTATTTTTAGTTGTCAAAGATGACACAACCGCTTTATCTAATTACAATTAAACTAGCTTGTTTATATCAAACACCAACGTATCATTTACGGTTTGTATAATTGCGCAATTTTCCCAATGTGAAAGCAAACATCTATTAAAACAGGGTATAGAGAGTGTTCAATGTAGAAAATATTCAAACTCCGAAATGGAACATAACTTATAAATAATTCCAAATAAAATTCCATTTAAGCTTAAACTCTATCAACAGTAATTTCTGGAAATATAAATACACATACATTAACCTAAAAGTAAACAAACTTAATGTAATATCCAACTGGCCCGGTGTTTTAAAGAGAACTCCCGAAAAGAACCGTTCATCCGTAGATAATAGTACCATTCCGTTATTACCAAAAATGCTCTATATGAAATTTTTAATCCCATTTTTTTGAGAATCCCTTAACAACAATACATAGAGAAACATAACGCAATACCACATTTTGTCTCCATTACATATACCAAATTTTCACAAAGAAATTAACTAGCAAATACATTCCACAAATAAAGCTTGCATTTAAATTAATACACACATCTTTCTTAACGTTTCAAAAGTTACAACCCCCTTTACAATAATATTAGATATAAACAAAATTAACCTCACTCTGCAAACCAATTACAACTTATATTTACAGGTTGGATTGAACATATTTATCAAAAGTGAACAAAAACAAGAAAAGCCCAAACAGTACTCACAGTTTAAAAAGCTAAGCATTTCCAGGTAACTCCGATGATTCACCTCTTTACTTCCTTGGCACGCGAGGTCTCCCATCCCAACTGTTTAAATTGCAACATTTAGTCGTAGAGTGAAAACCCGCTTATCACTCTTTCTTTACATAAATTGCTTATTTGATGCACCACCGACGCGATTTAAATTCCACACTAAACACGCGTGCTTGAGCTTTGTGGCCTAATTATCCAGCAAAGCTCAAAGCAATTTATCGCCAGCCACCTATCAAGGGACCCACGACCTATGGTCTACACTTCCATTGTTACTCCACTATTGTTTTTTTCGTAACTTCAGTTACCGACTTTTTGAACTTGGTCCTATATTCCAATATTCCTCCCTTAAAATTTTTTTCTCACACTTTGTGAATCTAACGCTGCTTGATTGTTGACTTCAATGTCACCTATCCGTGTGAACAGTCATTACTCACATGTTTTACCTTTAATAAAAGTTGGTCAATTGCTGTTCACAATGCATTACATTTTATGCTGTTTTACGAGTATGTGGTTGTTGTGGTTTCTTTGAATTTGTGTAAAATGATTTCAAATATGCCGAATTATTTACAGAGATTTATCTGTATTTTTCTAATTTTTATATGATAAGTGTAAAGTCCCGATCATTATTGCTGTTTGTATAAAAATGTACAGGGCACTTTTCGGTTTATTTAATTGTCCTAATTTAATATTCTATTAAAATAGCCATGCTTCTATAACTTTTTCATGGTATATCCGCAAAAAGCTCATTCAACTAACTGAAATTAATAATTCTTACCTAATAACTAACGTTGGCTTAAATAATGCCCCAGCATTACATACTAAATGCTTCTACGCTTCTGTGCAAACTTAATTTAAATATGTCCAATATAATACAAGCTAACATTTTATCATGCAATACCCACATGGTCAGTCTTAAAAATATTCACTCCATAATATTATTTGATAGTATTAGAAGCATCCATGTATCATGCATAGTTTTGTTAATAAGCGTCTCATAGGTTTAGGTTAATTACTAAACAAAAAGCTTTAAAACTCAATGAATAATTTTTTTTCATATGGCAAAACATTTAAGCATTTTTAAAAAATCTCGACATTATTAAAAATACATATTGAAATTCCTAAATCGCAAAATATAATTGAATACTGTTTAAAATAGCATGTACTAAGGCGTATCTTTCAAAGTGCTGTTAAACACATTCAAAATCATAAATTATGACAAATACAGTACAGTCTCTATAATCCGGCCGTTCAATACTCCGGCACGTCGAGTAATCCGGCACTGTGTTTCTGCCGAGAGTCAGTAAATTTTCATGTCTAGATTTGTGAAACATTAAAAGCGCGAATTTCCACAACAACAGTAGAACGTCGGCGTCTGCTACAGGTAGTTGCATACAGTGCGATTGTCGCGAGTGAGTTAAGCGTAGGCCTTGTTGTGAGTACATACTGTACAATACAATCTACAAGAGCAGTGGGATGTCGGGAAAACGTAAGCATGTTACGCTGACTTTAGACAAAAAGTACGCAATTTTTAAACGTTTGGACAAGGGTGAGAAGCTGGTTCATTTGTCTAAGCAATACAATATTGGGCGTGCGACTATACACAACATAAAAAAGAAAAAAGATCAAATTGAATCATTCTTCAAGGGGAGTAGTGAAGAATCTTCCCAGGTAAGAAAGACATTAAAAGCAGGTGAATTTCCCCAAGTAGAAGACGCACTTTATGCTTGGTTCTTGCAAGAAAGGAGCCGTTACACACCTATTTCAGGCGATATTATCATGGAAAAGGCAAAAATATTTTATAACAAAATTATGAAAAAGAACGACTTCTGTGCAAGTGTTGGGTGGATAGATAAATTCAAACAGTGCTTTGGAATTCGATTGCTAACTTTAAACGGAGAAACGCTTTCAAGCGATGTAGAGGCTGCAGAGCCTTTTGTTAATAAATTTAAAGAAACTGTCAAAGAAATGGATTTATGCCCAGATCAGATATACAATGCAGACAAGAGCGGTCTGTTCTGGCGTCTTTTGCAGAAAAAAACCTTTGTTTATAGAAAGCTAGTGCCCCAGATCGCAAGTTGACAAAAGATAGAATAACTTTTATGTCATGTTGTAATGCTAGTGGCACGCATAAACTAGAATTGCTGGTCATTGGGAAAGCCATAAAGCTAAGGGCTTTCAAAATCGTACAGTTGCCAGTTTCATACACAGATCAAACTAGGGGATTGATGACGAAAACTCTTTTCTAGGAATGGTTTCATAAAACTTTTGTTCCATCAGTAAAAAAGTTTTTGAAAACACAGAAATTGACTCAAAAAGCCCTGTTAGTTCTTGACAATTGTCCTGAACATCCAGATGAGGACGAGTTAAAATCTAAGGATGACAAAATCGTCGCTTTATTTTTGCCCCCTAATGTAACACCGTTACTCCAACCTATGGACCAAAACGTGATCCAAAAAAAAAAAAAAAAAAAAAATATAAAAGCAAGTTACAAAAAACCCTGTTTTACAGTGTTGTATTAAAAGAGGGGAGCTTTGAAGAAAAACCAATCTGAAAGATGTTGTTTTTAATCTTGTAAGCGCATGGGAAAAACTTTCAACAAAGACAATTGTTTGTTCATGGGCAAAGTTGTGGCCTTCTCTGGATTTATTACAGGATTACAAAAAAAAATTCACAACCTCAAATTGTCGCAGATGTTGAGCTAAATGACTCGAAAGAAGCAATGATCGAACAACTAGTAGACCAGCCTGATGATCTGACATCAGCTGATGTTAACGACTGACTTTTCTAGTTGCCGCTTGAAGCGAGCGGACGTGTTTTTGCCGAGCTCACGCTTCAGCAATAACAGTAAGTTTTTATCTAGGGTTTATATTATTTATTGTTGTATTATTTTATTTGAAGCTTTGCTTTTATTGTGTTTTATTTTTATAATTGTGTGCCATCAAATTTTAAATACAGGGCAGTAAAATAAAATTTTAAAACAGAATTTAAACTAAATAAAACTAAATAAATCGCGTCTTCTTTGTAATTTAAACCAAATCCGCGTTTTAAAATAAACTAAATAAATTTCGGGTTAATAAAACAAAGGTATACTCAACTAATACTCAAAAACAATTTCGAAATAACTTAAAAGGCATTTTTAATAATAAATTTAAAATAAAATCCGCCTAAATCAAGTAAAAACCGGGTAAAACAACCAAAAGTGTGTGAATTTTTATAGTGCGCGTATAATAAAATAATAACCAAAAAACAAAAATCTAAGCCCTTTTAAATCAAATAAATAACTCAAAAACTGTAAATTTTAAAACAATTTTAATATAAATTTTCCGTAATTTAAGTTCACGCGTATTTAAAAGTTCCTTTAAAATCGATTTTGGTGTAATTAAGCGGTGTAACAGTTACGGGTTGTGCTAGTTACCAAGCGATTAAGTGAAAGGTCATTTCCGGTTACCACATTCCGATTGCGCTCGACCTTATTTTGTTAATTACACATTTAAAAATAAAGTGTTGTTATTTATAAATTAGATATTTTGATATTTTGAAGTAATTAGTTTATTTAAATTTGATTTGGCGGTTTAAAAATTTAAAATAAATAAATAGCATTCTTTACGGTACATTTTAAATCGAGATATTTTTATTGCGTTAGGAAATTTATTTGATTCTAGTTGTTATTTTGACGCTTAGTGCTTGTTGTATTTTTGTTAAAATTTGATATTTAATTGGGCGGTTGAAGTTTTAATAAATACAAGGTTGTTTACGGTTCACCTTTAAACAAAACATTTTTATTGGACCAACGTTTTGCGTTCTTCTAGCGTCGTTCTTTTAGCGTCGTAACGGTTAGGACGTTTTTTGAGCTGCGTTTTAGGTGTCATTTTTATTGCTAGTTTTGTCAGCATGGTGGTCCACCGCGATGAGGAGCCGCTGCCCAGGAGGAAGAGGGGCGATCGGTCGGAGTCTGCTAGGTCGGCGGCGGAGGGCGCTGTTGGGGGGAAACAGCTTAAGGTAGTGCTAAAGGACTTCTTGTTAGAAACTCAGGAGGAGGTACAGGAGGTAGGGAAGGAGCCTGCGTCTGCGGCGGTCGTGTCTGGGGAGTCGGGGCCTCCCGTGGTGGTTGCGGCGCCAGAATTGCCCTCTACTTGAGAGCCCAGCGCACGATTTCGACTAGCAGCAACGGTAGCGTTAATGCTAGCGACCTCGATGAGCTGGAACTCTTAAAGTTTAGGGTGAGGAAGGCGCACGCTGCCGTCTATGGGAAGGTGCCGACGACCTCCGCCACTATCGTCGTGGAGGATAGGAAGATGGTTCGGCACGCCGTGGATGATATCCGTGACGTGACGAACCAACTGATAGGTATGGTTAGGGCGCTGCGTCTTTGTTTAGATGGTTCAGGAGAGCAAGTGTTGTTGGGGAAGTCCGGCGGTGAATTCTGTCGTTTCAGGAGGCCAGAGTCAGGGTGCGTCGATGCAGCGCAAGGTCTCCTACGCCGCTGCAGCTTCAGGATCTGCCCTACGTTTGCTGTGAGGGTCGACGCCAGGCCAGGCCAGAAGGACGACGTGATGACGACCCTGAAGCAGAAGGTCGATCCCGCTCGAGATGGGTTTGTTGTTGTCAGAGCTCGTAGGACGCGCCGGGGCGGTGTTGTTGTGGAGTGCGCAGGTCGCGACGACGCCAAGAAACTGCAGTTGAAGGTCGGCGGGAACTGCAAGGAACTCGTGGCGAAGACCATCGAGAAGAAACGTCCACGGGTCGTTCTTCCGGGGTCGAAGCGGGGATGAAGGCTGAAGAGCTCGTGCGGTTGATTGCGAGCCAGAATCCCCGTTTCGGCGATTTGAAGCTAGAAGACCACCTGAGAGAAGTTCAGGTTTGGCGGAAAGGGCCCTAGAGATCCCTTCGCCAACGTAGTCTTCGAAGTGACCCCACACTTCGAAGACGTATATTAGCTGATGCTATTAACCTCAGGTGGCGAAGAGTATGGGCCGGGACCACTTCTCGATGACCCAGTGTTACCGGTGCTACGAGTACGGCCATCGATCGATGGAGTGCAGGAGAAGGTACAGTGGTGCGGTAACTGTGCCGAGGTCGGGCATGAATTCAAGAATTGCCGGAAGGCAGTCCCCTGCTGTGTGGTTTGCGCTAGGGCAAACGACAGAACTGGCGGTGGCGCGAAAGTCGATACGCGCCACGACGCCAAGTCGAGTAGATGCTCCACGATGCAGCGTCTGAAGAACGCAATCACACGTAACATCGATTATGGACTGTGAAGATAAAACAAAGTCCATAAGAAGCAAGAAGATTAAATTTGCGCAACTAAATCTCGGGAAAGGTAAAGGGGAAACAAATAACTTCGTAAAGTTATTCATCGAAAATAATATCTACATCGGGTTTATACAGGAACCGCACCTGTATGGCCACAAAATAACAGGTTTTGGGAGGGGTTACCGTCTTAAACGCGAATAGTGAACGACCGCGTAGCGGATAATAATAAATAATGGAACGTGCGCCGGAATTATATTAAATAATTTATCGAACGAGTTTGTAACGACGGCCGAAATCAAATCAGGGAAAATGCGTTCTATGTAATAAGCGTGTACCTCCGCCGGTCGATTCCCGGCGGAAAATCTCAAACCGAAGACTTGATAAATGAAGTAGATAATATTATTCGTAAAATCGGCAGAAATAAAAATCTAGTCATTGGGGAGATTTTAATGCCAAGTCGCCACTATGGGGCAGCCCTATCGAAGACGATAGAGGCTCGCAGGTTGCTGATCTTTTACGGAATGGGATCTTAGTGTGATAAACACTAATGATTTACCTACGTTTGAGACGCATAGAGGCAGCAGTTTTATAGATATTACTGCAGTCTCGCACGAAATGTTAGAAACGATTTGTAATTGGAAATTAAGGTCGGACGAGGAAACGCTCTCTGATCATAAATTAATAACATGGGACGTTGAAACCAAAACAAGTGCAAACGAGCAGCTAACTGTATTTCCGCGGTTCTGTAATAAAAAGCAAATTGGGAGCGATTTAAACAAAAATTTGGCGAAAGTATCCCTGTGCTCGAAAATGAGCTATTTAACTGCCGAGAGGCAGACGAAGTAGAAACACTCGCGAAAAATTAAACGACGCGGTCGTAGACGCGTCGTCGTATTCCATGCCGAAAAGAAAACATTTAAAGACAGCGTACCCTGGTGGACCCGGGAACTAACCACCAAGCGGGCAGAAACGCGTAACCTAAGGCGCCGCTATCAACGCGCCTCGGGAGATATAAGAGAACAACGGAGAATAGAATATAATCAAAGTTACCGCGAATATAAAATATTAATAGAAGAAACGCGAACGAATAAATTTAAAGAATTCTGCACGCAAAACTCAGAGAAAGAACCCTGGGGAACCGCATACCGCGTAATTAGAGGAAAACAACAAAAATCGCGCTCAGTAATATAAAGAAAACAAATGGCGAATACACGGAAGGTTTTAAAACCACAGCGGAATATTTACTAGAGAAATTTTTCCCATCGGATAATCCCGAGGGGGATGAAGGGTCGCACGATTTAATACGTCGGGAAGCTGCAAATGCGCAAGGAACAGGTGCCGATAAGGCAATCTTAGTTCACGAGGTCGTCAGAGCTCTTAGGAGGATGAACCCTAAGAAGGCACCGGGCATGATGGAATCACTTCAGACGCAGCTCTGCAGGCGTGCCTGTTAGCCCCGTGTGTCTTTGTTGGGTTGTTTAATCTTTGTTTAGAAAGGGCGTTTTTCCGCGTTGCTGGAAAATCCAGAATGTGAAATTTATACCCAAACCTAAAAAGGCGGATGCGTCAGATCCGGGCAGCTATCGTCCAATTAGCTTGCTACCGGTGCTGGGGAAAGTTTTAGATCGCGTTATGACTACGCGTGTTGAGCACCTAGTGCGAGACAGCGGCGGTTTTAATAACCGACAGTTTGGTTTCGTGGAGGGCAAGTCGACTATCGACGCGTTAGAGTTCGTTGTCGGGAAATTAAGCAGGCAAGAGATGCCAAAGAGTACTGTGTCGTTGTTGCTTTGGACATTTCAGGAGCATTTGATGCTGCCTGGTGGCCATTAATCGTTTGCGAGTTAGATCGTAGGCGTTGTCCGCGAAACTTGATGTCTTTGGTCAAGAGCTATTTCGGGCGATTAGCACAGGTTGAAATTCGGGTGAAGTTCTGTCGCGTGAGGTGGAAAGGGATGCCCGCAAGGGTCATGTTCTGGTCCCACATTTTGGAAGTTGTTGTATGAGAGCATCTTTAGGGTCAAGTTGCCCGCAGGATGCTCAATCGTTGGGTTTGCAGATGACACACTTTTAATTGTAAGATCGAGATTGTTAATGGATATGCGCACAAAACCGAACGAGGCGCTTAATAAATTACACGAATGGTCGCAGGCGGTAAAATTAAAATTTAACACGGCGAAGTCAGAGGCGCTTTATTTCGGCACGAAACCAGGACAGAGACCTCCTAGGTTAGAGCTAGGAGGAGAAAATCCCGTTTAAAGATTGTATTACCTACCTCGGCGTCAAGATCGACAATAAATTAAATTGGAAAGCGCACGTACAATACGTAAAAAGTAAGGGCGGCGAAATATCAAATAAAATGATGGCGGCGGCTAAAATAAAGTGGGGTTTCAGGGGCGAATCGCTGAGGACGGTTTATGCCGGAGCAATTGAGCCGGCAATACTGTACGCAGCTTCTGTATGGGCAGAAGGTTGTAAAGTCCGGGAGATGCGTCAATTGACGAGCGTACAACGCATAACCGCGGTAAAAGCGGCGAGGGCGTACAGGACCACCTCCACGGAGGCTGTCCTGGTGATCAGTAGGTCTCTCCCTATCGAATATGTCGTTAGGGAGATTAGAGATAGACGATTAATAAATATAGGAAAAGGGCGCGAAATTATCGAAGATCTTAATCTTGGTAATAGGAAATTGCAAGAAAGATTGTTGTATCTGAGTTAGGGCACCCGGCTGATATTAGAGGATCGAGTTTGTCGAAGGTGATGAGGACGCGATGGGTATCAGAATTTATACGGACGGTTCACGTATGGACGATGGGCAAGCAGGCGCGGCGTTTGTCGTGTATAAGCAGGAAAGGGAGGTGTTTCGGTTTCAAACCAAACTCGCGAACTGGTGCACTATCTTCCAGTGCGAATTGGTAGCCATACGAGAGGCTATCGATTACGTAATAAACCATACTGGCAGAGACGAGTATTATATAATCAGTGATAGTAAATCGGCGCTAACGGCTTTAACAAACATGAACACCTCGACAGATCTCCAGGCGGACGTCTGGAGGATAGCGCGTACGGCGCTAGAGTTTCGACGTTTAAAGTTCTGTTGGGTCAGGTCGCACAATGGTAACGTAGGAAACGATAGGGCTGACAAATTAGCTAAAGAGGCCGCGACGGGCGACTTTCGAATATCACATTCGTCGATACCGAGGTCTTTAATCAAAAGAAAGCTGCGCGAAAAATCAATTCGACAATGGGAAGAGAGGTGGAACAACGCTGCCACGGGCAGGTTGACCCACAAATTCATACCGAGCATAGAAGCCAGAGGTAAGATCGAGGTTAAGCTCGATCACAAAATGGTGCAGTTGATAACAGGGCACGGCGCCCTGAAGGCGTATTTACAAAGGTTCGGTCTAACCAATAGCGACCGCTGCGAATGCGGTGAGGGCGCGGAAAGCGCAGAGCACGTGCTCTTCGACTGCCCGCTTGAGGCGGGAAATCGAGGGTTGGCTGATAGCAAACTAGCTATCCTAGGTCTGGCATGGCCAAAGAGCCTGGAGGAAGTCGGGAAGTGGTTAACCAGAAGGCGTTCTGGGCAGCCTTAAAAGAATTCGCGGGAAGGGTCGCGAGATTAGACAATCAATGACGACCGCGTGTAAAAATTCGGTGGGGTTGGTGGGAGGATTGAAAATTTTAGATTGACTTGGCGTGAGTAAGGATACGCATAACCAAAACCTGATATTAAAAAAAAAAAAAAAAAAAAAAGATAATTATACCAAAATGTCCAATATGCACGAGAAACCCCACTCCATTAATACAATCACTGCCTATCTTCATAATTATGTGCGGAAAATCGAGAATAAATAATACCAAATAAACAATAACAAATAAATCATAAACCCTCATTAAATTAAATCAATAAAGTAAACAAGGATAATAAAACAGAGTGCAACCGCGCATCCCCAGGACTTGAAAGTGAAGTGATAGTGATAGTGATTGTGATCCCCCCAAAAACATTTAGTGCATACCCACCAGGACTTTAGCAGTGCACCCCGTCCCACCTTTAGAAGTAAGTTACAGACGACCAGATCTTCGGATGCTGGAGAATTTTATTATCGAGGTAAGACTTAAATTGTGGCGGCTGTACTCGCACAAGCATTGATTTACATTAATTAGCAGTTTTGAAATAATTTAAGAAGCACGTTTGGTGTGTAAAGGCGCTAGCCGACATAATGCTTGTGCGAGTGCACCTGATAAATAGGGTGATGCTTTCGCTATTTTGTGCACTGCTATATGCTTAACGCTTATTAAACATTTATTTATATATTTACATAATTATATTTATTTATATTTTATATTTACACTTTATATTTATTTATATATAGCATGTATTATGTGGCTTATTTGTTTTGTTTGACGTTCTGTCGCCATTTTGGTTGCAGTATATATTTGGGAAGGACGAGCAGAATTGCGAAGATTGTAATCATAATGTAAATCAGTTAGGAACGATAGGAAAGCTAGGGATGGATTTAAATTAGTTAGCTAGATTTGGATAGTTTTAAGACGACCCTTCAGGTCGCACTGGTAAGCAGAACCGGCGTCTGCTATCCGGTATTACGGATCCCTCCCCTCTCATTTTGCTTGTTGATCGGGTACACTCGAAAGTCAGCGCTAGGGATACCATTATTTACAACCCTGTTTTTAGTTTTTGTTTTGTTTTTGTTCCAGTTTTTGTCAGATTTTTAGGTTTGTTAGATTGTTAGAGTTTGTTAGGTTTGTTAGATTTTTAGGTTTGTTAGATTTTTATTTAGTTTTTATTTAGGGTGAATCAACTATGAAGTAAGAATAAATTAGGAGCACGACTATTTTTCGCGTTTAAACCCAATGTAGTACCTCCGGGTGGAGCATTGGGGACGTGGCCGCAAGTATAGCGGCCCTAATTCAAATTATAATGATGTTAACGACTGGTGGAAAAGGGGGGAGCCAGTACATACGTGGCAGCTACACACAGTAAGAACGGATTCGGCGTTCTGTGCCAAGGCAATTGCAATAACTTGGGCAGAAGAAAATTGGAGCTTCGGCTTCCAACATATTGACACTTAAGAGACTCCAGGAAAATGTTTTAAAACTTTCCTTTACTGTAAAGAAGCAGAAAAGGAATACGAACTATTTTGCTGTTGTTTAAGTAAAGGCAAAGTGTATTAAATTTTCATTTTGCGTATTTAGTGATTGACTTTGTTCATTGATTAAAATACTTTACTGTACCTTGCTGTTTCATATCATAGTTTATTTTTCATAATACATATGTACATACAGTAATTAGCAAAATTTCATTATACAGTACATAGTTAAAACGATTAGTATCATAGTTTTCGTAAGCAATAAAAGTTCAGTTTATTGTTAAATTTCTTTTTTTTAATTCGCCTCCAATAATCAAGCATTTCCGACAATGCCGTCCTACTAATCCCCATATAGGGCCGGATTAACGAGATCCTACTGTATGTCGAATTAAAATAGCAACCACAATGAAACAATCATCATAACGGTTCAATTCTTCCCCATTACAAGTTCCGTCCCTACATCGCTTCTATGTTCATAAATATTCTGTGTTCGTTCAATCTAGTTACTTTGGTTAGGAACTAGAACTTTCTGTCAGTTTATTTTTGACATATGATAATAAAGGTATTTATTAAAATTATGTTTTCTGCATTATTTATAATGGGAATCTTTGTATCTAATTGCAAAAAGTTTTACATATTTATTGATATGGGTAGATACAGGTTACATCTTTCGGTAGCGTTGCTGATTTAGTGCTAATTCACTTTTAGATACTATGGGGCATTTTTTAGCCTTCTGTTACCGAATATTATAAAAGCTTGCGGCTTATCAATTTTGATTCTTTTTACTTTTGGCTTTTAATCTTCAAGAAGTAGAACCCAATATTCTGGCGGAAGGTATCCGCATTATAGAATAAGTTGGTTATTTAAATCAGTTGGGGCAAAACTTCTACATAAGAGAGATTACTTTAATGTGTATCGGTAGTGGTAATCCTCTCGTTAATTAATAATATATTTTGTGAGACATTATACGCCAGTTTGTATGCATTTAAGAAGATATTTGTTGATGGCTGTGTGCCTTTATTGAAGTTATATCTGTTTTTTGAAGCGGCTTTTAGGGGTTTTTACGCTCTCCTGTGGAATCCTTCGGTTTGCCTAAAGTTTACTTTTGCTGATAAAGCTCTATGCTGAGTTTGTCATGAGCTTGGTAGCTGTAAACGCAAAGCTTGTCGAAGAGGATGCTGTTCTCTTAGTCCAGGTGCTGTCATTCCGTAGGACAACATCTACAAGGAATTCAAGTTTTTCTTTGTATCTTACATTAGTGATTGTGCATTTGTCGACCATCAGTCGAGCAATGTTTTAAGGTTAATAATTAATTGTTAAGTGTTATTGGTATTCAACCTGTAGTCAGGGTGAATATGTTTATGTATCGGTATAAACAATTCTGTGTTGGGTAATCAATTTTATACAAGGGATTACATACTTGTATAGCGGGTTGCTATCTTAAAAATCACGAAAACCTCCCCCATTTAAACAGTTCTGCAGGTTACATTTGTGTATAAAAGAAAGCTTAAGAACAGTGCACTATCTCTAGGTAAATATTAATGATTAGGGTCAGTGTAGATAATAATTGCATTCTGCCATATTAGTTTGAGGAGGTTCGATTAGGTTTAATCATTGGGAACATAATCAGAATTATTTTTGTTTATGGTGAATTTAAGATTATTTGGTTATCATGTAAAAAGAATTAACTTAATATGTGTAAATAAAAGGGTATTACTATTTACAAATTAGGTTCTTAATTGCAAGGTATTATTATAGTCAAGAGATTGCTAAGAAATAGTTATATAAACAGTAGTTGTGTGTACAGGAGAGTAAGTTTGGAGTATTATAGATCTGTTGGTTTAATTGCAGAAGCCAGCTGTTTGATATTAAATCGGTGGTGTGTTTTGGGGCCTATTTTCTGTAATTGGCACCTAGTATTTTCCTATAAAATTAGTGTGGCACAACCATCCTTGCCCACGGCCCATCCTGTTGCTAGTCCGAGAATCGCACCATATTCCAAGTCATTTCACCAAAGGTTTTACCACTCTATCCGTAAATGGCCAAGACACTTACAGGGATATACACCTTATTTGTTCTTGCTTCGCATGCCAGGAAAAAGGTGTGACAATCACAGCTTTTGATAACTTGTAAAATTCAATATCAACCACAAAAAATGGTCACTGATACCCTATGTTTGTCTTTGTGTAAATATATATGCTTAACGGTGCAATTAAATATTTATATAAAATTATTATCCAGATTAAACAAGCTGTTGTCCAAAGTCACAAAGTGTTTATGGCATAGCTAAAGTTTACTTCATAGAGAGCGAGAGCAAAAGCACAGCGAGCAAGAAAGCTCGTTGACGTGTGTGTATGTGTGTGGGCATGTGCGTGTAAGAGAGCAAGCTAGTAGGTGTGAGTGGTCGGGTGGATGTGTGGCTGCATGCATGTTTGTGTGGGAGAGGGAGAATGAAAAAACGAGAGAGACATATCAGATATTGGTAATGAAATGACAAATCACAAAGAAAGACTGTTATGACCCACTCTATAGTGGCATTCTGATATAACAAAAGTTGAAGCCGATGTGGATTACAATAAAAAATGATATTTCAGAGCTAACTAATGAAATAGGTAATAATCGACTAAAACCCTAAATTATAACTTCACTTTTTAAACTAATTGAAACAAAAAAATGCCATCAATTTATCAAATAATATAAGTGATTTTAAAAGTTGAATTTATGTTGCATTGCATGCTTGTTCCTTTAAGAGTACATATTTTGACTATCAATGAAATGAACTGCAATTTTAGTGATCTAATCATCTTCCTACAACCAATGATTATAAAAGAACTGATTGGCCAAAATACAGAGCTAATTTTCTGCAACAGCAGTATTTAATATCGTATATGTGCGTTTTCATCATCACCATATTTTCATTATTATACCATTGTGCCACAACATAGAATCTTCAATTACAAACATATTAATTTTTAATAACAGAATTTAATATAAAAATTTCTTGCAATTCATATAATTTTTTAAAATAGAAGATGCGGTTTTAAACTTATTACCAAAAAGTTCTACATTTCTAAAGTGTATTAGAATATAATTGTTTCGTACTTGAATCTATATACTCGTCCTTTCCTTCTACAATAAGTGTTCGGCCTCTTTGTCGCACGTTGTCATGTTTAATTTTAAGTTATCGTAAATTCATAGTTGTAAATCAAATAGTAAAGCGGTCAGTCCTTGTCCTGTTATATCCTGTTATAAAACCTCCTTTGTGCTTGTGGAAATTAAGTTGGGCTAAAGGTAGTGACAAAAACACTCTCTCATCGATATTGGAGCAAAATGGTCGTTCGTTCGGTAAAGTGAGTTAGTCAATAGTGCCGCCGAATTTATCGATAAACCCCTAAAAAATTCAGTCAATGTGCAAAGTAACACGTACTATAATTCGCATACAGTCCACTTATTTGAAGAGTAGGAACTACATCTTAGAACAATAAAACAAAGCGGAGGTAAGTCAATATACCAATTTATAAGACCCCCTGCATGTAAACAATAAGGAACCAGACAATTGAGTGCAGGTGCTACCTCCTTACGAGAATCATTTTGAATATCAGTAAGTTATTGTTTTATAAAACGAGTGTGTTTGTTATATAGCCTGTCCCTAAGTACATTGTTATGCACGTATGTTGTTGATACAGTTTATCGCATCCAAAGTCATATTTGGTGGTCCTTATAAAATCTATAACCTTTCGATAACCCCATCATAACCATATCCACCACATCATTCCACTTTATTGATCCTTCATCTTGATTAGATCTGATTTAGTTACAGTTCATTAATTACTATTTAAATGGAGTTTATCAAGATTGCAATGTGTGTATACAAAAATTCCGCATTCAATTTAAACCGCATTGCATCCTTTAGAATGCATATTTGTTGGTTCTAGTTTACAGAAAAAGCAAGTTTCTTGCACAAACTGTGTTTGTAAGATCAGGTAGTGAACGAAGGTTACCATTGTAATCCTTTTCACATTACTGGTATTGGGTTGAAGGCTCCTGCATTCTAAACATAAAAAAATTTTATGTAAAATTCGTTAGATAAACTCACTCTGAATTTATACGTTTCACTTTAACGTCATGCATTTATTTGGTCTATTTTCATTATGAGCTTTTGTATTTAAATTATTACTTGCATCTTACGCACTTACATTATTTTTACTTAACATTGGAATATTTATATAAAAAATTAGTTGCACATTAGAAAAAGCTTTGGTTGTTGCCAAACAAACAAGGGCACGCCTAAAAATTTTTGAAGCTTTATTAAACAATATCAATGAATTGCAGAATCGGCTCAGGTTCACTGCATTTGAAATTGCAACAATTTTATTGACAAATTGTCTGAACCTTGAACTAACTTTTGTAATCATATTTTTGAAATTAATGTACTATTTTGTCAATTAAAAGCAGTTCATATGAACATTAATAAAAGTTCGGAAGAGCAAAATGTACAACATGTTGTACAACGTGTTGACTTCACGCTTTAATTCGGTAGCACCATGGCAATTAGAAATGCCACCTCCTAGAAATAATGTATGAGTTCAAAAAATTGAACTAGCCTGATACACTTGTGTGCTTAATGAATTACTTAATCATTCGTTGCTGGTGACCAAATTCTAGTATTTAATCTCTTTGTTATCAAAGTAGCCTTTAACTATTGTCAAGCATTTGCCCGTAATTTCAGATAATTTTTCACCACCTATAAAACGCTCGTAATTTTTAACACATCAATATGCAATAGTGAATCAGTTGTCATTGCGAATTTTATTAAACACCTTCAATGAAAAGTTAACTGCACTCTTGCAGTTTGCCAATTCACAATTTTTAATTAAGTAATACAATTCTACTTGCAAAGCTTTTGATATATAATTCACAGATGGAGAATTTTTCACTTTTGAAGACTCGAGACAATTTTTAGCAGACATGTGTCGTGCAAATTAATTCGCCAGCTATAGTTTCCACTACTAGCAGTATCGCAAACAATTCTTTGTTTAGGCCAAATGTTACGAATCATCCTTATAAACTTTTAGCATCTACTGAAAGTGAAGCTTCAAAACAAAAAATTACTCATTGCAAAGTCACATCACATTCCTTTTATAAATGTGATTCCTTTTTGCAATTGTCATTGGTCATATGCTTGAAAATAAGCACATTTGTGCATTAATTGTCTTAGTTCATCACATTTGTTCAACTCATGCAAATCTATAACTACATGTAGGTGCTGTTCTCCTAAACATAATTCGTTATTACATTCTTATAATGCTGCTTTAAGTGCACCTGCCATAGAAAGTGTTCCAAGCCAAAACCCCACAACTCGCACAAATTTCAACGTCTTCAACAGGAAGTTTAAACAATTTGTATTCCAATCACTATGGTAGACTATGAGTTCTTAAGTGGCTCCGTGTAACAGACAGCTTCATGGATAACTGCTGATCCCCAAGGATCATTCCCGTCACAGCTTGAAAAATGTTATGTGAGCATTTTTGACAAGATTATGCCCTCGTTCGGATGAGAGGTAAAATGGAGGTCCCGTGTGTGAGTGTTGTCACGCACGTTAAAGATCCCTACCTTACTTGAAACAGCAAGGGTTTGGCAAAATTTCAAACTTTCCAGGTAAAAAAGCTCGCTTCCTGGTCAATATAGTACCTTCGAGTGGAGCATTGGAAAGTCAAATGCAGGGATCTTTGGAGATCAAAGATACATGGGAAAATTTTCAACTTGTAAGAACAATTTGCGACTGTGCGAGTAAATCAAGTTTTATTACTAATTGTTCTTGCAACCGATAAGCATTGCTTCTCCAAGACGCTACCGCATTTATTTAGGTCAAGTTGCTGTAAATCCTTGGCATAGAACTATATAATGTCATTTCACTCGGCGGAATCTTCAGTTTTTTCATCTCAGTTTTCCGCCATGGTTTTACCTAACATTTATTTAGGTTTGCCAAGTTTTTCTTTGTCTTCTCAGCAATTGTTTTCGAATTTAAAACTCGCAGACCAACAATGGTTTTTGTTAAGTTCTGTCGATATACTAACAGGGGGAGATGTTTTTGCACAAATTATTAAAGATGGTTTTATTTCTGCGATGTTGATCATTTGTCAGGTATAAATATGGGCTTTGGGCATACTTTATGAAACACGATTTCCACAACCACACCTGTTCATCATTTTTTGTATCTAGAAAATCATATATCGATGACACATTAAAGAAATTCTGCAATTTGGAAAAAATTCCATTGAAATTAAATATTTCTTTTGACGATCAACAAGCAGAAGATTTATTTGTCAACACCAATTTTCATGAGCAATCAAGTCTCTTTGGTATTAAGTTGCCCTTCAAGGGCTCAAAGAATTTTCTCACATTTGAAAGTTCTCTAGAGTTAACCAATCACAAATTTTCAGCTCTTGAATGCAGGTCATCCACAACATCTACGTTGATTTTATGAATAATTATATCAGATCCAGACACATGTAAAAATTATCTGAAAACCCATCAAATTCTAATTCATATTTTATTCATTGTCTTCAAAATAAAAGGTAGTAGAAAAAGTATCAGCAAAACGTTTGTTTAGGCATTTCTTAACAAAATTCAATAATTGTTTTCACCGCATTTGTTCCAATGGCTTACCTTCTACCCAACATTTGATTTTCCAATGCTTCACCTGAAGGTATTACATTGACCAGGAAGCGAGTTCTTCTTGACCTGGAAATTGTTGAATTTTACTAAACCCTTGCTATTCCAAATAAGGTAGCGATGTATAAAGACATGACAATACTCACATACGGAATCTATATTTTACCTCTCATTCGAACGTGGACGAATTTGTGTGGAAAATGCTCGCCTAACATTTATCAAGCGGTTCGTGTTAGGATACGAATCTGTGACCTTGAGTTTAGTAGTCACATACAAATCAACTAGGCCATGAAATCGCTAACTTACCTTCTACATGAGTTTATGTCTTTTTCTGTGCCGTGCAAACAAAGCGCTCCACATTGAAGTAGTTTCAGATTTATCAGCAGAATCACTTCCATCTGCATTATATCGTTTCATTTCACATTGTGGCCGCTGTTCTCGTATTATCAGTGACAATGGCATCAATTTCGTTCAAGCCATCAAGAAGTTCATTTCACATATGCAAAACGCCGTGAAGGCAATTACATGGAGTTTCATCCCCTTCCGTACCTTATTTTCCTGGGTTGGTCGAAGGTGGTATCAAGGCTATCAAAACTCATTTTTATTGGGTCATTTGTATGCAAATTCTTAGACACAAGAAATCTAATACTGTTTGCAGACAGGTTGACGCATTGCTCAACTCAAGTCCTCTGTAGCATTTCAATGAATCCACATGCCTTAAGTGCTCTTTTACCTAGACATTTTTAACGTTGGAGCTGCTAACTGCCTCTTCGCATGCAGATTTGAGCCATTTGAAAATCTCAAGATTGTTTGTATATGGCAATTAATAATCCAGCACCTTCATCGAGATTTTTGAAAGTGTTGGTACAATGATTACCTTCATAATTTATATCAACGCAGCTAATGGTCCAAAACCTGCGCTATTGAATTGTCAGATATTGGCACCTTCCTGTTCATAAAAGAGGACAATACTCCTCCATTATATTAGAAACTGAATAGAATTGTCGCACTTTACCCAGGTCGTGACAACATTGGTCGTATTGCTACTGTTTGAACTACTTTGAGTCAATATAAAAAGCCAAAAGTAAGCTTTGAGCTCTGCCTACATAATAAACTGTTTATATTGTTTTTATTTATGTATTTCTTGTGCATGTTGCAATCTACTTCGACTTACTTTTATTGTTTTGTATTTGTTTATTTTCTTTGTAACGTATACATACAATTCATAATTCATAGTTTATTAATTTCAGTGGGGTATTTCGTCCTTGTATCTATATAACAGTCCTTTGCTTCTACAGTAAAGAACCAGACAATTGATTGGGGGTGCTACTCCATTGCATGTACCATTTTGAAAAAGTAAGGGACCTGCCATCCAGTATTCGAAGTGAGTGAAGCGCATTTTGAATAACAATAAGCTGCTGTTCTATAGAATAGTGTGTTCATCATAAAACCTGTTCGCAAATACATTGTTGATACAGTTTATTGCATCCAAAGTCATAGTTGGTGATCCTTATAAAATCCACATCCTTTCGACAATTCCATTATAACTGCATCCATCATACTGCTCAAATAATAAAACATTTTTTTCAAAAAGTTCAATGTATGTTTATATTTTAAAACCACAAGATTAAGGAAAACTTTAATTTAACACTTTTTGGGCAGGATGAGCATCAAGAATTTTTTATACAATTACTGAAAAATCAGTTATCAAAATTATTAGCTTTTTAAAATACGGAGTCTTAAATTATTACATTAAAAATTAATTATTACCAATGACTTTTATTTAATAAACATCTTTGTTCCGTCCTTGTAAATATTTTATAGTTAGGATTTCTTAGTACATTGAGCTTGTTGCTTATTCTGAATTCGGCGCGGTAGATTAAATTTTTGTTAGTACAAATTTCCCCAATGCGTTTATCTATGCACGTTAACCTGTGTGAATGGTGAACGTTCTGCTAGTGTGCGGACGCAACAATTATCGATTGGAATATCCAAGAACCTCGCTCAAGTATCGCAGAGAACATAGTCGCTCAGCAAGTGTCGTAGAAAGCAGTCGCATATCGTCGCTTATACAAGTCGCTTGGAATAGTATGGTCCTATGAATTGTACATACCGCTTTGTGTTCGAACCGCTTTGTGCATGTGCCACGTCGAGTTTTCATGTGCTGCATGCCGCTAATTGGATGATCCGCTTTGATGAACCGCCCTTGTTACTTGTGCTGCAAGCTGTTAATTGGTTGCAACGTTTATTCATCTGCCTGCCGCATTAAAGGTGAGTGCTAATAGTAAACGCTTTTGTTTGTTTGTCTTGTTTAAGAACATTAATTATTTGTTGCTTGTTACAACACCCTTAGATTAATACAGTCCACATTATCTTTACTAAATTAGCTATCGAAATTTACGCCGCATTTTACAATCTTTGTTAAAAAATTCGAGATTGTTTAATTCTTACGAAACAAATAATTGTGGGATGCACAGTACAAATATGGTAGCCCGTAGGTTGTAAGATTTATAGGAAAGCTAATTAATGTCAAGAGTGAACACTAACTACTTAATCTGGTAGAGTTGGTGATGGAATAATACAAATCAATATAATTTCTTAACTTATTTAAAATACTTTAAATTTACGATCAAAAAATAATAAACATATATACACTTGATGAATGTTCTTGACAGAATGTTTGAGAAATACTAATGCAGCTGTTTTGATATTATGGTGATAAATTTCCTGAAGCTATCAGACGAGGAAACATCAAACTATTAAACTTAAACACACACCCGAATTCTGATAAAATGCTAAAACGAATTGCCATATTATGGGTCTGAACACAAAAAACCTTTTTATTAACCCATTACAACATTATGAATGCAATTGTTACAAAATTTTAGTTTGAAACGAATCTTTAAATAGATTTTACATATTGTTTACTTTTATATTATTCAATATGAATAAGTAAGATGATGCTGTAACTGCGATAAAAAAATGAATGTTTAACAAATGCATTCAACAGTTTAAATGAAAGATAATTTACAGCCAGCAAGCACCCCAAATCAGTTTTACATAATTTTTGTTACCTGCGTATATACCAACGGTACACTAATTGTGTCATAGTTAATTAAACGACCACATTTTCCTCTAAAAGTGTTAAGCTCATCAATTATTGTTTTAACTGCAAAATCGTCTCGTATTCTACCTTCTTTTCTTGCACGTGTAATTATACTAGCTGCCCAAACGATTGGTAACCTTTTAAAATAAAAATAGAATAGAATATTATAATTTACATTCATGAAATAAACACAGAAAAAGGAAAGATAGTTATAAAGCTATATTGCCAGAATAGTGACTACTTTGTAGATATATTACATGACGCAAGATAAAGAAATGAGGTCATAAAAAAATGAATGAAACTTATCTATTATGTTGTTAGTTATATCCAGGAAAAATATCCATATCTAATACAGGTTTTGAAATAAAAAGCTTGGCTAGAATAAAGAATTTTAGTAATAAATACAAATTAAATATAATAAAGTGCGAAGCAATTATATATAAATGAAAACAAGAATGTGCCATTACTTGTTATGGCAAATGATTTGTATTAATAAATATTTCTTGAGACAGTATATGTAGATTTTCAATATACAATTTTTTAACAATCATGTGAATTTTGTTATAGTTTAAAAACCTCAACAAATAACTATAAATCCTAGTAGCTGACTTTTGCTCCGATAGTTGAGAAGCCAAAGGGGAAGATAATCGCATATCGCCTCCAAGGGGGCAGTGGTGGGGGTGAGGATGTACAGAATTAGACGAGGAATAAAGTTCTACATCCGGTAGCCTAGGTGTCGTGATAGGAAATAGAATATTTTAGGAGAAAATGTGTTTTTTCCAAAATTTCCGCTTTTGTAGTTACGTTCTGAGCTATGTGTAAGAAACGCAAAACCCGAACATGCCGTGCGAGACAACCGAAAAGGTGGCGAAGCGAACGAGCAAGATGAGAAAAAAGATTGAGATGGTTTCCAGAATTTGCCATGGGGCTTCATAAAACACCTAATATGCATGGGAACACTCGATAATCTACTTACATCAGAATTCGGCACCGATTTGGCATACGAGATCTACTACTTTTTATAATTTGTAAGTAAAATTCAGGAAAATAATAAAGCTGTTAAATTTAGGCCGTAAACGCTGTCAGATGTGGCCAACAAAATACTGTAAAAATTTGAGAAAATGGAATTAATTTTGAAATCAAAAATAAAATGCTACAAAAATATAATGTATTTTAGTCTTAAAAATCAATTAGAAATCAAAACGATTTCACTTTTTAATATAAAGGGCTATTTTTAAAGAAAAATTATTAAATTTATTCGACGGAAACGAACGCACGTGACCGAATAATTACAATCGGCTGTAAATTTTTCAGATTTTTCAAGCATCCTTTAAAACTACACGTGTAGAACAAACGCATTTTTGTAATTGTCAAGCGTGATAGCTTAGTGCAAACTATTCCAGATAGTACAGACGGCCCTGGGTTCAATGCCAGAGTCGATCTTTTTTTTTTACTTTTCAAAGGTGCCATCTCTTTTCCGAAAATCAAATCTTTTTAAAGTGACGTTCAAAAATACATAGCTAGAATAAACGACGTTTCTATACTTGTCAAGTGCAATAGATCATCGTTAAAAAATTCAGATAGCAGGCATGGCGTCTAGGGTTTGATGCTCATTGTCGATGTTTTTCAAACTTTTTAAAGACACAATCTATTTTGAAATCTATTTGAAAATACATGAATATAATAAACGACATTAATATAATTGTAAAGTGCAATACAGTGCCATCAAGCAAACATAGGACCCGGAAAATATGTGAACTAAGTTCCAACAACAACATATGGAACCAATAAAAAAAAACATTTGTTTCAAAGTACACCGCAGGAACAAAGCATTTTTAAGCAAATTTAAAATTCCATGATGTGTGTTATGTCATGTCATCGTTAATTAAATCTTCTAAAATTATTAAAGATACAATAATGCCATTAATATTCAAAATTAATAACTTAACCTAGTAAAAGCTTTCTATTTTGAGTGTACTTCTTAGCAGGCAGTGACACCAAAGACACACCTTCCACGTCCTATGTTTGCTTAATGGCACTACAGCTCAGCAGTAATGATTTTGAATAGCATGCACAAGGTCCTGGGTTCAATGCCAGAGTTGATCTTTTTTTTACTTTTCAAAGAACAACTAGCGCCATGTATCTTACCAAAATAGGTATTATAGAATATTCTAGAATTTAATACGGGAATTTAATTTCGCATTTGTTTATTATGTGCCATTTTTACTAAACGTACAATTTAGGAGGCTTTGTGCTTTCATCAGTGTTTTAATTTAATTCTTAATTTATTTTAGATTCTTCTCTATTGCAGTCATATTCGTAAACATCTGATACGCTATAAACGCCAAAAAAATGCAGATAAAAATTTCGTTTTGAACTATAATTCGACTTGAATAACAAAAGTATATTTCCTTTAAGTCACACAAAGTTGTTATGGTTTTAATTTTTGCATTTAGAAATCCATCAATACTTAAAGAAGGTTGTTTCAAACGCAAGGGTGAACCAACACTTAGAGAAAGTTGTTTCAAGCGTAAAGCACAAGAACGTGTGGGTGATAATTCTTAATTTATTTTAGATTCTTCTCTATTGCAGTCATATTCATAAACATCTGATACGTTATAAACGTCAAAAAAATGCAGATGAAAATTTGGTTTTTAACTATAATTCAACTTGAATAACAAAAGTATATTTCCTTTAAGTCACACAAAGTCGTTTTGGTTTCAATTTTTGCATTTAAAAATCCATCAATACTTAAAGAAGGTTATTTCGAGCCAAATTGCAAGAACGCGAGGGTGAACTAACACTTAGAGAAAGTTGCTTCGAGCGTAAAGCACAAGAACGTGTGGGTGAACCAATACTCAACTTAGTCCCAGAGGGATTACAAACAACTTCTAGTATAATATAAATACCAAAATGGGCAATGATTAAATTTAATTAAAAAATTGTGTAGACAGTATATATAAAATCCTTCCTAAATATCATACGATTAAAAATGACTGTAAACTAAAGCAGAACTGAACTGTGTTCCAAAATCCAGAACTAAAACAAAAAATCAAAAATCTAAATTTCAAATTTGTTATGTATTGTAACAATTTTATTTTAGCAGTAAAGGAACATACTCATTAAACGTACCATGAATATTGAAATACCTTTATTAACTAATATAAAGATTCAAGTAACAATCAAATTTTTATAGTATTGCTATATCTAGGATTAGTAGTCTATTTGTTTCGGAGTTCGGTGCAAATCCACAAGCCACTAGCGCGCGCGTGAGAGGTTCGAGAACCACACTTATGATCCTCCCACCTTGCAGGAGCGCGGCGAGCGCACTCGTCGATAGTTTAGGGCAGCGTGAAGATGCATTCGAAGAGAATGACGAGTGACCTCCGGGTCGCTTTGATTTGGTGAAGCACTTCCTGAGTAACGGTTAGTACTTAATCCATATATTGCATATTCGTTATCATATTAGCTAATTTAAAATTTATTTAGCGCAAGCAACCATACGTTAGAAAAAACAACCATACGTTAGAAAAAGCCACCATACGTTAGAAAAGCAACAATACGTCAGAAATTGCAACGATAAATTAGAAAACCGCACGACCACTTTGAAATAAAATTAGACAACGGAGGAGTACGCTGTGAATAAAAGATGCCGTGAACCAATGTAAGAAATCCGTTTCGCTCTTGCATCTGTAATAAAGCATGGAAAACAAACATATTTAACAGCAGGCCCCGCTCTGTGAAGTTGTTTCCATTGCAACCAAGGACGACAGCCGGTATTTGGGTTCGTAATAGAATTAAGAATTTCCTCAGTACTTCCTTCTGAAAGTACATTATTTCGTTTTGTTTGTTAGATGTACAAAATTGTTATTCAGTTTACCTGTAATTAAGCTGGTTTTCCCCAGTATCAAAATTTGATTTCACTTAGTTTTGTAAAGATGTGACTACATATGGCTGCAACGTAAATTAACAGCTGCTATTACGTCACCTGTTTATTTGAACAATGCCGTCAACAATTGCATAATGGCTAACACATGTTTAACATTACAGTACTGCCACTTTTGATAAAATTAAAGAATATCTTGGTGATTCTATTAACTTCAAACTAATTTTAATTTTGTTAAATTAATGAGAAAATTTCATATATTCATTTGTAAGTGACCTACACAGATCTGGTTGGGTTATAAAGAAACTTAATATTGTTAGTTACACTGAAGTGTTATATATTTGAGTAAGGATCAGTTGTTAAACCTTACAACAATTTTGCAAGAATATCACATATTTATTTTATTTAATTATCATGAAATTTTATTTACTGAAACAAAGAAAATTCTTTCTAGTAAATTAATTATCTACATTTAAAGTTTTTTATTCTGATCTGGTTTGATCAGACCTGATAGACAAAACACAGAAAGAGTTAAATTTTATGATTCCATTATGTAAGAAATATTCTCTATGCATTTTAGATATACTTGAGGGACGCAAATAGTGTTCCCATTTTTTTTAGGTAACCTAACTATATTCTTTCTTACAGGAGCAGTGTCTTATTCTGTTAAGACAAGTTTGTATGTCAGCGAAGGCGATCTTTTTTTCTTTGGGTCTCCAAGTCCGCCCTTAGAAATTTGCTATGCCATTAATATAAATCAATCTGGACTTGGTGGCGCCTGTTTGTTTTAGTTTGAGTGTGACCCCCCACAGATTTCGACTTACCACCCCATTGCTCATAGCTCTACCCAAGGAATAGACCCCTAGTTACGACGGAAGATTTCGTTTTGCAGACACCTAACTTGAAGTATGGTGTTAATAAAGTAGTGTTTTAATAGGCCTTTGAATAATACGTTTCAGTATACTTCAAGATTAATCTTAAATCATTAAAAATATTCGGATCCAAAGTTCAGATCTTAAAACTAGATCTGTAATGTCAATCTAAAATTTAAAACTAATATAATGTATTGTTTAATGTGGCAAGAAGCTACCCTTTACTCACATATAAAAATCACGTTCATAATATAATTCACTTTTTAGTAAACATTAAGAATTTCAGTGAAGATTTTAGTCCATAATAGTTCATACCCAAATAATAGATTGTATATGATTGTAAAAGGACACAATTTATTCGAATAAGACTAGTAGCTCACAATTAGAAGTAATGCGATTTAGTATGTCTGCTGCAGAATATCCTCAAACAAGTGTCCCAAGACGTGTTTATGTATGTGATATGTTGCTGTAAATATTTTTATTGTATTCAAAAAGTGTTCTATTAGACAAATCGTGCTGTGCTCTAAATTTATTCTGTAGTATACAAAAATCAATATAAAAAATTATCAAACAGATAGCAATTTCGAACGTAGAACAAATATATATCAAAAAGATTAAAAATTAGTAAAAAAATCATATAGATATTATAATATGATTTATCACAAAGTAAGGGATATACTTTAAAGATGCAAACGATAAAATCTTCTCTACAGAAATTCTAGTATAGTCAAAACCATTTTAGCTGACCTACGACTCACTGTGGTACATTATTAGAAATGATAATGAAAACTGCATTGTCTTTGTCAGTATATATAACTATTCTGCTCTAAAACAGGATGGATAGAAAAAAAATACGTCTTTTAAGGATTGGTATGGCAGCATCAAAACGTATGTCTGTTATAACTAATGTTTATGAATTATTATAACCTATAAATAATTTTAGTTTCCTGTCACTTTTTGTCGTCTTTTCACGTAGTTCTTGCTTTTTTGTTGTATTTATGTTTTTACATTTAGCTCAAATCACAAATATAAAAGTTTTTTTTCAAAACTAAAAGGATTTCTTACACACTATAAAAGGTAAATACAGCCATCCTATAACAACACTATATACAATCTGCTTTTTAGTTGTTCAAAATGCTTCGAAACAAACATCTCAAGCCCCAAACAAACCAGGTGATTTTGAACGTCATGGATTATTTTGAAAGAGAGCGTGATAATGAAGGTGTTTTAATTTCATTTGGAAGTGTTATGCAGGTACAAAAATAAATACATTTAATCCTCCAAATCAATTAATTATTTCTTCGGCGAACCTCTGAAGCATGTGGCGTTAGCCTTGGTACTTTAACTAGGATTAAGAGAAGAGGCTCACAAGCTGCAAAGGAAAATTTCCCAATTCATTCGATGTGCAGGAAACGCAACCGATCAAAAAGCAAATCTTGCGATGTTGAAGATTTTATAAAAGATGCAGTTAAACGTAAAATTTATGAGATGCACTCGAAAAGTAATATGAAAATTAATTGTAGTTAGTAACTAATTTTTATACTTTTACTCCCATTAACCGTTACTTCTTATGAATTTGATGCACTTGGTTTTCCAGGAAAAGATTTTGGTATGCTGTGCTATGTGATCCTGCAGATGTTGACTATAATCAGTTGTGGACCGCAACAAAACATCCGGTCAATCTGCAACAATTCCTATTTCTTATCTGAGTTGCTTTGATGACCTACATCAAGAAGACTTGTGTCTGGGTTTTTGATTAAATTTTTCTGGTCACTCATCGCACAAATTGAGGTACCACAGTGCTGAAATTAAACTTACTTCACTCAAACTGGCAGAATATACTAATGAATATGAGCTTCCTGTTAGGATATGCCTTAAAATAACTTGCTTTTAATAGATTTATGCCAAAAGACAAAAGTTAATACTTCAATCACAATAAATCAACTAAGGTTGTGTAATAATTTAATGAACACAAAGTTACAATGTTTGGTTAATAAGAAACCTGTTTCTTGATTAGATCATGTTTTATATTGATCAGAAAAGCAGTACTGCAAAAGCACTATTAAAAATAACAAATAGCCATATATCTCCAAACACATTTCAAAAGATGCGAGTAAAGTATGCTGCTCAAATATTTTCGGATACCGTTGCAACAGCTATCGCTACAGTTTCAAAAACAAAAGAACTCGTTAGTTCGACCACTATGAACACTTCAAATTTTATAGACCATTAATACAATTTTTGATTCCGTAAACGGCAGATCACTAAATCAACTTAATCCAAATAGACGTCTATTATCAATTTTTAATATTCCTCAGTCCAATTTGGAGAATGGATTGGCTTATTTTCAAAACATTGAAGTATTTGAGAATAGGAAAAAAACAATATACCGTGTGGTTCAAAAGTAAGTTTACCGAGTAAGAAAACGCGTATTACATTCACTAAATATACCATTCCGCCAAATTGTATATTCAGTATCTCTCGGTAAACTGACTTTTGGATCACTCGGTAAATTGCTTAGATGGATTCCAAAGGACCATAATTTCTACGCTTTTGCTATGGGATTATTATAACATATTGAATGCAACATATTTATTGACGAGATAATTAAATCAGGATCTACTTCAACATTTTTTTTCTGTAATTCGAAATAGAACAGGTTACAATCCCACACCCTCTGTTCGACAATGCAGAATCGCTATCCAACATAATATGCATATTACATTGCAAATGTCGTTAAATTGTGGTAATTATGAAGTTGATAACACTGACATTTTAGAAATTATGAACAAAAGAGAAAGCGAGAAAGAAAATGCAAGTAGTAACAGTAGCGTTGAAGATAAGGCTCATGCTTGTAGTAGTGATTTGAACAATACAAATGACAAAAATGACAATTACAACACCAATAAGAACATTCATGAAAAAAAGTCAAAATAACTTTAGAAACGTGTACAGATGTGTTTGTTGCTGGTTATTTAGTTCACGTGTTATTTAAAAAAACTAAATGTTAATTTTGTGCAAAGACTTTAGCAAAACCAGATCAAAAACTTAATGAAGAAACAAGCGTATTTTTATTACATAAAGATTATTTTCCTATGGTCACATAACAAACCACTTTCTAAACCAGTTTACCATAACCGATTTTACCAAACCAGAGTGTATTGATACAGGATTTCCCAAAACTGATGTACCAAACCGGTTTATCAAACTAGTTTTCCAAATCGCCTTATCACCCGGTTTACCAAACCATAATTTAAAATTTCAATTTATTTTATGGAAAAATCTGAAAATAAATATGTAACTGGTATGCCAGATCTGACAAACAGAATTGAATTAACAAATTTGTAAATGCCTATACTATTTAAAAATTCTGTTCGAGTACTTTAACACCTAAAACCTGTGATATTATTTGATGATTATATTAAACTAGACATGGCTTGTAGTCCCTTCTGAATACGTTGGGCGCCAAAATCTCATTCAGCCCAAGACCCCATATATCCTTTCAAAGGAGCCACCTCACTGAGTTGATCGCATCAAGACCACTTCGTCATAGTAGACTGCCGAAACAACTCCGGAAGGTTGGTCGCATCAAGACCACTTCGACCTAGTAGACTTTGTCAAAACCACTTCCATGAGTTGATCTAATCAAGACCACTTTGCCGTAGTAAACTTCATTAAAACGACTTTGAGGAGTTGATCGAACCAAGAACACTTCGACCTAGTGGAATTCGTTAAAACGGCTTCGACAAGTTGATCGGATCAAGGTTACTTCGCCCTAGTAGACTTTGTTGAAACGACTTCAGAGAGTAGATCGAGTCAAGTTCACTTCGCCGTAGTGACTTTGTTGAAACAATGTCGGAGAATAGATCAGATCAGGGTCACTTCGCCGTAGCAGACTTTGTTGAAACTACTACAAAGAGTTGATAGGATCAAGGTAAATGCGTCCTAGCAGACTTCGTTAAAGACTTCCAGGACTTGACCGAATCAAGACCACTTCACGCTAGTAGACTTCAATAAAGAAGACTTCGAAGAGTTGAACTGATCAAAATTACTTCGTCGTAGTAGACTTTGTTGAAACGACTTTGGAGAGTAGATCGGATCAAGGTCACTTCATCTCAATAGACTTTGTTGAAACGACTTCAGGTAGTTGATCTCATCAAAACCACTACGTCCTATTGACTTCATTAAAGAAGATTTCGAAGAGTTAATCGGATCAAGATCAACTTCGCCATAGTAGAGTTTGTGGTAATGACTTCGGAGAGTAGATCGGGACCTCTTGCACGTATTAGATATTTTATAAGGACTTTCAGATGATGTAGATAAACGTTTGGTTATACCTTCTGCGTCTAACTTTTATGAATCCACATCATGCTGCCTATCTCTTACAGTGTATTAATGTTGTTTGTTAAGACAAAATAAATACAACAAATAAAAAACAAACTTGGTGGAAATGTAAATGTAAATGCTGTAAATGCCTTTTTTAATGAAAATAAAGAATTATTAACATATTGTAGACTGTAATATAGAGGTGATAAATTTTTTGGGTATTTTTACGTATATTAGATGCTTTCTGATGTTTTAAAACCCAACACAAAAAAAGTAAACTTTACTGAACATCGAACCACTGATGTTACGAATGGAAGACGAAGCTCTTAACCCTGCGACACCGAGCTGATGTTTATCAAAATGCCGTTTATTGTATACTTGCATTTGAAAATGCCACATAAGAAATATATCATTTTCTGACTAAATCACGTTGAATTATAATTGCTCGGCCATATTCGTAAAGTAAAGTAACGTTAAATTAAGTTTTTAGTGTTTTCTTCAAAAGTAGATCACGTATATTAAAATCGTGTTTATTTTTAGAATCCTAATAAAGATATAGTACTAATTTAACCATTTTATAAGGTTTAATTTTAGAAATTTGTAAGATAAGTGTGTCAATGAAGATTTTGATGGTAATTACTAGTTTGCCTATGCCGGTCTTCGTAACCGGCTTTTGACATTTCTCGAATTAATTACACAAATTTCAATAAAAGTTTTCAAAAAAAGTATAATACCTGCCTGCAAACGGATAATAATTCAGGTTATGGGATGTCAATAGTGTTTTTTGTATATATTAGATATTTTTTAGAGACCGGATATGAATTTTGGAAACTAACTCCATCTTTCTTTTCGATCACGCCAACGCTAACCGACTCGTTGTAGGCTTTGTTGCACGGCTCATTCAGCTTTTCAGATTGGAAAATTTCGTGGGATCCAAGCTTTTTTAACATGAAAGCGAATATGTCGTTTCAAAATAATCTTTTCCGGAAAAAACCCTTATTTCTCCCTTATCATTAGGTTTTTCGCGATAAAAACCAACCTATGTAACGCATGCAAAAATTCCTCACCGGACCTCCACCCACCTGCACCCGTAGGGCCTATCCTTTCAGACGCAAATCCCAATTAGCGATCAGTTCGCACCTTTCAACTTTAACACAAAGACGGGCTAAACACTATTTAAGATATGGGATATGAATTTTATAGTGTTATTATGATAATAAATATTTATTTATCTAAAATGAAATAGATATGTCACTACGTTGGCAATTTTTTGTCTTGTAATTTAAGAGTTGAATAGGTTCAATTTTCTTTTTTGTTAGGAAACGCATTTAAATGATTAAAACAAGATATATCCTATATATGGTAACACTATATTTATCCAAGAATTTTGATAAAAAATAAGAATTAATAAACGCAAAGGAGTTTTCTGTATCTGCACTTCAAAATTAATTAATACGTATTAGATACAGTTGCGTCCAACTTAAAATTACTTTTCTTGTATTCAACTAAGCAAATTCAATAAAATAAAAAAGAGAGTATTCTCGTGTAAAAAGTACAAATTCGGTGCCATGTCAACGTAAAATAAAATATTCCATCAAACTTTTGGATTTTATTGAAAAAATTTCGTGTACACAGCCAGAAATTATTTCTTCATAAGCAAATTCAGCCCCAACTCACCTCTAACTCTCCCGTGAAATAATATCCAAGCTAACCAAAGGTATACAGTTTTTAGACTTTACATCTTTAAAGTATAAAACTGTAGTAACAAACTGGTTTTCAGTTTTGCTAAAAACGCCTGTATTAGCAAAACCGGTTTTACTAAAAACCGGGTTTGTTGCCAACTCTAAAAAATATCCATGCCAAATAGGGTATTAAAATAACTTTCAAATGAGGTACCACATATCCCTTGTCATTTAAAATTATTTACTTGAACAATCGTTTGTTTTAATTTAACTCCATAGTTTTTAACACATAATATTTAAAATTTCTCAGAACACATTAAAATTAACACTAAAATATACTATATACTGCGATTTAAGGATGCATGGCTTGCCTTTGTCAATTAAAAACCGCAGTAAACTGTAGTAAAGTTAAAGTGTAGTAAATTGTTATTAAAAATATGTAAGTGCCCAATTTAGAATCAGTTATTTAAGTATATAATTGTTAACAAATAGAACTTTCGTTTCTTGCAATGATATTTATTTTTAAAATTACACTGCGCAAAATTTCTTATCAACAATGCTATAATTGCTTAAATTGTAAATTCTAAGGTAAATGATAATACAGGAGGTCTGTGAATACACTTGAATCCCAAACGCAAGTAGTATTCTAAAACAAAAATGTAAACATTCGCTAACTTTCATTCCTGTGGTATCATCACCACTTGTGAGATAGCTACAGTTGAACCGTTGTTTGGTCAATGGTTTAACATTTCAATTTTATGCATCAATGTAGAAGCTGTCCAAACTTAGAAATAGTTCAAAACATGGCCACATAAATTTTATAGATGAAACACATTACAGATTGCACTTTCATTGGAAGTGTGAGCACCACGATTTTCAAAGTTTGGAGTAGGATTAAACATAGTATAGTGTAATCTTTGCTTTAATAAATAATTTAAATTATTAGTAAATGATGTTGTAAATCTCATCAATGAATAAATATTTGTGAATAGTCAACCTGTTACGTGCCAAAGTGGCACTTAAACAGTGTTTTTAGGTTAAGTTTTGATGTACGGAAGTTTCGCGCCATAATTTCAAAAGACGCGGTGCGCGGGAATTTTAAATAGACTAGGCGTGTACTTCCGATACGTCAGAGTGCATTAGCGCAGATGGCACGTCACTGGAGGGGTAGACGAATAACTTCGCGCGGATGTGAAAAAGACAAGGAGTGGGGACAAAGTGGTGAGAGGTTTTGGTGACGCTCTGAAACGTGGCCTTTTGCCTTTGTTCTTCGAGTGAAGTGGTCGCTTTGAGGTATCGTATCGTAGCTTTACCTATGTAGATTTCCTTTGCTAATTATCTTTGTTGTCGCCCTTTACCTGTTTTTTCCTGTCTATTCCCTGCATAGGTAGGTGATTTGCAACCTTCGGCTGACCGGACTCCACGACCCGAGATGATGAGTCACCATCTTTGATTACTCCGAGATGGAGCCCTGAGGAACCTTGATAGAGGCCAACTTTGGTTCAACCCCGCAGAACGTTCGGATTTCCGGGGTAAGTAATACCGTGTTTAACTTGTTCACGAATATGAACTTTTGCTTAAATTTTTATATTTCCGATTATGGCGCAATATAAATTATTGGTGACGTCATGGTAGTTGGCCGCGCCCAAATCTGTAAAAGGTTCGCGCTTCCGGCCGCCAGAGCGTTGCATTGCTTTCCTATTCATTGCGCTTGCGCGATGTATTTCATGAACTTTGGTAACTGTATTATCGGCTTTTAACTGTATTACCGACTTTTAAGAACTATCACCATATAAATGTATCACCAATAAAAGTGTAATAAGAATTGGCGCCCAACGTGGAGCTCGAACCCACGACCCTGAGATTAAGAGTCTCATGCTCTCTTATAAATAACGAAGGTTTACATCAATTATCTAAACAAAATATTAATATTCAAATTATTCCCGAAAAAACTTCCATAAATTTAGCTGACGATAATCAAATATATGTAACGGGTTCCCTTAAATTAAAAATTCGAGTAGAATCTCTTGAACGTGATGTTTTATTTTTGATTGTGCCTGCATTAGCTTATCCTTTTCTACTAGGTGTTGATTTCTGTAAACTTTTTAATCTGTCACTTTATTTCCAGGATTTTTCATGGCAAACCTCTATTAAAACAAATTCTTGTGCATCTACAGGAATAGCTAACAAAATCTCTCTTACTGATTCCCAAAATATAACTCTTAACGCTACAATCGACAAATTTCGTAAACTTAATACCTCTGAACTTGGTTGCGTTACAACTGCAACACACGTTATCTCTACAGGTGATGCCCTTCCTTTTAAGCAACGTCAATATCCGTTATCGCCTGCATTACAAAAGCATTTACATGCTGAAATAGACAAAATGTTAGAATCTGGTGTTATCTCTCCCTCAAATTCACCTTGGACGTCTCCCGTATTATTAGTTTGGAAGAAGAATGATGAATGGCGTGTCTGTTTCGATGGCAGAAAGTTGAATTCCGTGACTGTTTCAGATGCTTATCCTTTACCTAAAACAGACTCAATTTTAAGTCGGCTTCGTAATGCAAAATTTATCTCATCTATCGATCTTAGACAAGCTTTTTATCAGATACCTCTCAACCTATCTTCTCGTCAAAAAACTGCTTTTTGTGTTCTAGGCCGAGGTCTTTTCGAATATAATTTTTTGCCATTTGGTCTCTGTAACGCTCCATAAACCCTACAACGTACTATGGATCAAACGTTAGGTCCTATCTTACATCAAGAACGTGCCTTTGTGTTTTTGGATGATATCTTAGTTATCTCAAGTTCTTTCGATGAACATATCGCCACATTAAATGAAGTTGCAGAACGTTTAAGCGCAGCAGGTTTTAAGATAAACTGGGAAAAGTCTCAATTTTGTTGTTCATCCCTTACATTTCTTGGTTTTATTATCGATGGAACTGGCCTACGAGCAGATACTGCTAAAGTCGACGCTATTACTAAATTTAAAACACCTAAAACCGTTACCGAAATCAAACGTTTAATTGGAATGATTAGCTATTATCGCATCTTTCTACCCAATCTTTCAACTATATCTGCACCCATTACCGCTTTAATTAAAAATAAAAATAAATCTCAAACTATCGAGTGAAATTCAGAATCTCAACAAGCTTTCGAACAAATTAAAACATTAATCACTTCAGCGCCTATCTTAATCTCACCCAATTTCGATGAAAAGTTTTATATACAAACCGATGCCTCACTTACTGGTTTAGGTGCAATGTTGTTTCAGGTAAACAATGGTTTAGAACATCCAATCGCTTATGCGAGTCGTGCTTTAACTTCTGCCAAACAAAAATACTCTGCTACCAAACGAGAATTATTGGGCGTTATCTTTGGCATCGAGAAATTTAGAGGATATGTCGAAGGTACACACTTTACCGTAATCACTGATTGTGCAGCTCTCACTTGGCTTAATAACTTGAAACAACCCGCAGGTCGTTTGGCAAGATGGAACTTGCGTATATCTCAATTCACTTTTGACGTTAGGCATAGGCCTGGCAAATTAAATATCGTACCTGATGCCTTATCTCGTGATGTTGTTTCTCTTAACCTTCCAAATTTAATTCCTGATACCTGGTACCTCAATATGATTAAAAAAGTTTCCGACAATTCCGATAAATTCCCTACCTTTCGTGTAACTAATAATAGACTATATAAATTTGTATCTTCTTTTCCGCATAAAATATCGAATATCCCTGAATGGAAACTGGTCGTGCCTACTGCTAACCGCAGTGAGGTGCTCAAATTATGTCACGATGATCCCATAGCTGCACACCTTGGTGTTACAAAAACTCTCACTAAAATATCTGAATTATATTACTGGCCCACACTAAAGCAATCTGTTTGTCGCTATATTAAGAACTGTAGAATTTGTGGCTCTCATAAGAGTTCACAAGATGCTCGTCCTGGTTTAATGGGTAACTTTAAACGTGTATCTTATCCCTTTCAATTAATATCGCTTGACTTATTAGGACCTCTCCCCCGATCGAAAAGAGGTAATCAATATCTTTTAGTTGTCACCGATTGGTTTTCTAAATTTGTTATGGTGCAACCCTTACGTAAAGCTACTTCCGCTGCTATAATTAAATTCCTAGAACAAAATGTCTTTCTTATCTTTGGTGTCCCTCAGATTATTCTTTGTGACAATGGGGCACAATTTATCTCTAAAGATTTTCAGAATTTCGTTAAAAGTTACAAAGTACAAAAAATTTGGTTTAACGCAAAATACCATCCCCAAGTAAACCCTACCGAAAGAGTAAATAGAGTCTTAATTACCGCTATCTCTTCCTATATCGATTCAGACCATACTACATGGGATGAACATATCTTTAAAATTGCTCAAGCTTTGCGTACATCTAAACACGAAGCAACCCAATTCTTTTCTTCATTTCTTGTTTTTGGAAGATATACCCCAATCGATGGGAGTTACTATGGTTTAGTGCCTGACGATACTAACGTAATTGAATTTGACGATAAAGTACGTTGGGACAAAGATCAACAGTCATTACCTTCTATCTTTAACGACGTTAGGAAAAATTTGTTAAAAGCTTACGAAAAGAGTAAGGACCACTATAACTTACGTAAACGAAATATTTCCTTCGCCTTGGGCGAACAAGTTTGGAAAAAGAATTATATCTTATCGGATGCATCTAAGAAATTTTCTTCAAAATTAGCCCCTAAATTCATTCTTTGTAAGGTCACTCGTGTCATTAGTCCCCTTATCTACAAACTTCAAGATGCTGAAGGAAAACGCCAAGGCAGGTGGCATATCAAAGACCTTAAGCCATTCTCTGCTGACCCAAATGCTACTTAAGTTTTTCACGTTCCATTCCCTTTCCAATTTACCTAATATTTTTTTGTTCTCACCATCAATAAGTTAAATTTAATTACTTATTCCCTCTCTCATATAGTGTATAATCTCTTATACGTTTAACTTTACTTCCCTTAAATTAGCTATCTTTTTCTTCTGGTTGACTTTTCCTTGACCATACCGTTAGATATATATCACTTCATTCTCTACACCCCCCAATATAACTCTGTCGTTTCATTTAATTAACCTTTGAACTTTTCCTACTACATATTATTTGGTTTTTAGTATTTTTCTTACGTCATTTAATTTTGTGTGGTAATTGTCGTAACTTTAGTTGCAATAACTCATTGAATTTTTATGATTGGTTTTAGCTGATGTTAGAGTGAATGCTTTCTTCCTTGGACTCACATAGGAGACGCGGCCTATGCCATTGTAAGAAATAGTTCATATTCGCAGTTGCAAAAAACTAGGATTGCCTATTCCATGTGTTTTTCTTCTGAATTATTGCAGTCGCCCACATTATACTACATCATTATTTCTTTCTTTTTCTATTAAATCAACATAACTTATAAACATTTTTTTTCATTGTTTTTTATTGAACTTTGTGGTGAGATGCTATTGCTTCTTATTGTTACCTTATTAAACTCTCGGTTGTTTTAGCATATTCGGACAGTGTATCTGTATTTTAACTGCTTATAATTGGGCATTTTTGTGTGTTTAGGGTGCTACCGTTTTGAAAAACTACCTTAAAACAGTTTGTTTTTGTGTGTTTGTATCCGTAATGATACTTTTAAGTTGTCGTGTCAACTTTTGTCTGATTTTCTTATCGTAGTAGATGTACTCGTTAGGAAAATGATCGTACTAGTTCTCTTAGGAGCCTAGTGAATGTTAACATATGTTATACCTTATCTTGTCGGATTAATATCGCAGATAGTCCTTCAGACTGCGCTGTGCTTAAATAGGGACAACTCTCTACCTTCTATATTCCTACTTGAGTGATCGGAAACTTCAAGTTAAATATCAGCATCTATTGTCGTCTTCCTACAATGTGGATCTTGGAGTTGGACAAGGATCTATATTAGGGCCATTGCTGTTCGTACTATTTATCAATGACTTGCCTAATCATATTGCAAATGGACAAACTGTTTTGTATGCAGATGATACCACTATAACAGTCTCTGCTTCTAATATTAATGACTTGGAAATTAAAATTAAAGCAGTCATAGACGAAATGACCTCTTGGTGCCAAAGAAACAGATTAGTCCTAAACAATTCAAAAACTACAATTATTAACTTTTACAATATAAGGTCAAATCACCATCAATTAAACACACATCAAACCATACCTTTTCAAAACAAAGTTAAGTTTTTAGGCTTTCATCTAGATAGCACTTTATCATGGACGGACCATATTGAATTTGTTTGCAAGCAATTAAATAAAGCATTTTATGTAATTTTACAGTTGCGTGATTGTCTTGACCGATCAGGTTTAATGAATATCTACTATGGATTAGCTTACTCATTCATTGCTTATGGTGTTCTTATCTGGGGTAAGGCAGCAAAAACACATAGAATCTTTGTTTCTCAAAAGCGTATTTTAAGACTTATCTTTAACCTGAATAGTAGAGAATCATGCAAGAGCACATTTATAAATAATCAAATTCTAACTTTTCCTTCGGTATATATCTTAGACAATCTATTATTTGTAAAGAAAAATCTCTCATTCTTTTCAACTGTTGGTAGCCTACATACACACAATACAAGACACAGAGGATGTCTACTTATTCCTTCACACAACACTAGTTTATTCAAAACTTCTCCATTTTATAATTGTATTATTTTATATAATGCATTACCGATAAAGCTGAAAAAAATAACTGAATATAAAGTGTTCAAGTCTAAAGTTAAAAGGTTTTTAATTGTTAATGCCTTCTATAAAGTTGTAGATTATTTAAATCACGATTTGGGAACTTTTCAGTAATTGCTATTTAAACTACAATAGATACATCTTTCTACTAATTTTAAGTGATATTAATAATATTATTTTTATATACTAAATACTCTGTTATATAACTAAAATATATTATTTTTAAGTTTTAACAATAAATTTTAACTAGTCACAATGTGATCACATATTTAGCTTTAGATATATAAAACTGTATTACATATTATCCATTGACTTTCCATATTATGTACAATGTTATGTACCATAATGGTGAATAAATTCTATCTATCTATTCTCTCGGACGCTTGTCCAAAAACTATACTTTTTTCTTATCCCGCTATCTCCGCTATGCCTTATTCTTCTTTCGGTGGACCTGTTCTTGTCCCGGAACACCCGTCTGCCACATAAGAGTGATGTTCCGTCACTCCGAGCTACTGGCCACATTGGCTGGTTGAGTAGCGCTTTGCTATCCACCTTTTTTCTGTCTCTTTTGCTCAATGCGAGCCCTTCCTCTACTTTCTTCTACCTGGAAGTGCCTCTAATGCATTCCAAATAACCTACCTCCTTTTTACTGTTCCTGTTTCTACTGCCTTTTCATTTCTGTTAGTCACCGTGTGGTTGCGCGGGAGGTTTTCACAGACACCTGGACCTCGTCTCTGCGAATCTTTCGTGGGGTCAAGCGGTGCCGCTGTCAGTGCATGGGCACTGGCAGTGAAGGTATGTATGAGTGTGTGAATGTGTATATATCTGTATATCGTATATACCGTGTGGGTATCGGGTGATTGTTTCACCGATATCAATTATCGCCGGGTGCAGGAATGCACCCAAATGCCTTTGCCGGTCCCTCGTGCCGTTTCTTGTAAACGGGCCTGCTTCACAGGTTTCTCTTTTTAGAGGGTACGAGTCAATCCCATTTAAACGGCTCTACTGGAGCCACTCTAACTGTTATTTATTCATTGTCTTGGGTAATAACTAGGCCAAAACCTTTGTCTTTTTTATTATCTTCGATAATACCCTTAGTTTTAATATCGTTATCTTACCGACTACCGTTAGTAATAATTTTGGTTTAATTTCTTGTTATCTTACCGACTACCGTTAGTAATAATTTTGGTTTAATTTCTCGTTATCCTACCGACTACCGTTAGTAATAACTTCGAGTTATTTCGCGTTATCTTACCGGTTATCTTTAGTAATAACTTCTGTTTAATATCGCGTTACCTTACCTACTATCTCTAATAATCACTTTAGCTTAATATCGCGTTATCTTATCTAGTATCTCAAATAATAACTAAAGCTTAATACCGTTATCTTGTCTATTACCTTTGAGGATAACAACTTAAGCTTAATATCATTATCTTATCTACTATCTTTAACAACAATTTGAGATCTTGCCTTATCTTTTTATCGTCCTAACGTGTGGTATCTATGACCAGACGTGGGAATTATTTTTTCTTGATATTTAAGTGAAAAAGCTAACCCGATATAGAAATGTAATTTGTCAGGTTAGCATATAAGGATTTAGTAGGATGGTACTTTTGGTAAATTTGTTGATTCACAACTATGTCATGGACAAGTTTTAAATGTGCATCGTTAGGAAACCAAAGTACCAATAACAAAATTTGCTAGAGTACAAAGTGACGCACTCCATGAACATTTTTTAAATTTGGGCACTTCTTGCCAAAAGAAGAATAGTTTGATGCAACGCTCATGTGTGTTTGCACGTAAAAACTTTAATGTTAGTTTTAGTTTAGATAGTTTAGGCGACTTGTCGCACCCGTTTTAGTTTAAGTAGTGTTTCATGCCCCCCGACAAATTTGTGCTGTCGGTGATTAGTGTAGTCAAAGACTATGGGGCTACCTATTCCGTTTCCTGGTACTTCGGTAGACGTGTTATCGGTCAAAAAACCAGGTGGCGCCTTATATAAACATTTTGTAGGTTTTAAGTTAGGGTTTATGTAGGGTAGTTAGGATTTAGATTTTAAGCTGTTACTGTGCTAACAGACTTTTTCTTTTTTTTAGTTTTTTCTTTTGTGGTTTTGTCGCGATTGTTACGTGCCAAAGTGGCACTTAAACAGTGTTTTTAGGTTAAGTTTTGATGTACGGAAGTTTCGCGCCATAATTTCAAAAGACGCGGTGCGCGGGAATTTTAAATAGACTAGGCGTGTACTTCCGATACGTCAGAGTACATTTGCGCAGATGGCACGTCACTAGAGGGGTAGACGAATAACTTCGCGCGGATGTAAAAAAGACAAGAAGTGGGGACAAAGTGGTGAGAGGTTTTGGTGACGCTCTGAAACGTGGCCTTTTGCCTTTGTTCTTCGAGTGAAGTGGTCGCTTTGAAGGTATCGTATCGTAGTTTTACCTATGTAGATTTCCTTTGCTAATTATCTTTGTTGTCGCCCTTTACCTGTTTTTTCCTGTCTATTCCCTGCATAGGTAGGTGATTTGCAACCTTCGGCTGACCGGACTCCACGACCCGAGATGATGAGTCACCATCTTTGATTACTCCGAGATGGAGCCCTGAGGAACCTTGATAGAGGCCAACTTTGGTTCAACCCCGCAGACGTTCGGATTTCCGGGGTAAGTAATACCGTGTTTAATTTGTTCACGAATATGAACTTTTGCTTAAATTTTTATATTTCCGATTATGGTGCAATATAAATTATTGGTGACGTCATGGTAGTTGGCCGCGCCCAAATCTGTAAAAGGTTCGCGCTTCCGGCCGCCAGGGCGTTGCATTGCTTTCCTATTCATTGCGCTTGCGCGATGTATTTCATGAACTTTGGTAACTGTATTATCGGCTTTTAACTGTATTACCGACTTTTAAGAACTATCACCATATAAATGTATCACCAATAAAAGTGTAATAAGAAACCTTATACTAAACCGAACAAAGAAATGTAAGTTGAAGTGCATTTAGTGGTGTCAAGTTTGTTACAATTATTTAAAAAAATATTAATACCCTATTCCAAGATTTCTTTTCGATGATACATCACAATCCCAAATAATGAACACATTCCCTCTGTACATATGGATGCTCCATTGAAATAAAATTGTATACAATAAATACAAATTTCAGCTTTAAGCCAAAAAACTACATAGTATGTGTAAATTTCAATACTGTTATTTTGATTAGAATCAAAAACATCCAAGAGATGGATGAACGGGAGAGTGTTGCAACAACAATATGACTTCTGAACAATCGTTTTTGGTACAAAACTCTAAAAACGATCAAAAATTCGTTAAGCAAAACATACAAAACAGGCATAAATTATAGAAATTTGAAGTATTTTGACAATGAAACAAAAATTGAGATTTACTGAATCAATTTTATATCGGCTACCTAAATAATTTATGCAGTTGTTGATAGTAAAATATAAAAAAATTAATATAAACTAGTAGCATACTATTATTCATTAAAGTAATTATCATTTCACTCAACAACTTTTTCCCATTATGAAACCTTTTTCTTCCTACTGGTATTGAAGAAATCTAAGGTTGTAAATGAAAAAAAAATCGATGAACTGTGCATTTAATTTTTAAACGCTTAGTCTTATGCAATTAACAGAAGACAAGAACAGGTGGTAGTCATTGAGCAAAATGTCGTAAAAATAAGAAAAGTGCGACAATATTTCCCAAGAAGATTCTGAAATTTTTGATATGTCAGTCTATGGCATAAGATCTATTCAGAGTAAGGTGTAAGTAAGGGTTTAGTACATTTTTAAAAACTAATTACATTTTAATACATGAAAATGTAATTTTTAATTAATTAATTTTATTACGTTTGACAACACAGACATAAAATTTTTATTTATATGATATACACATCACTTTTCCTTAGTTTATTAAACGATAACTTGTGTCTTAACTAAATAATTAAGCAAATAAGTAACAAAACATTTTAGCACTTTGATATATAAAATATATTCTTATTTTTAATCTTAAAAGCAGACAAATATAGCCACACCATATTTTTTCGCCTTCCATATTTTCTTTAGTTGTAGTATAAAAAAAATACATATTTTTTGGCAATAGTTTATATTCTCATGAACATGATAGTAATAGAAGGTTATTTTATTGGAAAATGATGCATGTGGGAAAAATCTCACGCGTGTCAAATGAAGTCAAAATATTGTAGGGTCCAATACTGACTTAAATAGATCAAAGAAGTATTCTATGAATGTTAAATGAATAAAATATACCACAATTATTTTAGCTCCTGCATATACAAAAAACAACAGCACTAAACATTTTAACTGAAAAACATTGTGACAAGCAGTAAGCTTCCCCATATCAGCTGTACAAGTTTTTGTTACCTGTGTGTATATTAAAGGTATACTCATCGTATCATAGCTAAGTAAACGCCCACATTTTCCTCTAAGAGTGTTAAGCTCATCTATTATTGTTTTAACTGCAAAATCATCTCGTATTCTACCTTCTTTTCTTGCACGTGTAATTATACTAGATGCCCAAACGATTGGTAACCTTTTAAAACAAAAAAGAGCACTGTATATTATAATTATAATGCTATAATATAATACACATTTATAAAGGTAAACCAAGGAAACAGAAGCACAAGCTAACAGTAATTTCATCAAACAAATCTATAATTTCAAATTTATAAAAAAAATCAAACAGTTGTAGATACAAAAATGTTAATAATTATTCGAAAATCATTAAGATAATATTGCAATGCTCTTCACATGGAAGCATGCAATAATAAAAGGTAACTACACAGCACAGGTTCACATACACTTTTCCTTTCATACCTAATAGATAGCACACATGTACAAATATACACATGCACCGGCCTGCATGCATGCACATTTGTCACTCATATCCACATCTACATCCATGCCCATGCCAACACATGTGTGTATGCATATAACATACTGTATATGCACCCACTATCCAACCAATACAAATATATGGACGTGCATTTTCATGCACATCCATGTAAGCATGTATGCACAAACAATACAAAAGTATACTCAAGTATACATATATACATCCATGTACCATACATACATATGCAAGTGCACAGATGCTCCCTCTACATGCATGCATACACCATCCCATGCACACCTATGCTGCCAACATGCACACATGGAACGACTTCAGGCAGCACACTGCCATATAATATCCATAACTTATTTATTTGAAATTAAACATTTGTAGGGTGAGTGCGTTACATTAGCTATAAAATTAAATGGGAAAAAAATGTAGTAAAGTTGAATGGACAAATTAAATATGGACACACCTTGTATGATAGATTTCGCAAATATTTAATCTTAATTAATTATGAGATTTCAAATTTTGTTTCTATAAAAATAATTCGGATAATTAGGTATAACAATTAATGAATAATTTTGCCTGGCATGGGGAAAGTAATACGAGCATAGGGAACAAAAATCAATATAAATTGTCGATTATTTTGCAAAAAGAAAGATGCGTGTTTCTGATGATCTGCAAGAACAGTGAAACCGATTATGGGATTTTCTTTTTGCAAAATGATCAACAATTTATATTGATTTTCGTTCCCTATGCTCGCATTACTTTCCCCATGCTAGGCAAAATTATTCATTAATATTTAATTGGAAACGCATTGGTTTCCGTCAACCAACTTCCTCGTTTAGCACTGGGTGCAGTATCTTCTTAGAAGGTCCGTCGGTGTTAAGTAGATAACAGGTCATTTGTTTATTTCAATTAGGTATAACATTGTTTCTTTTAAATACATTATATCGTAGAAAATTTCAGGATAATGATTTATTATAAAACCGCAAAGCAGACATCAGAATGCGACTAGACACTGTGTATAGTTTTCATATATAATTACATTGTATTGCAAAAAGACAACAAACTGTGTATTAGGTGTAGATTGAAATTATACATTGTATTAACCGGATGCTGACCATAATCAACATGCATAATAGTGGTAGAAAATAACAATACTAAAACCCGATGGGACAGAAATTAATTATTCGTGTAGTGCAAATTCAAAAAACATAAAAAATGTAGTCATTCAAAGTAGTAAAAGCGGATGGGGTCGCGTAGATGGGTGTGATAGAAGTACAATTAAAAGTAAAGTTGAAAGTACACAGCTCTAAAAAGAATTTGATTGCATTCCCACGGGGAAATGTGATGATCGATACGAAAACGAAATATTACGGCAGATGCAGGGTAGGTTCACATATATGCAGGGTACGGATATAATGTCATGTTGACCGTTTAGAAAAAGAGGTTAGAACCTGGACAGTTCACTTCTCTTTTAAATTGAAATTTTGTGGCGTGTTAGGGCAAAGGAGTTTCTGTTGGTGGATAATCTACGACATGGTTGCAAGGAAACATTGAAGTTGGTGAAATAAAACTGTGAGTAATTATGAGCTTTTATGTTTAGAATTATTAAGTATACATTTGTAAACTGAAAATGTCTATTGTTTGTATTTACGTAATAAGAAATTAATCAAGGGAAAATAATTGTGTATATTGATTTTAAAATTAAATTTTTACTGGTAAAACTTAGTAGCAGTTATAGTACGGAACTTTATTATTTGGAATGGACAATGCAAGAATATAATAAAAAACTGGTATTTAACCATTTTCTATGTTGATAATGAACGACATTTCCAGAAATTGAGATTTATAACTATCATGTAATTAATATTCAAAAAAGGAAAATTTGGAGTGACGATGGCTTTGTTAATGTATTGCATTTAAGGTTTCTCAGGATTTCTTTCTTTTAGCAATACCTGGTCAGATAAGGTTAGGAAACTAAGCTTCTTACTATTATTTTATGTTAATAAAGATTAAGTTTAGATTGAATTTCATATGAATTTATTTAAAAAATAGATAAACAGACATTTGTAAAGGTATCCAGCTACACCAGTGATGGTATTTTATTTTGAGAAATTTCTTTAATTATGACAACACATAGTTTCGAGAAAGGTAAATATAAGATTATAAAATTTAGAAAACTGAAGCAAGGGATCCTTATATTGTTATGGTCAATATATAGAACACAATATTCTCGCTCATTTAATATACATTCACAAATCGCTCCCCATTAAGCAAACATAAGTTATCTGAATGCAGCATACATCATAGGGTTCAAAAGTTAGAATCCGGAATCTGCTAAGATTTCAATGGCCCGCTACGATTGAACTCAAAACTTTTTAAGTCTTAGAGAACCATAACGCTTCTACTCCACCCATTGTTGTTTTGTTTCTGGATCATAAAAATGAACCCGTATTTCATCCATAGTCACAAAATGGTTTAACAAATCTAGGTATTCTTCATAACGGGCACAGACCGGGATGCTTCCACTCGTGCTCATTTGTGTTCAGCGTTCAAGCATTTAAGAAATCATTTCACAGAAATTTTTTTCATAACTAAATCGACATGAACTATATGATGAATGAGTCCATATGAATTCTTTAGTGCCCCATTCATTCCAATTTGACTGTTTGATAATGTCAATACTTTGAGAGTGGACATTAAAATCGATCCTCCTGGTCACTTCCCATCTCCAACGAAGTTTCCTCTTTTGAATGATGCAATCCATTCTGGCGCATATGATGATTCTCCTTACCACTTAACCCCTTCAAATACAGGTATTTGACGATGGTTCAATAGTCTAGTTAATCGATTTTCACATTTGTATTTGAAATGCTTTCTTTAAAAGTTTACTATGCAGCAATCCTTCAACTTTTTGAAGCAAAATTTTGTTGTTCTTAAGGGAAATGTAAAATATGTGGATCTTAGGCATACGACAATAAAATATACTCGCAAATTCATGGAACTACCATGGGATCACCCTTATCAGCTACAATAGCTAACTTGGTTATGAAGGAGCTCGAGAACACTATTATAACATCACTATCGTTTCCAACACATCTTTACAACAAAAGATGTGTTGATGATATATTACTATGTATACCACAAACGAAAATTATTGAAACTGTCAACAAATTTAATGAACTCCACCCAAAGGTGTAATTTACAGAAGAACAAGAAATGAATATTCCATGCAGTATCGAGATATATACATTCAAAAAAATAGTAACGGAAGCATTGACATCAACTGGTATAATAAAAAAACTTTTAACTGCAAATTATTGTAAGATATATAAACTACAATTCTAATACACCACTCAACTACAAAATAAAAATGATTAAAAACTTAGTAAACAGAGCAATGAAATTCATAAATCGCAGCAATAGATCAAATAAAACTCAAAATAATAAAAAACATATTACAACAAAATGGAGATCACCAAAAGTTTTAATTTCATCATGAAGGAATGCATACACCTATTATATAATAAACCAACAACAAATAAACACAAGAATAAAAGAGAACAGACAATAAACTACATCAGCATAAAATACTATAAAAGATTATCGCAAAAATCCAAAATTGACTAAAACGTTACAACATAAAAATAGTACACAAATACAATAATAGCAACAACCATCAATTCACAAAATATAAACAATTAACACCAATAAAAAATAAAACTCGCTGTGTATACCAAATCAATTGTACAGGATGCAACAGCTCATGCACGAGTAACATAAAACAATATTCTATACGTATAAAATAATTGCGGTGTAAATTTCGATAGCTAACTAGGAGAGAAAAAGTGGACTGTATAAATTTTAATAGACAGTGTAACAAACAACAAATAATTAAATGTTCTTACTCAGTTAATCAAAGCAAAGCGTTTACTATAAAGCACTCACCTTGTTAATTATGCGGCCGTGCAGATGAAAAACGATGAAACAAATACGACTCTTCCTTTGGCGGATGAAGCGAAGCACATTTATAACGATAGCGGTATAGCAAAGCGGTTCATCTAATTTATTCTATGCAGAACGTGTAAAAGCGATACCGTGTTCTAAAAAGACAAGCGGTTCATGTACAATCGCGATGCGAACAGTTTGAATGACAAATCGATTCTCTGTAGCAAAGCGGTGTATTCCAAATGACGAAACGATTCTCTACTAGCTTCGTGGATTTTCCAATCACTACACTGTTCAGACATGCGAAATAACAACGTTCACCACTCACGACACTGTTGGCATGTGCTTCAGTAAACCAAGGAAATTCCACTCTAATAAATTTAAATATACCGCGGCGAATTTAAAAATAATCAACAAACTCGATGTATTAATAAATTGGCAGTAAAATTTACAATATAAACGGAACAATACAAATTCACAAAAGAAATACAGTTCTTGCTAACCATGCATTAAATGAAATGCAGTTTTGATTTTAAAAAAGCCAGCATAATTGAAACGGAAGAAAAACTACTTGATATCATTCAGAGCCAACGACAAACTAATAGAATCAATCATAAAACAAACCATAAACATCTACTAAAATTTGATACAGAATAAATAACATACAATAAGCAGCGCTAGTCCTCTAAATCATTTACACACCTATGATTTATAACATTATTAATAAAATACATATTAAAATCAAATAAATGGGACTAAAAAAAATTTAAAACATTTTTTTTGCCAACTGTAAATTAATGTAATACTAACATAAATATAAAACTGGAATAATTTCAAGGCACCAAAAATCAAAGGTCCAGTCCGACTACTTTTAAGATTTGTGATTTTTTTATGCAAAAGACTATCAAAATATTCAAATTCGCATTTAGTGTTTATTAATTTCATTGTGAGAAGTGGCAACTTTAAGGTTTAATTAATTCATGATTTCACTTAGGAAATTTATTTATATAACAAAGGGCAGTTGACACGTATTTTTGATAAAGGGTACATTTTTTAAAAAGTAAGTACGGTTGTGAGAGTATTCAATGCTGAAAATTCAACGTAATTTTATTCTGGGTGTATGTTAGAACTTTGGTAATTTTTATATTTTTATGTATTTTACTGTGCAAATTTTCATTTTTCTCTATACAGGGTGAAAGATACCGTTCGTGCAAAAATGCTCTGGGCGATAGTACACCTAATTTGCAACAAAAATTGTTAATATGGCTCTCATTCTATCTCGCTTTGTTTAGGAGATATGATTGTGTTTAGATTTTCTTAATAACTCGACTTCTTGCAGTAAAAGTCAAATTTCTTGGCTTCTATTGCAAATAAATAGAAAAACTATCACATTTTCATAAACTACATTAAATTTCCTATATAAAGCAACCATCTAATTTTTTTTTAATTTTAAAAGAAACATTTATTATAAAAGATTTTAAGAAAACCAATTAAAAAAGGAAATTTTTTTAACAAAATTTAAAGTAATATTACAACGAAAATATTCTATATACAAATGAGCAAATGTTAGAAAAACAAGTTTCTTTTTCCATAAGGTTTCCAACAATGAGAAACACTTTGTATTTGATTTTTAATTTATATTAAATTATTACCCCATAATATCGAAAAAACGTTCGATCATAAGATAATAAAGGCAGTGGGCAAATATATATTCGGCAATATCGTAGCAATATATATACATATTGGGTAAGCACACGGCAAATTGATTAATACTAAGGTATTATAGCTAATAACTTAGACTTTTATGCAAAGCCCAAATGATCATTTCAAATCGAGCAAGTAGATGGAAAATATAAGGTTCCAAACAGAATTCGAACCTGTATTTTAGGCTTTCGCGGCCCATGCGTTTTCCAATTACGCCACCGAGACAGGTGACGATAATTGGAAAATTATACAAATCTAAATCATGTACATAACCAGATATCAACTTAACTTTCAATTACGTTTGGCATTTTTGTCAATCATTTCTAACTGTGTCAAGTTTTTGACTTATGTGAGGTATAGATAGGAAGCGATGCTCAAAATTATGGCTGTAAGCCAACTACTCAATATACATATTGGGTAATTGCACAAAGAAAGTTGATAAATACTAACGTATTACAGTAAGATGAAATAATAACTTAGACTTTTATGCAAAGCCTAAAGATCATTTCAATTCGAGCTAGTAATTGAAAGATTGAATATTGGTATGTTTGTGTGATATATATTTCTGTGAAATGCAAATGTTAAAATTGATTAGATTCTTTCATTGGCTAATTTATTTCAAGTTTCCGCATGTAAATAGCAAAAAACAACAATTTTTAATGCATTGCGAATCATTAGGATAGAATTTAATTCAAAGTCAAAAACTCAAAAGCTTTTCAGATTCTTTTAGCATAAAAATCAATAATTCTAAGGTTATAATCATGGAAGTTGAAATATTAATTTTCATTAATTAACAGGTTTAATAAATGTAAATATCCTTAGTGTGCATATTTAATCATAGTTTATAAAGTGTAAATATAATTGGTAAAACGTTGGTATTTGTATAACTTTCAAAAGCTTAATTATAACAAAAGAGAATAAGTGGCCGTTACGATGTTTGTTAAACAGTGTACAGAAGAAGATATTTTCCTAGTATTATTTATAAAAGGAGTGAAGGTGTTTTGAGAGAAACAGGACAGAGATATCATGTGTTAGTGTTGGGTTGACTTGGGGAGAAAGCAGTAAGACAAAGAAGGAATAGATTTAATATGTACGAGTGAGATGCCGCATGTTTCTATAAACATCATTTTAACATTGTAATGTTTTAGTGGGGAATAAGGCAGATAGGTTATATGTACAAGCTGCTAAAGATAAACAGAGAAGGAGTATTAGATAGGATATATGTGTAAATAAAACAAAATTATTTGAATATTGCTTGGAGAGGGCTATTGCGTCAAGGACAGGAGCAAGTTGAAAATAAAGTAAGGGATAGAAGATTGTGTGTGTTGGATAAAAAGAGACAGATAGTTCCGTGAATATATATATATATTATTGACATTATATATATATATATATATATATTATGTGGGATGCGAATTATAATAGACGTTCTTGATTGGTGGATAATAATAAAATTTCATTTATGTTATTCTTTAAGTTTAACCGGTGTGATTATCGTTTAAATTAAATATTTAAATATTTAAATATATTAAATTTAAATATGTTGTATACACATTAGAACAGATAGCGGTTGAAAGCAGAGTTCTGTTTTCCGGCTTTTCCGAAATCAGTTGGAGTTTAGACGTTGAGAATTGCAGTAGACGATTAGACGTTGTTAATGCAATAGATGCGAGACGAAGTACAGCCGGGTACATCAGCGAATTAGATGTTAGATGCGGTAATAAATAATGACGAGGAAAGATGTGCCTCAATTATATATATATATATATATATATATATATATATATATATGAAGTAAGATGTATCTGTAGACAAACTCTTATGAAAATAATAAAAGCCATTGACAAATACAAATCGGGCTGGTAGTTATATAGCCATTAACAAAACATTAGCTTTATTACTTCATAGGGAGGAAACATCCACTAAACGGCTTGTTAGCCTCATCAGAGTGGAATAGTTCCCAAGAACCCTATGAAGTAATCGAAGCTATTATAATGATATAATTTCAAAACAATCACTGTACTATGGCAAAAGTAAATAAAACCGCCATCAGGTGATAAAACACCAACACTACTAAAGTGTGGAAGTACAGAATTGAACCGAAACTACATAATAAATTTTATAAATGACTATAAAAGTACATCTGGCCTTTGAGATTTGCGGAATGTTACAGCAAAATTTATTTGCATACGTAACAAACCTTCTCGTGGCGACACCCGGGTTCATGCCCCAAGAGCAATTCAAATTTTGTTTGTTATATATATATATATATATATATATATATATATATCAATAAGAGAAATAAGCACCATATTGGTCTTTTGGGGTATAATTCTAGTTCATAATAAAAGCTAGAACTTTATTTGAATACATTCGGAATAAAACTATTTTTTATATTATTCAAACGGATGGATGTTTTACTGGTGTTATTAGTTTCATTTATTTCACTGAAAAGTGCATTGTTTTATCCCAAATCACTTCATATATGAAGTCACGTAATTGTTCATTATTCCATTCAATAAAAATTAACATTTGCAGTGATAAGCCCAGATAAAAAATTAATTTCCTATTTATGAAGAAGCATTTGGACAGAGTAGTAATTGTGTTAGAAATACTACTTGTATTATCATTAGTTAAAATAAGCTGGGAACAGCTTACAAGTTTTGTTATCTTTTAACAGTTGTTAATTATATTTCATGAAAGAAGCAGCAATTGAACAATGCTCCTTTTATATCATATTTAAGATACATTTTGAACAGTACAAGTAATTCATTTCAAGTAATTACACAAACTGTTCTGGTTTTTCAAGAGCTACAACCATCAAACATCTCAACCAAATTAGAATGGTGGGATTTTACGTTTGGTAAATAAAGTCCATGTTGCATTATGGGGAGCACTAAAACAATCAATACTTTGTTGTGAAGTGAAAATATTATTATTGGTGTGCGGGCTACATGATTTCTAGCAAGTCTTAATACTTTTATAGAATACAAAATTTCCTGAACAATGTTATTGTTTTCAATCTAGATGATAAGTTATAAATACAAGAGTAATTTTAAAACGGAGGATTCCTGATAGTCTATTGACAAACTATTTTGGAATAAAATGGTGATTAATAAAATAAAAATTAGTAATTGTTATAAAGTGTATGCAGTTAGTCGATTTTGGCCGATTCGATTCAATTCAATTTCCTGGTTAGTTTTCTCGACGTGACGTTAGTGAAATTTGTATTCTAGTTAAAACAATCTCGATGCTAAGCAAGTTTGATAGTAATTCACATGAGGAATTCCTTATTGATGGAGCATTAATAGTTGAAGTATATGCTATTTTGGGAAAGCTGATAGATCGTAAGTTATTTCAAGGCATCTGTAAATAAAGGTTAGTATAGTTTTTAAGATTTGTGATTTTTATGTCTTTATGACAATAATTTGTGTAGTGTTTTGTAATTTGATAATTTTATTCAAAGCGGTAGTAACTTTTTGGTTTAATTAATTTAAAATCTTATGACCTTCACGTTGGAAATTTATTATTTGTACAACAAAGGGCAATTTACACATATTGTGGAGAAAATGAATATTTTAAAAGAGCAAAAACTATGGTGTGAGCGTACTCAGAACATTGTAAATACAAAGTAATATTATTTTTGGTGTAAGTTGAAACTTTGACTTTATTTTTTTGTGATTTTCGAATATAAAAATTTTCATTTTTCTTTATCTTATTATATTATATGTGAATATTTGTACTTTAAAATATTAGCAAAGGTTAAATACATCAATCTATTAGAGTTGGAATGACCTTTTACTGTTCTTCTAACTGAGATAGTAGTAAAAGGAATTCTTGAAATTAGATTTAAGATTCTGTGCCTGTTCAGTTGAGAAGCAAGATATATAACTTTACAGCATAAATTTGTAACCCATCTCATGAGGCTTCAATATGACAGCAGTATATAGCCTATTTTTCCAACTATGGATTATTTAATTGCCATAATGAGCAATATTGGGCACAGCAAATCCAACACATAGTAGTTTCACGCCGAAATCAAATTAAATTTGGTTTTCATGTGTTTTGTGGTAATTGGAAAACCGAACTAGATTTAAAATTAAAAATTATTATTTTTACAACATTTTTTACTTAAACAAATATTGTGATACATAGTTGAAAATAGAAAAAAATGTTATGTAGCCATGTAAAAATCCAATATGGCATCCATTCAAAATATGAACATTACTACCAATATCTCGATAACCACCATCTTGAACTTAATTTGAATATCACTTTTAAGTGTACACAATTGAACTAAAGAACTTTTATAGAAAACATTGTTTCGTATCTTTTCTTATAACCAAAAATATTCGACATCAACGAAATTGGCAATTTTCAGTTTTCTTTTAAATAATTTCTAAACTGTATGGAATTTTGAATTTTTCTAAACAAAATTTAAATAAGTAATTCAAAGGACACATTTGTCCATTTTAGATCTTTATCATTAATAATAAGAAAGAAGCCCATGATATCCTACTCAATATGAAACACGTTGTATATTTATGTTTGCGTAAACTTACTCGTAGGCTGGAGTTTATTTATTGAACGTTTCTCTCACATTTACCTATTTATAGTCAGTGTGATTGTTTTAGTATTGGGATTTTAATTTTGTTTTATGCTCTAAATAATACTTTTTCACAATAGTTATTCTATTTCTAGTGGTTAGTAAGCTTGAAAATGGTAACAAAACTATAGTTTGAGAAATTCATAATGAAAATTCAAAATAGAGATTAGATCATTAGGTTCATATGAAGGAAAGTTGATCATCTAATATAAATAAATATCAACTGTAAATTAGTCACAATAAATATTTCTTAATTTGAGTTACTATGAGAAATAATTAAAATAAGCAAAAATAATAGTATTTAACAAAGCAGTTAATTGCAAATATAAACAGCTACAGCCAAAATGAAAAACCGATGATTATGGTTAATAAAACTTAACGATGCACTTGATGTGATTTAATAACCACCACCGTTTATTACTTATGCAATTAAACATACTAACCAATGTTTCGAGTACATAGGAAATTTGCTATTTAAATCATCCATAATTTCTTTCTCACTTGGCTGAAGTAAGCCAGCTTCAACCAAATGAGATAACGTTGGAAACCGTTTCTTAACTCTTGGTGAAATCATGGTGAACATCATTGTGACACACAGGCAGACGTATCTCATTATTGTTCTTCTCATTACTCTACCTCTTTCATCCTGCACAAAATACAATATATTAAACGAATGAACATAAGGAAGCAATTGAAAAAAAATCAGTACAATAGATGGTTAAGAAATTTGAAAGCAATTCTCATGTAGATTGCACTATATATTTTTTCCATATATACAGTTTCTTTTCACAACAACATTTTAGATCACTGTTATGATTTATAACAAGGAAGATTTTGTAAACACATTTCCTTCAAGTGACGACAAAATTAAATAATATCCACGCAATCACCTTCTAGACGGCACTGTATTATATTCTTTTTTATAAACTATGCATTCGTAATTGTTACATGTCTTAGTTTATATTTATTTAAAGATATTTCTGAATTCATGGAGGAACATTAGGTTATAAGGTTAATGTAATGATGAGATCAATCAAGTAATTGAGTAAATAATACATAGACGAAAGACTAATCAACAATAAAAGGCTACAGCAGTATATGAAATTAATTAGCATATACATATACTTGTGATACAGTACAAAAACAAGTGAATATAAATACCTTTAAGCCTGTGTCGCTTGGGGCAACTTTGCACATCACAACACACGAATTAATTTTTCGATATCAGGAGCATGCTCGAACCTTCTGTGATGGTGTCCTTCGTAGAAATCTTGTTCTTCATTATTGCTGCCAAACACACGAACGAAATAAGATATGTTCGCACACACGATGTGTGGCAGCATTCACAAGCTGCTGTAACACCAACTAACCACACTACCAATGTTATTATATGCCACAATTAAAAATATTCTGTGATAACAGAATGCAGAATTTCAACATAGTCTCAAATATTTCTTTGTGTTCCATTGTAGTAAAGTTGATCGCTTACCCAATGGATTATTGACAATTGTCTGCAAAACCATGTTGATCGATTTTGACAATATAACACGGTTTCCTAACACAAAAAAAAATATACACTGTTAGCCGCAGGAGTAACCGTATTTTACCGCGACTAGACTCTGGTCGGTGAGGGGGAGTGGAAATTTGCACCAAGATACAAGAGTCTTGGAGAGCGTCACCTAAATCGGAACTGTACGCCTCCCGTGAAATCAATCTAGGAAATTTCTCATGCAATCTGTAGATGCTTAACGGACATAAAACTCAATAACAAGGAAATACAAATAACATATAATCGTTTACTGATACAGTTATGGTTTCTAATATTCATAGGATTGAACATAAACATCAACTTTACAACACAACTAGGGTTAAATTCAAGCGCTTGGGTTAATGAAACCAACTTACTTTTCAGTATGTAACTTACACTTATAAGAAATTAAATAGCTGCAGGATATTTTCCTTATGTTCACTTTGTATAAATTTAAAATCAGTTGAACACTGCTCGCGGTGGTACCAACGCTTGCAGATAAAAACGTCTATTCAATGAATGTGTACAATAATTCGTTGGTTAAATTAATTCCGACGCACAACTATTACAAAATTGATATTAAAATAAATTACAATATCAGTTATAATGTGGGATGGCTCTATAATATTATCTGCAGGTGGCAATGCTAGCATGAATACCAGATTAGCGGCACGTACAATCAAAATATAATATGGAAAGATCTTACCAGAACAGGTCCTGAGTGCCAATATCGTATCTTGAAGGTACGTCTGAGTTTGCTTCAATAAAATACGTACATAATGTCCCAGACTGAAATAACAAGCACCTTGAATTTAATACTAACAGTATCTTCAACACATAACGGTATCACACCACAAGACTGCGAACTACAAGACTGTAAAACTGCAAACGACAAAACTACAAACTGCAAACTACAGCCCTAAAGTGTTGTAATTAGATGTGAACACGCCTACTATTTACTTTACCATTTTGCGGTTCCTTTTCAAAACGGGCTTAAATCATAAGAACAAAACTCGATGTTATCAACAGGTTTTCAAATGTGTGTCGTACAAAGATAACAAATGTATAAAGTTAACGTGTATAAAAATTATAAATAACCTTACCTCGAACTTCTATAAAATTCTCAAAAGAGCAGAGCAAATATAAAATTTCCACTAATAATTCGCTCTTAAATAACGGATCATCAATTTCCCAATTAAAGTAATAAGGGCGGGACTACAAATTAGTTCACAATAAGATGCACGTTTACAAGCATCAAGGATCAAATTAAGAATAGCATAAATAATCACGACTCCTATTGAAGTAATAAGAAGTAAATACTCCCTGTATGTTTGTTGTGGTTTGTTTAGCATTCTTCTTAATCTTCTTTGGGAATGAAACCACTCATAGTTTTTAAAATCTATTTTATTTACGTTTCGATCCATGACCTAGGATCGTTGTCAAAATAATAAAAACTTCAAGTTTGACGTTTATGACATAAATTGAAGGTAACTTTGATTTATTGATGTTTGAAATATTTGGTTTGAGTACACTAAGCAAAAATTTTTAAAGTTTAAAAGAATGATTGCCTTCAATTTGTGTTGCGACCTGGGATCGACTTTCCTATGGTAGCCAATACGCTTAACGTTAAATCAGCTGATTAATTTTTATTGGTGAATTTTATATAAATTCAATAACTTGGGAAACATTTGTTAACATGTTTCTATTTATACAATTGAGAGATTTCTGATTTTATGTCTTATTTTACCGAGATTCAGTGAAGGGGGTTAAGCAACCTGTGGCTAACAAGATCCCCCAATATTTATAATTTGCCGAAATAATGGTTTTCTAGTTAATATGCTTATTTTTATGTAATTAGTTATTTTATGTATAAATAGAAATCATGTATGTAGGCTGTATTTCATGTTAATATCGCAAGGAAAACCCAGGAAAAACTTGCAATGCTACCTAGATATTGTGGGCATTTGATCTTCATTTGTTATTTCTTTTGTTATTTCTTTTAGTAATGGAATCCATTGTTTACTGAAAGTCACGGATTCGTTTGCAACGCAGTTATTTTTATGTAGGGTTATATAGGCAGCTTCTTTGATTTTGCGTTTTTGTTGATTTTCTTCTTTGTCGATAATTTTTGCATCTTCCCATTTTATTTTATGACTGGAGTCCCATGCATGTTGGCAAATCATGGATTTGCTTAATTTGATTAATTTGCTTAACCCCCTTCACTGAATCTCGGTAAAATAAGACATAAAATCAGAAATCTCTCAATTGTATAAATAGAAACATGTTAAAAAATGTTTCCCAAGTTATTGAATTTATATAAAATTCACCAATAAAAACTAATCAACTGATTTCACGTTAAGCGTATTGGCTACCATAGGAAAGTCGATCCCAGGTCGCAACACAAATTGAAGGCAATCATTCTTTTAAACTTTAAAAATTTTTGCTTAGTGTACTCAAACCAAATATTTCAAACATCAATAAATCAAAGTTACCTTCAATTTATGTCATAGACGTCAAACTTGAAGTTTTTATTATTTTGACAACGATCCTAGGTCATGGATCGAAACGTAAATAAAATAGATTTTAAAAACTATGAGTGGTTTCATTCCCAATTTACACATTTTTATGTACCACCTATCTTGGATATCGGTAAAGTGAGGTTTGGGGGATGCCGTATTAGCCTCAATTTGGTTAAGAATAAGGACCGCACAGGATAAAGCATCGGGGACAACGTTGTCCTTTCCTCGGCAATGTATTATATTAAAGTCGTATTGTTGCAGTTGAACGCTCCAGCGTGCTAAACGACCTGCAGGATCTTTTAAATTATCGAGCCATAATAAGGCAAAGTGATCGGTCACAGCTGTAAATTTACTACCTTCCATGGCGCTAAATAGATTTAATCTTGTCGCTTAATTCGCTCTTAGTAATGGCTTGTTGTTCATCTGTGTCAAAAATGCATTGAAGCCTACCAGAAACATGTAAAAGTCAGGAGAGAATACGCTTATTTTCATTGGCACTATTCATGCTATCATAGTTATCTATGTCACGCTCAAGATCGTTTACATTTGTGGTACAAATAATGAGTTCTTTCTCTACTAAAAATCCTAGTGAAGAAGTAGAGACAAATTCGCAAGTTGTATCCGATTTTAATAAATCCTTAAGCAGTTTCAGCTTTGTTTCAACCGTTGCTTTTTGCAACTTTAAGCTTCTTATAGCTACTTCGTAACTAAGTTCATCCCCTAACAAGCGATAACAATCCATCGTAATATAAAATTATTACAAAACAAAAAAAATCGATTTGTCAAAATTATTTTTTTCCTAATAAATAATCTTTACAATAAAAGGCTTAGGCGCGCCTAATTTCACGCGTATATCCTGAAGTATAATTAGGAAACACAAGCAACACGTTGGGCGCCACAATAACACGGTTTCTTAACACAAAAAAACACACACCGTAAGCCGCAGAAGTAACCGTATTTTATCACGACTAGACTCTGGTCGGTGAGGGGGGTGGGAATTTGCACCAAGATAACAAATGCACGTTTACAAGCATCAAGGATCAAATTAAGAATAGCACAAATAATCACGACTCGTATTGAAGCAATAAGAAGTAGTTTTATGCACGCTATCAACATACAAGAATTAAAACTTGAATTTATGAACGAAACTTGATAAACTACAATAGGGAAATAAACCATAGGCGTCGTATTTGGGAACGAAGTATCTCTAAAAATTGGGAAACGCGTTACGTAAAATTGAACCGTAACAAATATCGAAGGCTTTCGCGGGTGGAGTTGTGATTAGTAATACGTGTTTCGAGGTTGGACCATTCAATATTCAATTCTAATGAAGTTGACATTTCACTCACTTTCATAACGGGCATAAGTAGAACAACACTTGAATAACCATTTCATAAAGTGCAACTAATACATAAGATGGATTACTGCCTGTCACAAAGTAGTGGTATTAAAGAAGGTTGCTTCTAGACAAGCAGATTCGCTTGTCCGATCAAGTTAAAAAGACATTTTGTAACATTTGGGCATTGTGAGAAATAAAAATCAGATGAGAAAAGGAGAAAGTAATTTAAAACAGACAACCAATTATTGAAGAACCCTGTGTAATTTTGATTTCAGTATAGTAGTGTCTAACAAGCTATTGCAATACATAGTTCTATAAAAATCATAAATCTAAAAATCACAAAAGCATCAGTTTATTTTTTGTACACGAATTTGAAATAAAACTTCAATTCATTAATTATTTTAAGTCACCAAAAACGAAAACAAAGTTCCAATATTCCATCTAATAATACATTTACATGACATGATTTCAGATAGATACCATGTATACAAGACGCAATAAAAATCAAGTTTTACAAAGTAACACACAACTGAAAACCCTACATTGATGAAATTCACAGAGATTAAACTACAAATCAGACATTGTATTCATTTAGGAATTCCTTTATATCACAGATATGCGGGATCAACACACATTAACCATAACAGCAGACTTCTTACACATGTTAGGTATATATCAATAGTCTACCCCTCTGAGGCAGAAAAAGTTGGGATAATGACATCGCCAGACAGTTACTTAAACAAAAGAATTCAATTCATTCCAAGCCATCAGCACAAACAGATGTGGGGTTAAAAAATGAGTAAAGGTTAAGGTTTGTTGTAAACACCCTACTAATTATGCAATAGTAAATGAGGGTCCACGTAATTGAGCACGCATTTTGGACATAACTTACAAACAAATTGAGCTTCTCAGCAGAATATTTTAGAATTCCCGACCCGTAAGGATGAAATAATCCCTTGGTTAAATGTAATTCAAAACGGTAAGGTAAAATTGTTAGAAAAATAGATGTGTAATTGAAACTGTATTTGTGGCTATCATTTATAAAGTACTTCTCCAGTGTATAGCACTACATTTTTTAGGAATATGAGGTTCGGACATTAGTAATTTAACAATAAGCAATTAAGATATTTAACCATAAAGGCTAGATGCGTTAAAAATGAACTGATAATGAAATTAACCAATTTTTGTCTAATGTATATTCTGTTATTGGAATATTTGTAGGTAATTAACCCGATTATTACGGAAGTACATGTCAAAATTTGTTTTAGACCTATTTGTTTACAGAAATGTTTAAATAATGTTTTTGCAGAATAGATTTAAGTCAGGCGAGTGCAAAGTAGTTTTATTTGTTAAAACAAACAGGCGATCTTGTGTAAGAAAATCGATTTCACCAAAAGCATTAACAATCGCCTAGTTTACACTTAAGCCAGAGGAATTCCTATTACCCTAGACAACGTTTGGGTCCTTTAAACTTGACGAATTGAAAACCTAACAGGGTAAGTGCTAGTAATAACGTAGCTTGAAATCGCACTTAAGTGAAATTTCAAACATTACTCAATTTTATTCGGTTTTCTGCAATTTATTACTATAGGAACCCACTTCCACGCCACTGTAGTTGGCCAGTGCATCGTTATTTGGTTACGATATTCCCGCCTCATTTGAGCACTTACAAATTAAAAAACTTAATGCTTCAAACAACTGTAACAGCCTGTTTCGCAAAGTACATAACTAACTTTGCAATATGTAAAAATAGTATTATATATAGCTTAGTGACTTCAAAAATATTTAAGGTATTTTTAGTACAATTACATAAAGGTCAACCCTCAAACTACCTAGTCTTCAGAATAGAGGGTTTGACATTCCTGTCTGTTGCTATCCTTTTAAAAATCTTGAAACCTGCTTGAGGGTGGCACCAGATGTATCTAACTGCATTCCATGGAATTAGGGTTCAGCCTTTAAAATCTTCTTGGTATTTAAGAAGTGAATAACTTGTATGTGGCTACCTACATTTGGGAGATTACTATTTTACGGTGAGCGGTTCGTATTTTGCATTGCAAGCAGGTAGAATTGTCATTATGGTGTTTGATAATTTATTTAGAGGATCTATTAAATGTATTTGTTTATAGTTTTGTATTCTGAGATTCGCATGTTTGATAGCTGTGCAATGGTTGTTAGATAAACATTTTTAGCAAGTAGATAACTGCTACTGGGGTTTACATAACTGTGATTTACTTTCTGATTGTTTTCCATTATTTGTGACAATGGAAATTGAAAAATTGTCAAATAAACGTAACATGTTAATGCGCAAAGCACAAGCCTTATTAAAATGTGCTCAAGCAGCTCTTATTGATCCTGACAATAATTTTGTTGCCTTTGATGTTCGTTTTATCGATTTATCAAACATAGTAGATAAATTTGAACAAGTTCATTACGAAATGGTTGCTTGTGTAGAGGTTGCTGATTTAGATCAACAACAGGTGATCCAAGATAGTTTTGATGAAATTCAATATTCAATCAAAATTGTGCACCGAGAATTAGCAGCTAAGAGGTCGCAGCCTTATACTCGTTCTAGTATTGAAACACAACACTCGTGTGCCCCTAATAAAGTTAAGTTGCCAAGAATTGTAATCTCCACCTACGATGGTAATTATAAAAATTGGAGCTCTTTCTACGATTTGTTCCGTACACTAATTCATGAAAATGAAACTTTATCTAATATTAAACGATTTCAATATTTAACCTCATCATTGGTTAAGGAGCCTTTGGCAATTATTAAAGGGCTTCCATTAACTTCTGATAATTATACGATTGCGTATCAACAATTAATAGATAGGTACGAAAACAAACGGTTGTTGCTCACTAGCTATTGGCAGGCCATTTGTAATGCCTCGAAAGTTAGTTCAGATTCTGCGTCCTCGTTACGCATATTATTGTCTACATTTTCTGAAAATTCTTCGGCAATTGCATAATTTGCAATTGCTTCAGTTTAATCATGATATGTGAGATTTTACTCGTTTTAATCTATTATTGCAAAAATTGGATAACTCCACTAGGAAACGCTTTGAAATTGAACTTCATGATGTTGAAATTCCTAGCTATGAAAATTTGTACTCATTTGTTTCTAAACATTGCAAGGCATTGGAGACAAACCAGGTTATTGTAGGACAGCCAGGCCCTGTTAGTGTTCAGAAGCCAACAGTATCACGACAGTATCCTGTTGCGTTCAAGCCAAACGAATCATTAAGTTTTGTTACCACCGCTAAGAAAACCCATAGTACTAGTTGTATTTATTGCAAAGCTAATCATTCTGTGTTTAAATGTGACAAATTCTTAGTATTAGAACCTTCTGAGCGACATAGAGTTGCAAAAACTTCAAACTGGTGTTATAATTGTTTAGGAATCAACCACTCTGTTGTTAAGTGTCCATCAAAACTTAGTTGTCGTGTTTGTGATAAAAAACATCACACATTGTTGCATTTTCCCACTTCTGCTGTGACGCCAGACAAAGAAGGTGAAGCGTACTTGACAGAAGGGTCCTCAAATCCAGAGTCTTCTAACAAAGTCGCCGTGATGACTAGCACAGTGGCTAGTCAGTCTGTTGTTTTGTTGTCTACTGTCTTGTTACAAGTACAGGATGCACGTGGAAACTATCAAACTTGTCGAGCATTACTCGACAATGGTAGTCAAGCCAGCTTTATGTCCCAATCGTGTATGAAAAGTCTTGGATTAAAATCGTCATCATCGTCCATATCGATTAGCGGTTTAAATCAAATGAGCACCCCTAGCTATGGTCTCGTTACATGTTCGTTGCGGCCATATCAAAAGGCCAATCCTACATTCGTTGTAGATACAATTGTTATTCCTGCAATTGCCGGCTCTATGCCGTCGGCTCCCGTTTCAAATCGTTATGACTTCCTTGAAGGTCTAACATTAGCAGATCCGTACTTTGGACGCCCTCGCGAGATCGATTTATTGTTAGGTGCAGATATTTATTCTACTGTGGTTCAGCCTGGCATTAGACGTGGTAAAATTGGAGAGCATACTGCCCTTAATACAGTGTTTGGTTGGGTACTGGTCGGTAAAACAGAGTGTCAGTCAACTAACCGTGTGAGTTCGTTTTGTACATCGGTTATGAATACCCCATTGGACATTGTGTTAAAAAAATTCTGGGAGGTTGAACATGTTCCAGCAACTCCTACATTTTCGCCTGAAGATATTCAATGTGAAACTCTCTTTCTAGAAACACATCAAAGAAAGGAGGACGGCAGATATGTTGTTAGTTTGCCGTTTAAAGATTCTCGTATAGAACTAGGCGATTCTTATTCCACAGCAATGCGTCGTTTTGAATTATTAGAAAATCGTTTGTTGAAAAATCCTGACCTACATACGGAATATTCAAATTTCATGAAAGACTATTTAGAGTCTGGACATATGTCCACAGTTCATGAACCTCTTACACATTTGTCATCGGGATATTACATTCCTCACCATTGTGTTCAGAAACCAGATAGTAGCACCACTAAATTGAGGGTTGTTTTTGATGCGTCAGCAAAATCATCTAACGGCAAGTCATTAAATGATGGCCCTAAAGTTCAACAGGATTTATCGAGTATTTTGTTAGGGTTTAGACTACACAAATTTGTTGTAACCGCTGATATTAAGCAAATGTACCGGCAAATTGAGGTGACAGATCAGCATCGATCGTATCAACGTATTCTTTGGCGATTTTCAAAAGCTGAACCTATTCAAGAGTATCAATTAAACACCGTAACGTATGGGGTATCTTCGTCTCCATACTTGGCTATTCGCGTTCTTCAACAATTAGCAAGGGATAATCTTCAAAACTATCCATTAGCAGCAAAGGTTCTTATATCTGATACCTATGTTGATGATATAGTAACAGGTTGTGCATCCTTGGAAGAAACCTTAGAAATCCAACGTCAACTTATTTCGTTATTGTCGAGTGCATGTTTTGTCCTTAGGAAATAGGCAAGTAATCGTCCTGAATTATTGTCATTCCCCCCCCTGAAGAACTTCAGCCATTCTCTTTTAATGACGCTGACTCACTTTCCTTAAAAGTCTTAGGGTTACAGTGGTGTCCCACAAAAGACTGCTTCCAGTTCAAAGTGGATAGTACTGCACGTCCGTGTACAAAACGGGTTATACTCTCAGACATAGCAAAGGTTTTCGACCCGCTTGGTTTGTTGACCCCTGTGACCTTCCTTCTGAAAAATTTAATGCAACGGTTATGGAGTTTAGGGTTGGATTGGGACGAGGTGCCACCTTCAGATATTGTGGATTGTTGGTCCGCATATAAACGGCAGCTATCTTGTTTAGAGACCTTATCCTTGTCACGTTGTGTGTTAGTTGACGATATTGTATCATTGCAACTTCATGGGTTTTGTGACGCCTCTGAAGCTGGATATGTTGCAGCTATTTATATTCGCTGTTTCGAAAGCGGGAATAATTTCAGTAAATTTAGTGTATGCCAAATCCAAGGTAGCACCTTTAAAACGTATTTTTGTGCCACGTTTAGAATTGTGTGCAGCTGTACTTTTATCTGACTTAATAGAATTTGTAAATAAAGTTTATAAACCGTTCATCACGATTGATGCAATTCATGCCTGGTCTGACTCTACAGTTAATTTATCATGGATCAAATCCTCCCCACACCAATGGAAAACTTTTGTTAGTAACCGTATTACTCACATTCAAGATAGAGTTCCTCCTAACTTATGGCATCATGTAAGTGGTAAAGATAATCCTGCTGATTGTGGGTCTAGAGGTTTGTTGCCTTCAGATCTTGTATCCCACGCCCATTGGTGGTCAGGTCCAAAGTTTCTTTATTCAACTAACCGTATATATCAACCATTTAATCAATCAGACTCAGATTCCACTGCTGAGTGCGAAGAGCGAAAAGTTGTCTTAGTATATACAGTGCCAGATAATTTGATTAATAGTTTGCTAGCTCGTTTCTCCTCACTTCGTAAACTTCAAGGTGTAGTGGCTTCTTGCTTCCGACTCATTAGAAATACAAAATTGAAAAGGCTTGAAAAGCAAGGTGGTTCGTTAACAGCGGATGAGTTGTACAACGCCTTAATTTGTATTGTAAAGGTAGTTCAACATGATGTATTTCCTGACCAACTTGTTTGTATTCAAAGTGGCAAAGTATGCAAAAAACCTATCCAAAAATTAGCTCCGTTTCTGGATTCCAATAGTGTAATTCGGGTTGGTGGTCGTTTACGTCATTCTCAATTATCTTATGATGCAAAGCATCCCATGCTACTTCCCGAAAGCATCGACTAACCGAATTAATAATTGAAAGTATGCATCGTAAGCTATTTCACCCTGGACCCCAATCATTAGCCTTCTTCATCGCGCAACAATTTTGGATTCTGGAAGTTAAGCGTGCTATTAACCATGTTGTAGCCAGATGCATTCGTTGTTTTAAAGTTAATCCCCCTTCGGTTGCTCCTTTAATGGGAGATTTGCCCTCTTCCCGAATATCTCAGCTCAAAGCGTTTAGTCATGCTGGAGTGGACTTTGCAGGCCCTTTCACCATCACGTCGGGGCGTATTCGAGGTACAAAACGCACCAAAGCCTATGTGTGTTTATTTGTATGTATGTCCACCAAAGCACTTCATATTGAACTAGTGTCGGATCTCACTGCTGAAGCGTTTCTAGCAGCATTTCGTCGTTTTGTTGCCTGTCGTGGTCGCTGCAGTGACCTCTACAGCGATCAAGGCACCAATTTTGTAGGCGCATCTCGTTTACTTGTATCATATGCGAAGCAAGCTGCCGGGTCTTTAATGATACATTGGCATTTTAATCCTCCTTCATCACCTCATTTCGGTGGATTATGGGAGCGAGGAGTTCGTTCTGTTAAATCTCATTTAAGCAGAGTACTTAGTGAACAAGTGCTTACGTATGAGGAACTTCTAACATTTCTAATTCATATTGAGGCCATTCTGAATTCTCGCCCCTTGTATAGCATGAGTTCAGATCCTAATGACCTATCGGTTCTTACACCCGGTCACTTCCTGACCTTGGAGCCGTTAACCTCCCCCCCCCAATCCAGACACCGCCCCTCTAAAACTCAATCGTTTAACCAGATGGCAACTTGTCCAAAGATTGCACCAGGACTTTTGGCAGCGTTGATCCACAGAATATCTCCACTCCCTGCAGCAGCGCAACAAGTGGTCAGTCTCTCCTGCGACTCCTTGTGTAGGTGAACTCGTTCTTATTAAGGATAAGAACCTTTCCCCTTTGCAATGGAAACTTGGCCGCATAATTGCCCAATTTCCTGGTCGTGATGGCATCGCAAGAGTTGCCAGAGTTAAAGCTGGTCATGGAGAATTGGACCGTCCCATGATAAATTTATGTCGCCTTCCAATTGCAGAGTAATTGTACATACCTCACACACTCAAGTCGTTTTCAAGTATAGTTTAATTGTTCAATATATCTGTATATATAGTAGTTTTTGTTTGTTTGTACCTTTAGTTTTAAATAAGAAGAGCTTATTGGTGAGCGGTATGTTTAGAATTAATATGGTTATATTGTAAATTTGTGGGTGTAAACTTTGTTCGCGGATAGACTAGTATTTTAATTTAGTGAAACCACCACTCTCGACCACCCGCTGTGGTTTGTTTACCTGGTGCATGGAAAACAGACATTCCGGGCTGTTTGCCGCCATCCTTAGAGACGAAAGGACGTGATGTGTTGTGTCAAGAGTACCCGTGGTGTAGTGGTATGTGTGTGACTACTACACCCAAGGTCCCGGGTTCGAATCCCGACACGGCCCGCTTGAAAAATGTTAGGCGAGCATTTTTCACAAAAATACACCCTCGTTCGGATGAGAGGTAAAATGGAGGTCCCGTGTGTGAGTGTTGTCATGCACGTTAAAGATCCCTACCTTGCTTGGAACAGCAAGGGTTCGGCAAAATTCCAAATTTTCCAGGTAAAAAAAACTCGCTTCCTGGCCAATGTAGTACCTTCGAGTGGAGCATTGGAAAAAAAAAATCAAATGTGTCAAGAGTACAGTTGGAACGTGATGTGTTTTGTTCAGGTGATTGTGTTGAATTTACATATAAATTGAAATACTTGGTCACGGGTGTGTACATATGTATTTATGTACTGGTCCTTCGAAAATTTAGGCTTGATTAATTTTAGTCAAAGTACAGTATTTAATATGAAATAGTTCAAACTCAGAATCAGTACGATTGATAAACTTTTGTTACAGAATGCATATTACTATATTTACTAGTAAAATCAAGACTAGGTTTTATCTAAGACATTTTAAATTATACAAACGTACTTATTTATTGACTAACATTGTGTTTAATTGGGATAATAAATTTTGTCTAGGTATTTCTATCTTTACAATTTGAAATAAGCATCTAACTGATTTGTTAGAATAGTATACTTGATTTCTTGCCAAAACAATAACATCACACATTGATAGATTTTAAACACGTCAAAGAAAACTCAACCTCAGTACATTATAAATATGAAAAATACAGCTTTAAAAAAGTAGTAAAATAAATTATCATGCAGTTCCCATAATGGAGCAACTTGTGGATCAGACAGGTCATGTATGAGTGTTGATCCCAAGGTCCTGGGTTTGATTCTGAACACGGACCGCTTGAAAAATGTAGGTCCCATGCCGAATGTAGTCACGCACGTTAAAGACTCGTGCCTTCTTGGAATAGCAAGCGTTCGTCAAAATTCAAAATTTCCAGGGTAAAAAAACTCACTCCTTGCCAATGTAGTAAGTTCAGATGGAGCATTGGAAAAATAAATGTTAGTACCCATAATGTTTTTAATGCTACTGGAACATGTAAATTTGAATTTTGGAACACCTTAATAAATCACACCATCAGTCTTTGGTCATTATTTAGCATTCGGTTAGTCTTAACCCATGTAAAAATATGTTTTGTAACACTGGTTTGATGCTATGTGCAAGAACACTAATAATGAACTTCGCCTCCTACCCCATGATTCAATAACAATACTACATTTTGTTGTGCGTCATTTTGACACATATCAAATTCCTCTAGCATTTAATTTTTGTGTGTAGCTTTATTATTAGTTAAAGTTCAAATTAAGCGCCGTTTTCTGAACATTTACATGATTTTCTGTTGGAAATTGTGCGGTTGGCTGCTAACGGACGCCTGATGTGTACAGGCCATGAAGGACTGTTTTGGCATAGGCGAGAGTGCAATATCCCTGAAAAGTTTATGGTAGTAAACTGAATACTTTTTACCAGTGCCTCAATGTAGGAAAATGCATGCCCATTTTCCGTTGCCTTATTCTGTCAAATTATCTTGTACATGGGTCTCTTCTGTAGTAGAATTGGCTAGCCATATACCACCACATCTCCCTTAGATTGCCACAAAGACATCAAAGTTATTGTAAGTAGACATTCTTTTCTCCTTAAATATACTTTTGTAAATATTACAATTTCTGTTATCTATCGTAATTTTTAAAATGTAGCAATTTCCAATCATTAGGAATCATAAACAAGAACAGTCATTTGCAAACAAACGCTGATAAAGCAACATGTTCTACAACTATCATGAAACAATCAATGATAAATACAGCTTTCAACAGAAACAGTTACTAAGCAGAAGCAAATAAAAAGTAATGGTATCGATCATACTGAATTGAATTAGTTATCTTACCTGCCCATGCACAGTAGCACTGACAAATACGGCTATTGGATCTGGAGACGGAATTGTAATGTATTGATTCCACCATCTTGTCATAACAACTGATACATAAAAACCCAAAACAAATGATAAAGGTATCAAAGAACTGGAGTCATTACAGTATTGTACTATACTTTCAAATATTCTAAAAAAAAACAAGATTAAAAAGTAGAGATTTTCAAGAAAATAAGAAATTTGGTAATTTTAATAAAACTAATAGAGTAAACACCATTTTTAAACATAAAACGTGCATTTTTGATGTGATACTTAGTAGAATGCACAAATATATGGTTTCGACTTTATACAGGGTTTTTTGAAACACTGTTTAAAGATTTTAAGGGCATGTAGTACTATCGAAAATAAGGTTGAAAGTCATAATAAACATATGTCCACAAATTGCAGAATAAGTTTGCTTTATTAAGATGTTATTGCATTTTAACATAAAATAAATTATAACTAAAGAAGTTGTTCAAGATGACATCCCTCCATTTCGACACAGGATCTATATCTTCTTTCAAAAGAAGCACGCACTCTTTAAAAAAACAAGGGTTTTTTCGAATTTTCAAATACCCCAGATACTAAAGTCCTACAGGTTTAGATCGGGAGATCTGGAAGGCCAAGCAATGGGACCTGCTCGCCCTATCCATTTCTCAGGAAATACATTGTTAAAATGTTCACTAACAGCAAACGTAAAGTGTGGTGGAGCTCCATCTTGCATAAACCAGTGGTTCAGTCTCAGATTTGGAGGTAAATCTTCCAAAAGTTCAGGTAAAGTATTTTTCAAGAACTCGAGATATGCAAGATCCAGGCGGCTCCGTGGTATGTGTATGACTACTATGCCCAAGGTCCCGTGTTCGAATCCCGACACAGTCCGCTTGAAAAATGTAGGTCCCGTGTGTGAGTGTTGTCACTAACGTTAAAGATCCCTACCTTGCTTGAAACAGCAAGGGTTCGGCAAAATTCAAAATTTTCCAGATAAAAAAAAAACTCGCTTCCAATGTAGTACCTTCGGGTGAAGCATTGGAAAATCACATGTAAGGTATGCAAGATCTGGAAAAAAATCTTGAAAAATGTTAGGCGAGCATTTTTCACAAAAATTTGCCCTCGTTCGGATGAGAGGTAAAATGCAGGTTCCATGTGTGAGTGTTGTCATGTACGCTTGGAATAGCAAGGATTCGGCAAAATTCCAAATTTTCCAGGTAAAAAAAAACTCGCTTCCTGGCCAATGAAGTACCTTCGGGTGGAGCATTGGAAAATCACATGTAAGGCCTTCAATCAATTTTAATATTAAATATTTAGCCAAAACTTGTGAAGCATGTAATAAAACCCACCCACTTGGCTGACATCATCTGCGCCATTGGAAAAAATCCACATTGACTTTACTGGTCCTTTTAAAGGCCTATATTATTTCATTCTGGTTGATGCTTATTCGGTGGTCCGAAATTTTTATTTTAAAAGGAACGACTTCAAGTAAAATCATAAAAATTTTACTTCATTGTTTGCTAGGCACGGCAATCCTAAAGTAGTAGTTTCACACAATGGACGTCAAACTAGCAGAATCTGAAAACTTCATAAAAATGAACAAATTAATCACAAATGTACTGTTTCTTTCCATCCTTCTACAAACGGACAGGCCGAAAGGTATGTTCGGATTTTAAAAACTCTAAAAGCTATGGAAGAAGAGCAACACATACATAAGGTAATTAAATTGCAAGGAATACTTTTTCAGTATTGACGAATCTCACATTGTAGTACCAAGGAATTTACCTTCATTCAAAATATTTGACAGAGAGATAAGATCTAGGTGAGATTTAATGAAACCCAGCTACTTATCATCGAAAACAAATTGTGAAAGAATTGTAGAGCTATGAATTTTTGGAGTAGCAGCTCCTGTAGTTGCTTGTAATTATAATGATCTAAAAGTGGATTTTTGGCAAAATATCAGAGAAGTTAGGTATTTACATTATACAATTTAACTTGATGATGGTCGAGTGCGGAAACGCCATATAGTTCAGCTAAGAAAAATTGGCGACAAGATAATAGATTCAGATGTGGAGATAAAGTTTGATACTACTTAGGAACCAATATTAGTGGAGCCACCCACCTCAAAATAACATTGGTTGATAAACCGTTAGAAAGTGATAAAACAAAAAACACTAATTATGAAAGAAATGCTCTCATTGTCACAAATGATGACAAAATTTTTAAGCACACATCTTCAGAACCAGCGGTTCGAAGTTGAACTTGTAAAAGAAAACCCACCTCAACAGTTGAATCTGTAAATTTTTTCCTCTTCCAGGAAATATAATCAGTATAAACACTTAATTACTATAATTTAGTTATTGGTAATGTAATACAGAACTGTTTGTTGACAAGGGAGAATGTCTAGGGTAAATGTAGTAAATGCTTATTAGTAGAAATATAGAGGATGTGTGGTTAGCCGCTACGACAAAAAACCTTGCGAGCACATACACATTAATTTACATGTATGAGTTCATTAACGTAGATGTATCAAGTTCGGTATATATAATAAAAGCAGCAATCGTTCTTGTTTCTTCCTTCCATTCAGACACCCCTACATTTGATTTTCCAATGCTCCACCCAAAGATATTACATTGGTCAGGAAGCAATTTTTTATCTGAAAATTTGAATTTTGTTGAACCCTTGCTATTAACGTGAATGACAACACTCTCATGGGACCTGTATTTTACCTCTCATCCGAACGAGAGCATATTTTTGTGAAAAATGTCTGCCTAGCATTTTTCAAGCGGTCCGTGTTGGGAATCAAACCTGGGACCTCGAGCTTAGTAGTCACACGCAAACCAACTAAGCCACAGAGCCACCTTTTCATTGGGGCAGTTTTTTTCCACTGAAAGTTCGTGTCATATTCTTGTAACTCCTGTAGTTTCAATTGATTGAAGGGAGCAGTGTAACAATCTCAATTTGTAATTGTTACTTTTCTATTTATAATTTGGGATTTTGTTGTTTATCAAATAAATTTGAAGAACATTCAAATTTGTATTACTTTGATATGGTGTTCACCTTTTCAAATGTTGGTTTTCTTCTCACAATGGAACTTGTAGGTGATAATATTTGGGGCATTTTTCCGTTGAACTCTATCAAGTCAGAAGTGATTTAATTAACTTTTCTCTTGTAATTTAAATACAATTTTGTGCTGAAACTGTTTTGTGTTAGGAAATATTTTCTGCATTGTTATTTTGTTAGATTGCAGATTATTATTGGAATTTCAATTTAATAATGAAGTATTTGTCACTTCCTTAGTGTTGTACACTTTTTTTTAACAATTAAACATAAGGGAATTCCAATTCGAAATTAAAAGCATATTTTCCATCATAATTTGGCTAGTATAAGTAGGTTACAATGCATTATAAATGTGTGGTTTAAGATCCCTGCACCCTAGAAGAACCTATAATTTATTAAGTGTCAAATAAATATTTTCATTGTCTCAACAATGGGAACAAGGGATTTTTATAAGTTCGTGCAAAAGATGCCATGATCGTGGTAGATAATCTTGTGTTACCTAACTGAACAGAAGTAGTGAAAGTGTCCTTTTCTAAATACCTTATCTGTTCCTTGTTTTAGTGTTGTAGCTAAACAACCTCACTGCAAATCTGTCAATAAATAGCCACTGATCAAAAGAAGATCCTGAGATACATAGATGAACTATATGAACTATCTAGTATTTTGGACCCACTTTAACTACATACATACTTAAAAGTAAACCGTTTCTTTGTAATGTTTATAATGAGTCATATTTTTGAAAAATATGTGCAATACTATGCCCTCTACATAGCAACGCTTTAAACTAAAGTACGTTTACCTCTAACTATAACTTAACAGTAATAATTTTGGTGCACAACATGAGTGGCAAATTAGTACTGGTTAAATGACAGTTACAGGTAAACGGACTTTAGTTGAAAGTGTAATGGTATATAACCATATTGTACAGATTTTCAAGTACAACAATGAAAGATAATATACATGAAGAAATTGCTTCCCTCATTATTGGGGTAGATATTTAAAATAGAACTAAATACAGCATTCTCGTATTCCTATAATGTTCATCTAAACGTACCTCGGGGATCCCTTTGTTCAATCGTCTGTTTACTCATTAATTGGCATCGGAGTTCGTAGAGCGAACCTATAACATTAGGAACAAAGATAAGGTATTTGATAAGGAACGGTAAGGAGTCTAAGGTAATCCATTGCACTGAACGCACGTACTTCTACTATGTCTGTTCCATTAGGTAACTCAAGATAATCTGCCACAATCATCAAGTCTGTTCACACAAACTTGTCAAAATCCCTCTTATCGCCAAACGCTTCCATTGGTTGAGGCAATGACCACACATTAGGCAATTTTTCGCGACATACTTGAATTGTTCAAGTATGGTATGTTGAAGTATCCCCCCACTATTTAAGAAACATTTACTTGTGCGGCACCGTGAAAACATATTGTAGTTTCCTAAGCTCGCTTTGAATAATGACCAGGTAAAAGTCAAGTATTTAACATACACAAGCATAACCTGGTACAGAACAGGGTATTTTCATTTATCTGATAGAATGGTGACGTACAATTTCCCCTCCAGTAAATTATATGGCCTAAACACAAGTTTAACACATACACACATAATTAAGTATGTTAGTGTATGTAGCAAAAATCGCCTATTCTTCAAAGCATGTGAAAATGTTTATGAGACAGAATACATTCAATAAATTGTAGGTTATTCCCCCAATAGTGCACGGAATTCAACAACCGCATTCTCTATTCATCATAACCTACTTAAATCATGATGAAAAATAACATTACAATATAGGACTAGAAATTCCCTATGTTTAATTGTTACAATAAAGCTTGAAATGCCAAAAAGTGTAACATATTGATTATATTATTTAAGTTGTCTCAGACTGGTGTTCGTTCCACAAAATATTAGGATACTGCAAGAACATTCATTTCAGCATTTCTTGTAGGTGTGCAGCTGCAAGTCAGCTCCAGCTACATCTGTTAACTGGGAGTGCAGTAGTCAATTTAGTTTAAGTGCTGTAATGCAGAGAAATAATTATATAATAGAGGTATTTAATTAACAATCTTTAAATATTTACAACATATTTACAATATTACCTTTTTGGTTCACTTTAACTTGTTATGAATCGTAAATGGTTCCAATGCACTTTTGATCCAGCTGTATTTATTTAATTTTCTATAATCTATGAAACACTACGAATGGCATTTATCGGGTTTTCCAAATATTAATGTAAGTGTTGTTAGTTAATCATTTAGTTCCATATTTTAACAAGCACTTTGTATCCTAAGGTAACTGCTGCTTAATGAATCGATAACGCTGTGTCGCCCCCAACACCATAATGATCTATTTGGGGCATTTTTATGTTAAATGTATTGCAAGCAAATTGTAATTAAAAGCGTGTTGTTTTGAAGATTATTCAGAAAAGCAGCGCAAAAGTACTGTGGTTTCTTTGACAGTTAAAACGTATGCATGCTAAAGGGGAATAGTTTGAAAAATGATAATCATTATTTAAATTGTAAACATTTTTGTATTTTTCTATCTGAAATATGAAATTTTAGTGGTGACTTTTATATTAGTTTCTACTACATACAGCCTAAAAAGCGATCTCAAAATACTACTAAAGTTTGAAAACCGACAATCTGAAATATAAAAAATAATGTGTATGCAAGTATGATTAAATGCAATATGTAATCAGTGTAATTGTCGGAAGTTCTTGATATCTAAACATGTTGTTTGTGACCTCTTTTAAGAAGTGTTTTAACTTTATGTGGTTTAAAAGTTAGTATACTCTAGTTGCCTTATTTTCTGATTAAATCGTATATCAGACAGAATCAACAGAAAATTACTTTAGTGAAAATCCAAAATCTATTATGACATATCGATAAAACTGTTCGTTAGTCTATAAATTGAATATTCAAAATAATAATACTTACATTTTATAATGATCATTTAAAACAAATCTGTATAGGAGATTCAATGCATAATATATTGTCAAAAATATTACAAGATCCAGCCAAATTAATTTGTAGATACTGCCTCTCCATCTGAAACCAATAACCGTTTATTAAAACGGGCAATTAAAACTTAAATAAATTAAAGTAAAAACTCCACATACTCACACTGGAATACAATCAGTTTCAAATTTTTAGTTAACTAGTTATCAATCAACAAATTCAGCCACTGCCTATTTTAAGATTGGAAATATTGGTCATTTTATTATACTGAGTTGGGCAAATATGCCGAAATCACCTGATTTGTGTTCTGCAAATACAATGGGCAATCTTTTAAAGTATATTCCTTTCGGTCAAAGAAGACATGAGATTCTAGTAAGTATTTGGCATATCTATCGATGTTAGAGAAACTTTTTGACAAAGATAGATCATCAGAAGAAATGAACCTGCAAGGCTTGGTCGAAACTCCGATAGTTTCTTCCTATAGAAGTATTGGAAATCTTTAGTGTATGCCATAGTTGTAAATAAGAAGTTGTGACAACGAATGGATAAGATGCTACTGAATCCAAGCCAACACAGGGGGTTATTGACAAGTTCGACAGTTCTTGTGACAGAGATGGCATGACTGCAGTAAAATTGTGGGAAGGAACTTAACATCACATTTGACCTGTTTCTTTGTTTGAAAATTATAAAAAACATAATAAACGCAAATGTTTTGTATCTCCAAAACCCTGTACCTCAAGGTAATCGTTTGAAATAGTAGTTTAACATTAGAAATTGTAAGTAAATACTTTATTATTCTCAAATATTTCAAGGTCTTACAAGTTGTTTTATAAACACCGTTCAGGGTCTGTCCTAGTTTTCTTAAGCATCTTCTTTGTCATAATTCCATGTAGATAGGGTTTTCCAAAATGAATCGTTCTTATGAGTCACTTTGATAATTTTGTCACTTCCATTCCATCCTCCAAGATGCTTGTAATGACGTCAGTAAGGGTAAAAATTAGCTTCAGAAGGAAGACAGCGCTTTAATCTGTGGTTTTTAGCGCAAAATCTAAGAATTGTAATACCACTTTACCCCTCGGAGATGTTGGTCTGAGGTAGTTTGTTCTGTTAGATGAAAATGAGTCACTGATGCCAATAAATTTTTATGGTTTAGCCGAGTTAAAATCCTGCCCCACAGCAGAGTAGATTCATCAGGGTGACTATCCACAACTCGCTATTAAGGGTGAGTAATTTATTATGTTGCTGAATTTGTTAAAGAATTTATGAAAAACCGGTTGTATTAAACAACTTTCCTTAAAGCTTGAGACGTCAATACACTTGTTAACCGAACTAAACGTAAAAATAACATCATTTGAGTCCATTGAATTTCTTTCGCAAAACAGAAATTATAATTAAAATTTCAATTCTTTGGTTTTATACATATATTGTTAAAAGAAAATAACCTAAGTAAATTCCTATTTAAAATTTGTAGCAATTAGAGCTTTCTTTTGTTTGTCCTTCTCATTTGAGAGAGGGTGGACTACTGAAATTATTTATTAAAAGATTTCTTTGGGTAATGATTTGCAACAAAGTTGTCTTCTATAAAAGTAGAAAATCCATTTAATATTCCTCGTTTATAAATTAAAATTTAACCAGTTTATTTTATGGAAAAATCTAAATATGTAAACAGTATGCCATTTCTGAAAAATCATGGTTGAGATAACGAATTTGTAAATGCATAAACTATTCAAAAAATACCTTTTGAGTATTTAAAGCCAAAACCTGTGATATTATTTGATGATGTTACGGGTACCAAATAAAAATCAAAACCACAGAAGTATGAGAAAGAAAAATTTCAACAATTTTTATCGGCAATGACAATCAACCAGCAAACTATTATAGATGAACTTCATAATCAACCATCGAATATTACTCCCACTACGTTCGTGCCAATGCTTGAAAATTTCATGCGGAAAAGGAAAATTTTAATTGTTACCAGCAGCGTTTTGAAAACTATTTAAAGTTAAAGAATATGTTCCCAGATAAAAATTATGTAGTACAAATGTTACTAAGTTCTGTTGGATCTATCACGTCCAGTATTCTTTTTAGTCTTTCTTGGGAATAAAACCACTTATATTTGTTAAAATGATATTTATTTACGTTTCGATCCATGACTTAGGTCTTTATTTACGCTTCAGGTCATGGATTGAAACACAAATAAAGATCATTTTAACAAATATAAGTGGTTTTATTCCCAAGAAAGATTAAACAGAATAGTTAACAAACCACAACAAATATACAGGGAGTATTTACCACGTACAGCATCCTCAAGCATAGCACCAAAAACATCTGTAGAATTTGATTATGATTACCTTGCGAGAACACTAAAAAAGTAGGAAAATATTCTTGTCCCATAACGTAAGTTCGTATGCAGATAAATTGTAAATCAATCCATTGCAGAACATGTTGTTGAACTAAGACATGATACAATCGCATGCGATTTTCTTTCTGTGTGATTGCAAGGTTAATATCGCAGATATACTTCTTAGAGCAGAATTTATAAGGGACATTAGTGACAATTAAATACGTGAATGCCTATTGCATTCCAGTAATCAAGAATTTGATAACATTGTAGCAAAAGCGTTAACCCTTTAGCATCAACGTTACATCAAAAGTCCTTACATTCGTCTACAAATTCAAACTCAATACAAAAATCAATCATTCATCTAAACTAGAACATCAAGAAAATAAATGCTGCTACAAGTACAGAAAATTTCCAGGGTCAAGAACATGTTCGCATATTGATTATAAGGATTTTAGCATTGATCTATTTGCATATGCTGTGGGAAAGCTAACCATTTGTCTAGAAAATGTAGAATAGATACTAACAATCTGAAATGTTCTGATTGTGGTAACAGGAGATATGTTAAGAAAGTATGCATTCGCTCACTACTAGCGGAAAAGGATATTCAAAAACAAAAGCCTATCAACTTCATAAGACACACTTACATCTAGTTGTTAACGATAAAGGAAGTTGAATTCAAACAATATCAACACTTCGTGGTACATATTACATGCATCGTCTTTAATTTGCTCCTTATAAATTTAATAGAATCATTGATCAAATTCTAGCGGGTCCAACTAAAACCCTCTCCTATTTTGATCATATAATTCACGGATCCATGATAGAAAAATGTCAATTCAACCTTGTGGCATGTTTTCAAAGGCTTAAAGAAATTGATTTACATTTGAACAAAATAGAATACTTGAAGTACGTCATCAAACAGTATCAAATTTCTGTCTGTTGCTAATAAAAGCGCAATTACTGATATACCACTTCCAAGTGATTCTGATCGGGTACACTGATTTTTTGAATAATACGGTTACATATTGTTTGCGTTTTATTAAAAATTTGTCTACTAAAACCTATTCATTAAGAAAATTATTACAAGCGAATACAAAGTTCTACTGCTCCAATGCATGTGAAGTGTCTTTCATCAAATTAAAACAAAAAATTGCCGGTGATCAAGTATTAGTTCTTTACCATCCCAATTTGCCTGTGGTGTTAGCATGTGATGCCAGTTCCACTGGCGTTGCTGGCATTTTGTCACATGTAATTGATGGAATTGAAAACCTATCGCTTTTGCATCAAGGTCTTTATCTTCGAGTGAAACCAATTACAGTCAATTAGACAGCAAATCACTTGTAATCATATTTGTGTTGAATAATTTCTTCATGTATCTTCATGGACGAAGGTTCAAATTAATTACAGATAACGCTCCACTAACGAGAATTATTTTTCATCAAAATTCAATACTACTGACTATGAGACGTAGAAGATTATTGCAGTTCGCAACATATTTTGTGAGATTCAATTATGAAGTTAAATATAGGAATAGAATCAAATATGCAAATGTCGACTGTTTATCTAAAATGGCCACCGCTCACATGAATCCATCATTCAACCAGATTTTAAATGAAGTTAATCAACTTTGCTATTCTGCTTTTTATAAAATTTCAACCATATAGTTGACACTACACTTGATTTCCGAAGGCTCCACCCGAAGGTACTACATTAGTCAGGAAGCGAGTTGTTTACCTGAAAATTTGGAATTTTACTGAACCTCTGCTATTTCAAGCAAGGTAGAGATATTTGTGTTACAACACACACATGCGACCTACATATTACCTCTCATATGAACGAGGGTGTAATTTTGTGAAAATGCTCGTCTAACCTTTTTCAAGTGGTCCGTGTCTGGAATCGAACATGGGACCTTGAGATTAGTAATCGCACACAAACCAACTAAGCCACGCAGTCGCCCCTATACAGTTGACTGCTGAAACAAAGACCAATCTCTTAACAAATAAATCAACAATTGATGATGTATACATGTTGGAAGAGAAAATTTTGTTCAAAGATCTCAAAGGGTCGTAATACCATAAAAACTGCAACAGCTTCACAGTACCCACCATGGGCATTCTACAAACGAAACAATTAGCCAGAAAATATTGCTAGTGGGTAAATATTGATAAAGACATTGAATACAGTCATGTATTGCCGGGCATGTGCGTTTGTTCTTCACAACTGAAAGTTCCTATACATCGCTGGGAAGTATCTGTAGAAAATTGGGACATGATTCAATTCGACTATGCCGGTCCATTTCGAGGTTTCCATTTTCTCTTCGTTGTGGATGCTACATCAAAATGGTTGAAAGTTAAGAGTCAATTTGTGATATGTCGACATCAGCAAACACCATCGCATTACTGCAAGACATTTTTTGTTTTAATGGATTTCCAGCAGTGGTCGTATCTGATAATTCAACAATATTCTTAAGCGACTTATTTATAATCATATTACAAAGAAAATGGGATTTTTTCAAAAATTTATGGCATCAGAACACCCTGTGCAAATGAGTTAGCAGAACAAAATTTGTAAACATTCAAAAATATACTAAGAAGATACAATAAGTTCTCTCTCCATATTACTTGAAAATGGAAAACCGCCTGAAAAAAACGTACTTGAACAGAGCTTTTCATACCAAGCCGGATGCAATGCAACCATACAAACATAAAAGTATTGAAAAACATTCTTGTAATGCATGTCAATTATGTGTGACGGAGAGATTGCAAGTTAAATTTTCTGAAAGATATATAATATCTTGGAGGGGTGGCACCATAAAAAAATAGGGACATTGCATTATCCGGTTAGATTGAATGACGGTTACATGTTTAAACGATACAGAGCAACTTCATTCATCAGAAGTACCTATAAACGAAACATTTGCAAACGAGAATGAGCAGAGTACTAAGGTTAACAGAAAAGCGAGAAATCCCAAATCTTTCTACCAGCGAATGTTGAAAGGAGTTAGAAGCTAACTCTACCGTTTTCCAAAATCTTTGGGTTGAATCGTTTAATGTTTCATTTGAAAGACAAAAAAAACTTCTGTTCTGTTGATCAGAAATGCCATTTGAGACTATGGGTATTTTACCCATCATAACCCATCCCCACTTGTTACGTGCCGAAATCGGCACTAGACATTTTTAACTAAGTTTTAATATGTGAGAATTTCGCGCCATAAATTTAAAAGACTTGTTGCGTGTATTTCCGTCACTTCAGAAGTGCATTGCGCGAGATTCGTGTCAACGCATGTGGGGGAAGAAGGAAGTGGGGAATTTCCGAAAGACGCGTGGGGACTTGCCTCCAAAACGCGAAGAGAGTGGTATCGTATCTTACCGTGTCTTTTTTCTGATATGTAGGTTTCCTGTGTTCCCAAATTATCGTACCTTTCACCTGTCTCCCTTACCTTATTTGTCTACATATAGGAAGAAGACAATCAAATTTGGATGCAACCTGGCTCAAGAAATCCCACGACCCCAGAAATATTAGATGAGTCAAGGCCGCCGCCATCATGAAGTAATCCTGAAGGAAGCCACTGCCATCATGGAGTAATCCTGAAGGAAGCCTACCTGTTCACGTGAGCACCCCATGGGGGTTTTTATATAATTTGTGTAATTAGTAATTACGTGCCATAATTTGCATATTGTGTGACGTCATCGAAATTTGCGCGTCAATTTTTACATTATGTAATATCGCTACCAACTGACATAGTGTCTTGCGTACCTCGTTTACGGGAATATAACACACTTTGTAAGAATGTGAGAGGGTTTTCCTGGCAAAAAATTGTTGCTCCTTGCTGATAACAAGTCACAATAAACATCTGCTTGGAAAGCTGCTTCGTAATTAGACTCGTCCAGCTGCAAATATGAAATAGTTTCCAATGCTCTATCACAGGTGAAAGATTTCAAATAGAAAAATTTCTCCGTTTTAGATATCGAAACCTTTTCATGGACCAATTTTTGAACAAGAATATGAAAGAACCCCGCGTTAAGATATTACCATCAAACGAGTCTATCTTTATTGCTGGAAGAACTAAATTTGGTTTAGGTACTGCTCGACTAGCATTACTATCTGGTTTTAATAGTTAAAAGATAACGGAAATTTGCCTCTTTCATTCATGAGGAGAAGTATTATTTGCTTAAAGTATTTCTTAACCTTCGACGTAGACCTGGTAACCTTGTTGTGAAGCGGAAATAAATTGACCACACCTTATCCTTTTATCACAATTTTATAATGAACCAAAGTAAATATGTTCACAGTAATTTACAGACAATCGAAGGACCCTTAAATTCTTAAATTCAATTTCATTGCGTGTCAACATATAGTAATTGTAATTGGAAATAATTCAATTATGAATGCTTATATTGAGTTCACACAAACTTCTTATTATATAAATACCTAGATTACAATTCAACATTGTATTAAATCAGCACGTAAATATGTGGAACTACACATCACTGTCTTCTGCACACAAGTTTGGAAAGTGTATTATTAAACTCATATTTAATAGAACATGATTTAAGGAAGGACGGACACAAAGTGACGTTCACATACGACAATTTACACCCAAGATTCAAGGATCGCCCTTACCTGATAAAGGTGGGGTGGCTATCTATACCATCGACTCAAGGTTTCTACTCGTAACAACAAAATTTTAATACAACCTACATTTTAGTTGAAGCAAATCTCAACAATAGTGATGCTAAAAATTTGTATTCTAGATCAATAAACTTAGCTAGAATGGATTTATACTATCAACAAATTCCATTAAATGCTGTGCAATGGGAATCTGCTGTGTAACATCTAGTTCAGTAGCATTAAATGCTATTATTTGCTCCTTTAAAAGCTCAAACTGTTAATGTACTGCTGCTAAGTAGTTTGATTTTACAAGTGGAAAAGTGCTTACAGTAGCTTCACCGATGTATGCTAAAATGAGGCGAAGCCGTTGAAACAGTCAGTTTAATTTTACCCTTAATTCATCGTACTTCTTCATATTAACTTTAAATTAGGAAATGGTAATGAAAAATAAGTGTCCAGTTTGTAACGTTTATTTTCGGGATACATTAAATACCTCTTTTTCCCTTGTTAATTCATAACCCGTTCGAATAAATTCGGTTGTTATTCTTAAATCCTTCATCCCATTCTAATAAGATTCTCTTTTTAGCTTTTAGCTGGAGGCCAAATGGGGTTTTTCTTTATGTAGATCCAACTGTTCGTTGACATAGACCAACTGCTTTTGTCTGTAGACCGCTGCTGCAGTTACGGTGGCAGGGCGAATGGATCCTGACTACCATGGCGTTGCTGTGCTGACTCACCCCCCGACTGATTGCAAGCTAAGTATCCAGTCACATACAGGGATACAACTTATTTTCTTCTGTGTATATCAAAAACATATTCCGTATCAGCGTTTGGTGTAGTTACACGATAAGAAACATGACACTGTAAAACTATTGTTAGTTGCTGCGAATCGATATTATCGCTATACAGGTGTGATGTACCATTGTTAAAAATGTTTGACAGACACACGCTTATTCTTTTCTACTGATTGGTCTATTTTACAAACGGTATTATGTACAATTTAAAAGAATGTTTGACAAAAGCTTTCACACGTTAATTCTTTCCTATTGATTAGTTTATTTCACAAAAAGTAAAAGGTGCAATTTTAAAAACGGTTGACAACAGTTCTCACATGTTTATTTACTACTGATTAATTTTATTTTGTGTAAAATACGAGATGCACACTTCGTACCTAAAGTACTAAATTGTTCGTATCACATAATTGTTTGCTTGGAAATAGTAACGCTTAATTTATTGCTTTTGCTTGTTTGTACAGAATCCTTTATTTATTTTTGTGAATGAATAGATAATCATGGGCAACGTGTTTATTTTTGTCTTTTTTTGTATTTAGGTGAATCCCCCCCACTCTCCGCTTTTGGTAGTTAGTCAGGTATTTACTTTTCTTCTGGCTACGTCTAGGTACGTAGCAATTTAAACATTATTAACGTTGACCTATCCTCCAACTTGCACACCAATTCTCTAAAATTTATTAAATCAGCATTCTGGGCCAATGTCGCATCCAAACTAGTAACACATTTAGTAAATTGGGCACGTATTGCATTATACTGTTTTTAAGAGCCTCTAAAACAGTCAGTTTTGTTTGATCATGCACAGATCAACACTCAGTTTATAATGTGTCAGCACTTTCTGTCCTGTCACGGTTGCCAAAACATGTAAGAAGTCTTCAAAACTACCCCTTTTGAGCGTCTTGAGAATCAGGCTCAAAACACAGTGCTTTACCAAAAACTGAAAAATTCTCCGAAGGTTAAATTTTGTACTCTTTTAATAGACACATTTCTCTCAAAAAACTGACTAACGCCCACTATTTTAAAAACGGAACAGATAAAATATTCAAATTCTAACTTGTAGGTTTTTACACAAAACCGTTTTTCTTTTCTTTATGATTTTTAAAACTTGCCTATTTCTGCAGGCAACCGTCCCCACAACATCGGTCTTGGCCAACCCTTTGATTCAAAAAGTTAACGAAATGAAGTATATTAATGTGATGGTTATATGTGTTCGTTTCTCAAACATATATGTAACGTAATAAGTAATACCGCATATGTAACAACGATAAAACCAAACATCAAAGTAACATATTAAGCATGACAAAAGCATTTATAGGCGATATAAATTAAAACAGACAACGATGCAAGTGTCGTCCTTTATGCAGAATAAAAACAAGCATTTTCAAAATTTGCTTTGTGGCACAACTGTACAATGAATTTCAAAGCTCAAGTAGGTCAGCGGCTACTCTCCAACAAATGGGAAAAAGTAGCCTTCCATATAAGAACTAAAAAGCATTGGTTATTGTTTACTAGTAACCATAGCAACAAGCATTTATGGGTTTAATGTAATAAAAATATGAACAGAAACATAAAAATGGGGCACCGAACTTACTACCTTGTCTTTTTTTATATAAAACCACTTAAAAATAAATGGGCCTATTTCGCAGGACTTTAGTCTTGAACTATTTTTAGATAACTAACGAACAACACATGGAAATAAAGAACTCACATAACCTACCTTCTAAGAAGTTTGAGAAAACATCCAAGACCTCTACAAGTTGCAACTTCAGCAGTGTATGTTACAGTCATTAGGTCTATATATTGACTTGCCTCTAGTTGTATCAATTTTAAAATTTGAGCTGTATATATCACAGATTTCTTTGCATTTATTGCTTAATGTTGTACCATAACATGATTACGAAAAACCTATAATTAACCACTATTAGCAGATAACAAAGAACTATTTTATTACCAAACAAACATTCCATTCTTGATCAAGGCTTAATGTTACTTGCGTCTTTTTAACTGCTACTGAAAGTTAAGCTGAAGTGTGTTCTAAAGCAGTAATTATACAATTGTCTTTTAATTAAGTAATAACATTATATAAACTTATGTCACGCACCTCCTACAATATCCTACTGTAATGTGCAAACATTGTATGTAAATTTAAATTAACCAAAAACAAACAATAGATAGTAACTAGCATTCTAGCATTTATAATCAACTACTATAGCAATTTAAGTTCACATCATCTATGTTACAGAAGCTAAATGCACCAATCGACGAGTGAAACTTACTATCATGCTAAGAGCAACATTGCTGTTGTTGTTATATATCATGAGATATAGAGAAATGCGACTGTGCCATTATTGTGTTGCAGGTAGAGCTAGAGCAGGAAATAAAATTTATGTATTTCATAAGTTACGTTATTAATAATTTGAAAGTTTGATTGTATTTTTTCCGTCGTCGGTTTCAACTGCTAAGGTTTATTAGCCGGTTTACTTGCTACGCGAGTTACGTTTCGGGCCTTGGAGCGGTGTTTTTAATAACTACTTCCAAAAACTTCGTAACAATTTATTTAGTTTTTCAAACAGATATTAAATATGGAATTTTGACAATTTTGATTTAATATTCTAAGTCGAAAAATAATTATTAATTGAACTAATATGAGTGAGTAGCCTAAGCAAACTGCAATGTTAAAGATGAAAGACTTAAGACTGACTGACTGATCTTGAAGCTTCCGAGGTATTTGTTGTCCCTGCCCCTCACATGTCTATGGGAACTTGCAGAGCTCATGCTTATTTCTTAATTCCATTCATGATACAATGAAACAATCTTACTTTCTAAGTAATTACGGTTCTTAACCGTCTGTGACCTGCCACCTGCAGTATCACTATCGTCTGGAATACAATGTATTACATCCGTTCTCACAACTGTTAATAACCTTTATTTAATTATCCTTGAATTACATTGTTGCACTTGACTTAATAATTTCTTTAACAATATCTAATAATTCCTAGTACTTTCTATTAATGGTACATATATATTGGGGCATACATAACTCGCGTTTTGCAAGTCCTAAATCTGGTGTACAATTGATACGGCTTTTCAAACTCTCCTAGCAGACAGCATTTTGAATTGAAGTCAATTATTTATTTATTGTACGATTGTGACAATTTTTAATTATTGTTTACCTGATTTTATGTAATAAGACTAATTTATTACTCTTTTATTAGTCTATATTTTTTTAAATAACTTAGTTGTTCTAAGGAACCCCATGTGTTTCTATATTACCCAATGGTATATTGCCAAACATTCTGAAACTAAAGGAGTTTTTGTTCTTATTACATAAACGTAACGACGAAAGAAGTGTTTTAAGATAAGAAATGGTATTTTACTGTATTCTGCGAGTAGGAGTGATTTTTTTCAAAGAGTTTTATTCTTAACTAGATAACTTGATAACGTGTTTACATTCGACGATATGCGTAGACAATTGCATGAAAAAAATTAATTCAGTAGTCAATAGCTTTTTCATTCACATTTTTATTATCACTCTACACTGTGCGTAACTTAGTAATTTTTATTTTAAGAGAAACCGGGTGTATAATAATTAATTTCAAGTTTATTTAATAAATAAACATACGAAAGTATTTCGACGAAAACGTACTGTTAAGTTTAAAATTGAAATTTTCTGAGGAGGGAACCTGTTTCAGTTGAAAAGATTGAATTTCTAGGAACGTGTTCACTGACTTTCTAGAATCATCGAATACTAAAGTGGAACATAAGGTGAATGATGATATACCGTAGATTCGCGGAAGCGATAAGATAAGAAGTGTAGACGTTCCTCCAATTAAGATGAGCTAAAACGTGTTACGTTTATTGTTCAACATAAATTAAATACCCTTTTTCCTCTGGTTAAGTCATTACCTGCTCGAATAAATGCCATTTCTATTCTTAAATTCTCCAACAATACCCTATATAGTGTATTTGTTCAGAATAAGTCCGCTTTAACATAATTTTAACTCAAATCCATTTTGCTCTTAAAACGAAAATTTATTCGATAAATTAAATAGTCAACACCTTGTTTTAGGTATCCATTAATTTGTTAAACATTCCGATAACGTATAATTGCTTTCTCTTGTGTTTCCCATCTAAAGACTTGTCGGAATGATGGATCCTACTATTATTTGATAGTGTGTTTCCCAGTTTGTTAATTGCGCTTGATAACGCGAGAATTGCAGTTCGAACTCGTGTTATTTGAACCAATTTTTAATTTGATTCTGCAGCTGGCGCGTTGAAATATTTTCTACATTACTCGTCCCAGTACTTCAAGAGCGATGCACGTTTTTTTGTTCGACAAGTAGGGAGTATCTTGCGTGTATCGCTCTTAGCTGGAGGCCAAATTAGTTCTTTTTGTGTAGGCCTAACTGTTCTTTGCCACATATCAACTGCCGTTCCGGTCATGTCTAAGTACGTAGCATAAATTCTGACGCCCTGGCATGGGGCTCCGATTTTGTTTCGTATAACTTTGGCCCCGATCTTGTTTCGTGTAACTTTGGCCTCTATCTTGTTTTAGTTAACGGTTATTTCATTTGGGTTTGATTAATTTCTGCTCCGAGTTTGTTTTAGTTAATTTTTGCTCCGATTTTTTTTGTTGTTAGTGCCCAAGTTCCTACATTACCCCCGTATCTCGGCCTGATGCTACTTGTTTTTTCTTCCTTTACGTTCGACCTATTGTTTGTTTTTTCTTTTTCTTTCGGCTCTTTGGTGTTCCTCATATGAGGATCGGTTTTCTTTATTTCTTGTGTGGGTTCGATCTTCTTGAATTTTGATTTTGTTCTCTTCCGTGATTGCTAAATATCCTTGGTTAGCTCATGTCAGATTATTGCACTTGTGTTTTCGCCAATAATCCTAGTCCATTGAAAACGCTGGCGCCCAAGATTCTTATTTTTTCCCTTCCCTCTCGGTACATTTTGTTCTCCCCGTCAAGTCTAGAGTTGGTTTCTTTCTCCGATTTTCTAATTCTACAGCCCTATTCTAATTTCTATTTTGTTGTTTAGCTTCCATGGGTGTTCCTAAAGTTTATCCGTCAGATATGTTTTAGATTGCCATATTCGTAATAATTTTCTTTTGGCTTCTATCGAGCTACGGTTAGCCTTTATTTAGTTACTTTCCACCAATTTCTTTCCTGTTCGTATTCAAAATGACTTCTTTTTCGGCTTCCAACCAAGGTCTTCCTGTGTGGGAGTGTAAGTTGAAATTTTCCGGTAACCCAAACACTCTTACCGTACATAATTTTTTGGGACGGAGCGAAGAACTCCTACGAACTCAACATGTGTCAAAATTGCAGTTATTTGAGTCTGCAGTGTACTTGTTCGAAACTAAAGCGTTATTTTGGTATCGTGGTTACCGGCATAGGTTTTCTGGCCGCAAGTCGTTGTTTAATTTACTGATTCAACATTTTGAACTCCCCAATTTTGCTTATATGTGTGCTACTATTGAGGAAAATAGTTTTACTTTACATGACCGAATTGTTAAGATTTCTCCTACGCCTACGGGTACATCCGATACTTTTTCCGTACGTTCTACTGTAACAAATCTGGTCATGTTTCGACACGTTGTACTCGTCCTCAAGTACTCCATTGTTATGGTTGCGGATTTAAAGGAGTTTTTCGCCGCAACTGTCCACACTGTCATCCTACTACTAATTGGTCTTCGAATCATACTTCAAATACTGTCCTCACCTCTAACTGCATAATTTCTTCTGCTCCTCACTCTACGTTCTTTACTGTCGCTCATCCAGGTCATCCTGCTACTACTATCAAAACCTCCCCTTCTTCGGCGAATACAGCTTCGAACAAAATTTCTTCCGTCTCTAGTTCTACATCTTATTCTACTCCTCCTTCTGCTCGACCTACTTACTCACTCTTACCCCAAACTGTGCCTCCACCATCATTACAACCCATGATTCAAATTAGTGACTTGCAGCTAGCTTTTCAGGAGTTTGTTCCCGCTTTCCTAAACGATTCTACCCAAGAAATTCCTGTATGTGTCTGCAAACACAAATGCCGCTGAAGTGACGATAAATTCTAATTCAGTCTGCGAAGGTCCTCTTGAAGTCCATGAACCTGTATCTTTAATGCCTCTTCCCGTTTTTGTCAAAATTTTACCTGTTCTTGCTTTCTTAAATGCTTCTACTCAAGAAATCTCTGTCGTGCCGGCAATCACAGCCGTAGCTAAAGTGAAGATAATTTCTAATACGGATAGAGAAGGTTCTGTTAAAATTAGGAAACCCGTAGCTTTGATGCCTGTTGCTTTCGTCGTCAAAGTTTTGCATGATCCTGTTTCGTTATCTACTATTGTTAAGGAATCAATTCCTATTGTGGCTGAAGTTTTGTCTGTTCCTACTCTGTTGTCTAACAGTAACGAAGTCTTACTTGATTCTATTCTTTTATCGGACGTTGATGAAACTATACCTACTTTTACTCATTTTTCTCATGCTGACAAAATGCTACTTGTTTCTGTTCCTTTAGCTAAGGTCGGTGAAATCCTAGCTGATGTCCTGTTATCTAATGTTGACGAAGGTCAACCTGATTCTGCTTTCTCATTTATTGGGGATGAAGTTCTTCCTGATGCTGTTTGTTCTTGTAAGGTGGATGAACTTCTGTCTAGTACTGCTTCTTTCTTTCATGTTGCTAAACTTCATTCTACTTCTTTATCTAACATTGGCGAAGTTCTACTTGATACTATTTGTTCTTGTAACGTTAATGAACTTCTACCTGATTCTGTTCCTTTATGTAATATGGTTGAAGTGTTATCGTATTCTGCTCCTTTTCCTAGGGTTGATATTCTTACAACCAATGCTGTTTTTTTCCTAACTGTGATACTTCTAGTCCTCTATCTAACGTCGTTGTAATTTTATCTAATTTTATCTGTCCCTTTAGTTAACGTAACTGAAGTGTACTCTGCTTGTGTTTCTTTTCGTAAGGTTGATTCTCGTACAGATAATACTTTTTCTTTTTCTACCGTTTACTTTTTTACCACCAATTCTAAAAACAAACAATCTTCTTCCATAACGTGTTCTGAGTTCCATAAATTACGACAACCACTACTATCTCCACCCTCGCCACCACTTTCTCAACCTCGTGCTACAATTCCTATACCCCCTGTGTGGCAGAAAACTGCCCAACAAAGGCAGACATTATTCTATGCTCCTTCCGAACTGGAAGATGTATGTCGGCGAAGTCCTAATGTCTTTGATCTCTTTTCGTTCTCCTTCTGACGGCGTCAACGCTTTAAGCCCTATATCTAGTCCTCGTGCCCCAGATTCTTATGCCGACTTTGCTCTCCTTCGGACTTGATTTTTGGACGTTACCATTTCGTTTTACTTCCCTGTTGTGCTAGGTTTTCTTTCGTTTTCTTGCTTTCTCTTACCCCGTGTGGGTTCGGGAATAGAATAGTCCCATGGTACGACCTGCCTGTCGTAAGAGGCGACTACAGCGGCCCAACACATACACGCACACACACATACACTCACCTATTCATACATCAACACTCACACACACACACACACACACACACACACACACACACACACACACATACCCACTCTCACACATACTCATACATAACTACACTGGGATCCTGCTATATTTTCTTTTGTACGATTCCTAGTTTTTTTTGTTGGTTCTGGTACTTGTACTTGTTGGTGTTGTTTGTTTTGGGTTTTTCTCGTTCCTTTCGTTCCACATTCCTCTCCTTTCTCCTGTTGCTGGTCTTCTTTGCTGTCGGCCCAGTCCAATTGTGTTTCGTCCATCCGCTCCTGTGGTAGGTGCTTTCTAGTCCGTTTTTCTTCTGAAACCACGACTTAGTCGACTTTAGGACTAGTCAGCATTTCTTTTCTTTGGTTCTTCGCTTTTGGTTACCACAGTTAGTAGTACATTGTTTTATTTTACCAGTGCTCTCCCTCTCTTCCTATCGTTCTCCCTTGTTGTCCCTTTGTTTACTTGAGGCTTGAACTTTGGGTCCTGTTTTGGTTTGCACTATTGGTTTTCTTCCTCGTTCCTTTTCTTTTCTTGAGGTTGATAATCTTACTGTTTCTTCTGAGAAACATCCGCCCTTTGACGACTCCGCAGTGCTGAGGCCGTTGCACCTTAGTCCTCTTTGATTGCTTATTGCCCGTCTTCTCTTCTTTCCTTCTTTTTCTTTTTTTCTTTCTCTCTTTCTATTATTGGTTTTTCGAGCCGGATTTTGTGTGGTGTCTTTTTTGTTTTTTTTTCTATCTGGAATCTGTTGTGGTAGGTCTTGTTATTATTTTGGGGGTTTCTTTTTTATTTTTCTGTATCTTTGTTGTTTCCGTAACGAATGCTCTTTAGGTTGAAGAAAATTTTTTTCTTTTTGTTTTGTTTGGATTTTTTGGGTCCTGCCCATTTCCGGATTTTGGCTTTCCTACCCCGACCTGTTAATTTTGCGGGGCTGATTTGTTACGTTTATTTTTCAACATATATTAAATACTCTTTTTTCCCCTGGTTAAGTTATTACCTGCTCGAATAAATTCCATTTTTATTCTTAAATTCTCTAACAATACCCTATATAGTGTACCTGTTCAGAATAAGCCCGCCTTAACATCATTTTAACTCAAATCCATTTTGCTCTTAAAACGAAAATTTATTCGATAAATTAAATAGTCAGTACCTTGTTTTAGGTATCCGTTAATTTGTTAAATATTCCGATAACGTATAATTGCTTTCTCTTGTGTTTCTAAAGACTTGTCGGAATGATGGATCCTACAATTATTTGATAGCGTGTTTTCCAGTTTGCTAATCACGCTTTGATAACGCGAGGATTGAATTTCAAACTCGTGTTATTTGAACCAATCTTTAATTAGATTCTGTAGCTTTGTGCGTTGAAATATTTTCTACATTACTCGTGCCAGTACTTCAAGAGCGATGCACGTTTTTTTGTTCGAAAAGTAGAAGGTATCTTGCGTGTATCGCTCTTAGCTGGAGGCTAAATTCGTTCTTTTTGTATAGGGCCAACTGTTCTTTGCCACATATCAACTGCCGTTGCCTGTAGATCACTAGTGCCGTTATGGTAACAGGGTAAATAGATCCCGACGACCGTGGCTATGCGGTGCTGATTCACTCCCGATGGCGTGCAAGCTAAGCATTCCGACACATACAGGTATACAACTTGTTTTCTTTTGTGTATATCAAGGGCATATTCGTTATCAGCGTTTGGTGTAGTTACGTGATAAGAAACGCGACACGGTAGGACTATTGTTTGTTGCTGCGAATCAATATTATCACTCTACAGGTGTGATGTACCATTGTTAAAAATGTTTGACAAAAGTTCCCACACGCTTATTTTTCTACTGATTGGTTTATTTTACAAACGGTATTATGTACAATTTAAAAGAATGTTTGACAAAAGCTCTCACACGTTAATTCTTATCTACTGATTAGTTTATTTTACAAAAAGTATTATGTGCAATTTTAAAAATGCTTTACAAAAGCTCTCACATGTATATTTTCTACTGATTAGTTTTATTTTGTGTAAAATACGAGATGCACAATTCTTAACTAAAATACTAAATTGTTCGTATCACATAATTGTTTGCTTTGAAATAGTAACGCTTAATTTATTTCTTTTGTTTGTTTGTACAAAATCCTTTACTTATTTTTATTATTAATAGATAATCGTGGGCGACGTGTTTTTTTTTGCTTTTTTTTGGTATTTAGGTAAATTCCACCACCTTCCCCGTCTGGTAGTTAGCTTGGTATTTACGTTTTTCCGGGTTACGTCTAGGTTCGCAGCAAGCGATAGAGTTGTAAAGATAAGATAACGCATAGGTAAACGGTTTTAATTACATCATAGCTCGAAGCTGTTAGTCTTCAAACACCTTTAAGGTTAATGAACGAACTAGAAAGTTCTAAATGATGCCACCACAACGGCTCGCTCTTATAAAACTCAAACGTAGTTAAGAAAGGAGATCAGTTGCTATTAAAACGTCACTATGCTAATTTGATAAGACGTAGTTTGTAGCAGTGGAAGTATTATAGCAGATAGACAATTTCATTGTTGACGTTAATAGTTCATTGTAACTTCAAAGGCTGTGGATAATTAAAATGTTTTTAGAAATGAAAATAAAGAATTAAAAATTAATTGAGATAAGCATATAGAATGGGAATGGTTTATTACACGTTATATAAAGCAGTTTGCATGAAAAGCCATACTTTGTAGAATAATTTGAGCAATTTTAAAGCTGAGATTGATAATTACGATGTGGAATAAGGTAACAACAAACAGATTTTTACGATAGAATAAATTTATATTGTTTAACATTTAAAAAAGGCATCTATTAATTCGTTAAGTTATATGATAAGATGTTTTTGTTTTGTGTGCAAGTGTTTGTGTGGACAGTTGTATGTACAAGTCGATAATTTGAGTTACATGGTGGCAAGCCTTCGGTTCAGGTTTTGCCAGTGTATAAATAAATAATTAAACCTAACTGATCAGATATGTTTAAATCCGATTTTTAAAGAGTGGATATTGGATTATCCGATCTGTTTGATATATTTTGTCCATAATAAGATTTAATTAGGGAGTTATTTGTGAATAAGTATTACGAGATTAAGGTTATTGGTTGCTCATCCTAATTCTAAAAGAGATTTTGGACTTTATTTTTAGTATAAGTGAATGATTATCTAGACGTTATATATATACATATATGTATATTGTTAGATTTAATTATGTAGACATTTATAAAAACGTATTTGCGAAAACACTCGGAATATGTGGTGTAAATGCATAGGGATCGCGATTGAAAGAGTTGTTATTCTTATTACATAAACATAATGACGAAGAAATAGTGTTCTACAATAAAAATAATAGTATTTCACTAAACTTTGTGCGTAAGAAAGCGTTCTTCAAAGAGCTTCATCTATAATTATATAATTTAATAATGTGTTTACGTTCATTATGCGTAAACAAGTGCATTAAAAGAAATTTAATTGAGTAGTGAATAGATTTTCCATCCACATTTTGTTATCAAAATGTGTGATTGTGTATAATATTTTAATTTTATTTTCCTTTTAAAAACAAACATACGTTGGTATTTAAATGAAACCATATTCATTTAAAATATCAGTCTCATATTATAAGAAGAAGTACGATTGTATTTCAATGAAAAACTAACTAGGAACGTGTTTTATTGACTTATATTTTAGAACAGGGACTAACATAAAACAAAATAAATGCTGAAATAGCTGGAGGTGACGATTAATATTCGTGAAAGCAATATACTAAGCAGTAAAATCTTGATTATTGATAAGATAGGGAATCGACTAATTAGTGTAGTCGAGATCGTTCGAACGATAAATCTACAAACGATACGTACCTTTGAGAAACAACCAATTAGAAGATTCTGGAAAGAGAGAAGATGCTGACGTCACAAGGACTCGTTCATATAAGACCGATGAATGGTGAGAAGGCGGCTCAGTTCCGATTAAGACGATACCATGCTAATCTGATAGTACCCTACGTAGTATTTAGTAGTGAGAGTTATTATACACGACGGACGATTTTATTGACGACGTTAAAGTTAATCGATACTCGGAAGGGAGTAAATTATTATAATGGTTTTAAATGTGGAAATAAAGAATTAAAAGTGAGACTATCGTAAGAGTTTTTTGAATGGAATAAGACATATATAATAAAAATGGTTTGTTACATGTTATATTGATCAATTTGCATGGATAGTAGTACACAGTGGCCTTAATTGATAATCACAATCTGGAAAATGCAACCATAAGCAGATTTGCATTGTAACAACAAGCAGATTTTTTACTGTAAAATAAAATTATATTGTTTAAAATTTTAAAAAAGACATATCTATTGGTTAATTAAGTTATATGACATGATGTTTTTTGTGTGCAAGTTTTTGTGCAAGGGTTGTATGTATAACTCGATAATTTGATTGCAAAGGGTTGTAGCCTATGATAAGGTCTTAGCCAGTATGTAAAGAAATAATTAAACTTAACCGATTAGATATGTTTAAATTCGATTTTAAAAGAGCAGATATGGAATTATCCGAATTATCTTGGTATATTTTGTACATAATTAAATTTAATTAAATATTTTTTTTTGTGAATGAAAATTATGAGATAAAAATTTGTGTGCTCATTCGAATTATGAAAGAGACTTTGGACTCTATTCTTAGTATAAGTGAGTGATTATTCAGAAGTTTTATTTTTTTAGATTTAAGATATTGTTCGTAAGGTAAAGCTATTACGGTAGTTTTGGACCCTTTTTTTAATATCTAAGGTCTGTGTTGAGAGAAAGCTGTTTTTCATAGATATTATATTTAAGACATTGTTTGTAAGAGAAAAGTTGTAGTTGATGTAGTAATAGTATATGAAAGATTGTCTGTAAAAGAATACTTCGTTTCATTATAAATTTGATGTTTGATTCTAGTGGTCTTATTTGAAGATAGTTAGTCAAAAATAGTTAGAGAGCAGACGAATTTAAAACATTCATTTCCTATTGCTCATTTAGAATCACTTCAGCCCACAGCATCTTTTATCGACGTCTAACGCCAGGTTACTTTAATCCACAGCAATATATATATATATATATATATATATATATTATATATATATATATATATATATATTGCTGTGATAAGGGGTTGCTTAAGGGTGCACGTTATAGTAAAGGTCGTTCGGGAATGAGTAATTAGAATAGTCAGCAGAAAACTACACTTATTTAAGGAGATAATTAAGAAATAGACATAGTTTGTAGATAGTAAGTAGTCAACACCCTGTATATAGAGTAGAGATAGTTTTGGGCGACGCAGGTAAACATAGGAAGACGCATAGTTGGCGTAGGAATGAGAAATACATGTATTAAGTAGATAGTAAATATTAAATACCCTGTAGATAAAGTTTAGTTAATTTAGGTAAAACAAATAAGGATATTTTTCAGTGGAAGCACGCGTATATTGAGAAATAAATGATAAAGTGTAATTAGACACTCATTAAGAAGAAGAGTTCCAGACGATTAAATTAATACGGATATAGAAATAGAGTTTCAGGTAGTTAATATAAATGCGTACAAAGATTTAACCATTTTGATAAGAGATATGAGTAAAAATTGCGTGAATCGCATGTAAACATGAAAATCTAAAGTCGGGTTGCATCAGTTGTTTATAGAAAAGCAAGTAATCTATCAAAATACAGCATGTTGACAATGAAAGACAGCTGCGGGCAGGTTGTGATTATGGGAAAACGTGGAGCATTACATCAGAAACTGCTCGAAATAAAATTATTTGATTGGTCAGAGACAAGCGACGAGTTCTAGACCAAACCCACGGATGGAGTGGGAATTCGAGATTATATTAGCAAGCACCTTGATAAGAAAGTCAGTTTTGAACTCAATGAAGGCCGAAGTGCATTGCCATTAAACAAAGTAATACGTAATAAGTATAAAAGTGAAAAATAAAATGAGTGCGAATATGAAGATTACAATTGCCGTTTAAACGGTTTCGAGGTCTGAGGGAAATAGACTAGGATTCTGATGTTAAGAAAAAAATACAGTAATACAATTTAAATGTCAAGGGGAAAAGAAGAATAATACAATCTTGAAGTACAGGGATGAAACAAACTACAATTTTAAGTCTGGGGCAAGAATGATAAAAGTCTAAGTTTGAAGAATTGAAATAAATTGGGGTATATAATTTAATGGTGGTGGTCCATAGTGTAATAATTTGAATGGAATCCAGAATTGGAGAAGATCATTTTATTGGAAGCGTCGATGTGAAAAAGATAAAACCAGGTCAGATTTTTAGATATAAGACATTTGTTTCTTTATATGAATTTTTATTTTATTTTAATATTGAATTTGCTAAATATGATATGCTTGTGAAGAAGTCAACAAAAGAGGTTGCATACGCATTGAATGAGTAATATGAAAACAGGTTTAGAATATTCTACACTTTGTTGGTAAAGATAATAAATTTTCTTTGGTGACTTTGGGTTTTTGAGTACATACTAGATGGTTGTTAATAAATGAAATTTATAAAAAATGTATTACAAAGAATTTCAAAAGCTGTACATAACATATTGGTTTCATTATATAAAATCTAAATTTACTGAATTTTATAATTGCAAATAAATGCTAGCCGAGGTCACAAGATTTAAATAGTACAAAGGCGGAGCCACAAGTTGAATAGGAAAGAGATAACCCGCAAGGCGGTAATGTATCGAATTTTGCCATTGGTAGATAGAGTTGTTTAAAGATAAAGTCCAGTTGATAGCAATATTAAGAAAACAGCTGGAGGAGGAGATAATTACACTTAATCTTGAATATTAAAATGGTGGTCCAATAATTTAGAGTACGTAGAAAATAAATAATGCAGCCCAAAGTAGGGGCGTGATAATTCCGCTAAAGTTCATAGCAATAAATATAACAACCCAACGTAGGGGCATGATGAGTATTTAATATCATAGCATATATATATATATATATATATATATATATATATATATATATATTGCTGTGATATCGCCCTTACGTTGGGTGTCATTAATATTGCCGTGAAATGCCCCACGATTGGCGTATCATTAATATTGCTGTGAAATTCCCTTTACAAGCCCCTCGATTGGTGCGCAATTAATATTGCTGTGATCTGCCCCTTTACATTAGGTGTCATTAATATTGCTATGAAATAGCCTTTTTAGGATTTAAGCCCCTACGATGCGTACCATTAAAATTGCTATGAAATTCCCTTTTCTTTTTATCTGTTGAAATAATTTAAATGAAGCAATCCAAAATTACACAGTATAATGATTGGTAATATGTACAGTATTATATCAATTCAAAAATTATTCCCTGAATAAATTATTCACATTCACCAAATTTAATTTTTCCTGAAACCAGCAAAAATGTCTTTGTAATTACTTTAAAGTATTTTTCGAACGTTCAAAAATGCTTTTCCCTATTTTCAAATTTTCAAATAACCTTTTTGTTGACTCTTACAGATATATAATATTTAGCCAATATTAAAATTGAAATAGTCTTTAACTAATAAAATTTTAAGATCTCTAACCTGCGTTTTCCTTGCTCGTCACTGGAATTGCCTCAGGGTGTCTACGGTTAACACCACTTGATTGATACGGCTCCACCTGCTTCATTTGATTTACCAGAATGATGGACTCACGGTTGCTTGTATTTTTCCCCTTGGATTTCTGGAGTAACTTTGAGTGTCTTCACGTAATTTCAGACGTACAGTCAAATATGCCTTTTGAGTATTTATCCAGACGGACCCTTTTTTTCTTTCTTTATTTAAATACGTTTTCTTGCATCTTTATTCAAATACATTTACTTGGATGTTTACTCGAAACCGTTTTCTTTTCTTGAATGTTTATTCAAAGCCCTAAATGTGTTAAATATTTAAAATAAAATACAATTACTAGTTTATCTTACTTTTACGCGTTAAAACGGCCTATTATTCGTTGCACATACTGGCACTTTCAAATTTTTACTTTTAATAAATTATTTACTTTCACTAATTATTACTGGTACGTAATTTTCACTTTAAATCGCCGTGATTCGTGCCTTTGTTGAAGATATACTGTCTATTTTCGAGTTTCATATCCTATTTATAAGCTCTACCTTCCAACGTTCCAATTGGCGCGCATCGTGTGTTTATTGATAAACGTTTGTAATTTTTACCTATCTCTGTAGAACCTTGGGATTTCTCAAATGCCATGGTTTCAATTGTTGTACTTTCATTCAATTCCGCACGTCGACATTCAAAATATCATAGCATCTTCTTAGAATTTCCAAATATCCATTGCAATTTTGTCACGTATTCATTATTTGTGTTGTTTATAGTTCAAGACTTATCGTATAGCGAACCGCCTGTTATTTATTGGTTGTTATTCGAAATCTGTTGGATTTTCATGTAAATATAATTCCTAGTCACGTATTCATTTTCTAGTAATGACGTATTAGAATGCGTTTACTTATTCATGCGTTCACATTTTTGACGAAATTATTAGATATCTAGAATGCCAGTTTATCTATCTTTTTCCGATAATGTGTTTATATTGATGCAATTTGTTGCGCGTTTAGAACCTTATCTTTTACTCGTTTAATTCTGGACTTATAAATTTAAATTAAATGATATTATACAACGTATATACATTCTTATTTTAGTTAAATATTATCTAATTATTAAAATTGAGCTTCTTATGCATTAAATTAAATATAATTTATATACAGTGTGGTCGCTATTGACCTTTTGTAAAATAGTCGATTTACTCCTATAATTGGTGGAATTATTTGTTTTTCTTAACGTTAAAATTATTTATATTTATTCTACGACCCTTATGATTTATTTCACCCTTAAACTATTCTCTTATCATAGCAATATATATATATATATAATGTCAAAAATAACGACCTTTAATTTATATTCCAATGAGTTAGGTAACGGGTTTATAGGTCTGTGTTACGTTATAGATTAAAACTCTTTGTCTTTAACCAAGCTTTCGATTTTAATTAAAATCTTCATCAGGGTGAAAAACTGGAGTATTGGTGTAAGTATAAAAGCAGAAATGTAACAAAAATATATAAATATAAATCACAAAACACAAACGTAAACTAACATGTTAAACCTAAAAGTATATCGTCACAGTTTTTGAAGTCATATAAACTTCAAAAACTGTGACGATATACTTTAGGTTTAACATGTTAGTTTACGTTTGTGTTTTGTGATTTATATTTATATATTTTTGTTACATTTCTGCTTTTATACTTACACCAATACTCAGTTTTTCACCCTGATGAAGATTTTAATTAAAATCGAAAGCTTGGTTAAAGACAAAGAGTTTTAATCTATAACGTAACACAGACCTATAAACCTTATATATTGTATAATATTATATATATATATATATTGCTATGTTACTCTCTAAATTATCATGCCCCTTCGTTGTGCGCCTTATTAATTTTGCTATGTACTCTAAATTATTCGCGCTCCATCATTTGGACGACTATTTTAATATTTACTATGAATAAACAAAATTGTAATTATCTCCTCCGACGTTGGGCTGTCTTATTAATATTGCTATCAATTCCCTTCAGAAACTTAACTGGATTTTATCTTGAAACAACCTTGTCTGCCAATAGCAAAACTCGATACGTTACCGCCTTACTTCTTATCAATTTCCTATTCAACTCGTGGCTCCTCCTTGAACTATTTAAATCTTATGACCTCGGCTAGCATTTATTTGGAATTATAAAATTCAGTTAATTTCGATTTTATATAATGAAACCAATATATTATGTACAGCTTTTGTAAATTATTTGAAATACACTTTTCAATTAGTTAATGTTATAAATCTCTTTTATTAACAATCATATACTATTTACTCAAAACCCAAAGTCACCAAAAAAAACCTATTATTCTTATCAACTAAGCGTAGAACGTTCTAAACCTGTTATCATATTACTCATTTTATACTTATGCAACTTCTTTTGTTGACTTTTTCACAAGCATATTATATTAAGCAAATTCAATATTCAAAATAAAAATTTATATAAAAAAATAAAATGTCTTATAACTAAAAATCTGACCTGGTCTATCTTCTTCACATCGACGCTTCCATTTGCATAAAAATTATCTTCTCCCAATTCAGGATTACATTTAAATTATTGCCATTACCCTATGGACTACCATTATTAATTTATGCACCCCAATTTATTGTCGTTCCATTTCAGATTTATTACTTCTTATCAATCAATTTCCTCTAACTTCGAATTGTATTATTCTTCCCCCAGACTTAGAAATTGTATTACTCTATTTTCCCCCGTACTTCAAAATTGTAGTTTATTTTCCCCAGACTTCGAAATTGTATTACTGGATTTTCCCCCGGACCTCAAAGTTGTTCGTTTCCCCGGATATAGAAATTGTCAAACTTAAAATTGTATTATTCTTCCCCCAGACTTCAAAGCCCTATTATTTTTATGTTTTAGTTTAAAATAAATTCATTAAAATGTACTTACGTTTAATCGGCAATTATAGTTTTCATCTTGGCACTTATTTTATCTTTCACTTTTAAAATTATTACGTATTACTTTATTTCATATCGACGCACTTCGGCCTTTGTTGAGTTGCAAACTGTCTTCGTTATCACTGTGCCTGCTAATATATTATTCCGTTCCCACTCCGTCAGTGGGTATGGTCTAGAACTCGTCGCTTATTTATGACCACTCAAATAATTACCTTCAAAGTAGTTTCTGATAAAATTCTCCTCGATTCCCAATAATTGTAACCTGTTTGCAGCTGTCTTTCGTTATCAACATGCTGTGTTTTGATAGATCTAATTGCTTTTCCATAAACAACTGATGCAATTCGACTTTTAATTTTCATATTTACATGTTGTTCACGCAATTTTTAATCTACTTTCTTATCAAAAATGGTTAGCTATTTGCACGCATTTACCTATGCTACCTGAAGCTCTATTTCTATCTCCGCATTAATCTAATTGTTTGGTACTCTTTTGAATGCGTGTCTAATTACACTTTATCGTTTACTTATAAATATACGCGTGCTTCCACTGAAAAATATTATTACTTACTATACCTAAACTAACTAAAACTTTATCTACAGGGTATTAAATATTTACTATTTGCCTAATGAATGTCTTCCTGGTTTCTATGCTAACTATGCGTCTTCCTATGTTTATCTGCGTCGCTTAAAACTATTTATACTTTATATACAGGGTGTTGACTGCTTACTATCTACAAACTATCTCCATTTTTCAATTCTTCACTAAATAAGTGCAGTTTTCTGCTGCCTATGGTAATTTCCCATTCTTAAACGACCTCTACTATAAAGTGCACCCTTAAATAACCCCTTATCACAGTAATATATATATATATATATATATATATATATATATATATAGTGAATAAAATGAAATAATAACTTAGACTTTTATGCAAAGCCCAAATGATCATTTCAAATCGAGCTAGTAATTGAAAGATGGAAAATATAAAGTCTTGGACAGGACTTTAACCTGTATCCTGTTTTTGCCGGAACCATGCGTTTACTAAGTACGCCACCGAGACCGATGACGACAATTGGGAAATTTACTAATTTAAATCGTCTACACAACGATACATCAACCTAACTTTCAATTACGTTCGGCATTTTTGTCAATCATATCTGACATTGTCAAGTTTTTGACTTATGTCAGTTATAGACAGGAAGCTACGCTCAAAATTATGGCTATAAGCCAAGTATTAAATATATAAATATTTTAGGTAGTTAATTACACAAGGTAAGTTGATAAATACTATCGTATTATAGTGAAGAAGATGAAATAATAACTTACAACTTTATGCAAAGCCCAAATGATCATTTCAAATCGAGCTAGTAATTGAAAGATGGAAAATATAAGGTCTTGGACAGGACTTGAACCTGTATCCTGTATCCTCTAATGGTTCGTGTGATTCCAGGTGTTTAGCAAGTACTTAGGTTAGACTATGTTGACTTAGATTAAAACTCACAATTGTTACGTAATCAAAAATGGTGTCCGTGAGGTGATGAAAAAAATGATGTCGTTAATTGAATAAACGTGGAAAAAGTTGGAGTAATTAAAAGAAAGTTAAGCCTAATATTGTTTAGTCTAAAAGTGTCTGTTGATCGATGTAGACGTCTAAAGTATTAATTTTGAGAATTATGTGACTTAGTGGTGCTCGTTAATAAAAATATACAGGGTAAATCTCTACAAAATTTGGAGTTAGATGCTTTTAAGTTGATCTCTAAATTAAAATGGAATCTATTGGCTGTTTCTTAATCATCCAAATTTTTTTCATATTTAAATACACTCCTACGTTAATCTTTAAATTAAAATGGAATCCGGGCACAACAATAATATAAGATGTATAAGTAATATTGACTCGATAGTGTGGCGGTTAAAGCACAGCTGCGCATGCGGGTAGCACGGGTTCGAATCGCGCTTGAGTCTAATTTTTTTTTAATAAAACGTGACGTAAACGTTCTACTTGAACAAAATGTGACGTAAGAAATAAAAATGGCTTGGTGTTGAAGATGTAAGGTATGAGATGTATGGAGACGTATGGAGACGTCTGAGGTGAATGGTTTGAGAGGTTGGTGGTAATAAGACAGGAGGTGGGAGGTGGTGGCTGTAAAGTGGTATATGGTAGGGTGGGACGTTGAAGATGTGAGGTGAAAGGTGGTAGGTGAGAGGTGTGTGGTGGAAGGTAAAGCGGGGGCTTGTAGATGAAAGGTGTGGGACACGAGGTGGGAGGTAAGATGTAGAAGGTGTAAAGTGTTCCTCTGTTCCTCGATCCCCCCAAATTCCTCTACTAAAGTCTCTTTTTAATAAAATGTGTTAACAGAAATTGCGGCAAAAAATAACTTTGCGCAATATTGAAGTAGTTTATTAACTAATGGTTGTTTATTCCTTTTAATTTCCTGATTTAGTGCTAGCTGTTTAAAAAAATTAGGTGGCACCTAAAAACTTTATTTAGTCATTAAAGATTTTAGGTAATAAGTAGTTGTACGGACTTGGGGGAACAAGAGGAACTTTTCTTTTCTTTCTTTATTCTGTTTGTAGCTTTTTGCCAGGATTTTTGTGTTAAGTGATTTAACTTGTAACGCGTTTTTTCAATTATTGTATAACCAGTTTCCATTTCTTATATTTATTAAATTTACTGTATTTTGCCTTGTTTTCTGAATCCGGTCCAGTGTATGTTATAAATTATTCGTTACGTTATAGGATTAGAATGATTTAATAATTATAAATACGTAAAGATATTCTTGTGACCTTTTTATTGTTCCCGGGAATTTACTGTAAACACGTATTTTCGAAGTGTCTAGGTTCTCTATTCAAATTGGTTGTAGGACATCGGCCAATTTAAATAGGCCAATCCTGGGAGTGATAAATAAGTATTGAAGCGTTGGTGGTGATTTACACGAATTAAAATCGCTTTAGTACCGGATTCAACTGAAACAATTGTGCTTTGTCGGGATGCTGTTCCTGTGTACCGTAATGTAGTGCTCGTTTAGCTATCCAATCCCTCTTACCTCCCCTTAAGGTATTACCGTTACCGCAGACAAGCACCACGTCAAAAAACTGCAGAAGACCAAACAACTGAAAACTTCGTGAGGAGCTCGTAGCCAAGGACTGATCAGTAAGTGTTATACTTAAAAATTTGTACACAGTAATTTGAACTAATTGAATATTAATATTTAATTAAGTTTACAGTCGAAATCATCGGTAATTGTCTAAAATACAGGATTTTGGGCGATGTATTTTATCGACCTTTTCGGGTGACCCAAAATTATACTAACGGACTAATACATATACTTTTAAACAAATAGTTAAATTTTTACCAATTCTTAGAATATAATTGTCAACTTATTAATAACATAACCTATAAAATATTAACCTGTTCCAGCTAAAAATACCTTTTGCACCACAATATGCTGCGTTTTTTGGGCAAAAAATTTATTTTAATATTAGAATGAGGGTATTTTTAAGTCTAACAAAAGAAAACTTTTTTCCCATCTTTAAATTATACGCGTGAAGTTTATGAATATTGTTTTTTACGAACCCGAGGATGATATCCGCATGATTTATGGCATGTATTTCATATAAGACCGCGTTTCCCAGGTTAAATGAATGTGGCGTAGTTAGACGATTAGCCATGAGAAGTATGAAATAGAGGGAATATCAATAGACTCGTGGGAAGACTGCATTTCAAAACAAGAGACTTGACTTGAGACCATTGATCAAAGGGCATCGAACTCGGGTGCAGGTAGTGCTGGCGAAGTGATTCTTTCTTATTCCTGTATCTTCTTAATGATCTAAATAACTATCTCGCGTCCCGTAGAACTGCAGGTGCACTCAGTTCACCGCCAAATTTGGAAATATCGGGGACTGCGAAACCTAACCTTGAGATTTTGCAGACGAATGGAGCCTGCCTTTGGTTCCAGCGAATACGTAGGTAAACCCCTGTCATATTTTTACTTTGTCAGCTTTACCCGTGGCGGCAATAATTGCTACCAAATTTGGGGACGTAATAAGCTACGCCCAGGGTTTGCAATAATTGACGGTACGGATAAAAGCGTAAGAAATGCTGATACTATACAAGACCTTCCAGATGTGTATGCTCAGAATAAATTAGTAATTCCTCAAAAATTCACCTATTTATACAGCATTTCAATTAATCAACGTAATTGATGAATTTCTATCCAATGATTTCAAATTTATCCTATAACATGCTTTACTTACAGTAGAAATACATTCGGCATTCCATTCAGATAAAGGTCGAATGAGCATGTAACAAACCCTCAGGAATTGTGATTGATGTTGCGGTTATTCAAGCGCATTTCCAGATTCCACTGTTTGGATCGCAAAATTTTGCATTCGCTTTGAACAAGACTTCTTCACTGTAATTAAAATCTGGTGTAACTATTTAATACGCCATCCGCAAACCGCAAGCGTAATATTCTTCGTTTTGTGTCTGAAATTAGTTCGTTCTTATCAAAGGACTTTACGACATGATGCACAATTCCTGTGCGAATTATTGTCAAGTTTATTACTTATTATTCTTTGATCTGAATGCTGCAGAGAGCTAGCGTCACGAAATTAAATAAAATCAAAGATTAAATAAATGTGGAACGTTTCGGTGTCTTCGGAGTCATCATTGTTTATTGCATGTAATACTTTCTCTAAATTTGGTAATTCATTTCTAAAGTAAAATGCATGAACATGCCGCCGAATCGCACATCTTTCAAATTCTTCAAGTTCGTCGTAGATTGTTGTACGCACTCTTGTAGTCTTTGGCGAGGAAGCAGTACCAGTAGTTTCCATTTCATTTACAATATTCCACATTGATCGAACACCTAAACCCACTTCTAACGCAGTTTGCTTCACAAATTGCGTTTTGGATGCATTTGTGGAATTTTTCAAATATATATTATAGGCAATAAGCTTTTGCCCGCTCATAACATGTTTGCCCTTCTGATTTTTAATAGGTTGGTGATCCATAATTAAATAAAAGTCTGAAAAGAATTCATTGTTAGTATTATATGCTTATCTTTAATGAGACATGCTTACCTTATTATAAAGATACTAGTGTTTTATAGCTCTGACAAGAACTGTTTTGATACTAAATATAAAATTAACACAAATGAATAAGACCGAGCAAAATTCAAAGGCAAACTAATAACAAAATACAATAAATAACAAAAACGAAAATATGAAAAGGCAATAGCAAATGTCAAAATGCCAATTGACAATCTGTCTTATAATAAAAATGTTCAAACAACCAACACAAACATACGGGATATTTATACTTGTGTACACTTGGCTCATCCATCCACCAATGAGAATCTCTAAAATCCAGTCCTATCTTTTGCTTCAGTACCTTCTTAACTGGAATGGAGTATATATACAACTATATCGACAAAATTGTTGTTTCGTTTCATCAACTGGTAAAGCATTTTGTAAACTTCTAAAAATATCCGCTTTGCAATTTTGGAGTTAGCATAATCCAGCTCATGTGGAAAAATTCGATTTGAGTGTTCCATAGGTTTTAAAATGACTCAAATGCTAAACATAAGCTTATGTTAACTACTACAATGTTAAATCTTTTCAGAGGTCAGTTTAAAACAGATTGTATAAAATTGACTGCTTGTGTACGTAATCAAGTATAATACAAGTAATGGATATTATTTTTCGAACCTATTCTAGCAACAATAAACCCAACTGTATAACAGTTATATCACTGTTGAGTATGCTATATTAACAAAACTATTATTAAAATTTTTGAAAAGTCAACACAAACTGGATGCGTTTTATTGTTTGTTTTATACTTGTGCATATGAAAAATTTTAATTACTTAAAATAATTAAATGTTGGATGTTATGTACAACATACAGAAATTTATACCTAATTGTACCGGATGTTTTCTTACATCACTTTACGACCATTCATTTGAGAACAGATATGACTGGTGCATTATAGATTAGATATACTCTTTCCGAATTATTTTCATTACCGTTGTTGGTACACTAATTACAGTTTAAATCATACTTGCTTCCTATAGTACCGAGAACCGGTATGGTAGTTATTAAATTTTTATGTACTATTAGAGGTCATATCTTTTACGTTTATTATAATATAATGTAATTAAAAGATAAAGTACTAGAGCTAAAACAACGAAAGAAATTTGAATAAAAAATAACGCGACGAAAACGAAAAACTAATTGAATTTTGTAGGTTAGCAATACAAAATTCATTAAGTGGTTGTTTGTGTCCGACCCACCAATACAAAATTTCTATTTAAACTTGCCGCTCATTTATGGGAGGAGCATGTACCGAATCTATCCCTTAAATGCACTATCGTATTCATAATTTAACGAAACTCCGCGAACTTGACCAAAGTCTTGTGCCGATCGTCGAGGTACAAGATGATAACAAATAATTCCTTTATAGTTGTTTCTTTTAATTTTTGTGAAATAATCAAAACGATACGGTAGTTTGTAAATTGAAAATTAATTTGTATAATTATGGCTGATCCCAATCGTATTGGAAATTGGAAAGCAGAAGAGGTGTTGGGAAGTGGTGGCTTTGGTATAGTAACGCTATGGAAAAACCAAGCCAATGGAGATTCACTAGGTAAGGCCACTTTAATATCTTGTTTGCATTATTTAGTTTGAAATGCAAGATTATGTAGCTTAATATTAGTTGGGTGATATTAGAAAATACCATCAAATTGATATTCATGTATTTTATGAAATAATTGATTGTAGAACATTTGTTTCTTATATAAGATTTTTTATCAACTGAAATTTTGATGATAAACCAGCGAATTTTTTATTATTTTGTGCATTGACTGATGTAATCATTAAGTAACAATTTACATGTTTATCACGAAAATCTCAGTATAGCCCTTCCAAATTGCAATGACCCATAGAAACGTTAAAGGCAGGTGTTCTATGAATTAGAATAGCATGTTTGAGATGTGATAGCCTTGCCTTCATTTGAACTGCACTGATCATTGCACCTAAAATTGTAAGGAAAAATTGCAGTATATTGGAACCTCGCTGATATCGAAAAGTTTTATTTTGCAAATAGCCTAGACCCTAGGAGTGATGATTCCGCAAAAAGTTTGCGGAAATCAAAAAAAATTTTGCTGCATCAGTTTGTTTTTTTTTATGTTCGTGCAACCAGATTAGAGTACTAATTCCCTTCTTGCATTCAGAACGTTGCTAGTTAATGCAAGAGCGACAAAGTGGTGTTAAAAAAACAGTAGGTCGTGTCTGTGTGTTTCATTAGAAAACTATAGTAACTGCACACGAGGTAAGTATGATTACGACAGTGTATAGGTACCTTTATTTTAAATTGAAGAGTGCACATTCGGATATTCTGGTAAACGTTCTCCGTAAAAAATTGTAATTCTAAAATGACACGTTGCAGTAAATAGTTTAGAAGATTAATTTTTCTTAGTATTGGCATATATGTAAAGTGAACTTCTTTTGTTGATTCACATAACTACCCTACACATATAAAAAAAATTATTCCCTATGTCCCAAGTTAATTTGTGTATTTGAATGAATAACCAAAAAGAGCACAATACGCATCGTGCGTTTTTTATTTTGATAATACATATAATATTTAACAGCTTTTTGCAGAACGTATCGTTTCATTAGTTCCTTCGCAGATACAGTATGTTTCACTTTTGATGAGGGGACTGTTCGAGAAATCGAACCATTAAATAATATTTCAGTTTAAAATTAGGGTTCATATTATTTAGCAGACCGAATGTATGACTAACACAGTGAAAGTTTTTCAATCTTCCTTCAACTTACAAAGGGTCCTATCACATGTTTTAATCTATTGCCGTCAGTTTCAGGTAAACCAGGAATGTATGAGTAATGTTTTCTAACAAAGGGGTTTGTGGAATTTCTAAGACAGGTAATGAGTTTTATGAACAGGATTAAGGTAAAATGTTTCTTAAGAAAGTGTGTAAAGTTAGTTCATGTTTATACTTTGAACTTGAAGGTGTGTCTTCAAGTTGTGTTTTTCTACATGTAATCAAACTTCAAGTTACCTAAAAAATGTAATGTAATCAACCTTTATAATAATAAACTTTTAATTGGTTCTTCGAGAATTATTTAATTAGTAAATAAATAAAGGTAAAATATTCACGCATTAACGACCTATGGTGTATCACTTCAATATGTATTTCTGCTACAGGGACCAAAATAACCATTTTATTTTGAAAGTAATCGATATAAAATTTTTATCAGTTGTGTAGGCCACAAAGCCGAGACAATACATCTTTTTGTAGAAATAGAGTTTTTATAAGTTAACATTTAGCCAACTAAACCAGATTGCAATAAAAGTAGCGTTAAATTTTCACTTTAGAATCTAATTGTCGACTTATTAATAACATAACCGATAAAATATTAACCTTTTCCAGCTGAAAATACCTCCACACTACAATATGTTGCGTTTTTTGGGCAGAAAATTTATTTTAATATTAGAATTAGGGGATTTTTGAATCTAACAAGGGAAAGCTGTTTTCCCATCTTTAAATTATACGCGTGAAGATTATGAATATCGTTTTTCACGAACCCGAGGACAATAATCCCATAATTCATGGCATGTATTTTGCATAAGACCGCGTTTCCTAGGTTAAACGAATGTGGCGTGGTTAGACGATTTGCCATGAGGAGTGTGGAATGGAGGGGATATCAATAGACTCGTGAGAAGACTGCATTTCAAAACAAGGGACTTGACTTGAGACCATTGATCAAAAGGTATCGAACGCGGGTGCGGGTAGTACCGGCGCAGTAATTCTTTTTTATTCATGTACCTTCTTAATTATTTGAATAACTAGCTCGCATTCTGTAAGAGTGCAGCTGCACTCAGTTCGCCGCCAAATTTAGAAATATTAGGAAAACTGCGAAACCCAACCTTGAAATTTTGCAGACGAGTGGAACCTGCCTTTGGTTCCAGCGAATGCGTAGGTAAAGTTCTGGCATATTTTTACTTTGTCAGCTTTATCCGTGGGGGCAATAATTGCTACCAAATTTGGGGACGTAATAAGATATGCCGAGGGTTTGCAATAATTGACGGTACGGATAAAAGCGTAAGAAATGCTGATACTAAACACGTTCTTCCAGATAGTGTATGCTCAGAATAAATTAGTAATTCCTCAAAAATTCACCTATTTATACAGCATTTCAATTAATCAACACAATTCATGAATTTCTATTCAATGATTTCAAATTTATCCTATAAGATGCTTTACTTACAGTAGAAATACATTCGGCATTCCATTCAGATAAAGGTCGAATGAGCATGTAACAAACCCTCAGGAATTGTGATTGATGTTGCGGTTATTCAAGCGCATTTCCAGATTCCACTGTTTGGATCGCAAAATTTTGCATTCGCTTTGAACAAGACTTCTTCACTGTAATTAAAATCTGGTGTAACTATTTAATACGCCATCCGCAAACCGCAAGCGTAATATTCTTCGTTTTGTGTCTGAAATTAGTTCGTTCTTATCAAAGGACTTTACGACAAGATGCACAATTCCTGTGCGAATTATTGTCAAGTTTATTACTTATTATTCTTCGATCTGAATGCTGCAGAGAGCTAGCGTCACGAAATTAAATGAAATCAAAGATTAAATAAATGTGGAACGTTTCGGTGTCTGTAAGATAGAACGTAAGAAAAAAGCATCCATTAGACTTATCATTTGTTAGAAAATGGGAATAATGTGGTGATGCATGACAGGAAGCTTGTTACGCTCTGAAATGACAATACGTATATGAATTAATTTTACGCTACAAGAGGCGGAGTGACGCGCCATTAAATGAGTGTACCGGCTAGCTTTCAGTAGTGTTGGGCGAGTTCTATGAAAGCAAATATACTACTTTCAGGGGTATACAGATTGTGACAATTCTATTAAATATCTATACGATTACCTTGAAAGGTCCTTAAACTCCCTTGCCTGTTTTGCCTTTGAGCGTCGACCCACATGAAGCAATTAACACAAATAAAGCATATTCGGAAGGTGGGTGACCGGAGCAACTATTTATCGGTCATCACTTCTGTTAGAGGCTGATAAAGTTTCCCTTACACGCGTCTCACCTCCTTCTATTATTTTAAAATAAACACAAAAATTCCACATCGTGTATACTTGACCTATATTGTAAAATATGATAAAAACAGCGGATAACAAAAAAGAAAGTGAATTATAATCTATCTCTAATTTGCCAAATACGCGTTTAGCTGAAACATACTTAATATTATCAATGATAGGAATTTAACCAACTAAAATTTTACGTGCTAATTTGCAGATACAATCGTGAATTTCTCCTTATAAAAAGTCAGTATGTACATTACGCTTTAAATAAGCGTCTATCAACGTTAACGTCTTTTTTATTAATAAGCTCTACACATTATTATTTCCATCAATCACAGTTAATAAATACCAGAAAAAAACAGCATATGATTTTATAAGTTGTATCACAAAATTTAAATGACTTATAGCTTTTGTCCCTTCCTAGACTCCATCGACATCTGAGGACAGAATCGTTGCAGGTAACAAATCCAACCTATTTTGTTGACTAAAGCTCCTTATCACTGACGCCTTTCACGTTAACTACAGGTGTATCATATCTGCGTTTTTCCGTGTCCGAAAACCTGTCTTTCACTAACAGTTCGGGGTATTGATACTGTCGCGTTGACTATCGAACCAATTTCCAACGTCCGTTGGTAGCGTATCGATTGAATTCGCGTCTCTGTCGGATGTCTAGTATTTAATAATTTAATCTGATCTGACCCCTCTTCTACTATGTTACATGTCGAAATCGGCCTGTAAACCACTTCTAATTTTAGTTTTGAATTTGCAAGAAATTCGCGCCAATAATTTTAAAAAGTCTTGTGCGGGCATTTCCGTCCCTTTCGATAGTTGCGTCGGCGCCCGTGAATGCGCAGACGCAGAGTGAAAAGAAAGTGGTGATTTTTTGTCACGTCGAGACTAGTCAGCCAGACGTCTAACGGAGTGGTTATCTTGTGCCGTAATCTTGTCTTCTCTTTCAGGTTATGTAGGTTCCCTTTGTCTCTTTTATCTGATTATCGTTCTCACCTGTATTCCTTACCGTTCCGCTACAAAGAAGAAGAGAAGACAAATTTAAATCTGACTTTGACAAAGGGGCGAAAAGATGACTCACGCCCATAACGCCCTACTGCCGCGAGAGTAGGTGACAGGCTGTGAGGAGTCCTACAGTTTACGTGAGTACCTTTATCTTTTTGCATGTGATAATAATTTGATCATAAGTACGACGTAACCGCTTATTGCGCAACATTTTGCAAATATCTTTTGTGTTACCAACTGTCGTAGTGGCTCCACACATTAACCGTCGGGACTTTAAAAGTATACATTTGAGTTTAGACCTAAAGCATAACAGTGGCGCAATTCAACGTTTTGTGGAAAAAATTGTTTTCTTTTCCTATACCTTATAATGTATTAGTTTTAAATATACTTGTAGAATTTTTACACAAAAATAAAAATTTTTAATTTTCAATAATATAGGTTGGTAACATTATAAGTTACTATGACAACTATCTAAAATGAAATGACATGGAAACAGTTGCTATGCTAATTTGACATGGGTAGCCATATTGGTTATTGTGTATACCTTTTATTAATGTATTGCTAATTCAATTAACTTCTCATGTGACTTTACAAAAATAGTGTGTTTGTATTTTGGGTTTTTTAAATACTGACATAATTTAATTTAGCTTGAAGCTGAACCATATATCTTTCAAAAGTGTCTACTACATAACATAACCTCACTCAAACACGTGTTTGGATTACATAATTTTTCTCTGTAAGTATTTTAATTATAAATAAATAGCTTTATTTTCCATTCATTATGATTAAAAAAAAAGGAAAAAATCTCTTAAAAGTTTAGTTAAAATGATCATTTTAATTCTGAAATTTTTCTTAGTCTATCTTAACTTGTTTTTTGGGTTAACTTTTTAAAACCGATATTTAGATAACTCATATTATCTTATTTTACTATGATTCTAGTGTTCCCTTAGTAATTTAAATAATTGACTATAACTTACGAATCCCTTTTTAAAGAAAATTTTGCTTTCAAATACAGCTAACGCAATTATCTTAGTATATCTTTTACCCTCTAAAACGCTATAATAAACTTGATTTCGTTATATCTACTTTTTTAAACACTACAATAATGAAGTTGTTGATAACGTTTTGTATTAAAGCTCATTTACGAAGATTCTTGATAAATCACGCGATATCAAAAGAATATTTTAATAATTTGAATACTGTTTTTTCTATACATGTATCGTAGAATATTTCTTTTGTATAGCGAGTATGATTTTGTTTTGATAGCATATTTTTTTAGATATATCGATATTCCAACGCAGCATTTTAAGATCTATTTGGTTTAAGCGAGATTTGCCATCCGAGTTGGTCGCTCAGCATTATAAGTCTAGACGAGACTTAGGAGTAAGTTTGTCGCTCTAGCAATTTGTGAATCATTTTTTCAAGAATGATGTTGGAATTTTTCTTCATTAGTCTAGGTGAAGCTCAAAGGAGGGCTCGTCATCCTAGCAAGTATATGCGTTACAAGATATCTTTCTGTTTTTCAACAATTTTATCAGTAAATCGGGTTTTGATTACTGTTATCTCTTCACATATCGATTTAAACCACACTAGATGGCATAAAATTATCTTTAAAATTGTTTAAGACTTGCGTATCTCTCAATTTACCTTTGACGTTAGGCATAGACCTGGCAAATTAAATATCGTACCTGATGCCTTGTCTCGTAATGTCGTTTCTCTTAATCTTCCTGATTTAATCCCTGATGCCTGGTATCTCAATATGATTAAGAAAGTTTTGAAAATCTCGATAAGATAAGTCTTTCACTAACAGTTCTGGGTATTGATAGTGTCACGTTGACTATTGAACCCATTTCCAACGTACGTTGGAAGCGTATCGATTGAATTCGCGTCTCTGTCGGATGTCTAGTATTTAATGATTTAATCTGATCTGACCCCTCTTCTACTATGTTACATGCCGAAATCGGCCTGTAAACACTTCTAATTTTAGTTTTGAATTTGCAAGGAATTCGCGCCAATAATTTTAAAAGACTTGTGCGTGCATTTCCGTCCCTTTCGATAGTTGCGTTGGCGCCCGTGAATGCGTAGACGCAGAGTGAAAAGAAAGTGGTGATTTTTCGTCACGTCGAGACTAGTCAGCCAGACGTCTAACGGAGTGGTTATCTTTGCGCCGTTCTCTTGTCTTCTCTTTCAGGTTATGTAGGTTCCATTTGTCTCTTTTATCTGATTATAGTTCTTCACTTGTATTCCTTACCGTTCCGCTACAAAGAAGAAGAGAAGACAAATTTAAATCTGACTTCGGCAAGGGGCCGAAAGGATGACCCACGCCCATAACGCCCTACTGCCGCGAGAGTAGCTTCCAGGCTGTGAGGAGTCCTACAGTTTACGTGAGTATCTTTATCTTTTTGCATGTGATAATAATTTGACCATAAGTATGACGTAACCGCTTATTGCGCAACATTTTGCAAATATCTTTTGTGTTACCAACTGTCGTAGTGTCTCTCACACATTAACCTCCGGGACTTTAAAAGTATACACTTGAGTTTAGACTCGAAGTATAACAACTATACGTGGATTTTTATAAGTTTGACGTTCAAGAATTCATTGCATGCTATTTTCGTTCTCACGGATTGTGCGTCTAAACTGTTTGATATTCAAGTTAATACCGTTCTGTCCGTATAGACCGTTAATTTTTTCCCAAGATTGTACATTATAATACAGAAAGTATGCGTTCCCAACACATTTCTTTATAGCCGTTTTATCAGTGTGTAGTTATTGTGATGTATCTTGCCATGTTTACTGTTTCTTGAACCCGTGTGAATTTGTAGAAATAATTCTATTTATTTCCCAGTTTCAATCGGTAACTTTTTTAGATATAATACGAAGGATGCAAGATGACACCACGATGTCATCACCACCCAAATGGCAACACCACTTGAACAGTAGGAGACACATGTGTATTCAGAGCATCCATAACCGATTCAGTAGCAAGGCGTCATAGTGCGAGATCTTTTAAGGTCCTAGATTGACCATTGTTTTGCATAGTTTTACTCCATAAATCTCCAAAAATCTTTGAGCATTTCAGGTTGATTACTAGACCACTTATGAAGTTCAAAACTACCCAGTTTTAGAAGAGCCATTAATTAATTTCGTAAAGCAAGGGTTAACTCATACAGTCCCCACCAGAAGCGATATCATCGATGTAGGTGTGATTGCAAAGAGCACAAGCGGCCAAAGAATAGGAGTTCCCTTTGTCCTCGGCCAACTGCAGAAGCGTGCGTATCGCAATTTACCCCATAGGTAACTGTATTCAATTGAAGGTCCTGAATAGGCTCTTCAGGAGAAAAACGCCAAACAATCCTTTGATAGTCACAATGAGCGGAATTAACAACGATTTGTCTATACATTTGACGAATACCTGTAGTAATAACATAAGGATGAAGGCTAAATTGTAACAAAATTGCAGTAATATCTGGTTGAAGTTTGGGCCCAACAAACAAATGATCATTTAAGGAGGATCGAGATAGAGTTTTAGCGGAAGAGTCGAAAACTACACGTAACTTAGCACTTATACTTTTTGGTTTCACAACACAATGATGCGGGATGTAATAAGAATTGCCAGATAGAAAACAAACTTGAACAGGTTGCATGTGTTTGAATTTAAATAGTCGCGCATAAATGAAACGTATTGTTCATAAACTGCGGGCTATTTAATTAGACGATTTTTTAAAGATACAAAACGCTGTAAAGCAAGATCAAGATTACCAGGAAAGTCAGGTTTTGGATCTTTAAAAAGCACTGAGACAACATACTGTCCTTGCTCATTGGGGCGAATAGTGTCAACAACATTTTTTTCAACTAAGATTTCATCGGGTGTGAAAGGTTTAGCCTCAGCAACATCTTCAACTTCCCATAATTTAGTGACAATATCTTCCAAAAGGGAAGCAGACTCTGTTATACAAAATAAGCTAGTGAAGAGGGTGCGGCAGGAATAACTCCCATTAGAACATACTCAAAAACAGTATTAATTGCAACAGGTTAATCACTTGAACCTCGGATGCGGCCATTTAGTAAAACTTTAAAAAAATATCCGCGCCAAGTAATAAATCAATCGGCCCAGATTGAGCAAGAAGCGGATTAGCTAGCTTGATATTAGTTAGATGATCAAAATTTTCAGAAGAAATATTAGTAGGAGATAAATTTTCACAAATTTTAGGAAGTACGACAGCTTCGAAATTAATAATAGGCGAGGAAGCGCCGATTGGTTTGAGCGAAACGGTTATAACGCCATGTATAGACGCGGAGCCCATGAAGCCTAAACCACTAAGGGTTAGAGAATGCGGAGTAGCGCGAAAACCCAAACGTTTTAAACTATTTTGCAAAATAAAAAAGTCTGTTACATGCCAAAATTGGCATTGTACACTTTTAAATTTCCCGCTAATATTTTTTAAAATAGACTTGTTCATTTCTGTCATTTCGGACAGTTGCGTTTGCGCAAAAGGAATGCGCAGAGGCGGAGTGATGGCGCAAGTGCGCGGTGCGTGACACGAGATGATTAGCCAACGAGACGTCGAACGGTGACGTTTGCTTGTATCTTTTCTCTTTTAGAATGTAGGTTTTTCCTTATCTTGCTTTATCGTTCCTTACCTGGTTGTTCCTTCGTCTTGCCTACAAACAGAAGAAGAGGGAAGACGTTAAATCTGGTTTCAACAAGCGCATGACGTAACCCACACTCAACAACTCTTAACAAACGAGATACCCGGAGTAGCATGGCCCTTGCGCAAGGATGACCTGCAAAATCGTGAAGCGTTTCACATTTTTAAGTAAGTATTTTTTATCTTTTTAAGGTGCAACTTGTATCATTGTAAACGAATTTGGCATGTGATACATTTTGGCACGTAATTATGTCGTAATATTTTTGTTGTGCAATAATGTGAACGTGGATAGTACCAGTGTTGCCAACTGTGGTAGTGGCTCTGAGCGTGCGACACAGTGGCTGCAACAAGTCATGCTACCAGAGTCAACAACATTCAAAGTTGACGAACCGCTACTGCTAAACGAAGTCAATGCTTCCTCAGTGGCAGGAAAAGCGGAAAGCGTGTTGCGGTCTTGAATAGCGGAACTAGTACAAGGTAAAACTTTAGAGGATGCGGGAGCAGAGCGGAAACGAGTCTTGGTACTAGTAACGGAAGCGGGTTTAGACGACATGTAGGTGAAATGCGGCAAAGAATGATGACGTTGATTACACTGCCGGCAAGAAATAGTGGATTTGTATTTATTCAAAATGTGGGAACTACTAGGACAGTTGATACAAAGTTGATGTTTTTAACAACATTGTAGCGATCCTGAGAAGAAAGTTTAGCGAAATCTTTACAACGATAAAGAGTATGGTCTTGGCGATAAAGCGGACATTTAACGATATTATGACTAGTATGTACTAACATGGAAACAGCAGAGCGAGACCTAGCATTGTTGTTAGTATGAACAACTTTGTTTAAATCAGATTTATAATTGACCAACAAATTTGATAAAGATTTATAAGTTTTTCCAAGTAAGCAATTAACTCTGTATAGGATGGGATAAAAGAGGGACCCTGATGCAACTCAAAATTGCAGGCAGTTTGCACATCCAGGCGATTTAAGATCATTTGCACCAGGATAAAGTTCCATTCCTCTACAGAAAAATCAAACTTCTTAAGGGCTTGCAAGCTATCGGTAAAAGTGTCTACTAATTTTTGCAAACTTGATGGGTGGTCAGAATTCAATTTTAGGAATTTTTTAATATTTTCCCAAAAAGCAGAAGCGATGCGGCGAATATTACTATGTTTTTCGCGAATTTTATTATATGCAAAGGGGTAATTTGATGCGGTTTGATCAAAATTTTTAATGGTAGGTAATGCGGAATTTTTTAAAGCAGACTGGAGATGGAAAAATTTATCGATGTTGGAGAGGTCGTCATTATAGTGAACCAGACTATCAAATCGATCAATAAAGGTTTCGAACGTACTGATATCACCGTCAAATGAAAGAAGAATCAACGGCTGTAGAATCACTTTGAATTTTGCACTGTGTGAAGGTGCGGATCCACTTTCCACAGGGTAGACAAGATTGATTGAAAATTATTTGAAATAAAGGGCTTTAACAAGAGAGAAGGTATTGTCAAAGCGCTTTCTGATTGAATCCTCTATTTCAAACTGATTATCTGAGTCATCAGCCGAAGCGATTTCACCAATAATGAAATTATATTGCTCAAAAAACTTTTCCTTAATCGTGTCGATCGACGTGTATTGAGACGTGATGACTTCTAAAATACTGGGTTCAACTGCAGTCTTGTTAGCGATTTCAAAGATCTTCTGAAGGGAGTTAGTTTGCGTGTTTCTTATGAAATACGCCTTTTTGAGTCTGTTTGCCATGATTAGAAATTACTAAAGCAAAAGCGAAGAAATACAAGCGGGACAAATATCCAAAAGCAAAAAGAAACTTTTAATGTATGCACTAATTTAAAGCAGACAATTAGTATTGATTACCGTGCTTTATGTGAAAATCCAAATTAAAACACTACAAATAATTTAAAGACCAAATTCAAATATTAATCTACCAAGTATGTAACTATAAGATAGTAACTACCAAGATACATAAATGCTATCACTTGATAAGCGGTATCTAACAACGTAAGGTAATAAAAATTTTAGAGCTTGAGGTGACATTCAGATCCGGCGAGAATTGAACATATATGTTAATGTGGCGGTTAACTTCAAAACCTCGATAGCCACAGATGGTGAGATCAGTGGACATTTATATATAACAATAAGAATAGCGGAAAACTTCAAGTACTTTCCTAAGTTATTAGATTTAGCGGTGTTCGAAAAACTAGTAGCAAAAAACGTCAAATTTTTTACAGACGTTTGTATCTGTCTAACAAAAATACCATAGCGACGCACAGCACACTTCTAACTAAGTTTTCGCGGTGCATCAATAACACAGAGTAGCTTGAAGGCTGAATCGCTACAAATCTAATGACATTTAATGTCCACAGAGTGGATGCGAGTTTATCTGCAAGCTTCATCTTATGTTATAACTAACAGTAAATTAATTATAAATACAAACGGAACAATACAAAAACTCTGTATTCAATTCCCAGCAAAAGTGTGTTCAGTATTATTTCACTAATTTGTTAACCCAGCTATCTGTATTTACTGACGCCCAATTACAAAGTCTTGTATTATATATTTGAAGTAAACAGACAATTTTCACGGTTTACCCGCTGAGTTATGGAATTTTTGTATGTGCCTTATTCAAATAAGTAGAGAAAAAAGAAATAGTGTTAAATATAAGCAAGCTATTTGCTCCGACCATTTTCAATTATAGAAGGTTATGTTTTATATTGCTTGCAGAATGTAAGCCGGACACTTCGTTCGAATTCATCGAAGTGTTAACATGTCTTAAATTTTAAAGCTGGACACTAGTTAGCCATACAATTTTCTCAAATTTCACCATTTAAACTATTTTCTAACTTGTGTAATTACTGAAATCCCAATTCACCGAGCTGAAAAGCCTGATATTATACTTTTTAACAAAAGGTGGTTTTTACAGTAACCTCGTATTTCGTTATGTGTGTTTTAAACACATTTACGTTTTAATAATAACGAATTCTTTTGGTGTATTACAGTATGGGAATAGATCTGCTGTTTCTGCAGTACAACAATTTCTTTCCGCAAACTTAATGTCCTGAAAAAGCAAAATGCAAGAATTCCATTTTAATTTGACAGGTGTCTTTCTACCACAGAGGTACAGAACAAAACGCTTACAAAATTCTAAAAGTGATAGAAGTTTCCAATTTGTTTATATATCGTTCTAAAGATTTCCAAGCGTAACTTCTTTTCCTCGTTCTGAATGATTGATGAAGAAACTGTATTAAAAGTAAACGTCGCGTCGCTCAACCTCGCGATGCTTTCATATTTGACATTTTAAATAATATCCAATAAAAATTCAATTCACATATCTTTGGGTTATTATCAGCATCCACCCTTGTTGTATACATAAAATCCAACTGGTGAAAATGATACCGACGCGCATGCTTAACGTGATGTGTGAGCGTCGCGGCGTCCAATCTAGATAATACAAAAGCATGCTAGTTGTTACGGTAACATCGTATTATCACGACGTGTTTAAGAGGAAACCGTTTGGAGCGTCGGAGTCGGCATTTTCGTAAAGTTGCTTTAGTTTTTTTTGTTTCTTACGAACTGTTGGAGTTAATAGTTTGGTGAGTTTATCATTGGAAAACTTCATCAGGTAAGTTTTTCGAATTTTTCGTTGTACTAATACGCATCTTGTCTATAACTTACAGAATAGCGACATGTGGTTTTTATGGCCAATAGATAATGTGTATTTTTTAAAGCGGTGGTAATTTCACAGTTTTAGGTTCTAAAGCAAAAGTATTTTTAGTATGTTTAGATAAAGTTACACTAATTTGCGGTGAAAGAGTTAAGTAGGTTATTACTGATTTTATTGTAAACTGTAACTGAAAGTTTATGTAAGCACATTCGGTGCTGAATAAATATACTTGAAACGAAAATTAATCGAATCAGCATCGAGCTTTAATTGGTTAGAGTGTGTTTAGTACTCTGGGAATAAATTAGTTTGTTCAATTTTGTGCAGTTTTATGCCTTTTTAAAATTGTGTAAAATAGTCATCTTGTAAACTCTTCAAAATCAGTTCTACCTTGCTCAGTAAAAACAATTAGTAAGATACTTTTCATTTTCGTTGTAGATGCAACAGTTTGCCCAAAGTCTTGCTATAGTGTCTGTGCTTTCCAAATTTGAAATTTTTGGCGTCTAATTTTTGAAGTATGCGTGTTTAACTGGATGCCGGGATGTAAAAAGCAATTAAAACAGAGATGTTAACTTTGGTTTTAAAGTTTTTGAAAAAACAACGTTTTATTTTAAAGCTGAAAAACGACGATGTTGGAATATATACCTCAGCTATATTGAACAACAAATTGTTTTTTTTTGTTTCTAAATGTGCGACGGGTGTATCTTATAGGATTTTTCTCGATGATTACGAATCTGCTAACAACATTTATTCTATCGTCCTACAGTCAAAGATTATTCATATTTTATTTGTGAAACTTTTATTATGCAATGCTTACATTTGTTATAATACAAATTATGCATACAACGTCACCACCGTATTTCAAAATTTTTTTTCTATGTGATTTTCGATTGTAAAGTATCTCTGGAGCATCCCTGGTTAAGTTCCAACAATAATCTACTAGCATTGTGGGGCTTAACTCCCATTGAAACGGTTTGCACAATACATACTTTCAGCATGTTCGTCAGTCACAGAATCACGATTTGAGGGAAATGAGTCGAGAGGTTCGGTGGAACAGACAGGTTCGTGTATGACTTTACATGTAATTCTTTTTTCCAATGCTCCACCCGAAGGTACTACATTGGCCAGGAAGCAAGTTTTTTTTTACCTGGAAAATTTGGAATTTTGTCAAACCCCTGCTGTTACAAGCAAGGTAGGGATCTTTAACGTGCGTGACAACACTCACACTCGGGACCTCCATTTTACCTCTCATCCGAACGAGACTGTATTTTTGTGAAAAATGTTCGCCTAACATTTTTCAAGCGGATCGTGTCGGGATTCGAACCCGGGACCTTGGACGTAGTAGTCACACACATACCCACTACGCCACGGAGACGCCCGGTTCGTGTATGACTGCTGATCCTAAGATCACGATTGAAAAATGTTAGGCAAGCATTTTTATTTTAAATACGCCCTCGTTCGGATGAGAGGTAAAATGGAGGTCCCGTGTGTGTGTGTGTGTGTTGTCACGCACGTTAAAGATCCCTACCTTGCTTGGAACAGCAAGGGATCGGCAGAATTCCAAATTCTTCAGATAAAAAAAGCTCGCTTCCTGACCAATGTAGTAGCTTCGGGTGGAGCATTGGAAAATCAAATGTAAGGTATATGAAGGGGGTTAAGCAACCTGCGGTTATCGAAATCCCCCGACACTCAAACATTTGCCGAATTAATGGTTTTCCAATATATCCTTTCGAACAAGGTCTATCTCCTTGAAACTCATTGCACGCAACCTCCACTGATTTCTATTCTGAGCTAGTCTGCACAGTTCCCATGTTATCGCTTTGTATCTTTGTTTTCCTGTTTTGTCTGATCTATTTTTGTATGTTTGTCTATCTCCTATTAAATTCAGAATATCCTTTGTTATCCATGGTTTCTTATTTTCTTTTTGTGTATACCCCAGAGTATCTCTGGCCGTTATGTCTAAGCTAGATTTAATGTTATTATATTCTGTTTCTACTTCCTTAGTATAAGAAAATTTCCCGCTATCTTTTAGCAATTTATTTAACTTTTTTTCAAATCAATCGTGGAAATCTTTATCTTTTAGTTTCTCAAGGTCAAACTGACATTTTTCGTTCATTTTTTTCAAATTTTCAAATTTAAAAATGGCCTTTATAATTACGATGCAGTGGTCAGTGTCTATATCTGCTTCAATTTGGATATATGACAAAAAAATTTTGAACATGCTCAAATTGCTTGGTTATACGTATTTGTCTAATAAATTTTTATTTTTATTTATTTATTGCGGTATATGTCTATTTTTATGCTCAATCATCGATACTAAAAAACAAAAACAACTCATCATCATTAAGTCTTCTGTCCTGGAACTGAATAGACGCGTACCCTCAGTGTTTCCTATTATAAGATAACCTACACATTTCTCTAAAATTCTCACAGTTTGCAGCTTTCACTACCTGCGTGCAATAGTCCGATCTAGGTCTATATCTAACTCAGTTTTTTCCTATATCTGCTTGTAATATAGCCCACACTATTCCCCAAAAATGCCTTAAAATGTATCCTGCCTCTCCATTTTCTTTTTTTTGTTTTCCACAGATATCCTTATTCCCCTACTATTTCTATAACCTCTTTGTTATTAACTTTGTCTGTCTATACTATCATCTTACATCTGAAGTATAACACTCCAAAATTTTTTTTTCTGTCTGTTTCTTCTACTGTCCCTATTTTATAGGCGTGCAGTGCTATGCTACACACGTATGCTTCCAACAAATCTTGTTTCTATGTTTGTTGTCTTCGAACATAGCAACTGCTACTTCTTGTTGGATAGAGCTCGTTCCCCTTCTATTGTTTTGTAAATTTATACCCTATTTCACTGACATTCAGGGATATGTAAAGGAGTTAAACAGCCTGTGGCAATCAAGATTCCCCAATACAGACATTTGTCGAATTATTAGTTTTCTAATAAATTTTTTCGCACTATCTGGATTAGTTGAAAATATTGCAAAACCAACACCTGTAGTTGTTTATAATAATCATCAGGTTTAAGTGCAATTATTTTCTCGTGTCTTGGAACTGGTTGGACGCGTACTTCCACTGATTTCTATTCTGAGCTAGCCTACACGGTTCCCTAACATTCCTACAGCCTAGATACAGGTCGGTGTCCCTTCTATTGTTTTCTAAATATATGCTATATTTAATCGATGTTCAGTGGTATGTGAAGGGGAGGCGACTCCGTGGCGTAGTGGTATGTGTGTGACTACTAAGCCCAAGGTCCCGGGTTCGAATCCCGACACGGTCCGCTTGAAAAATGTTAGGCAAGCATTTTTTACAAAAATACACCCTCGTTCGGATGAGAGGTAAAATGGAGTTCCTGTGTGTGAGTGTTGTCACGCACGTTAAAGATCCTTACCTTGCTTGGAACAGCAAGGATTCGGTAAAATTCCACATTTTCCAGCTAAAAAAAACTCGCTTCCTGGCCAATGTAGTACCTTCGGGTGGAGCATTGGAAAATCACATGTAAGGTATGTGAAGGGGGTTAAGTAGCTTGTGGATATCAAGATCCCACAACACTTAGACATTTGCCGAATTAATACCTTTCCAGTAAATCTTTTCACACAAATAACAATAGTTGAGGATATTGCAAAATCAACACTTGTAGTTGCTTATAATAATCGTCAGATTTAAGTACAATTATTCTTTACTTCATAGGTTTTTTGTCCTGGAACTGGTTGGACGCGTACCTCCATTGATTTCTATTCTGAGCTAGCCTATTCATTTCCCTGAAATTTCCACAGCCTACATCTTGGACTATCTATGTAATAGTCTAACTTAAGTCTACCTCTACCTCTTTTTTTTCCTATCTCTGCATCTAATATATTCTGCACTATTCCCTCATGCCTTAGTATGTGACCTTGTTATAGTTACACGCGGTATAATTCCCGCCATTTTATAATATATACCGACCACGCTTTACAAGTGATGCAATCGTTATTTAAGTCAAATTTGCAAGCACAATTTAAATAAAATCAAATTACTCACGTGGTGGCATCTCGGAATTTAATCTCAGGGTCCAACGGTGTTTCGTACACCATGTTGATTTCAAATTGCCATCCGTCCTTAACGTAACTTCTGTTGCTCTTGTAGGGGAATGAAAGGAGATAAGGTACCAGGTACGATAAAAGGTAAGATGCAGAGAACCTACATACCTGTTCCTAAAAGAAAAACACACACAACACCAAGATAGTTCTTGCCTGATCGAGGGCTCGTGGCTTAGTCCCTGCTTTTGACACTCACGCATCCCCGCATTCACTCTGCGCAGGCGCGATTGTCCGCGACGACGGAAGTTATCATTATTAATGTAAAAATACGCGAAAATTAACTTATAAATTATAACTAAATCTAAAAATGCTAGATTGCCAATTTTGGCATGTAACAACTTATCATTCTATCCTATTTTTTACTGTTATCCACATATTTCTTTCTTCCCTTAACCATTTCTAGAACCTCTGTGTTCTTAACTATATCTGTCCATGATATTTTCAGCATACGTCTGTAGCACCATATTTCAGAGGCTTGTATCTTTTGCCTGTACGCTTCTCCTACTGTCCAGGTTTCATAGCTGTACAGTACTGTTCTTCACAAATATGCCTTAAGCAATCTGTTCCTTGTTTCTACGTTTGTTATCTTTGAACACAGTAGTTGCTTTTTCTTGTTAAATGTTGCACGACCTTGTGCAAAATCTTTGTTTTATATCTTTTGCGATTTTCCTATCTTGTGTTATTTAACTTCCTAGGTCAGAGACAAGTACTTCTAAAATTTTATCCATTCCACGAGACAGACTAAGAATGTTCAATGCGCATGTCAACACCTATACTCGGAGCCTCCAGTTGTAGGTCTATTACGAAAGAAGGTATATTATTGTATCAAATGCTTTTTAAATTCTTACATTGATGAAGACAAAAATGGGACGCAAATGGTGTAGATTTGAACTTTGAACATAAAAAGTGAAAATGAAAGTACTAGACTCGCCTTGTTGACGTCACGTGGTACTGGAACGAATGATACTGAAGAGTACAAAAACGACCAGAACTAAATATTTCCTTGTTAAATCTCATAAGAAGACCGGTTTCTTTCGCGTACGAAGTAGCCTATCTATAGATTGTAGCAAGACACACTTTGCATTTTTATTATTCGTTAAACCAACAAACAAAGCAAACGAGATCAAGGCATGTACTCCTACCAGTATTTTCTTAGAAATGTTATAAAGTTTCCTTTTAATTAGCAACTTTTGTACTGGGGGAATGTCCGCCATTAAATAATAAGGAAAATATTCATTTAAAGAAAGTACTAAAAGATGTTTTAGTTTTATGATTTCATAGAACATTTATTCCAAATTTCAATCAAATTACTTGCTACGTTATGCAGCGTACGGGTCAGATAGAAAAAGAAAGGATATTTAAAGTGCGGACCCGTACTAATCACAAGAAAGGTAGAAATACCGGGCTAACTACCAATGCGGTTGAGGGGGGGATTCCAAGCAACACAAAAAAATACATCGTCATCCATTTTATATTTACAGTAAACATTAATAAAAAAAGAATTCGGTTTGAATCAACAAAAAAAATAAATAAATAGTTATATTACGAAGAACAAATTTTAGAAATTTACGTACGAAGTGCGCATTTCGTTTGACATTTAGTATTCATTAATAAAAGAAAAAAAAACAAATTACTGCTTATGCTTGCTCGTAATACAAGCGACGCACGTGTTAAAGTAAAGAAAAAATATTATTTACGGTCGAATAAATTCTAATAATCATGTAGTGAAGTTCTATGGAGCACCAGCGACGCACGACCAACAAAAGTAGGAAGAAAAGAGGTGCTCCCGATATATGCGAACACTAATTAGACATACCTCCAAGTGCGAGCTATTATCGTGTACCCATTGCATCCACGGAGGTGAGTCAGCGAAGCGTCCGGGTGCTGGGGTTTAGATGTAGCGTCACCAAGGTTGACAGATGTTGAGCGCTGCGGCACTCCCTGCAACAGCGGAACACGTACCAGCGCAGTCGGTTCTACCTAAGAAGAAAAATCGGCTTACGTAAAACAATTTGGCCTTTAGCTAAGAGCTAGAAAGAGTCTTACTAGTATTAATAACTCGGGAGCACTTATCGATTTACCCAAAATCTACACTTCTCATAAAGAAAAACGTGCATCGCTCTTGGAGTAATAGAACGAGTAATTTGGAAAATTATATATGAGGACGAACTGCAGAATCAAATTGAAAATTGTTTTAAATAACAAAAATTCGAGCTTCAATCTTCTCGTTATCAACATACCAAAAAGGAGATTAGAAAAATTCACCCAAGCTTTATCAAATAGTACAATACACCATTTCAACGAGTCTTTCGGTCGTAGCAGTATAAGGATTAATTTTACGTTATTGTAATGTGTAGCCACTTAACGAATATTCAAAACAATGTGCCTACTATAGAATTTATAGCATAAACTCGTCGTTTTAGAGTAGATAGATTGAAATTGAAAATTACTCGCAAGCGTATTTATTATGAACAGGTAAAATATATAGCATGTTATCATTGGAAAACTTCATCAGGTAAGTTTTCTCGAATTTTTCGTTGTACTAATACGCATCTTGTCTATAACTTACAGAATAGCGACATGTGGTTTTTATGGCCAATAGATAATGTGTATTTTTTAAAGCGGTGGTAATTTCACAGTTTTAGGTTCTAAAGCAAAAGTATTTTTAGTATGTTTAGATAAAGTTACACTAGTTTGCGGTGAAAGAGTTAAGTAGGTTATTACTGATTTTATTGTAAACTGTAACTGAAAGTTTATGTAAGCACATTCGGTGCTGAATAAATATACTTGAAACGAAAATTAATCGAATCAGTATCGAGCTTTAATTGGTTAGAGTGCGTTTAGTACTCTGGGAATAAATTAGTTTGTTCAATTTTGTGCAGTTTATGCCTTCCTAAAGTTGTGTTAAATAGTCATCTTGTAAAATTTTCAAAATCAATTCTACCTTGCTCAGTAAAAACAATTAGTAAGATTCTTCTCATTTTCGTTGTAGATGCAACAGTTTGCCCAAAGTCTTGCCATAGTGTCTGTGCTTTCCAAATTTGAAATTTTTGGCGTCTAATTTTTGAAGTATGCGTGTTTAACTGGATGCCGGGATGTAAAAAGCAATTAAAACAGAGATGTTAACTTTGGTTTTAAAGTTTTTGAAAAAACAACGTTTTATTTTAAAGCTGAAAAACGACGATGTTGGAATATATACCTCAGCTATATTGAACAACAAATTGTTTTTTTTTTGTTTCTAAATGTGCGACGGGTGTATCTTATAGGATTTTTCTCGATGATTACGAATCTGCTAACAACATTTATTCTATCGTCCAACAGTCAAAGATTATTCATATTTTATTTGTGAAACTTTTATTATGCAATGCTTACATTTGTTATAATACAAATTATGCATACAACGTCACCACCGTATTTCAAAATTTTTTTTCTATGTGATTTTCGATTGTAAAGTATCTCTGGAGCATCCCTGGTTAAGTTCCAACAATAATCTACTAGCATTGTGGGGCTTAACTCCCATTGAAACGGTTTGCACAATACATACTTTCAGCATGTTCGTCAGTCACAGAATCACGATTTGAGGGAAATGAGTCGAGAGGTTCGGTGGATCAGACAGGTTCGTGTATGACTTTACATGTAATTCTTTTTTCCAATGCTCCACCCGAAGGTACTACATTGGCCAGGAAGCAAGTTTTTTTTTTACCTGTAAAATTTGGAATTTTGCCAAACCCTTGCTGTTACAAGCAAGGTAGGGATCTTTAACGTGCGTGACAACACTCACACTCGGGACCTCCATTTTACCTCTCATCCGAACGAGACTGTATTTTTGTGAAAAATGTTCGCTTAACATTTTTCAAGCGGATCGTGTCGGGATTCGAACCCGGGACCTTGGACGTAGTAGTCACACACATACCCACTACGCCACGGAGCCGCCCGGTTTGTGTATGACTGCTGATCCTAAGGTCCCGCTTGAAAAATGTTAGGCAAGCATTTTTATTTTAAATTCTTTATTTTAAATACGCCCTCGTTCGGATGAGAGGTAAAATGGAGGTCCCGTGTGTGTGTGTTGTCACGCACGTTAAAGATCCCTACCTTGCTTGGAACAGCAAGGGATCGGCAGAATTCCAAATTCTACAGATAAAAAAAGGTCGCTTCCTGACCAATGTAGTACCTTCGGGTGGTGCATTGGAAAATCAAATGTAAGGTATATGAAGGGGGTTAAGCAACCTGCGGCTATCGAAATCCCCCGACACTCGAACATTTGCCGAATTAATGGTTTTCCAATATATCCTTTCGAACAAGGTCTATCGTCTTGAAACTCATTGCACGCAACCTCCACTTATTTCTATTCTGAGCTAGTCTGCACAGTTCCCATTTTATCGCTTTGTATCTTTGTTTTCCTGTTTCGTCTGTTCTATTTTTGTATGCTTGTCTATCTCCTATTAAATTCAGAATATTTTTTGTTACCCATGGTTTCTTATTTTCTTTTTGTGTATACCCCAGAGTATCTCTGGCCGCTATGTCTAAGCTAGATTTAATGTTATTAAATTCTGTTTCTACTTCCTTAGTATAAGAAAATTTCCCGATATCTTTTAGCAATTTATTTAACTTTTTTTCAAATCTTTTGTGGAAATCTTTATCTTTTAGTTTCTCAAAGTCAAAGTGCCCTTTTCAGTTCTTATTTTTCAAATTTTTAAATTTAAAAGTGGCCTTTATAATTACGATGTAGTGGTCAGTGTCTATATCTGCTTCAATTTTGATATATGACAAAAAAATTTTGAACATGTCCAAATTACTTGGTTATATGTATTTGTCTAATCAATTTTTATTTTTATTTATTTATTGCGGCACATGTCTATTGTATGCTCAATCATCGATACCAGAAAACAGAAACAACTCATCATCATTAAGTCTTTTGTCCTGGAACTGAATAGACGCGTACTCTCATTGTTTCCTATTCTGAGCTAACCTTCACATTTCTCTGAACTTCTCAGTTTGCAGCTTTCACTACCTGCGTGCAATAGTCCGATCTAGGTCCATATCTACCTCTCTTTTTTCTTATATCTGCTTGTAATGTAGTCCATACTATTCCCCAAAAATGCCTTAGAACGTATCCTGCCTTTCTATTTCCCTATTTTTTTTTGTTTTCCACAAAATCTTTATTCCTTTACTATTTTTATAACCTCTTTGTAATTAACTTTGTCTGTCTATACTATCATCATCTTATATCTGAAGCTTAACACTCCAAAAGGTTTTTTTATTGTTCCTGTCTGCTTCTTCTACTGTCCCTATTTTATAGGCGTGTAGTGCTAGGCTCCACACGTATGCTTCCAACAAATCTTGTTTCTATGCTTGTCGTCTTCGAACATAGCAGCTGCTACTTATTGCATCCAGCTCAGTTCCCCTTCTATTGTTTTGTAAATTTATACCCTATTTCACTGGCATTCAGGGATATGTGAAGGAGTTAAATAGCATGTGACTATCAAGATTCTCCAATACAGACATTTGTCGAATTAATAGTTTTCTATAAATCCTTTCGCACTATCAAGATTAGTTGAAAATATTGCAAAACCAACACCTGTAGTTGTTTATAATAATCATCAGGTTTAAGTGCAATTATTTTCTCGTCATTAGATTTAAGTATTGGAACTGGTTGGACGCGTACTTCCACTGATTTCTATTTTGAGCTAGCTTACACAGTTCCCTGACATTCCTACAGCCTAGCAGTGGCGTAACTACGATTTTTGGGCCCCCCCGCAAAAATTTTAAAGTGGGTTCTCTTTAAAATGTATTACTTTTACTGGCTTATATTTAGCCATATTTTTAAATTATAGTACATGTAGAGAAGGAAGCAGTATAGAATTAAATACATATACTATATTAATCAAGTGCTTTATTAATTATAAAACCAAATTACATAAATTCAAACTTATAAGTTAATTAATATTAAATCTACATATTTATACGCCGCACAAAATTATTTACACCTAAAAATTTGATACAGTAAAAACCTATGAGCTAGCAGACATTCCAAATCAAATTCAAAATTTTGTTTTTCTTGCATGTTTTGCTGCAAACGCGTTTATTGTATCCTCTATATTCATATTTTTGGCAGTGTCATGTTCTACTGCTAAGAGGGATAAATCGTCTAATCTATCTTGTGAAGTGCGGTTCCTAAGATAATTTTAATAATTTTAATTTTGAGAAAGATCTCTCCGCACTTGCAACGCTAACGGGTAAAGTTAGGTATAACATTAAGGCTGTTATGGTGTTTGGAAAACTGCTAGAACCTGTAGATTTGGAAAGTACTAGATATTCTAAAAATTGTAAGATACCGTTAACATTTTTAATTCATCACAAATAAGTCTATTATTTTTGAGTGTAGTAAGTTCTATACCTATAGCATCATTTAAATCTTTGTAGTAAAATTTTTGCAATTGTTTTGCCTTAGATAAAATATCGTCTGCAGTTAAATTCAAAATACATTAGGTTCTAAGAAATTAAACTTTTCGTTTACATGAAAAAGCGATTTAAAACGATTCGACAGCTGTGAAATTATAATATCCATTACGCGATAAAATACATTTATTTTAAATTTAAATTCTTCATCATTAAATCGATAATCATTGGATAATTCATCGTAATGCTTTTTATTTTTGGTTGCCTTTTTTATAAATTCCGGTTTAATATTCCATTGCCCTGCAACTTTCGCTGCTTCCTCCTTGATGTTGGAATAGTTATTTCTTGTTTCCTTGAAAAATTTTAAAGTTTTTGTAATAAGAGAGTTATCTGATTAATATTCGCCTTTTCACTCTGAGCAGTTTGTGAGAGCTTGTTAAGCTCTTCTAGAATTTGACTTAAAAACACTTAAAAAATAAAATTAAAATTATCCATGCTAGTTAATATTTGCTTTGCGTCATTTCGTTCATCTGTTTTTTGATATCATAATAATTTTATTAAGAGACATTACTATATCTTTATACCGAATTCTTATGGCAGCTAAAGATTTTACTCGATCCGCCCAACGTGTCGGATTTAAGCGTTTCAATTGTGTGAAATTTTCTTTAAAAACAGAAAGCCAATTCCATCTTACTATACTATTAGCAAAAATGTATATATGTTTTCTAAAAGTAGAAAAACGATTCTATTTCTTTTATACCTTTAACGGCATCATTTATGACTAGATTTAAGTTATGGGCACTACAGTGCATATATAAGGCTGCAGGCTCTATGTTTAAAATTCTCTTTTGCACGCCAGAATACGTACCGCTCATAACGTTAGCTCCATCGTAGCCCTGCCCTCTACATTTATTTATATCTAATTGCATGTTGGTTAAATTGCTTAATATAGTATTACCTAGTCCTTCAGCAGATTGGGACTCTACTTTTGTAAAACCCACAAAAGTTTCACAAATATCTATTTTGGTTACCTCTCCCAAGCTGTCTTTTTAAAATCAATATATCTTACAATTTTACTTAATTGATCAATCTTAGTTATATCCTGTGTAGTGTCTATTATGATTGAGAAAAAGGAGCGGATCTAATTTTATTTAATAAAATATTTTTAAGTGTGCGCTTAAAGTATTAATAATATCGTTTTGAATTTTTGGGAAAGATATTTAATTGAACCTTTGGGTCGTTCAAGCACTTTTTGTAATATAGGATCATAGTTACTAATTAAATGAACTAAACTTAAGAAATTACCGTTGTAACTGTCTTTTGAATCAGAAAACTTTCTCTATGTCCTCGAAATGACAGCATGCGCTGGGATAGTGTTAAAGTAACATTGAAAAGTCTGTGTAAAACATTTTTCCAAAATTCAGTTTCTTGTTTTAATAGTAGAGTATCTTTCTTATCTATGGTATAATTTTTTTCCACATATCGTAAATAAAACAACAAGTTAAATGAGATTGAGCAAGCAAATGCTCTTTAATTTTTTGATAAACCCTGCCAATCATTAATTCCGGTCGTCCAACTTGACCTTACTGAAGCAAACAGCCAACATGGTTGACAATAAACACAATTTTTAATTTAGAATAACACAACCACCCATTTGAATTGTGTGGTAAGTTTAACGTATTGCTTTTATTTTCGCTTGCAGTTATTAAGTAATAATAGTGAACTGAAAAACTTCTATTTTTATTATCTTTAGGAAACGCACCATCTGGTCTACACAATCCGTAATTAATTATTTCTTTTCTTAAATTGTCATGTTGTAAAACATTGATTTTTAAAAATGTGCAAAATCGGTTGGATATTCTTTCGTCAGATCCATAGATAGTTCATTAAGTGAAAAAGTACTACTCACATTTACCTCTGTAATTGTAGTGGTATCTAGTTCCAAATTTCTATCGCGGCCGTCATTATGTGATGTACTTGCGCCCTGGGTGAGAGTTTTAAAATTGTTGACGACTGCTGTTCGTCTGTAGCGGAACTAGTAGATGCTACTGTCGAAAGCCCAATTTCTTTCATAGATTGTTCTTGTTTTTCGGACTCTTTAGAAGTAAAAAGGAACTTATTTTGGAATCTTGCTCTTTGATTCTTCCAATAGTTTCCTTTTCGTTTTTTGCAGCGCCGCTTGTAGTGCTCATTGTATATTATTTCCTGCAATTTTGAATGAAATTAATTATAATGTAATTAGATAAGTAATAATTATTTAAAAGCCTTTTGAAATTACAAATAACACATACATACTTTGCTTTAAATGCTTTAATTAACAAAATATAAATGATTTTTATTGAATGCTTAAAGATTTATTTATATGTATTTCTCAGCGCGACTTCAACTATGATCAAATCAATAGTAGTTTAATAAAAATAGATATAAATACTTACGTTTAAATATGAAAGACCTCCTGTAATACGAACACAACACTATTGAGTAAAACGTACTGGAATGCTTTTTACTTCCTTTCCGTTATATATAATGCAGCTAATGCAAATACGTTGCAACCAGCTGACTAGAAACCACAAAATGAATTTCTTTCTAGTATTATATTTCTAGAAAGCGAAGGTTACTAAGCTACCTGCCATCCTGTGAATCTGTACTGTACAGACAATAGCCCTTTTATTCCTATTTAAAATCCCACAAACCAAACTAACCCTACTATACGTCGTTTAATAATGCTTTACCACTTTATACAACTTATCACTTAAGAATAATATAGACATCTTTGTTATTAAAGTTTACAGTCTCTTTCATCTGTTTATTAACCCTTACAAAATAGGACAGAACGGATAGAAAGAAGAAAGGATGCAGGCTGCAGGTGGTGTTCAGTATTTATCTTAATTATTATTTCTTGTATTTCAGCAGTTCCTAGTAGTAACATCAAGAAAACGTTCGTTAACCTGCGGTTTCTGAATTATCTGCAATATTTTCTTGACCGTTTCTTACCTGCCAAATACGTTGAAGATGAATAAGTTGAGTTTATTATCGTTTGGGCCTTCTTGCACTTGGGGCCCCCCCGCATAGCGGGGGCTGGCAGGGGTGTAGTTACGCCACTGCAGCCTAGATACAGGTCGGTGTCCCTTCTATTGTTTTCTAAATATATGCTCTATTTCATCGATGTTCAGTGGTATGTGAAGGGGGTTTAGCAGCCTGTGCGATACCAAGATCTCCCAACACTTAGACATTTGTCGAATTCGTAGTGTAGCGGGCTACTACTAACATGTTTCACTAATTTAAAACAAGTAGTAATAAATGTCTTTATTACTCACTGTTCACAAGTCTAATTAACAGTATATGCCTTATTTATAAATGTTTTCAGTCTAATTAACAATAAAGCAGTATCATACTAATGCTATTTACAAGCACTAATATCTTCTTAAACTAAATTCTTAATCATAGGTCTATTAACAATTTATTTATTACACTTTTGTCTATTTATGTATTCGACAAGCTGTCGGTACAATATACACTTTCAGATAATACAGATCTATATTTACTAAGACTTTCAGAACGTAACGAACAACTAACTATATATGAGATGATTTATATACGACATTCTGGTATAGACTAACTCTTACCCCCCTACAGAAGCTCGACGCGACGCTCTCAGCGTCGCTGTAGTGCCTTGTAACTCTAGAGTTTTTCGGCTTGTAGATATTGTTGTTTCTTGAGTTGCTGTGGTGTTTCTATCGGTTGATCTTCTTAATTAAATAAATGAAATATATAAATTTGTAGGACTGGATCCCAAAAGACCTGCTTCTGGAATCCTCTTGATTTGGTGCAGTGAGCAGTTTCTCGGATCTTCTCCTTAATTGTCCTTTTACTACACAGTATTCCGGATCTGGGTCTACTGGCCAATGGTTTTCGACTGACAGGACTGGCTACTCGCCACAGGCTGCTCCATCGTCAGGTAGCTCGTCTAAACAGGACTGTCGGATGGGCATCCCCGACGACTTCAATTGTGTACCCATTCCTCGGCACCCCGCATAGCTGGAGAACTCCCTCAGGACGTCACCGTTCCGCTGCTTACCTTTGAACGCCCGAAGGTGGTGGTCGGAATACGCGAGTTGCTGCTTCATCGGCGTCTGGGCAACAACTACTAACTCTTACATTTATCAGCGGTCTTATATATACCCTGAATTAAATAGATGATTCATTCTCTGTTATGTGCCCGAACATTCTCGGTTCCTGGAGAATATACATTGCTTACGGCGCTATGTGTGTTTGACGGGTTGCCTAATAGTAGCCCGTAACAATAGCTTTCCAGTAAATCTTTTCACACAAATAACAATAATTGAGGATATTGCAAAATCAACACTTGTAGTTGCTTATAATTATCGTCAGGTTTAAATACAATTATTCTTTGCTTTATAGGTTTTCCGTCCGAGAACGGTTGGACGTGTACCTCCATTGATTTCTATTCTGAACTAGCTTATTCATTTCCCTGAAATTCCCACAACCTACATCTTTGACTATCTGTGTAATAGTCTAATTTAAGTCTTCCTCTACCCCTCTTTTTTCCTATCTCTGCATCTAATATATTCTCTACTATTCCCTCATGCCTTAGTATGTGACATATCATTCTATTGTTGCGAGCTACTATTAGGCAACCCGTCAAACACACAAGCGCTGTAGGCTCTGCATAGTCTTCAGGATTCGAGAATTTTCTAGCAATCAAACACACAAAACGCCGCCAGCACTGTTTATTCTCAATAGACCGGGAAGCTTCTCGTAATTACTAGAGGATGAGTCATATCTTTAACTCAGAGTATATATAAGACCGCTAATAAATGCAAGGGGCAGTCTATACTAGAATGTCTAATATAAATTATATTGTTGTAAAATAATAGTAGTTGAGCTTTTGGAAGTTCAAGTGTATACATAAATGTTATATGCTGTGTCTAATGTACATGCAGCTTGTAGTATACATAAATAGACAAAGTGTATAATAAATAAATAGTTGTGTTAGTGTTGTTAATGGACCGATCCTAAATAAGTTAGTTTAAGAAGATATTAGTGCTTGTAAATTCATTAGTGTAATAGTGCTTCTTCTTAATTTTCTTTGGGAATGAAACCACTCATAGTTTTTAAAATCTATTTTATTTACGTTTCGATCCATGACCTAGGATCGTTGTCAAAATAATAAAAACTTCAAGTTTGACGTTTATGACATAAATTGAAGGTTACTTTGATTTATTGATGTTTGAAATATTTGGTTTGAGTATACTAAGCAAAAATTTTTAAAGTTTAAAATAATGATTGCCTTCAATTTGTGTTGCGACCTGGGATCGACTTTCCTATGGTAGCCAATACGCTTAACGTGAAATCAGCTGATTAATTTTTATTGGTGAATTTTATATAAATTCAATAATTTGGAAAACATTTTTTAACATGTTTCTATTTATACAATTGAGAGATTTCTGATTTTATGTCTTATTTTACATGATTTCTATTTATACATACAATAACTAATTACATAACAATAAGCATATTAACTAGAAAACCATTATTTCGGCAAATTATAAATGTTGGGGGATCTTGGTAGCCACAGGTTGCTTAACCCCCTTCACTGAATCTCGGTAAAATAAGACATAAAATCAGAAATCTCTCAATTGTATAAATAGAAACATGTTAAAAAATGTTTTCCAAATTATTAAATTTATATAAAATTCACCAATAAAAATTAATCAGCTGATTTCACGTTAAGCGTATTGGCTACCATAGGAAAGTCGATCCCAGGTCGCAACACAAATTGAAGGCAATCATTATTTTAAACTTTAAAAATTTTTGCTTAGTGTACTCAAACCAAATATTTCAAACATCAATAAATCAAAGTAACCTTCAATTTATGTCATAAACGTCAAACTTGAAGTTTTTATTATTTTGACAACGATCCTAGGTCATGGATCGAAACGTAAATAAAATAGATTTTAAAAACTATGAGTGGTTTCATTCCCAAAGAAAATTAAGAAGAATGCTAAACAAACCACAACAAACATACAGGGAGTATTTAATAGTGCTTCATTGTTAAGTGGACTGAAAACATCTATAAATAAGACATATACTGTTAATTAGACTTGTGAACAGTGAGTAATAAAGACTCTGGTTATTACTTGTTTTAAATTAAAGAAACGCGGTAGCAGTAGCCCGTTACACTTTCTTATTTTTTACTGTTCTCCACATATTTCTTTCTTTCGTTTACCATTTCTAGAACCTCTGTGTTCTTAAGTTTGTCTGTCCATGATATCTTCATCATACGTCTGTACACCATATTTCAGAGGCTTGTATCTTTTTCCTGTACGCTTCTCCTACTGTCCAGGTTTCATAGCGGTACAGTACTGTGCTTCACACATATATCTTAAACAATCTTTTCCTTGTTTATATGTTTGTTGTCTTTGAACACAGTAGTTGCTTTTTCTTGTTAAATGTAGCATGACCTTGTGCTAATCTTTGTTTTATATTTTTTGCGCTTTTTCTATCTTGTATTATTTAACTTCTTCGGTCAGAGACAACTACTTCTAACTTTTTATCCATTCCTTGAGACAGACTCAGAATATTCAATGCGCATGTCAACAGCTATACTCGGAGCCTCCAATTGTACGTCTAGTACAAAAGAAGGTAAATGCTTTTTTAAATTTTCCCATTAATGGAGGCGAAAATGGGACGCAAATGGTGTAGATTTGAACTTTGAACATGAAAAGTTGAAATGAAAGTACTAGACTCGCCTTGTTGACGTTACGTGGTACTGGAACGGTTGACCTTGAAGGGTACAAATATGACCAGAACTTAGATATCCCTATGTTAAATCCCATAAGGAGACTGTTTTTTTTCGCGTACGAAGGTAGCCTATCTATAGATTGTAGCAACACAAACTTTGTATTTTTATTATTCGTTAAACCAACAAAGAAAGCAAGCGAAATCAAGGCATGTACTCCTATCAGTATTTTTTTAGAAATGTTATAAACAGTTTCCTTTTAATTAGCACTTTTGTATTGGGGGAATGCCCGCCATTAGATTATAGGGAAAATATTCATTTAAAGAAAGTACTAAAAGATGTTTTGGTTTTATGATTTCATAGAAAAAATTACTTTAAATTTATTCCAAATTTCAATCAATGACTTGCTAGGTTATGCAGCGTACGGGTCAGATAGAGGAAGAAAGGATGTTTAAAGTGCGGAACCGCACGAATCATGATGACGAAACAGAACACAAGAAACGTAGAAATACCGCGCTAACTATCAATGCGGAGATGGGGGATTCCTAGTAACACAAAAAAATACATGGTCATTAACAAAAAAATTTGGTTTGCATTAACAAAAAAATAAATAAATAAATAGTTGTATTATAAAGAACAAATTTTAGAAATTTACGTACGAAGTGCGCATTTTCTTTGACATTTAGTATTCATCAATAAAAGAGAGAAAAGAACAATTACTGCTTATGCTTGCTCATAATACCAGTGTTAAAGTAAAAAAAAAACGTTATTTACGGCTGAACAAATTCTAATAATCATGCAGTGAAGTACTATGGAGCACCAGCGACGCACGCCCAACAAAAGTAGGGAAAAAAGAGGTGCTCCCGATATATGGGAACACTAATACAACATATTTCCAAGTGTCAGCTATTATCGTGTGCCCTTTGCATCCACGGAGATGAGTCAGCGAAGAGTCCGGGTGCTGGGGTCCAGATGTAGCGTCACCACGGTTGACAGATGTTGAGCGCTGCGACACTCCCTGCAACAGTGGAACACGTACCAGCGCAGTCGGTTCTATTTAAGAAGAAAAATCGGATCACGTAAAACAATTTGGCCTCTAGCTAAGAACTAGAAAGAGAGTCTTACTAGTATTAATAACTTGGGAGCACTTACCGATTCGCCCAAAATCTACACTTCTCATAAAGAAAAAACGTGCATCGCTCTTGGAGTAATAGAAACAGTAGTTTAGAATATTACATATGAGGACGAACTGCACAATCAAATTGAAAATTGTTTTAAATAACAAAAATTCGAGTTTCAATCCTCTCGTTATTAACATACTAAAAAAGAGATTAGAAAACTCGACCGAAGCTTTATTAAATAGTACAATACACTATTTCAACGAGTCTTTCGGTCGTAGCAGTGTAAGGACTAATTTTACGCTATAATAATGTGTAGCCAGTTAACGGATACTCAAAACATAGTGGCAAGCGTATTTATTATAAACATGTAAAATATATAGCATGTTATCATTGGAAAACTTCATCAGGTAAGTTTTCCCGAATTTTGCGTTGTACTTATATGCACCTTGATTATAACTTACAGAATAGCGACATGTGGCTTTTATGGCCAATAAATAATGTGTATTTTTTAAAGCGGTGGTTATATCACAGTTTTAGATTCTAAAGCAAAAGTATTTTTAGTATGTTTAGATAAAGTTACACTAATTTGCGGTGACAGAGTTAAGTAGGTTATTACTGATTTTATTGTAAACTGTAACTGAAAGTTTATGTAAGCACATTCGATGCTGAATAAATATACTTGAAACGAAAATTAATCGAATCAGTATCGAGCTTTAATTGGTTAGAGGGGAATAAATTAGTTTGTTCAATTTTGTGCAGTTTTATGTCTTTCTAAAATTATGTTAAATAGTCATCTTGTAAATTTTTTAAAATCAATTCTACCTTGCTCGAAGTACGATCAGTTTAAACAATTAGTAAGATTCTTCTCAATTTCTTTGTAGATGCAACAGTTTACCCAAAATCTTGCTATAGTGTCTGTGCTTACCAAATTTGAAATTTTTGGCATCTAATTTTGAAGTATGCGTGTTTAACTGGATGCCAAGATGTAAAAAACAATTAAAACAGTTATGTTAACTTTGGTTTTAAAGTTTTTGAAAAAGCAACGTTTTATTTTAAAGCTGAAAAAAGACGATCTTGGAATATACGCGTCAGGTATACTGAACATCAAATTGTCTTTTTTTGTTTCCAAATGTGCGACGGGTGTATCTTATAGGACTTTTCTCGATGATTACGAATCTGTTAACAACATTTTTTCTATCGCCCTACAGTCAAAAGTTATTCATATTTTAGTTGTGGAACGTTTTATTATGCAATGCTTACATTTGTTATAATACAAATTATGCATACAACGTCACCGCCCAATTTCAAAATGTTTTTACATGCAATTTTCGTTTGTAGGATATCTCTGGAGCATCCCTGATTAGGTTCCAACAATAATCTGCGAGCATTGTGGGGCTTCACTTCCATTGAAACGGTTTGCTCAATACATAAAGTCTTGGTGAAACTTTCAGCATGTTCGTCAGTCACAGAACCAAGATTTGAAAAAAATGAGTCGGGCAGCTCCGTGGATCAGACAGGTTCGTGTATGACTGCCGATCTTAAGGGCCCGCTTGAAAAATGTTAGGCGAGCATTTTTCACAAAAATACGCCCTCGTTTGGATGAAAGGTAACATGGAGGTCCCGTGTGTAAGTGTTGTCACGCACGTTAAAAATCCCTACCTTGCTTGGAACAGCAAGGGTTCGGCAAAATTCAAAATTTCCAGATAAAAACTCGCTTTCTGGCCAATGTAGTACCTTCGGGTGGAGCATGGAAAATCAAGTGCAAGGTGTGTGAAGGGGGTTAAGCAACCTGCGGCTACCGAAATCTCCCGATACTAGAACATTTGCCGAATAAATAGTCTTCTAATATATCCTATCGTCTTGAAACTGGTTGGACGCGTACATCCACTTGTTTCTATTCTGAACTAGTCTACATTGTTCCCTGAAATTTCTACAGCCTAGATACAGCTCGGTCCCCCTTCTGTCATTTTCTAATTATATATCCTATTTTACCGAGATTAAGTAGTGTGTGAAAAGTGTTAAGCAGTGTGTGGCTGCCAAGATCCTCTAACACTTAGACATTTGGCGAATTAATAGTTTTCCAGTAGATGCTTTCGAACACTAAACAATAGTTGAGAATATTGCAAAACCAATACCTGTAGTTGCTTATAAGAGTTATCAGGTTTAAGTACAATATTTTTTTGGCATTAGGTTTTCTCTCTTGGAACTGGTTGGACGTGTACCTCCATTGATTTCTATTCTGAGCTAGTCTACACATTTCTCTAAAATTCCCACAGTCTACATATTTCACTATCTGTGTACAATAGTCCAACCGAGGTCTACCTTTACCTCTCTTTTTTCCTACTTCTGCTTCTAATATATTCCGCATTATTCACTCATGCCTTATTTTGTGGCATATCATCCTATTTCTCGTATTTTTTACTGTTTTCCACATACTTCTTTCTTCCCCTACCATTTCTAGCACCTCTTTGCTCTGTACTTTGTCTGTCCATGATATCTCATCATACGTCTGTAGTACCACCTACTGTCCAAGTTTTACAGCTGTACAGTGCTTTCACACATATGTGTTAAGGAATCCTTTCCTTGTTTCCACATTTATTGTCTTTGAACACAGTAATTGCTATTTCTTGTTAAATGCAGCACTTGCTGTACATTTTCTATAATGACGTTTCTTCTCGCGTCTCTTATGTTTTTGCTATACAGTTTTATATCCCTAAAGTTTATTCTAATTAGTTTGCATGCTTCGTCTGTCTTTCCTACTTCCACTCCAGTTTGTACCTTATTGCACTTTTCATCAATCCATTGTTCTTTAACTTTCCTGCATTTGAGGATAATTTCTCATTTTATCGCTTTGTATCTCTGTTTTCCTGTTTCGTTTGATCTATTTTTGTATGTTCATCTATCTCCTATTGGTTTCTTATTTTCTTTTTGTTTATACCCCAGAGTATCTCTTGCCGCCACGTATAAGCTAGATTTAATGTTTTATTCTGTTTTTACTTCCTTAGTATCAGATATTTTCCCGATATCTTTCAGCAATTCATTTAACTTTCTTTCAAATCTTTTGTGGAAATATTTATCTTTTAGTTTCTCAAGGTCAAACTGCCTTTTTCAGTTTGTTTCTTCAAATTTTTAAATTTAAAAGTGGCCTCTATAAGTACGATGTAGTGGTCAGTGTCAATATCTGCTTCAATTTGGATATATGACAAAAAAATTTTGAACATGTCCAAATTGCTTGGTTATATGTATTTGTCTAATAAATGTTAATTTTTATTTATTGCGGCATATGTCCATTTTTATGCTCAATCATCGATACTAGAAAACACAAATAACTCTTCATCATTAAGTTTTCTGTCCTGGAACTGAATAGATGCGTATCCTTAGTGTTTCCTATTCTGACTAACCTATACATTTCTCTGAAATTCTCACAGTTTGGAGCTTTCACTACCTGCGTGCAATAGTCCGATCTAGGTCTATATCTACCTCTCTTTTTTTCTATATCTGCTTGTAATATAGCCCACACTATTCCTCAAAAATACCTTAGAACGTATCCTGCCTTTCTATTTCCTAATTTTTGTTGTTTTCCACAGATATCTTTATTCTTCTACTATTTCTACAACCAATTTGTTGTTAACTTTGTCTGTCCATGCTACCATCCTCATACATCTGAAGCAAAACATTCCAGAACGCTTCTATCTTTTTCTGTCTGCTTTTCCTACTGCCCCTATTTCATAGATGTACTGTGCTGTGCTCCACACTATGCTTTGAACAGTTTTCTTCTTATATCTATGTTCATTGTCTTTGAACATAGCTGCTGTTCTTTCTTGTTTGATGCAGTTCGGTCACCTTCTATTGTTTTACAGTTTATACCATATTTCCCTGATGTTCAGTGGTATGTGAAGGGGTAGCAGCCTTTGGCTGCCAAGTTCCCCAGCACTTGAACCTTTGTCGAATTAATAGTTTTTCCAATTTTTCCTTTCGCACAATCAACAATAGTTGAAATTATTTTACAACCAACACCTATAGTTGCTTATAATAATCTTCAGATTTAAGATCACTTATTTTTTCGTCATTGGGTTTTACGTCTTGAAACTGGTTGAACTTGTACCTCAGCTTATTTATGGCCTTGCTAGCCTATCCAGTTCCCTTCAATTCTCACAACAGCTTATATACAGCTCGATTTCCTTCTATTGTTTTTTAATTATACGCCCAATTTCACCGAGAATCAGTGGCATGTGAAGGGAGTTAGTAGCCTATTGCTGCCAAGGATTTCCTAACACTTAGACATTTGCCGTATTAGTAGTTTTCCAGTAAATCCTTTCGCACAATTAACATTAGTTGAGAGTATTGCAAAACTAATATTTGTAATTGTTTATAGTAATCACCATGTTTAAGTACACTTATTATTTTCGTCAATAGTTTTTCTTGCGACTGGTTGGAAGCGCACCTACGTTGATTTCTATTCTGAGCTAGCATACACATTTCCCTTAAATTTTCACAGCCTACATCTTTCACTATCTGTGTGCAGCAGTCTAACCTAGGTCTACCTCTACTTCTCTTTTTCCTATCTCTCTTTCAAATATATTCCGCACTATTCCCTCATGTCTTAGTATGTGGCCTATCATCCTATCTATCCTATTTTTTACTGTTTTCCACATACTTCTTTCATTCCCTACCATTTCTGGTACCTCTTTGTTCTTAACTTTGTCTATCCATGATAATCTTCATCATAAGACTGTAGCAGCACATTTCAAAGGCTTCTACCTTTTTCTTATCTGCTTCTTCTACTGTCCAAGCTTCACAGCCATACAGTGTTGTGCTCCACACATATGTTTTAAGCAATCTTTTCCTTATTTCTATGTTTGTGGTTTTTGAGCACAGTAGTTGTTTTTTCTTGTTAAATGTAGCACGACCTTGCGCTAATGTTTGTTTTATGTCTTTTGTGCTTTTCCCATCTTGTGTTATTTGACTTCCTAGCAGAAATCCTTAACCTCTTGTAAGTTCTTGTTACAAATGTATTCTTGTTTTTGATTTATTTCCCCCTCTTTTACATACTAGAACTTTAGTTTTATTTTTGTTAATTTGCAAACCATATCTCTTCGTTACAGCTGTTTCTATTACATTAAGAGCAGCTTCTAACTCTTCTTTGCTGGATGCTAATACTGCTATGTCATCTGCAAATCTAAGCATATCAATCTTTTGTCCCTGCATATTAATTTCAAATGTCTTCCTGTTTTTTACAGTATTCATTGCCTCTTCTATGTAGAAGTTAAAATTTAATGGAAATAAGCCACACCCCTGTCTCACCCCTTTCCTAATACAGTATTGCCCGAAATAAACAGTACTGAAACTAAGTTGGCGGTGTTTTTATGCGTGCGCTGTCACACTCAAGTTAGCTAGTATAGACCTGTCAAGTAAACCTCAAACAAGTAATTAGTAGGGCCTAATTGTTAAAAATGGTGTTAAGTACAGAGGAGAAAGTGTTTCTGGTAGAGCATTATTTTCGTTCATACGGAATCGGCCGACGTAATGGTGCAAGTTTGCTATACGTGTCTGATCAATTCACACAAAGGTTTAATAAACGTTCTCCAAGTAATGCTGTAATTTTGAAGGTTATTGAAAAGTTTAGAAATACAGGTAGTGTATTGTGCCAACGAAAAGGAAGCTCAGGGCGTCCCAGGACAGTTAACAACAACAATAACCATGAACGTGTTTTTGAGCAAATCTTAGAAAATCCGAAAGTCAGCCAGGCAAGGACAGCGTTACAACTTGATTTAAAAGAACTTCCTTTCAAAGAATCCTGAAGGAGCTGGGTACATTTTCGTATGTGATTCAGGTACATCAACAACTACATCCTCGGGATTATCGCAGTAGAGTGGAATATTGCGCCAGAATTCTCGCGTTACAGTATGAAAATCCTGAATTTTTGAAAATGTTTGGTTTTCAGACGAAGCACATTTTCACTTGTCAGGCTATGCGAATCGTCGCACAAATCGATTTCTGGGCTTTGCCAGACCCGATGAGGTTCAAGAGGTTCCTTTACATAGTGAAAAAGTGAGTGTCTGGTGTGCTGTTTCCGGACACGGAATCATTGGTCCGTACTTTATCGAAGAGAATGGTAGGCAAGTCACACTTAATCAACAGAGGTACAGACAAATTTTAACACGATTTATCCCTGATCTACGTCAATTCTGTCGTGCACGTAACTTGGCATTTCGAAACCAATTTTTTCAGCAGGACGGGGCAACTTGCCATACTGCTGCCGCAATTCGTCAATTTCTTCAAGAACATTTTCCAAGCAAATTCATATCACGATTTACTGACTTCCCTTATCCTTCACATTCTCCAGACCTCACACCTCCAGACGCATACATTTGGGGCATGGCTAAAAATGCCGTTTTCAAACGGGCAGCCCTGAGACAACCCTTATTCAATAACATGACCAGAAACTTAGAACATCGTTATGAAGTCTGTCTCGAACGAGGAGGTGCACATTTAGAACATATAATAAAGTGTCAATAATATGTATTTTTTAAATATACAAAACAATTACAATTTCAGTACTGTTTATTTCGGGCAATACTGTATTTACTTCTATACTTTCTTGCTCTAATTCTATTACTGCTGTTTGCTCTTTGTATAAGCCATGCACTATCCGTCTGTCCTTAAAACTCATTCCAATCTTTTTGAGTATTTCGAACACTTTTTCTCATTTCACATTGTCGAATGCTTTTCCTAGATCTACAAACCTTATATATATACGCTTTCCTCCTTCTCTATTGTTTTCTCCATTATCATCCTCAAAGCTAAAATAGCCTCCCGTGTTCCCCTGTTGCGCCTAAATCCAAATTGATGTTCTCCCAGTATTTCTTCGGCTCGTTTTTTCATTCGTCTTTGTACAATTCTAGTTAATATTTTTGAAACGTGTGCTGTCAAACTTATTGTTCGAAAATTTTCACATCTATCCGCACCTCTTTTCTTTGGTATAGATACTATGATGTTATGTTTGAAATTTTTGGGTATCTCGCCTGTCTCATACATATAGCTTACAAGTCGAAAGAGACGTTCTGTTACTGCTTGTCCAGCGACTTTTAGAGTTTCTGTTTGCACCTTATCTGTACCCGGCGCCTTACCATTTTTCAGACCCTTTAATGCTAATTCAAACTCATCTCTAGAATATCTCAGGTCATCATTAACACTGTCTGATTCCTGTTCTAATGCTGTTTGGTTCTCTCCTGAATATAAATTTCTTATATATTCCTGCCATCTAGCTACTTTCTTTACATTTTCTATAATGACGTTTCATTCCGCGTCCCTTATATTTTTGCTATATGGTTTTATATTCCTAAAATTCATTCTAATTAATTTGTATGCTTCGTCTGTCTTTCCTATTTCCATCTTAGTTTGTACCTCTTTGCACTTTTCATCAATCCATTGTTCTTTAGCTTTCCTGCATTTTCGGATAATTTCCCATTTTATGGCTTTGTATCTCTGTTTTCCTGTTTCGTCTGATCTATTTTTGTATTTTCGTCTTCTTTTTATTAAATTCAGGATATCCTTTGTTATTCATGGTTTCTTATTTTCTTTTTGTGTATTCCCCAGAATATCTCTGGCTGCCATGTCTAAGCTGAATTTAATGTTATACTGTTCTCTTTCTATTTCCTTAGTATCAAAAATTTTCCAGATATCTTTCAGCAATTCATTTGACTTTTTTCAAATCTTTCATGGATATCTTTATTTTTTAGCTTCTCAAAGTCAAAGTGCCTTTTTCCGTTCCTGTTTTTCAGATTTTCAAATTTAAGTGCGGCCTTCATAATTATGATGTTGTGGTCAGTGTCTATATGTGCTTCCGGGTAGCTTATACAGTCTTTTACTTGATTTTTAAACTGTTGTCTAACAATAAGAATGTAATCTATTTGATATCTTCCTATATCTCCTGGCATCTTCCACGTGTATTGTCTTCTAGCATGATGTTGAAATAATGTATTTGTAATGGTTAAATTGTTCTTGTCGCAAAATTCTACCAGCCAATTTCCCCTGTTATTTCTCGTGCCTAAACCAAATAAACCTACTATGGCTCCTTCTTTACCTTTACCTGCCACCGCATTAAAATCCCCCGTAATTATTAAATTTTTATGTTCTTTTACGTATCTTAGTATGTTTTCGATATCTTTGTAGATAGCTTCTACCTCTTCCTCACTGTAGCTAGAGGTGGGCATGTATACCTGTATTATTACTGTATTTACTGGTTTAGATTCAAATCTAACCATGAGTACTCTTTAGTTCTTTTGTAAGTAGTTGTCTACACGTCGTCCTATATTTTTTCGCATGACTATCCCCACACCCGAATTTCCTTTTTCTGAATCTGTCTGTATGAATTACCCTAAAGTCCCCACTTCAAAAATTCCTCGCCTCTGGCCAGCGGACTTCGCTGATTCCTACTATGTCTAGTGCTAACCTATCCATTTCGAGTTTCAGGTTCTCTAGCTTACCTACTTGTTTCATACTTCTGACATTCCACGCTCCAACTCGCAGAATGTTAACGGATCTTTTTCTATACTTCCGGATCACATCCCCCGAAGTAGTTCCTTCCCGGAGTTCCGAATGAGGAACTATTTTATCTCCGGAATGTTTTACCCCAGAGGATGTCATCATCATTAATAACAATTTGAGTACGCTGTGTACTTGGGAGATAATGTGGTGGTTTCCCGTTGCCTTCCACATCGCAGTAGTGTGTCTTGGAAAGTCATACCGACCCCTATGGTCTCTGCCACTTAATTACCGAAAAAGCTGTTGCTTTTTTCGGGGACCTGTCTTAGTCTGGTTCTTCACTAAAGACCCCACTAATTTGGATAAACCTATAGTTCGGCTCTTTAGCTCATTGAAATGCGTCGTCAAGGTGCAGGTCCGTTCAGAATGGCTAAATTATACAATTGATATAATAAAGTTATTTGTGAATATAAGCTTATGATATTATTGACTAACATAACATGAACTACATGAAACTAGATAGGTTTCTATAGGTTTTTTTTCTTTAGAATATTTGCAGTGCCGGGCCCCTTTCTGGGGCCGGGCCTCTGTGCTACGCACACATGGCACACTAGTAGATACGTCACTGTTGCAGTTGCCTTGTACACTTAGGGACGGTCACAATTTAAATTATAGAAGAAAACTACGTAGACAGAAAGGTGAAGGTTTTTATATTATAGACAGTTGTCTATAGCTGATATTTAAAACCTAATAAATTATTTTAATTACTGGGCAGCACCCTTAATTGCGGGGTATAAATCCGAATCAGATAAATAGAACATTTATCTATTTTTGTACGTGAATTGTTACACTACATTTCTCAGTACAGATATATTTTGAATACATTTAATTTATTAAAAACCGCATATGCAATAAAAAATCAATATGTAACAGAGCTTTTAGAATATTTCAAATAATTCCTTTCAGAGTAGCAATTATGTCAATGGCACTGTTGACATTGTAAACGTCAGGTACATACTCCAATATCATTAATTAGATTGGAATTATCTTGTACGCACTTATAAAAACATGCTGATGAGATACATATTACACTTGTTTAATCGAATGGCGCACCTACCTCGTCAGCCTTTGAAATAATTTTTATATTAGCATGGGGCTTTCATTACAAGGGCGCATTGGCAAGTAGTTATATATAGAGTAACGTTAATTGCATGTATTCTCATTATCAGTATCAAACTGGTTTTAGGTTAGGCAAAGTTTACCTTAGAATCAAATAATAATTGAAACGCTTTGGAATATTTAAAATTATAGGTGTTTTAATATCTCAGCGATCTGTACTTATAACCCAAATATTACTGAAAACGCTCAAGACCAAACTGAAAATATATTTGTAAAATGATAAAAACGCCTACAATAGCGATGACGTTGCCCCAGAATAATTTAAAAATTTATATTTTTTGTTTTGTTTTCGAACTTAAGGTCGGTTTGACGCAGCTCTAAATTCTTCTCTATACTGAGCTAGTCTAAAAAGGTCTACATACCCTTCACAACCTAAATCTCTAATAATTTGACTAATATAGCTTTGTCTAGGTCTTCCTACTCTATTTTTATTTGGTAGTCAATAATCTAAGACCTTACTAAATAGTCCCTCATGTCTTAACTGATGCCCAATCATTCTATCTCTCCTGACTTTTAATTGTTTCCACATCCAGAGTTCCTCACATATCCTTCTATAAACTTCCTCATTTGTTACTCGATCTGTCCAAGTAATCTTTAACATTCTCCTATAACACCAAGTTTCAAAAGCTTCAATCTTTTTCTTATCTACCTCATTAATTGTCCAAATCTCGCTACCGTATAATAGAACGCTCCACACGTACGACTTTAAGAAACTTTTTTTATTATTTAAGCTAATACTATTAGCTATTAGTAAGTGTTTCTTTTTAAAAATATTTTTCTAGCTTGAGCTATTCTAGCTACTATATCCCTTCTGCTACATCCGTCCTATGTAATTATACTACCTAAATAGCAAAATTCATCTACCTCCTCTAACTCGGTATTACCTATTTTTAATTTTGGTTTAGAACTAGGCTGTAATTAGCTTGTCATTATCTTTGTCTTTCCTGAGTTAATTCTCATACTATAGTATACATATAGTATACTGTAGTATCTCCTCTAAAATATTTAAAAACTCTCCTAACTCTTTTCAAGACTCTGCTATAATGGCTATATCATCTGTCCGTGTACACTAATACCTATCCTTTTCCTCTTTCTCGCTAAGTTTAAAGCTTCCTCAATATAAACATTAAAAATCAAGGAAGATAGTATACAGCTTTGTCTAACACCAATTTTAATTTTAGCTTCCTTTTCTATTACATCAAATCTAATTACTACGCTTTGGTTTTCATATAGACTGTAAATAATTTTTTTATCCCTATGAGAGATTCCTATTTTTTGCAAAACCCTAAACAGAACAATACAATCAACCCTATCAAATGCTTTTTTTAAATCTACAAACGCGAAATGAGTATTTTTTTTTTGTAACCTTTTTTCGATAATTATCCTAATCATTAGTATCGGTTCTCTAGTCCCTCTGTCATTACGAAAACCATATTGGTCTTCGCCTAAATAATACCCAGTCAAAGCTTCTACTTTATTTTTAATTATCATTGTTAGTATTTTAGAAGCGTGGTAAGTTAAACTGACCGTTCTAAAATTCTCACACCTATCAGCTCCTGACTTTTTTGGGATTGGGATAATATTTTTTTCGAAATCTATTGGGACCTCACCTGTGTCATATATTACTTTTACTAGTTCATATAATCTGTTTAAAGTTTTCTGACTTGCATATTTTATTAATTCTGCGGGTATATCGTTTAGCCACGGCGCTTTATTTAGTTTAAGATCCCAACAGCTATATCAAATTCCTCTCTTAATATTACTAACCCTATTTCTACATCCTCTTCTTGATCGTTTTCTAACTCGTTCATATCGTCTTTCTTATATAAATCTTCTAAATATCTTTTCCATCTATCTGGTACCTGTAACACCCAAGAACATTTTAAAATTAATCTAAATTTCAAATAATATTTTCGGCCAATCACAAACAATTCTATCTAAAATGTGACCTATCACTGACCAGAATTAAGATAAATATCCAATCCTAGTTTGATTTTGGGGTGACAATTGACACTTCAAATGAACATAACCTATCAACTGATATCTAACATCCCGTGAAATGTAGAAGATTTTAAATTTAGGCGCCAAAGGAAATGCTAATTTGTTCTAGAAAATTCAAAACCGGAAGTACGTAATAAAATGTAATTTTTCGTGATATCTATAAAAATATTAACAGGAAATACTTTAGAATATTGCAGAATAACTTAAATTTAATTATAGGGTAATTTCAATTAGCAATGGCAATAATAAAAATGGATTTAAACCATTAACCTAAAAGCACATGTAGGGATGATATACAATTGTGAAATATGTAAGATTTTTAATTGGTTAGAACAGTCACGTGATAAAAGGTGATAAATATGGGAAGTGGGAAAATTCAAACATACGAAACACGATACACAAAGCTCACTAAGACACACAAAGACAATAAAATAGATGAAAGTAGGCGTGAAAATGAAAAGTAACTAGCCTGGAGCTAGGGCGTGTTACGCGGTAAGGTCGTATAAGGCGTCGCCGTGGATCAATGTAGTAAGCGTAAGACTACGGATCCCAAGGTCCCGGGTTCAAATCCCGACACGGCCGACTGCTTGAAAAATGGCAGGTGAGCATTTTTCACAAAAATTACGCCCTCGTTCGGATGAGAGGTTAAATGGAGGTCCCGTGTGTGAGTGTTGTCACGCACGTTAAAGATCCCTACCTTGTCTGGAACGGCAAGGGTTCGGCAAAATTCTAAATTTCCAGGCAACAAAAAAAAACTCGCCTCCTGGCCAATGTAGTACCTACGGGTGGAGCATTGGAAATGTAAATGAACGGTAAGGTCGTATAGCGGTAAATTAAAGTAATGTTTAGTGAACAAATATAAGAATTAGTACGTTTATTACGGAAAGAGTAGTAAATTTAAATAGTGGATAAAGGGCACAGATAAGTTCGGCGCTCAAAAGAGAATTAAATAGTAATAAATTTAAGTGTAATTAGACGACGAAATGGTTAAGCTGTAAGGCGGTCAATGGTAGGAGGCGCAAGTTTATTAACTGCAAAGAACAGAATACTTAAACATACCTATATAGTTCATTATTGATTGATTGGAGGAAGTTTGGGTTTTGGAAGTTCGATTCCAAACCAAGTTGTTACAGCAGTAGGGAGATATCAAGAGTTTAGAGCACAAAATGTATCAACACCCGTGTTAAGCATTATCAACTCTGGTGAGAATAAGTTGCCTTAGAGTATTGTAGAGAGTGGAGCAACAGTGGGTATTGTATACCCGAACAGGTATTGAGTGGATCTTTGAATAAATGTTTCGAGAGAACGGACGTGTATATGCATGCATACACGTGGTGTTGTAAGTATGAACTTTTATATAATAATACATATGCTTTACATGAATATGTTAAGTTGCTAGTTTAGGGCTGGAATTTTTGGACTTTATTAACGTTACCGTTTATTATTATGAATCTTGTATAGAATATCAAGAGTTATTGGCTATGTTTAAGTTGGAAGCCAATTTGTTTTAACTGTAGAATTTGCAGTACTTAGTACAATATTTAACAACCCGGCTTAAGGGAACTTTTAGTTAAGTAAGAGATATTGATTTTATTGCATTCAAGTATGTCACTATAGGAAATATATATAGTTCTATCAACATATTAAAGGTTATTAGATTCAGTCCTTAATACAAATGTTGAGCTATATATATACATATTACAATTAAAATGGGTTTGTTGAAATACATTTAGTTACAGATACTTTGTAAACTGTTGGGTAAGTTAACTCACCAGTATCGGTTTCAGAATTCTAAGCCTATCCACCCTGGGACATGTCCATGTACTCTCCGCTGTAGAGTAGCCGAGGCGTTTGAAGCAAGTAGAGTAAAGACTATTGAAATAGGTAAGTGGACTCTTATATTGCAATTTTGAACCATAAAAAGTGATATAGAGTTGGCATTCGACTATATATGTATTAGGTAACTCGGTCCTTGTTTCTTTGACTGCTAGATAGGTCAGGAAGGAGGGTGAAGTGTTACATACCTCAACTTTATTTATTAGAAGCTCATTATTCTCATCTTTAATACCATTTTATTTTTTCCTATCTTCCCCGAAAAATTATTTAACTGACTTGTAAGCCCTGTCTGTCTTACCTACTCTCAAATCATCTTGTATTCCGTTACAATTCTTCTCCATCCATTTATTTCTAGCTTTTCTACACTCATGTACTTATTTCTAAAGGTATTATATTTTTGTTTACTTTTACTATCCAATTCTCTGAAAAGTTTAAGCTTTCTTCTATTCTCTATTAAATCTAATATCTCTTTCGTTACCCAGGGTTTTCTCGCTAATTTTTTTCTTACCTTGTAACCTTCGGTTTTATTTTATAAATACGCATCAACTGCCCTACGTAATTTCATGCTAAAATTTATATTCTCATAATAGTATTTTAACGTAATATTTTAAAACCTGTTAAAACTTGAAAAATAGTCGATTGTAAGGCAGGTGGTCGCTTGGGTTTCCAAGAAAACACGCAGCACCTGCATGTTAGTTTTTAAATAGTTTAGCATTTGCTATCTTCCTTCAATACAATAGTGGGATACTTTCGTCTCACTTACCGATAATTTGCGAAGATAGGGGAAGAAGGTATTCGTCGTCGTTTTAAGTTAGTTTACGTTGGGTACTCGAAGGGTTGCGAGATGTCATTGTAGAAAGCTCTTTTAGGCGCGAAGTGCAATAAACATTCACGTGCATAATTAATTGGTTCGGTGGTGTAAAAGTCAAATGGTTTCTTTTACGACATAGTTGCTCCGATTTCTTTTTAAGGAGGATTTTAAGCACGTTGAATCAAGGGGTTATAAAGCCCGCACGTTACTAGTTGTTATTAAGTAACGGAATATTTAAATTGCACCGGAGGCGTTTTGCATTGAGATTGTTTTTGTGAAGAAATAAAACCCTAGCCCGACGGACTCGCGTAGTTAGTTTTTACGTTAATTTAGGAAACTGTTATCGTCATAAGATTAATAATAAGTTTAGTGCTTATCAGAGAAGTTAATGGGTGTCGAGTGATAATTATTAACCCAAAAATTCACGGAACTGGACCAGCGTATTTCATTCTTTGTTGGCTGTCCCAAAGGTACTCGAACCAGTTTAATCCGGTAAATTTCGATATTTGCAGCTCATTATATCAAAGAACACCTCACGGGATTTTTGGTGTTTGTTCCGAAATTCATCTTCTTTCTAAGCCGTTGGTTGATGTACCGTCCTGGAGTACACCAGTGCCCGCAATTGATTAAGGTAAACTGAAGACTGAAAACTGAATTCCTGCGGTAGTTTCACCATCTGTACTGTAAGTTATTATTGCCATATTATTTTATAAACTGAACTTGTTTACAATTCCGTATTATGTTCAATTTCGTACGGATAAAGCTATTTTAAAATATTCATTTTACGTTGACTTATTTAGTAAATTTAATCATTGTTGATACAGCGATAGGAGGATCCATTAGGGTTGGTAGAAGGATTTAATGAAAACTAAATGTACATGAATTGTTTGTTGCTCAACACATTAATACTGGTTATAATTAATAGAAACATGTTATAGTAATTGTGTATAATTTAGAAGTGTGACTAATGTGGATTTTGTGTTCAGTTAAAGACTTCTATATGGTTATATTAGAACAAATTCGGTCGTCCTAAAATTATAATTTTATGAGTCTAAGTAATACTGTGAACAAGGATTCAAATCAAATATATTTAATTTAAAGACTCAATCCCCCTAGTTCAGAATATCTTAAGTGATAACTTTATTACAGGTACAAGTAGTGTTAAACTTGCATTATTGTTATTGATAATTTTTAAACAGCCAGGAGGTGTACAACAACTTGGCTAATAACTTGAGATAGTGTCATTCCCATATTTTGTCATACGGGTTTCTTGTCCGAGAAGAATAAGCTTTTCCTCATTTTGCCGTTCTTCTATAAAAGACAAGGAATCCATGCCACTTTAGGCAGAACTCTACTAAAATAAGGGTGGTGCCCAGAATTCACCGACTTAGTCAAGATAACTATTATTACTCTCTACTCCCCTCCCCATTTTACCCCGCCCGTCTCCACTGCAGCCAGCCGAGCCGCGGTTTAGTTCGTTCCTTTGAGCTTACCGTGTTTGTTCATGCCTCTTCCCCCCTTCCATCATCGTAACGTCAATTTTGGCATGTAACAACCTATAGTCTTTGTTGCTGTATCATGTACTGCCCTTTTTTTCTTTTCTTCTATTTTCTACCTTCCTTCCTACAACTATCTCTTTGATCTTATTATCTATTACTTGTTTATATTCTTCTTTTACCTCACTATCATTAAGCTTACCTAGATCCCATCTCTCTCTCTTTGAGCCTTCCTCAATTTTTTGAATTTTAGATTACACTTCATTTTACCTAAGTTATGATCGCTATCTATGTCAGCACCTGGATAACTACGACGGTTTTTAACTTGGTTTCTAAATCTTTGTTTAACTAAAACATAATCTATTTAGTATCTAGCCCTATCACCTTGCGCTTTCCAGGTATATCTTCTTCTATCATGTTGTTCGAATTGGGTGTTTACAGTTACCAATCTATGTTCCTGGCAAAACTCAACTAAACTTTATCCTCAATCATTCAGTTTACTATACCCAAATTTTTCTATCATTTTTCCCTCACTACTTTCTCCCACTGACACATTGAAATCGCGCATAAATATTAAATTCTCATCTCCCTTTTCTTTTCTCACTATACTATTTATCTCCTCGTATACCTTTTCTACTTTCTCATCCTTGTACCGAGTTGTTGGCATGTAAACCTATACTAAAACAGTCTCTGTGAGTTTCGTACTCAATCTAACCATAATTATTCTATCACTAAATTGTAAGTTCTCTTTAACTTTACGTCCTAATCAAATCTAAAAATTTATGTTATATGAATATTTTCGCTACATTTTTCATACTGAGAAAGACTGGTGGGTGTTATATAACTTTTGCAAACTTTTTTATTTCACAAGTTTGAAACTCGTCGGACGCGTACCATAATCGATTTCTATTCTGAATTAACCTACTCATTTCCCTAAAATTCTCGCAACCTACATCTTTCACTATCTGTATGCAATAGTCCAACCTAGGACTACCTCTACCTATTTTTTTTCTGTCTCTATTTCTAATATATCCCGCGCTACTCCTCATGCCTTAGTATGCCACCTATTATTATATTTTTCCTATCTTTTACTATTTTCGACATGTTTCTTTCTTCTCTTACCATTTCTAAAACCTCTTTGTTCTTAACTAAGCTCGTCTACGATATCTTCATCATACGTCTATAGCACCACATTTCGAAGGCTTTCTATTTTTCCTGTCCGTTTCTCCTATTGTCTAAGTTTCACAACTGTACAGTGCTGTGCTCCACATATATGCTTTCAACATTCTTTTCCTTGTTTCTATGTTTGTTGTCTTTGAACATAGTAGTTGCTTTTTTTTTTAATGCAGCACGGCTTTGTGCTAATCTTCGCTTTATATTTTTTACCTTTTCCCATATTGCGTTATTTGACTTTTTAAGTAACAGAAATCCTTAGCCTCTTGTATGCCTTTGTTTCTATTTGTATTCTGGTTTTGACTTCTCCTTTACATAATAGCACTTTAGTTTTGTTTTTGTTGATTTTCATACCATATCTCTCTGTTAGTACTAATCTCCATTTCATTAAGAACTGCTCCGAACTCATCCTTGCTAGATGCTAATACCGCTATATCATCTACGAATCTAAGAATATCCGTCTTTTGTCCCTGCATATTAATTGCAAATGTCTTTTTGGATTTGACAGTATTGATCGCCCCTTCGATGTACAAATTAAAAATAAACGGGGATTAACATTGCTGTCTCATCCCTCTTCTAATATTTACTTTTCTACGTTCCCGCTCTAATTCTAATAGAACTGTTTGGTCTTTGTATAAGTTATGTACTATTCCTATTTCACTTTGTCCAATGTTTTTTCCAGGTCTACAAACTTTATATACACACTTTCTCTTTTTTCTATTATTTTCTCCTGTAACGTGTTGATTTTCTTTCCTTTCAACACTTACTATTTTTGTATTGTCGAGCACATCTTTAATAAACGCTCTGTATATAAATTTTCCTCTTGTACAAATCTATATTAGTTTAAGTTGTCAAGCATTTGTCTATTATTTATTATATGATTTAAATTGATTGGTTACTAATTAAAGAGTGGTACCGGTTGTAGTCCCTACTGTTTACCTTATCGGCCACACGACAGAACTTTGTCTTCAATTGTGAACAACGTAAGTTGAAAGTACATACGCCATTTTTGCAAGGTGCTACGGAATAATGGATTTGGCATAGCGGCCGTACCATTTATAATCCTACACTTTAGGTGGATCTCCGTACACTTTATTTGCGGTGAAAATATTTATACAGAATTTTGGCTGGTGCATGGGTTTTCATTGTTAAACAGATATCTGGTCTGGATTGATAAAAATAGGTATATGGTTGTTTAGCAAATTGGTTTTGCTGTGATTCTAAGGAAGCTGATAGTCGTGTTGTTCAGTAAACACGAATCGTAAGTTAACATATTAAATACATTTAACTAAATTTTATTCCTTTAGGGCTTCTTATTTTTGTTCATATCTTCGCTCTTATTCTCGTTGTTAGTTTTGTCGTATCTTTATGGATAAATTCAGTTCATGCTGGACAGATGTTTAGGATTTCCGGCTGTTGGTTTGAGGAGTACAGTATTACACGTTGGTTATCGTATGGGCGATTAAACCTGGAGAATTCAACTTTTAATTTAAATGGATGAATCATATTCAGTTATGAACGAACATTACGGAATTTGATGGTTATTTGGCGTTATCCGTGCAGGCATTTTAATTTGAAAGGATTTCGTATTTTTATATCCTTTATAAATAGTAATCTGGAGGTAGTAAGATATGCAAATACTTAATTTTGCAGTTTTGTAAAGTCCATTAATTTTATTTATGAAATTGAAAATAACATCAAATTTATAGCTAAAATTTTGCACTGTAACATTTATTTAAAGGGTCAAAGCTTTCCCTTTTGTAAAAGGTTTATATTGGAGAGTTGTTCCAAGATCAGGTTTGCTTCTAATATAATTTACTGGTTTCTGTGTACACATAAAGCAGGTCCTAAATAGCATTTTTTGTAATGACTATTACCTACAAAAGCAAAGATAAAGGTAAATTTTTAATAAAAGTTCTTCAAGATTTTACCTTGCGTGAATTAATATTATTGATTGGTATAAAGGGTTATTGATCCAATATATACACAGGGATTGATAGGACGGTTAGTAAGTTCTGAAACTGTTAAAAATGAAGAGGTTAATATACATAGTGTTATTTTGAACTTTAATAATTATTGCTTCCTGAATACTTATGAGTCGTCGTTGCTAGGCATTGTTTTTGTATGAGAGTGATTGAAGACGTCACTTTCAGTATTTTAAGCTTTAGGGTTTCCAGGCAGTCTTCTGGCGCCCAAAATTATCTTAACACCAGTTATTGGCTTCAGGTTTGGTCTCCATGACCCACGACCCAGCCAAATCGAGTTAGCGGGAAAACCTTATCCTATTCCACCGTGTCTGGCGACTGCCTTTCTCTGGGAGATCGGAAAAGGGGTGGCACTCCATTATCAGTCTTAAAGCTAAAATGACCTTCCGCGTTTTCCTGTTTCGCCTAAATTCAAATTGATCTTTTCTTAGTATTTTCTCAGTCCGTTTATCTATGCGCTTTTGTACCATTCTAGTTAATATTTTTAACACATGTACTGCCAAACTTATTGTTCGAAAATTTTCACTTTAAGCAATACCGAACAAAATGGGACTAATATCTCTTACAAGGGGAGGGGGATTCCACTCGAAGCAATACTTACTCGATTGATTTGTAATGTAAGAAAATACATGAAGTTTTTTAAGCCAAATCAGTAATTTTAATGAGAACAATATGTATTGACAAATACACAGCTAAGAACAACTAAAAGCTACGGTTAATAACACTCAGCTACTCCATCTTATCTATGACAAACATTTAGTTGTTCGTAACTAAGCCATTCTTAAACTAAACAACATTCAAAAGCTACGATCTTCATCTCACCTTCAACTGTAAGAAGAGGTGGAGGTATAGTTTTTCTGTACTGCATTGTTGTTTCTCGGCGCATACGATCTTGCAGTGTACTTCTGGGTATCCTGTATTTTCTGCAGGTTTCCCTAATTCCAGAATTTCTCTTTTATTTCTTCTATTGCTGCAGAAAAGGTCTCTTCAGTGTATTGGAAAAGTTTTTTATGATTTTTTGCTTTTGAAATTTTTTTTATTGTTGCTTTCTTTTCATTTCCCATCTGTCATAATGGAAAAATTACTAATAAGAGTTTTATTAATCACTAAATATTTTTGTTAAGTCAGAATACATTCATTTATAGATAGCTAGATGATTATTGTATTCAAAATTCACATTAACTTTAAGATGGACAGAAACTAGAATTGTAACATGTTTAATTTGAGCAATAATTATTCGCATTGAATTACGAGGATAATGCGCTAAGCGTGCCTTATTCTTTATTAATCTTCTTATATTAAAATATCTGTGTGACATAAAGTTACTTCGTCAAGCATCTCTAGCTGTTTCTTTCGTATTTCCCCACCTCTAACGTTGCTATGATTCGGTTCTCGCCTTGTCGGGTTAGTTGCCCGCTAGCAACCGCCTTATCAAGATGTATTCCCGGCTAGAGGTATGCGACCTTCGGCTAAATTAGTTATATAAGCTGGCCAGGTCGTGCTAGACCTGAAACCACTTTGATAACTTCTACTAACGGTTGATAAATTATACATTTTACAAACTAATTTAATTTGGTTTCATTTATTTAGCGCGTCAACGAAGAATTCGTCAACGAAGAATTCGTCAACGAAGAATTCGCCATCGAAGAATGATAGATAAAGTACGAGTGAAGATGTTGGTTTTGATTGCAGTCGTCCCAAGTTAGAAATGGCTTGTAACATTGTTTGGAGCTTATGAATTTCCGTCCAGATTTGTCTTGGAGAACAGAGGCAGTTCGGTTCGTTATTATATATAAGAAATTCTTGCATGTGTTTTGAATGTCGTAAAAATTTGATAAACAGACTATCATATAAAAAGCACGAATAGTTGCTATTATGTTTACGAACAAATAATCTGTTAATTCTCAATTATTGTTGAACTGGTTTTACAAGCCGTAGAACGAAATTTTGTCAAGTTAGGTATATATAATTACAAGCTTTGTTCCATTTGAACCTCAGATAGGTTTCAAGGTATATTTTCGAAGTCATACTTTTTTGTGTTGTAGCACAGTTGACAGATGTTGCCGTGAAAGCAGATGCTTCGTGCAGCTGTCATAAAATTTAAATTAAACATTCCTTAATCTTGTAATTAGCTTTTATTTACAGATAAATTATAAAATCTAAATATGAAAATTTAAATACACGCTGCGTAATAATTTAGAAACTGTAATCTACCTGAAAAGATCTGCCCAGGTTAGAAGCGTTAATTCAGTGTATTGTGGTTGCAAATTATTTTAATCAAATGTTTAAAGCAAGTTTATGTTTGAAGAGCAGTCTTTTGCTTTAAAAAGCCAAAATCTTGACTTTGTTATAGATGAAATTTTTTTTACCTGTTAAAAAGTTTTGAAATTTTAGAAGAGAGTTTTTTTAGTAAACAATTAGTTAAACTTTGAGACTTTTATTTTGGTCAAATGCGATCAAATCTGATAACATAAAGGTAGAATATTTGAGTAATAATTTTGTGCCAATATCATATTGGATATACATTTTTTTAATTATTTTTGATACTTTTATAGGACACAAATGGTGTTCTACATTTTTATTTATTTAATCTTTGTAATTTCTTACAGGAGCTGTGTCTTATTTTCATAAGACAGGTTTTTGTTAACGAAGGCGATCTTTTATCTTTGGGTTTCCACGTCCGCCCTTAGAATTGTGCCTTGCTATTATCGTGATTATCTCAGGACTTGGTGGCGCCTATTTAACTTAGTTTAGCTTTGGTTTGCAAACAAAATTCGACTCCCCCCCCACTTCTTATTGCTCTACCCAGGAATAGACCCCTAGCTATGTCGGAAAAATTTTTGTTCACTGGCGCCCATTTAGAAAAATAAATTTCGCTAGCGTCCACCATAATAAAAACTACAAAATTCGTATCACTGACATCCATCGTGCGGCTAGCAAGATAAAAATTCGTAGCAGAATACTGATACCCAGTTTTCGACCACCAGAATTAATTTTAAACTACGTTTGACATTGCGACGCTTTTGTGGCCGTAAACTGGACTGGTTCATCGATATTAAAAATTAACAGAAAGAGCAGGTGAAACAGTTTAATACAAGTATGCATGCATTAAAGAAAGATATTTAACAAAGAAATGAGTAGACCAGCTTTCGGCCATCGTGGCCGAAAAACGGTATTCTATAATTTCTAAAAGCCCAGTTACCGACCACATGATATATCACCTTTAAATTTTTTTATTTAGATTTCAACCTCCTTTTATATTAAAAATTAATGTATTCCAAAATACTACATTTATATTTGTGCGCAAAGCTTGGCAAGAACAGGACGGTTTTAAACAATAAATCTATTTTAAATTTACTATCCCTCGTAAAATCTTTAGAAATGGCCGGCAAATGGAACTGGACGGCTAACTGGAGCATTCACCTTACTTGTTTTCCTCTTCTGATTGCATGCGTGGTTATCGTAATCGGGGCGGAATAAATTACATTCGTCGGTGTTTTTATATCTGGCTATAAAATTTTTGTCTGTAACAAGAGCTCACTTTACTCGAACTTTACGTTTCTCGGGTCAAAGCCGTACTTGAATTTTAGTTGACGATGGTAAATTCTGCGACAGATATTCTCGTTTACAATCCTAGCGGGCTTTCCCTTATAGGCGCCGCCTTGATCTTTCGTAACCTTGCCTTATAATACGAGGACTATTTTTTTTTCAAGGTCCGATCGGTCGCGAAATAAAAACTCCCCTAAAAATCGGACGAACCAGTGCGCAGATGTGTTGCGCAGCGTCACTAGTATGGCTGTCAATCGCGTCGCGTCACTTTCGTTTAGTTGTGTTCACGTGTTGTGTTCACGTAGGTAGCACGTAAACATGTCTACAACAATAGCATCTCCCGCCAAGTGTGAAGTTCGTGAGGTAATTCGATTCCTTCAGGCTGAGGGATGTAATGCAGCCGAAATTCATCGACGAATAAGTACTGTGTACGGTGAAACTTCAATGAGTGACAGCAAAGTGCGACAATGGTGCAGAAACTTTAAATTAGGACGTACAGATGTTCATGATGCAGGCGGTCAGGGAAGGAAGTCAGTGTCAACCAATGATTTCGTTCAGCGAGCGGATGTGGCAATTCGAGAAAATCGTCGGTTCACAATTTCAGTCTCATACAGCGTGACTTTTCAACGTCACGAAGGGCAATTCGGAATAAGCGGAGAGGAATGTCATCAGGCATTGTCCTTCTCCACGACAATGCTCGGCCGCACACTGCAGCTTCGACAAAGACACTCCTACAGTCTTTTCAATGGGAAGCGTTTGGTCATCCACCATACAGCCCGGACTTGGATCCATCTGATTTTCACCTGTTTACTCACATGAAACGCTGGTTAGGAGGACAACATTTTAGCACAGGCATTGAGCTGCAAACCAGCGTACAAACATGGCTGAACACACAGGCGGCTACGTTTTACAATGAGGGTATTGGGAAGTTGGTACCACGCTACGACAAATGTCTAAATCTGAGTGGCGACTATGTAGAAAAATAGAGTTATTATGTAAGTACTTGTTACAAATAAATAATTTTTGATTTGTACTGTGGTTTTTATTTTGCGACCGATCGGACCTTGAAAAAAAAATAGCCTTCGTATCTAACTAACTATTGTCGTATAGTTTTACTTACTTTTAACATGATCTTTATTAAGTACCATTTTACAATTGTTCCTCGTAATCTATATGGTTAATGACAAATTATTTACTTTAAATATTACATTTTATTGTATCAAGTTATATCTAGCTAAAAAACCGATTAGTAGTTTTGTTCAAGTGACAGCTTACTTAAATATATTACTTTACAGAATTAATTAATTCTAAAAGAATCCTATTCGGTCTTCTGTACATCGTGAGTGTGACTTTATGGTAGTCTACCGCTGCCCAGATGAGCTGGCTGTCATGCTGGACCATTGCATTAAAGACCTTCGTTGCGGTTGTCCTGATGTGGTCTTCGATCGCTGAGATGTCAATGTGGATCTAATCGTTCCTCATGTACCATTCAGAGGTTCTTGTTTTGGGCGACTTGCAGTTTCTTGATGTGGGATTTGGCAGCAAAGCCCCACGATGCTAATGCGTAATTAGAGTTGGACGGATGGCGGTCTTGTGGAGTCGAATCTTGTAGTGGACGTCAAATGTGCTTCTCCTGTTCAGTAGTGGGTAGAAGCTGGTTTTTGTTACGCTGACTTGGGTCAACTTCTTGTCGATGATTACCTTTAGGTACTTGGGTTTGTTCTTCTGTGGAATGTTTTCGTCGAAAATCACGATATTCTTGTCTGGGTGTTGGAGCCTCTTCGTCAGGAAGACGGCGCTGCTTTTATCGAAGTTGACGCGGACCAGCTATCATTGGAACCATTACTCCAAAGCGGTGGCAGTTTTCTGAAATATTCTTGTCATTAGTCTAGACCTTAGTGACCTTGTGGCTAAAGCCGTGCCCTCAGCATGAAGAAACAAGTTGTATTTTCAGTCTTCGATACGACCCGAGCGAATAGCGAATAGAGAATCAACGAGAGGAGCAATCTCTGCAGCAAGCCGGCTTGCATTTTGTCAGGTAGATGATTGGGTCGTTTTATATTTTAACCTGGGATCATCGCTAATCCAAGAACGATATAAGGTGTTGCACCATTCCGAGGTGGATGTCCAATTCAATCAACTTGAAGATCAGTCTCCGATGCCACACTAAATCGCATGCCTTGCAAATATCTAGAAATATTACCCCGAACGAATACTTTCTGTTGAAGCTATTGGTGACGTACTGGACGGAATTCAGGATTTGGTTGACGGTCAAATGGCGTGCTTTAAAGGCCAATTGCCCGTCAATGTTGTCCGCTCGCTGCTTGACTTTGTTCTGTAACCGTTGAAGTATCATTCCTAATGTCATCTTGCCTAGAACCGTTAGCAAACCGATCGGGGTGTAGTTCTGCGGAGAGAGAGGCCGCCCTGGGTCAAATAGGTTTACGTATGACTGCTGACCCTTGCCCTAGGTTCGATTCCCGACACGGACCGCTTGAAAAATTTTAAGCGAACATTTTCACAAAAATACACATTGCTTGGACTAAACGTAAAAATATAGTTCCTTACCTTGTTGGGAATAACAAATTTTCGACAAAATTCAAAATTTCCATGTTAAAGTGACTCAATTTCCTGGTCAAAGCAGGACCTTCTGGTGCAACATTAGAAAATCAAATGTAAAGGTAGTTGTGCGGGGAATGGTGGGTTCCGTAGAACAGGCAGATTTGCGCATGACTGCTGATCCAAAGGTCTTGGATTCGATTCCCTTCACGGACCGACACAGCGAGTATTTTTCACACAAGTACGACCTCGTTCGGATGAGAGGTAGAATGCAGGTCCCGCGTGTGTGTTGTCACGTACGTTAGAAATCCCGGGAATAGGAATCTTTCAGCAAAATTTAAAACTTTAAGGTATAAAAATTTATTTCCAGGCCAATGTAGTACCTTCGGGTGGAGCATTGGAAAAATGTAAGAGCACTTCTGCGGGAAAGTTGCAGACTACCAAGGCATCTGTAACAACAAAAGTACGCCGTGCACTTCTAGGGGGCAGGGAAATATCTCAGATGTAACATAACATTAAGTATTGTCAATAGTATTGCTTTCATTCTTGCAGGAAGTGATTTGACGCTCTGGGTGGGGATGCCGTTTAATTTTGGTGTCCAGCTGATCTCCGTTCTTCTGATCAAGTGCTCTGGCTATCGATGTAAATGATTATCGCCTTCGTTTTTCAAGAGTGCCCTGCTGTTCCTATTGACATCTTCCATGAGGTCAAGATCCGCTATATCGTAGTTCAGGCTGAACTGCTGCTCCAGGTGGTCCGTAAACGTTTTAGTCTTGTCCTTTTCAGTGTAGTCCATTTCATTCTCGCCACGGTTGGGTGCATTGGTGTCGACCTCCACTTGAGGATCGTCACCACTTTCAAGAGCGAGTGGCCATCCTCTTCTGCTTACACACCTTGTTGCGGTGTTTCTACAAGGAAGTGCTTTTTTGGATTTCTAGTTCGTCGTATATGTGGCGGTTTTCAGGTCGCCAGAGCGTTGGTAAGCCCTCCTGGGACGATTCTTCTTCTTGATGAGCTCTCTGATGAAATCTGGAATCTGCCGGGACTAGCTTACTACCATGGTTTTCTTATTCGCTACTTCCAAGGGTGTCTGGATGGTTATCGTAAGTAGCTCTACTACTGTGTCTACTTCGTGTACAGTGATGAGTTGCAAGATCGAAGACGTCTTCTTGTATGTGGTACGTGATAGCAGGCCAGCAGGTGGTCTTCTTAGGTCTCTCTTTTCCCACTGTAGAGTTTTCGCCTATCTTCAAAAGCAGGCGGTTGTGGTGTGAATCCAGTTGGTTGACTGCGGTGCATAGGAACGGCAGCGCTAAATCCTTAGCTATAGCGACATCCAACACGTGGGGTGTACCGGTTTGGTAGCTGTAGTGGATAAGTTTTATTGGTCCTGCCACCGGTGCCTTTCTGTTGTCCGCGTAGTTTTGTAGAATTTTTCTATTTGGGTTGGTCATTTGACTGTCCCAAATTGGGTACTTGGCGTTAAAGTCAGCTGCCAGTATCATTGCGGTTCTGGTTAGATGAACTGCTTTCTAATCCATTTCCTGGATCGGTCTGTTTAGTGGTATTGTCGTATTCTCTTTTAGTGGGTTTAATGGGTTATCCTAGTCTAATGGTACACGTTTGTTCTTTGTAACGTCACTTGTTCTTTACGTGTTCTCTATATTTTCATAATGTTAACTTTGGTTATCCGCTTTCTTTGTATGGTTATGTTTTACCATCGGAATTTTGAACACTTCAATTTTCACATGCCATTAACGTCTAGCCATGTCTCAGATATTGTTTTGTATTTTAGTGGTTTCTGCGTAATGAATGGATTATCTACGGCTGTATTATATTACTTATGACAACGTATTAATTAATGAATGCCACATTATAAATTTTATGGAATCTTTTTTTCCAGCGTTTTACACATTTAAGCAGTTTATGCAGTTTTTATTTGTCGTGACGTTCATCCTAATTAATGACTAATGTGTTATCTTGTTATTCTTGCAAGCGTTCCAATTTATTTATAAGAAAATATATTTTACTATTTTGACTATAACTAACTGTCCTAATTAAAATTATATTTCAAAAAACAGAAGAATTAAAGCATATTGTTTAATTAACGTTCATTATTTGTAAAACTTTAACAGACAGGATGCGTTCACTTTTGTTTTGTCTATCTAAATTTCGTAATTTTACAGTTACTATTATATTTAAAGTAACGCAAACGCATAACAATTTATATATAAATATTAGCCTTACTAAAGACACTTTTTGTTGATTTTTAATATTTTTGTAAAAAAGGCATGTACTTAAATAAGTCATTGGAAACGTGACCATGTTAAACTTCCGTAAAAAGTATTGCATCTTATATATTTAGACTAGGCGGTCATTAACACTTCAGTCTGAATTTAGTCTAAAAATGAAACCTTACCAACTGAAATAATGTATACCGATGTCTAATCGGGAAAAACCACTTATACTCTAGGCAATTATCTCACCTAGGGGTATTAATGATGGAATGAAACCCTTTATCTATCTTTTGTACTGTTAAGTCAAAGGCGTAGTACCTATCAGAAAAGAGAACGTAGGTAACAGATGGTAAACGGCTTTAGAAGAAGATATTAGCGTTACTACGGCATAGCTCGGAAAAGGCCCCTGCATTAAGGCGCTAGAGAACAAAGTCTTCCGACATAGCTAGGGGTCTATTCCTGGGTAGAGCAATGAGAAGTGGGGGGGGGGGAGTCGAATTCTGTTTGCAAACCAAAGTTAAGCTAAATCAAATAGGCGCCACTATGTCCTGAGATAATTACGATAATTGCAAAGCACAGTTCTAAGGGCGGACGTGGAAACCCAAAGATAAAATGATCGCCTTCGTTAACAAAAACCTGTCTTATTAAGATAAGACGCAGCTCCTGTAAGAAATTGCTAAGATTAAATAAATAAAAAAGTAGAACACCATTTGTGTCCTATAAAAAAAAATATAAAGAAATAATGAAAAAAATATTTCCAATATAATATTGGCATCAAATTATTACTCAGAAAAATTTTTGCTTTATGTAATTAGATTTTATCGCATTTGACCAAAATAAAAGTCTTAGATTTTGAACTAATCGTTTACTAAAAAAACTCTTTTAAAATATCGGAACTTGTAACAAAAAATTGTCATAATCAACTACATCAAAGCTAAAGTTTTAACTTTCCTTTTTTCTTTCATTAATCAACCAACTTTACTTTAAACATGAACTTGTTATACAAATTAAAGTGATAATGATTTGTAAGCATAACACAGTGAATTAAATTCTAACCTGGGCAAATCTTTTCAGGTAGATAACAAATTACGAGAACCTAACATAATGAGAATTTGAACTTTCATATTTACGTTTAATAATCTATGTATAGACAAAGCTGATCACAAAAATAGGCATGTTTGTTTAAATTGCATTACAGCTGCTCAAAGCATTTGCTTTCAAGACAACATCTGTCAACTGTGCAAAACAGAAAAATATGACGTCGAAAACATACGTTGAACTTATCGAAGGTTCATATGGAACAAAGCATGTTATTTTAGAAAGCTAATTCGACAAAATTTCGTTTTACAAGTTGTAAAACCAACTCAACAATTAATTGAAATTTACACAATTTACGTGTACTAAACATAAAAGCAAGTTTACGTGTTCTAAACTTTAAAACACATGCAAAAAATCACAACAAATTGAGACGGGATTTCCGTTCTTCAAGCAAAGTTACCAGCCATTCTAATTTGAAACGACTGCATCCAAATTAACTTCCATAATTTCTTATCAGACAAATTTCTTATTAGGCAAATTTCAAATCGACTGTTCCTAAATAACGGTAATTCTTTGGATCCTAGATGACGAATTATATTTTGTCGCATTCTACAGGTCGCGCTAAATAAATTACCTCAAATTACATTAATTCGTATAATATATACTTTACCAACCGTTATTAGAAGATATCCCAACGATCAATAGTTGATGCGAAGGTTGCCAGCCTCCAGCCGAAAATACATCTTAACACAGCTGTTGCAGGCGGCCGACTGTTTGTCGAAACCAGAGCCGAGCGGTCGCGCCGTCAGAGGAGGGAACACGAAACAATCAAATAGAGATGTACTTGGAAATAGCTTTATGCGACACAGATATATTAATATAATTAGATCCCTAAGGAACAATGCACGCTTAGTGCATTATTCTTGCAATTCAATGCAATTAAATTACGACTGAAAAATAAAAATGTTACAAAATAACAAGAGAAAAGGCTGGAAGTGAAGACGCTACTATCCTTAATACTACAAAAAGATTGAACAACAACGTACAAGGGGGGAAGTAAAAACCCTTATGCTGAAGACACTAAAACAAACACCCTAAGGACACCCGATGACGATTCCCACAAGAAATAATTGCATCTGAAAAAAAAAGTTAGAGGTAATGGCATCACTATTTGTTATCCAAGATAAACAATAATAATATGAGGAGAATTAGAATTTAGAGACCTTTAATTTGAAGTTCACTAATTTGCCTGAACAAAATTCTTTAAAGTTGTTATATTTTATTGTAAACTGAGATATTTTAAAGTTATTTTGATACTTTATATAAATAGCTATGAATTACACCTAATTTCTCATTAAAGATCCCGCATTAAAGACAATCTTTAGGGCGAGGTTCGCGGTTATCAAATTTTACCGTTGCTTTGGGTGAATAGACTTAGAAAAAGGTAGATAACAGAAGAGAAAGAAATAAGAAGAAGTCTTCTTCTGAACAGATCACTACTACAAAAAATGTCTCTTTACTGTCGTGAAAGCTATAGTCCTCCTCCATTTCGCGTTAAAGAGTCATTTCTCATTGAACTACGACGACTACGCGATTGCTGACAGACAATTGTACAATTTCCAACAGGAAGTCATATAAAAGCTCTAGAAAGAGACGCTTAATTTAAATATAACGTTGTGGGGAAATTCTATATTAAAATTAAATATTAAAAAGGATTTGATGTGAGTCAAAATGACACGTAACAGAGGTCGTTAACAAACTAAAGAACAATACATTAGAAAAGTGCGGAATCTTGTTTTCATTTAAACGAATTAATTTTTCTCTAGCACTACAACACCACGTACATTAACATATTTAAAGAACGTTCTAGTAGACAATGACGTTGACGACGAAAAATTAATTGCCTCGTTCTACATTTGTCCGATAATTAATCTCCGCAGCTTGTCTTTCAATATCGTCAATATTAAGCGTATACATTTTTGAGCAACCCTTAGGGTAATAAATGGAAGAAACCTGATCACGTTTATTTTACATACAAAGCGAAATCAATATCCACATTAAAATCTCAGTTTCATGTAAAACGCTGTTCTTATCTCAAGCTTATACAAGCTTTCTCTGCCGATGAATACCATTAGTGCTGCCTGTGACAGAATAAAATTTTTCGCGAACCCTTATGTGTTAGATATTTTAGACAGGATAAAATATGAAAGTTGATATATTTTAGCAATGCGGCGAGGTTAAAATTTGACAGCAACAGTAAACTTTGGGTCAATACCAGGGTCACTTCATAAATTTGGAGATCCACGTTCACAACAATTTGACAAAAAAAGTATGGAACCATTAAAATAACACTCCTTAACGTCAATATAGAGTGCTATTCTTCCAATCTAACTTTTGCTTTCAAAAGCATTATGATTTCTGAATCAATTATTTTATGGAGCAAACTACCTTCTTGGCATTCCTTGATAGCCTAGGGTGGAAAACTAAGACTACCTAGTATCGCGAATGATGTAACACTTCACCCCCTGTTCTGACCTATCTGTATCAGTCAAAAAAACAAGAACCGAGTTGCCTAGTACATATATAATCTAATACCAATTCTATATCACTTTTATGGTTCAAAATTGCAATATAAGTGTCCACTTACTTACTCCAACAGTATTTACTCTACTTTCTTCAAACGCCTCGGCTACTCTACAGCGGAAAATACATGGACATGTCCCGGGTGGATAGGCCTAGAATTCTGAAACCGATACTGGTGAGTTAACTTACCCAAAAGTTTACAAAGTATCTGTACCTTAAATGTATTTCAACAAACCTCTTTAAATTATAGAACTCAAAATTATCAAGTAATGAATTTAATAACCTTTAATGTGGTGATATAACTATATACATTTACTATATTGACATACTTGAATGCAATAAAATCAGTATTTCTTATTTAACTAAAGCCCCTTAAATCGGGTAATTACATTCTACTAAACATTGCAAATTTTACATTTAAACAGATTGGCTTCCAACTGAAACATGCCAAAAACTCTTAATATTCTCTACAAAACTCATAAATAAAAGTAGTAACGTTAATGAAGTTTAAGAAATTCAATTTTAATCTAGCAACTCAACATATGCATTTAAAAGCACATACACAAATATATCATTATATATAAATTCATACTTGCAAACCCCGTGTATGCATGCAAATACACGTCCGTTCTCTCGAACCATTTATGCAAAGATTCACTCAATACCTGTGTTGGGTATGCAATACCCACTATTGCTTCGTCCTAAACAAGGCCGTTGAGGTAATTTATTCTCACCAGGGTTGACACTGTTAACACGGTTATTGACAACTTTCGTGCTTGGAACTCTGGATATCTCGCTACTTCTATACCAACTTACGGGTTGAAGTCGAACTTCCAAAATACAAACGTCCACCAATCAATCAAAACTGAGCCAATAAGAGTGTGTTGAGTTATCATCTTCTATGTCGTTAAAAAGGCGGCATCTCCAACGTTTAACCGCCCTAAAACTTAACCCTTTTGTCGTCTAATTATACTGTCCTTTATTTATTATTTAAATCCACTAAACGTACCGTAATAAACGTATTCACTTCTTATATTTATTACATATACTTCACTTTAATTTACGCGGTCAAATAACCACGATAGCTACGCGCCATTGCAGCGTAACTGGCTCTAACTATGGGCGAATTACTTTTTTTAATTTTATTTCGTACATCTTTTGCCTTTGTGTATTGTATTTTTGTCTTTGTGTGTTGAGAGTGTTGGGTGTGTCTTAATTTCTTCATTCCACTATTTATATACCTTTTATCACGTGACTGTTCTAGCCAATTACAAACCTTACATATTGCACAATTGTGTCCGATTCCCACACGTGTTTTTAGGTTAATGGTTAAATCTATTTTTATTATTGCAATTGCTAATTAAAACTGCCCTATGATTAAATTTAAGTTATTTTGCAATATTCTGAACTATTTCCTGTTAATATTTTTATAGATATCACGAAAAATAACATTTTATTACGTATTTCCGGTTTTAGAATTTTCTAGAACAAATTAGTATTTCTCTTTGGCGCCTAATTTAAAATCTTCTACATTTCACGGGATGTTAGATTTTAGTTGATAGGTAATGTTAATTTAAAGTGTCAATTGTCACCCCAAAGTCGAACTAGGATTGGATAACTGTATTAATTCATGGTTATTGATAGGTTATATTTTAGATAGGATTATTTGTGATTGGTCGAAAATATTATTTGAAAATTAAATTAATTTAAAAGGGTTTTTGGGTGTTACAATGAGAACGTTATGGTATATGGTAGGCGTTAGGTTGCATTCATTCAGTCGCTTACTGCAAGAAACAAAAACATACATTATTAAATTGTACCCAACATGCAAACATTATTACAACCTCTGTTCAGGCGTCAATTGCTACACGTTAAACAACCTTTACCCCTTACACAATAAATGATATGGTTTAGGCATGCAAATTTCTATGCCAGGTTTTTACTTACATTTTCGCTGAATTTTCAGGGCGCTGTGGTCCAGGTTCTCATTAAATTTTCGCCACACGTATCCTCCAATTGCAATGTGTCCTAAAAAGATGAAGTAAAGATAGGTGGGTGGGGTAATTAGGTTAGTACATAAAAAAACATGCACTAAACAGCACTCCTGCCAAAACACAGCCGCTCTTGTTGAGCTCCGGTACAAAAAGTGTCCACGTAATTTTCGGTAGAATTAGTTCGAGGCCCAATAAAAGTTTTACATCATTTCCTTGAGTACGATAAAGAATCCTGCGAGAGTAATGTAAATCCCGAGGACATTTTAACATATTTCTACATATAACATTGTTCTAAGTCTACAATTTAACTATTAATTTATAACCTACTCAAGGCCAGATTCAAGAAACGAGGGGAATTACTATTGCGTTTAAACGAAATACGGTAAATTTAATGAGTATAAAAAGTGGAAACTGGCTATCCAATGATAAAAAGATGTGTGTTACGGGTTAATCGACTTAACATATAATAATCGCGGCAAATCTACAAAAAAAAAGAAAAAGTCCTCTTGTTCTCCTAAGTTTGCACAACTACTTGTAACCTAAAGCCATAAAAGCTTTTAGGCGCCACCTGATTTTTATCGAAACAACCCTCATTCAATCAGGAAACGGAAAGGGTGAATTAGCTACTAATTTCTCGACTACCTCACTATTGCGCGTACAGTTATTCTTTGCCGCAATTCACGGTAGCAACACATATTGTCAGAAAGCAAGAGAATTTGCCTTAACATAATATTTTACAGTTCTAAATCAAATTCTAAGTCTTAAAATATAATTTAATTTAACTAGATACCATTTAAAATATTTCCTTTTCTTTATAGACATTTTGATATATGAGACAGAGTACTCAAATATTTACCCTGCCAATATGGTTTGCTTTAAGGGAGAACTTGGAAATCCTCAAGGGAAAAAATCGCTTTTACTGCAAACGCAAAATCTGTAAGGAAATAGTGTAATATAATAACAAAGGACGCAAGAGATGCACTCTTGCTACTCTTGTACCATAAAGAAAAGAAATAGCTATTAATACCAATCATTTAAGCATTATTACAAAGGGAAATTTAGATATTAAACTGTTTAGTGTTTCTTTATCAAATCACTGCTAAAAAATTTATTTTTATAAAAGGGTATATATATATTGCTATAATAATAGGGTAGTTTAGGGGTAGGTTAAGTCATGGGGTCGTAGAATAAATAAAAACAACTTCCACATCAAGAAAGGCACACAATTTCAGAAATTATAGGAGTAAATCGGTCACCCTACATTTTGTTAATTGAGAGCACACTGTATATAAAATACAGTGGATTAAATGCATGAAAACATAAAGAGGTCTAAGAGTAGTTTACAAGTAAAGATAAGATTTTAAAACGCAACAAATTGCATCAAAATCAAATCACCGGGAAACCTAGATAAATTGGCATTGCAAAGATGTAACAAATGCGTTAAAAATATCATCGTACACGCATTCTAAATAATTTATTACTAGAAAATCGTTACGTGACTGGAATAAATTACATTTGTTCAAAATCCAATATTCTGTAGAAATAAACAAGCACGAGGCGATTCAATTTAGACGAGAAAATTTAACAAACATCAGAATACGTGAGTTAATAAAAGCCAAAACTTGGAAATTCTCAAAAATACCACGATATGTGGGAGGCGTACGTGGCAGTCAAGGCATGCATTGAAAGATTTAAACTAAATAATTGGTAAAAATCCCAAGGTATGTGAGATAAGCAGAAGTATCGTTCTAAAATGTAAATAAGCCAATGAAATCAGGTGCAGGTAGGCCTTATATATACGATAGTGACGGAGCGACAGTTTAGTCTATATTCAAACTGGGCAACGACTACATTCAAAAGTGTTAAGAACTTACGTAACCAGTGAAGCAAAAATCAAAGTAAATCAGAGTTAAAAAGTGCGAGAATTCATGCGACGAAAATAAGCCGATCTATAAATAGACGTAAGTAAAACGACTTAATTAAAATCCATTTCTAATATCAATAAAACAGGGCTTTCAATCTGGACTTTAATTTTGACGTTTAATATCGACTTTTAATTTTGAGTTTCAATTGGAGACATATTTTGATTGAGATGGCTCTAATTTGGGATATTTAAGACAACTTTGAACACTCAAACTTTGGGGATTAAAAAATGAAAGTATTCTAATTTGGACATATTCTGACTTGGTACGATTTTAATTGGAAACAATTTATGGGGCAGGCACATTAATAAGGAAGGTAGACACAGAAGGGGGATGCAGATCATGGACTAGGATGAAACTACAGAACCCATTCCAGGTTAGCAATCTTAATACACTTTATTACTGAAAACTGTTTTTAATTTAATATTTTTCACATTGTGTATTTGTAAGAGTCATCAAAAAGGGTAATTTAACAATTTATCACAAGGAAATAGGTATCTTGGAACGTTCGAAGGTGCCTAAATAAGTAAAAGATATTTTTGCTGACTTTCAGAAAACCATAAATCTGGTATATGTAGATATTTTGTAAAAAGGGAAAATTTTGAGAGTTGTAAATATTATCAATGATTATATTGTGTATTATAGAACTGCTTTATTTGAATCAATAAGATCTACTCGGGGCAAAAGTCTAATTTAACATTTCATAACATTGATGCTTAAAATAATAAAGGAATCAGACAGCTAATATCACAGCAAATTTAATGACACTCCAATCATAGGGCAAAACAGCAAATTTTACGACGGTCCAACTCTGGGGCGAATAACACAGCAATATATATATATATATATATATATATATATATATATTTACTTTTGCCATAGTACAGTGATTGTTTCAAAATTATATCATTATAATAGCTTCGATTACTTCATAGGGTTCTTGGAAACTATTTCACTCTGATGAGGCTTAACAAGCCGAAACCGTCGGTCAGTGGATGTTTCCTCCCTGGTGAAGTAATAAAGCTAATGTTTTGTTAATGGCTATATAACTACCAGCCCGATTTGTATTTGTCAATAGCTCTTATTATTTTCATAAGAGTTTGTTTACAGATACATCTTACTTTATATATATATATATATATATATATATATATATATATATATATATATATATATATATATACATATACTTTTTGGACTCACTTATTCAAAATAAAACAGTTATTCAATTAAATTATATGATAGTTCTTTAATTAAATTTAACTTTATTTGTGATAAGATTCTACATACAAAATATACATCAAAAATGTGGTCTAATCCTTTAGACACAGATATTTAAATATGAAAATTATGATCGTCTCTACTATGAATCAAAATGTTAATAATGTATTAAATATGACCGCGAAGCTTTTCAATTAAATACCCAAAATACACAGATATATTACCTTGGTTTACAAATATGCATTAAATATTTGATATTAAACAAGATTAGTTTTCATAATTACTTCGAGTGTTACCGAACTTGAAAGTAATACTCTACTGGAATAAATAAGAAGCTACATAGTTTTAATTATTTACATTTATATCTAAAATAAGCAATCATTGTACTATAATGAAATCCAAACAATGAGAGATCTCACGGTTTCATAAAATAAATTTTAGTTACAAATATCCGCTTCGTTGTCTTATTACTCGAGACAGCTGGTGTCAGCACTAGTATTTATGCTAGCGCTTACCTTAGCAATATATAAACTTTGTGTCTTATTTGATACAAATACCTTATCGTAGCCACGCGTGCAATCCTCCGATTCTTGGACAAACAAGTGACGTCAGCAAACTTCTACATCTGCATTTTCAAGGCGTAAATTTGAGCTTCTCCTTCTGAAGTAATGATAAACCATGTTATAACGGCGTATTATACTGGACCACCACAGGGAACCATCCCCATAAATTTACTGTACGATCTATTGAAGTAAATCGAAATATAATACCAATTCATAAAACGAGTTATACCAAGTGCCTCATTTTCGAATCTTCTTTAACTTTATGAATTTGAATAAAAATAAAACGTGGTAATTTACTGAGATTAAATCTGGGATTAAAATTTGTTAACGTGTTGAGATTAATAATGGATAACATATTGAGTTTAAATTCGTGAACATACTGAATTTAAATTCGTTAAAGTATTGAGCGCATTATTAGAAGCAAAACAGAAATCAAATGCATTGTACACTCGATTATGCCGCCACGTTTATTGCCACACGTAGATTGCTTGCACGGACCTTGTTGATCTTCATGGTGCTTGTACCTCTACAAGTGGTCGAGTCAGACTGATCCTCCGGTCGACGGGATGCGCACAACACATAAAAATCGGCTGACAGAAATGCGATTCAAATGACCAACGTTTACAAATAGAGACTACACCAGTATTATTAAGTAATATATGCCTTGTGATTGGGCTATACGGTCCTGATCTGAACATTTATTAACGTTGCAAAATTAATTGTTTATTTAAATAAACAATGCAGTGTATTTTACAATTAAATTTATAAGCTTTCATAATTGTCAAAAAAATTTTGACAATACCTTTCCCTAAGTGTCCTAACAAATTATAAACTAAAGCCAGTTAGGTTCTTTCTTTCAACTTTTATTTTTTCATCCACGTTATAAAAATCTTGGTTTCAAAATATCAATTAATTAAGTTTCTCAACTATTTTGTTCGGTTATACTGAAACGTTTTTTTTTTATTCAAAGTGCCTAGCCGTTGCCGGCGCCAGTGAAACGAATATTGTTTTTTGAGGCACCTGCCCTACGTTTATTGGAAGCCAGTGAAACTAATTTTTCTTATATATAGCTGGCCTCACGTTATGAGCAAGTGTAGCGAAGTCTTCCGACATAACTAGGGGTCTATTCCTTGGGTAGAGCTATGAGAAATGGGGGGGTAAGTCGAATTCTGATTGTAAGTTGAACTTAATCCAAAACAAATAGGCGCCACCAAGTCCTGACTTATTTATGATAATTGCGTGGTATATTTCTAGGGGCGGACGTGGAAACCCAAAGAAAAAATCGCCTTCGATGACAAAACCCGTCTTAACTGAATAAGACGCTGATCTTGTAAGAAATTGCAATAATTAGCTTAATAGAAGGGTGGAACACTATTTGTGTCCCACAAACATACCTAAAAAAATATTAAAAAAAATATTTTCTATATAAAGTTGACATCAAAATTCTACTCTTAAGGATATTAGTTTCCTGTTGTTAGGTTTGACCATATTTGATCAAAATAAAAAACTTTAATCTTGAACCAATAATTTACTCAAAAGATTCTCTTTTAAAACAAAATTCAATGCAACAAAATTTCATAAATAATTAAATGAGTTCATGAGTTTTAAATTAAGGTTTATCAAAATAGTTGATAATCAAACATTTTACAGCTTAGTGTGAACTTGTTACACAAAAAAAAGGTCCGACCCGTGCAGATCTGTTCGGGAGGGTTACAATTTAAAACATTGTTACTCAAGTTTCCTCTTCTAAATTATTTGTGCTAGTTTCAATTTCTAATAAAAAAAGCAGATCACAAAAATATTCTTGCTTACTCAACTTGGGCAAACGCTGTTCGAAGCATATGTTTTTTAGAACACATGTGTCAGCAGTATATTGCAGACAAACAAGTGACGTCAATAACACCTGTCGCTGTTACTAACAGTACAAAATGAACCACGTGTATGGTTTCTTAAACCATTAAAAATTGTGAATTATAATTTTAACACTGAAAAATTCAGCTCAACAAATAATCGAAATTTTATAATATTCGTGCTTTTATGCACTAAACAAAATAGCGTGTTTCTAATTTGAAACACAAAAAATTACTTAAGCTATCTACGAACCAAAATTGCGTTTTGTAGCTGTGAAGAGGTGTTGTAATATCAAACGTAATCACCATGCATCCGTCAGCTGCTGCAATATGTTGAACCCCGCTGCCTTACCAAATAACATCTTTACGTTTTGTAATAAAATGGTCTTCTATAAATTAATCAAATATTCCATCATCTAAGTTGCGTTTTACAGGTTGTAATACAAAGTGGTTTTAACATCAGTGGCTGGATTAGTTGTTTTCAAAGTTACATTTTAGTGTGGTTTTTGCTTGCGCGCTATTTAAAGATGTGTCTCAACTGCTAAAAATTTATACGTAAATTGCCAGCCTGCGTTTTTTCGTACATCTTGACTCTACTATATCGCATGGCCGACTGGTTATCACGCTCGCTCGGACGACGGCGTGTCCCAGGAGGGAGCTTTCAACCAAAACGCGCCTGCGAACAGTTATCGAAGGCACAGATATTTGACTATACATAGAATGCTACATATAGATACAGCTTTAGCGTATTACCAAACTTGTTAAATGCATTCCACTTATTATTTTAATAAAAGTGTTTTATAACTTTTGCACTTTTATGAACGGATTTACTAACCAAAAAATAAAATTGTTACAATACTAGTTATGGGAACAAGAGGATTCCTGTGATAAGCTCAAGATAGCGACAGAATCCCAAAGATAAGATATCTCCAAGATATAGGTAAAATCCCAAGATAAAGTTAATATCCCAAGATAGTTCCCGAAGATAACCCCAAGCTAAAAGTAATATAAGTAACTCCAAGATAAAGATTAAATCCCAAGATAAAAGATAATTTCCAAAGGTAATCTCAAAATAATTTTCAAAAATAACCCCAAGATAAAAGTCTCAGATAAGATAATATTATAAGATAACACATAAGTATACTTAAAACTAAATCCAGAAGGTGGTCCCATAGAACCGTTAAAGGAGGAACTTTCTAGTGCCAAAAATGAAGGTTTTGAAAGGGATACCCGTTCTATCGAACGCACAAGAGATCGGTTTTCTATGGATATAGGATACCCCGTGCTTCAGGTGTGGAGTCGATAAGGTATGCTAAAGGCAAACAAATTAGCGAAAGCACTACCACCACTTAAGGCAAGGACAGTGGCAACGCATAGCTGAAGATGAGGTCTGCACAACATGGCCAAGTGCAGTGAGTTGCCTGGTCTTTAGACCATACGGCAACTAACAAAAACGAAAAGGTAGATAGATTAGAAAAGATATTGAAAGAAAGATGTTGGAATTAGTTGGATCTCATATTAGCTTCCGAGACGAAGAGAGAAGAAGAGTTCACATTGAGCAAAAGATGGTAAACAAGATGGATAGAAAAGCGCTACTTAACTCGTCAGAACGTAGTTGGTAATCAGAAGTGGAGGAGTACCACTATTATGTACGAAGCACTCGTCTTAGGGACTTAAGCCGGGTTCGTTGTAGGAAAAAAAATATGGAAAAAGATACAGCGGAATATGAGAAAGTTAAGTTTTCGGACAAGGGTCTTACAGAAGAGAGAAAGAGAAATGTTCCCAAGCAAAAAGAACAAGAAATCTGAAAGTCACCTTGTCTAACAAATACAAAAACAAAATCACACACTACTATTCTCAAAAGTAGGCATACTCAACCAAAAGACATCAAAAATCGATAAGAGAACGATATATACTGTTAATTCTTACTATCATAATCAAAAGGAGTATAAAAGGCGAAACAATCTTACCCATATGTTAGACAAACAGGAAAAAATTCTATAATATTTCTAGGTCACAAATGAAGGAAAAATAGGAGAAGAGAACCGAAGAGGATAATTAGTGAAAATTCCAGAATGATAAAACATAAGAAATAGAAATTTCCCGTATTTGTGACTGCAAATGCTGACTTTTTTCAATATAGGTATGGTTCTCGACTTCCGTGTTTAACCTATTTGAAAAGCAACAACTCAATATTTGCTCCCACAAGTCCTAAGGATTAATTACGCTATTCATGCCAAAAATATATCAATCATAAATAAAAGTAGAAGGGGAAATATGCGGAATATAGAAACCGAGAAAATATTCAAGAAATGTAGTATACTTTGAATAACTACGGAACGAAAAGAAAATTAAAAAAATTAAAGGTATATTGTACGGATGAAAATTCAGTCATAGAAACGAGAAAATTTAAAAGCAAATTATCAAAAGATTTGAACTGGAAACGTATAAATTGCACCTAGCACTAACGTGCAATTTGTCTGAGTCTGGTTTTCAGGAATGGAGTAATTTCCAGAAATTTGTTTTTGAAGTAAACAATCATAAATTGTTAGACAAAATTAATAATCAAAACACTAAGTTGAAGATTCTTTTAAAGAAACACAATGTCAATGTACCCCCTAAAAAACTGGAAATTACTTCACCTCCGTTAGAGTCAATAGTTGTTAACGAATCGTCGAAAGTCTTTAATAATGAAGAGTTGACTTTCCTTGATCGAGGCCTAAAATTTGGAGTAGATCATTTGAAAACTCCTTTGGAAGACATTATTGCTGGAATCGAAAAATCCATTTTAAAATTAGATGACAATTCAAAAAACTTTATTAGAAACGCGTGCAAAATTCAACTTTCAGACAAGTTACGCACTTGCGCAAGGAATGCCTCAGAACAAACAAGGAAAGATCATCTGATTATTAAAAATTTACGACAAAAGGATTGTTATTATTTAAAGGCTGACAAGGGGAATAGGTTGGTTATTCTGGATAAAGTATACTATGATGATAGAGTAAAAACTTTGCTGTCTAAGGGTCCTTACAGACCGATAGTAAAAAAACCTAAAAATGAGGTTCCTTTAAATAAAATGATTAAATCAACAGAGTCAGTTTTGAAAGAATGTCCAAACTAATTTCGCCCACACTAAAATTAAAATTGACAATTTCAAATCCTGAAATGCCAAAACTTTACTGTTTACCAAAATTCACAAAATAATAAATCGATGAGACCAATAGTTTCAGGTATCAACTCACCGACTTACTATTTATCACGATGGCTGTCAAATGAATTTAAAAATTTAAAGTTTAATAGTTTGTCTGTACAAAACTCGTTAGAGTTCATTAATAAAATAAAAAATATCACATTAGAAGAGAACGAAATCTTAATTTCATTTGATGTCAGTTCATTATTCCCTAGTGTTCCAATACCACGTACTTTAACATATTTAAAGGATGTTCTTATAGATATTGATATTGATGATGATAAAGTTGAGGACTATATCAAGCTTGTTTCGCATTGCATGTCCCAGAACTGTTTTCAATTCAACAACAAGTTGTACGAACAACATGAAGGCACAGCAATGGAAATAGCTTATCACCTTTCATAGCAAATTTATTTATGTCTCGTTTTGAAACCGAGTTAAAAGAAAACTCCAAATACTTCCCAAGAATATGGTTAAGCTACGTGGATGATATTTTTGCAGTTTTTGACACTTCCAATCAAATGTTGATGATTTTCTTAAAGAAATGAATTCAAAATTTCAAAGCATAAAATTTACGTATGAACTAGAGAATAATGGACAATTACTCTTTTTAGATACATTAGTAATTAGAAATGGTAATAAATTAGAATTTGACATTTATAGAAAAGAAACCAATGTAAATTGCTTTATTTTATCTTCCTCTAATCATAGCATACAGCATAAGTTGGCTTCATTTAACTTTTTAATTAATAGATTATTGAATTTCCCTTTAAATAAAAACAGATTTAATAAGGAATTTGCTCTTATTAAGCAAATAGCGAATTACAATGGTTTCTCTTTTGATATTATAGATAATATTTTTAGAAAGTGTAAAAATAGGATCAACATCCGTAAATCAACGACTTTGCAATCAACCACCTCTAACGATAATGTTAAATATGTTAAACTTTCCGTTTCACAAAACCACAAAGGGTTCTTGATAAAATATTTCAAACAGTGTAATTTCAAAATTGCTTTCACTAATACTAATAAAATTAAAGATTTGCTAGGTAATCCAAAAGACAAAGTGGAAAAATTGCAAAAGTCGATGATTTAACAAATTAGTTATGCAGGGCCAGGATGTTTTCAAAAATATATTGGTCAGACCAAGAGGAATATAACAACAAGATTTATAGAACACATTGCTCACTTCAAATATGGTAAATATGAAAGGTCTCAGGTCGCCAAACATATATTTGAAACCAGCCACCCCTTTAAACTAGAAAATGTTAAATTGTTAAAAGCGGTACCAACGTTTTCCTCCTTAAATGCCTATGAATCAATTAAAATTGTTAAACATAAAGGACCCCTCTTAAACACCGATAAAGGGCCAATAGAGCCATCTGCTTTGCTTTCCCTATTGGTCAACAACCAATGAGAAAGCAACATTAAATTGGTTCCGCTTCAGTAGATTTAGAATTAGTATAAATTAAGTAGATTTAAGTTATAATGTCACAATTCACTTGTTTGTTGTTGAGAACACCAGCCTGCGGGCGAGGAGAATATCTTCGATAGTGTTTAAAGCAACAATATAGTAAATTGTATGTTGGGAAGGTTCACTTCAGCCTAAGTGGTGAGGAAAATATCCTCTGAAGTGTTCCAGAACAACAGCTAATTATTATTTAATTACAGATTTCCTACTGATGATGACCACATAGTGGTCGAAATACGTATATGGTATTTTAAATACTTTTTGTGGTAAGGGTTTTTTCATTTTATACCCTAAGATAAATATTTCGTAAAAACCTATCAAACATTACAAGTTTAAACACATTTAAGCGACAAAAATTGTATGTGACGGAAAAAATTAAAATTCGGTAACGGCAAATTATGGATAAGTCCAAATCATTCATAAAAACGCTAAAACAAATACAGTGGTATTTGAAAATGAGTTATTTTATACAGGACTAATTACGAATATAGTTTATTTATAGGAAACTAAAACATAAATTTAAATTAGACTAAGCTTAAAATAATTTGATTAAGTAAGATCACAAATCCAGAACTTCTTTTGGGTTAGGTTCTGGTTGTAGCTAAATATTTTTCCAAGATAAGTTATTCCGTTTGTAATTATAGTTTAAATCAAATTATCTCATAATATTCAACTGGCAGGTAAATTCCTCTCCGTCGTGCATGTAGTATAATCTACGGTTTAGCGCTTCCGAACGCGGTTATTGTGCTGTCGTGTGTTTTTATTTATTTACCTCTTCCTCTGTTGAGGCTCGCTTAATTTGTATTAAGTCCAAAATTGTTCAGCTTTGCACCCTCTTTTTGTCCAGACTCGAACTGTTAGCCGCCGCTTTGGCCCCGAAACTATTAACCTTTATCCTCAAAATTTTGATCCCCATATTACCTTTGAAAAAATTGCTTGTTAGTCTGACTCGATGGTCGTTCTTTATTGGATTTTTTCCCCACTGCAGCGATGGAAGACGTTTGTCGTGAATCGAGTTTCCTATATTCAGGAAAACACTTCTCGCGCTCCTTGGCATCATATACCTTTCATTGAGGATCCTGTTTATGTCGGATCACTTGGTATTCTACCTTCCGACTTGCGTCATTGTTCTTTATGGTGGGCGGCATTGCCTGCCCTGCATCGCTCCTTTGACATCTACAGTCCACTCATTCCGCCTTTTAATTCATAGGAAGTTCTGATCAAGGAACGTTCTATTGTTTTGGCCGCTGTCGCACCTGCTTCTGAGATTGAAACGTTTTTGGAAAGTCATTTTTCTTTTTGATTTATAATTCGTATTGTCGCTTGGACTATCCGCTTGTACATAACTTACAAAATCCGTTGACAAATTACACTGGACTTTTGTCCTGTTTCGTACTCCATAGCCCGTTGAATCCCTTGACTAAATATACTCAACAGACTCGCTTTTCTATTAAGTTGGACGCCATCTTGTCTGGATTAGTTCTAAAAAAGATTCTTAGCAAATTGTTACCGTTTATTAGAGAGACAATCTTACGGGTTGGTGGTCGTCTATCTCACGCACTCTTATTCTTCGACAAAAAATATTTCGCTCTTATACCTAGTAAAAGTCGCTTTACGAATTTGTATATCAACTTTGTTCATCTGAGATACTTCCAGGCTGGTGTTCCAATGGTTGATTTTATCGTTCGTCGACGTTTTTGGATTGTTTCAAGTAAACATTCCATTCTCGAGTATTGAATCGGTATGTGACTTGTTGGAAGACTAATCCCTTCGAATTGTAGCTTCCTATGGGCCACCTTTCTCCATGTTGATTTTTTCAAGTCATGCTCTTTTTGATTTCGGACGTTAATTTTGCTGTCACCTTCTCTACTACCATGTCGCGCGTACGTGGACTAAAGTATTGAAAGCATATTTATGTCTCTTTATATGCATGTTTAGCAAGGCACTCCATTTTGAAGTCGTTTCTGATTTGTCAACCGACGTCTTTCTAGCTGCTCTACGTCGATATATTGCAAGGCGTTGACGCTGTGATCATCTCTACAGTGATTGCGGCTCAAATTTTTTAGGTACTCATAGACAGTTAATTTCTCTCGCAACATCAGCTGCCGCGAAGGAACACATATCTTGGCACTTTAATACCGCTTTCTGAGCCTAATTTCGGTGGTTTGTGAAAGGCGGGTGCGAAATCAGTTAAAACCTTGTTCCTTTGTACTGTAGGTAAGCATGTTCCGATCAACGAGGAGCTAGTCACTATCTTTGTTTAAATCGATGAATTCGCGGTCTCTCACCCCCCTGACTAGTAATCCCACCGACTAGAGTTGCTTGACACCAGGTCACTTTCTGGTTTTGGTTCCTTTAGTCGCTATTCCAGAATCTACCCTTTCTGACCGTCCGCTCAACCTCCTGCCTCGTTGGCAATTGCTCCAGCGATTTGATCAAGATTTCTGGTCTCGATGGTCTTAGGAGTATTTGCATACACTCCAACAGCGGTCCAAATAACACAAAACATTTCCAGATTCAGGTGGGTACGTTAGTGCTAATTAAAAGCCGATTACATTCCACCCTTCGAAAATTCATTGAACGTGTTATTGCGGTCCATCCAGGAGCCGATGGAGCCGTACGGGTTGTCACTCTCAAAATCGCACAAAGCGAGCTGAAGCGTCTTGTCACTAAGCTTTGTCTTTTACCTTTGTTGTAAACTTTCCTTTATTTTTCGTAGTATAATTTTTTTTATTTCGGTTTTTTGTTCGCGTAAATATCACTTGGGTTTTCTTATATTAATTAATTTTGCTTCTTTTTTTTCGTTCCATTCCGTTCCAACCTTTGTAGTTATATGCTTTTCAAAAATGCCATGCATTTTAGTAGGCGGTATGTTCCGTTTCTAATTATAGTTTAAGTAAAATTATCGCATAAAATGTAGCTTGTAGGTAAATTCTCCTCCGTTGTGTATATAGTATAATCTACGGTTTTACCGCGATTAACCTTCAAGTACTTTTGTGTTGTGGTGCGGTGTGCCAGTTATTGTATGAAGGTGTTATGATCGTAGTTATCGTGTTATAAATGTATTAACGTTTTTTGAGATTCGCAAACTGTCGACCGCTCTTCGTCCTACCATCGCCGTAGCTGCCAAAAGTTGCAGTTTCTAGTGGCAAGTACTTCGAGGTTTCGCTTTTATAAACTTTACTCATAATTTACACGTCCATTTTCTTCACTCTCCGTGTTATTATTTATTATTATTATTATTATATTTATTTATGTTATTATTATGTTTTAAAATTTCCTCATATAGGATTTATTAAAAGAAATTATAAGTTTTATTTTAACATTTGCAAGGGAACGTCATAAACGTGATGTACTATTGCTATGAACCGCAAAAATGAGCGGAATTACTACAATTGCATACCAGTAAAAACTTTTCACGTACATTTCTTCCAATATGTTTAATGACCGACATTCTCAAAAGTAAAGGCAAGAAGGTTCATCCATTACTAACCGACATCTCAATAAAACTTAAAAGAAAAACCGATAAAACCAGCATGAAATACCCGAGATCAGTGCATTTCAAGTTGCAGTATTACTTCCTTTTGTGTCAGCGTTCAGAGCTGTTCTGTGATAAATTGCAAACTTCTTGTGAAAGTTTTCTTCCAGTCTGCTACAGTGTAGTAGAGCTAGTTAAGACATACTTTTTAAAGTATATGTAATGGAAAGTTGTTAAAAATACCGCATAACAGTCTCCACCTAACCCCAAGGAATGAAGTACATATATTTCGCCCAAAAATAAAAAAGCGATTTAAATTTAATCTTGATTAACAATCCCAGTGCAAAAAATTTGAATATTTCCTATGACCATAAGGATACTATTGTGACTCCTACGATCAACTTCTATTGCGTTACGCGAGTTACATTATGTATGTATTATAAAATAGAACTTAATAGGAAATTATTAGAAATTATTAAGAAAGTGCTAAGTGAAGTGCAACATTGTAATACAAGGACAATGAATAAAGTTTATTAACAGTACATGAGAACGGATGCAATACTTTGTATCCAGACGATAGTGACACTGCAGGTGGCAGGTCACAGACGGTCAAGATATCGCAATTACCTACAAAATAATATTATAACATTGTAACAATGAATAGAATTAAGAATAAGCAGACATGAGCTTTGCAAGTTCCCACAGCCATGTGAGGGGGTAGGGACATTATAAATAGCCCGGGAGCCCCAAGACCCGGCAGTAAGTCAAAGTATTCAGCTTTAGCATTGCAGTTTGCTTAGGTGACTCATAAAATTAGTTCAATTAATTAATTATTTCAAATTAAAGTTAATACCATGTTACGTGCCAAATTGGCTCTTAAACATTGCACTAAACAGCAGTTCTGCCAAAACACAGCCGCTTTTGTTGAGCTCAAGTACAAAAAGTGTCCACGTAATTTTCGGTAGACTTAGTTCGAGGCCCAATAAAAGTTTTACATCATTTCCTCGAGTACGATAAAGAATCCTGCGAGAGTAATGTAAACCCCAAGGACATCTTAACATATTTCTACATATAACATTGTTCTAAGTCTACAATTTAACTATTAATTTATAACCTACTCAAGGCCAGATCTAAGAAATAAGAGAAATTACTATTGCGTTTAAACGAAATAAGGTAAATTTATTGAGTATAAGAAGTGGAAGCTGGTTATCCAATGATAAAAAGATGTGTATTACGGATTAATCGACTTAACATGTAATAATCACGGTAAATCTACAAAAAAAGAAAAAAGGAAAAGAAAAGTCCTCTTGTTCTCCTAGGTCCGCACAGTTATTTGTAACCTAAAGCCATAAAAGCTTTTAGGCGCCACCTGATTTTTCTCGAAACAACCCTCATTCAATCAGGAAACGGAAAGGGTGAACTAGACACTAATTTCTCGACTACCTCACTATTGCGCGCACAGTTACTCTTTGCCGCAATTCACGGTAGCAATACATTTTGTCAGAAAGCATGAGAATTTTTCTTAACATAATATTTTACAGTTCTAAATCGAATTCACTTAATATAATTTAGTTTTCTTTTCTTTATAGACATTTTGATATATCAAATATTTACCCTGCCTATATGGCATCTGAATTAAACAAATTTTTAATACCTTTCCTTAACTTGGTTTCAAAATATCAATTAATTAAGTTCTTTCAACTATTTTGTTCAGAAACAAGAAGATTCCTGAGATATGCTCAAGATAGCGACAGAATCCCAAAAATAAGATATTCCAAAGATATAGGTAAAATTCCAATATAAAGTTAATATCCCAGGAGAGTTCCCAAAGACAATTCCAAGATATAAGTAATATCCTAAGATAGTTCCCGAAGGTAACCCCTAAGATAAAGGTAATATAAGTAACTCCTAGATAAAGATTAAATCCCAAGATAATTTTCAACATACCCGAAGATAAAAGATAATTTCCAAAGGTAATCTCAAAATAATTTTCAAAAATAACCTTAAGATAAAATTCTCACATAAGATAATATTATAAGATAAGATATAAATATACTTAAAACTAAATTCAGAAGGTGGTCCCATAGAACCGTTAAAGGAGGAACTTTCTTGTGCCCAAAATGAAGGTTTTAAAAGGGATAACCGTTCTATTGAACGCACAAGGGATTGGCTTTCTATGGGTGTAGGATATCCCGTGCCCCAAGTGTGGAGCCGATAAGGTATGCTAAAGGCAAACAAATTAGCGAAAGCACTGCCACCACCTAGGGCTAGAACAGTGGCGACGCATGGCTGAAGATGAAGTCTGCACAACATGGCCAAGTGCCGTGGGTTGCCTGGTCCTCAGACCATACGGCGACTAACAGAAACGCAAAGGTAGATAAATTAGAAAAGGCATTAAAAGAAAGGTTGGAATTAGGTGGATCTCATATTAGCACCCGAGACGAAGAGAGAAGAGGAAGAGTTCACATTGAGCAAATGATGGTGTAGACAAGATGGATAGAAAAGCGCTACTCAACTTGCCAAAACGTAGTCGGTAACCAGAAGTGAAGGAGCATCACTATTATGTACCAGGCAGTAGTCTCAGGGACTTAAGACAGGTCCAGTGGAAAAAAAGCAGGAAAAAAAGACAGCGGGATATAAAAAAGCTAAATTTTCGAACAAGCGTCCTACAAAAGAAAGAAAGTGAAATGTTTCCATATAAAAATAACAGAAAATCTGAAAGTCATCCTGTCTAGCAAAAACAAAACCAAATCACACCCAAATATTCTCAAAAGTAGGCATTCTCAACCCAAAGACATCAAAAATCGATAAGAGAACGATATATACTGTTAATTCTTACTATCATAATCAAAAGCAGTATAAAAGGCGACAGACTCTTACCCATATGTTAGACAAACAAGACAAAATGCTATAAAATTTCTAGGTCACAAATGAAGGAAAAAAAGGGAGAAGGGAACCGAATAGGATAATGACTGAAAATTTCAGAATGATAAAACACAAGAAATAGAAATTTCCCGTTTTTGAAACTGCAAATACTGACTTTTTCAACATACATATGATTCTCGGCTTCCGTATTTAATCTATTTGAAAAGCATCAACTCAACATTTGCTCCAAATACTAAGGATTTGTTGCGTTTATTCATTCCAAAAATATATCAATCATAAATGAAAGGTTGAGAGGAAGATGTATAGTAAAAAAAATGTATAGTAAAATATATAGTAACCTAGAAAATATTAAAGAAATGTACTGAAAATACTTTGAATTTCTAAGGTGTAACCTTCGGTTTTATTTTATAAATACGCATCAACTACCCTACATAATTTCATGCTAAAATCATATTCTTATAATAGTATTTTAACGTAATATTTTAAAACCTGTTAAGACTTGAAAAATAGTTGATTGTGAGGCAGGTGTTCGCTTGGATTTCCAAGAAAACACGCAGCACCTGCATGTTAGTTTCCAAATAGTTTAGCATTTGCTATCTTCCTTCAATACAATAGTGGGATACTTTTGTCTCACTTACCGATAATTTGCGAAGATAGGGGAAGAAGGTATTCGTCGTCGTTTTAAGTTAGTTCATGTTGGGTACTCGAAGGGTTGCGAGATGTAATTGTAGAAAGCTTTTTTAGGCGCGAAGTGCAATAAACATTTACGTGCATAATTAATTGGTTTGGTCGTGTAAAAGTCAAATGGTTTCTTTTACGACATAGTTGCTCCGATTTCTTTTTGAGGAGGATTTTAAGCACGTTGAATAAACGGGTTGTAAAACCGCACGTTACTAGTTGTTAGTAAGTAACGGAATATTTAAATTGCACCGGAGGCGTTTTGCATTGAGATTGTTTTTGTGAAGAAATAAAACCCTGACCCAACGGACTCGCGTAGTTAGTTTTTACGTTAATTTAGAAAACTGTTATCGTCATAAGATTAATAATAAGTTTAGTGTTTATCAGAGAAGTTAATGTGTGTCGAGTGATAATTATTAACCCGAAAATTCACGGAACTGGATCAGCGAACCATCGCGTATTTTATTCTTTGTTGGCTGTCCCAAAGGTATTCGAACCAGTTTAATCCGGTAAATTTCAATATTGGCCGCGCATTATATCAACGATCACCCCCCGTGACTCTTGGTGCTGATTCAAAATTCATCTTCTTTCTAAGCCGTTGGTTGATGTACCGTCCTGGAGTACACCAGTGCCCGCAATTAATTAAGGTAACTGAAGACTGAAAACTGAATTCCTGCGGTGTTTCACCATCTGTACTGTAAGTTATTATTGCCATATTATTTTATAAACTGCTCTTGTTTACAATTCCGTATTGTTCAATTTCGTACGGATAAAACTATTTTAAAATATTTATTTTACGTTGACTTATTTAGTAAATTTAATCATTGTTGATACAGCGATAGGAGGATCCATTAGGGTTGGTAGAAGGATTTAATGAAAACTAAATGTACATGAATTGTTTGTTGCTCGACACATTAATATTGGTAATAATTAATAGAAACATGTTATAGAGATTGTGTATAATTTAGATGTGTGAATATTGATTTGGTGTTCAGTTAAAGACTCCTATATGGTTATATTAGAACAAATTCCGTCGTCCTAAAATTATAATTTTATGAGTTTAAGTAATACTGTGAACAGGGATTCAGATCAAATATATTTAATTTAAAGACTCAATCCCCCCTAGTTCAGAATATCTTAAGTGATAACTTTATTACAGGTACAAGTTGGTGTTAAACTACATTATTGTTATTGATCATTTTTAAACAGCCAGGAGGTGTACAACAACTTGGCTAATAACTTGAAATAGTGTCATTCCCATATTTTGTCATACGGGTTTCTTGTCCGAGAAGAATAAGTTTTTCCTCATTTTGCCGTTCTCCTATAAAAGACAGGGAATCCATGCCACTTTAGGCAGAACTCTACTAAAATAAGGGTGGTGCCTAGAATTCACCGGTTTAGTCAAGATAACTATTATTACTCTCCATTCCCCTCCCCATTTTAAACCGCCCGTCTCCACTGCAGCCAGCCGAGCCGCGGTTTAGTTCGTTCCTTTGAGCTTACCGTGTTTGTTCATGCTTCTTCCCCCCTACCATCGTCGTAACGTCAATTTTGGCATGTAACAAAGGAGCGAAAAAATATTAAAAAAATTAAAGGTATATTGTACAGATAAAGATTCAGTGACAGAAACGAGAGAATTTAAAAGCAAATTATCAAAAGAATAAAAAATTTAGAAAAACTAATATATTTTGATCGGTTAAATTTTAAAGGTAGATAGGTTTCAATATAATCTAAAAAGAAAAACAAACAAAAAGAAACGACAATGGACATTATGAAGTATAGCATACTTTATAATACAAGATATATTTAAAAAGGTAGTTAAAAGATTTTAGGTCTTTTATTTTTCACTTCCCATGTGGTTTACTATCAAGATCTTCAAGTTCATAGATGAGTGGACCGACAACCAATCTCACGTTACATAAAAAAAATTTTAATAATAATTTAACAGAATTTTTTTAATTCTAAAGCAAATTTCTTTCATTTTTAAGTGTAAATAATTCATTTTAAAAATTTAAATTTAAATTACGAAAATAAGTGTTTGAGAGTTTTTATTACTAACTCGGCGAAAAAAGCTAAGTTCATAAGTAGGTAAATGAAATATTCGACAAAGAAATCTTTTGCAAATTTATTTAAATGAAAATGTTTAGCTTTCACACGAGAAAAAACAATTAAATAAATAATTAAAAATTACTTTAAGGTAAATATTTCGTAAAGACTTTCAAACATTGCAAGTTTAAATGTATTTATGTTACCGAAATTTACATAAACGACAAAAAATTTGATGTGACAGAAAAATTTTTTATTCGGCAACGACAAATTATGGATAAGTCCAAGTCATTCATAAAAACACTAAAACAAATTCGGTGGTATTTCAAAATGAGTTATTTTATACAGGATTAATTACGAATATAGATTATTTATAGGTTATCTGCAAAATACCAGATTTGAAAACGTTTTTAAGTATACATCTTTAAAGTTTCAGGTTTAGATTAATGTTAAATCACGTCAACTTATTTGCCAAAACTGCGATTCCAAGTCATTAACTTTATTAAAGGTTAAACAATAATTATTACTTCGAAAAACGTTTCCAAATACGAAAAAATTAATATATTAGTGTATCAAAACCGATAAAGCTTTACAAGGACTTATTTAAACATGAAATTAAACGATATTTTTAGTCTGATAATAAATCAAATGTTTTTAGGTTAGATAGTATTTTGAATACTAACGCGAAGCAAACATTCAAACAAACTAAACAGTTGCATGCAGTGGGTAGAAATTGTTATTAATTTTTTGAATACAAATAAAAAAGAAACCAACTGTTGACATTATTGATTAATAAACGATATTACGTATTAGAAAACCGCTCCACGTTGTGCGCCAATTATTACGTTTTACCTAACAGGCGAAAATTATTACATGTCTTCGGGCGCAATTAATATACTTTAAAATTTATAACCCTTACATAATAAATTTTATGATTAGGCATGCAAAGTCCTATTCCAAAGTTTTTACAAACATTTTCCTTGATTTTTTAGGAGGTCGTGGTCTGGGTTTTCGTAAAATTTTCGCCACATGTGTTTTCGAATTGAAGTGTGTCCTAAAATGACGAGGAAAAGAAAGTTGGTGGCGGTAATTATACCACTACATCAAAAAACACGCACTAAACAGCACCCTAGTCAAAACACAACCGCTCTAGTTGAGCCCCGATAAAAAACTATACACGTAATTCCCGGCAGAATTAGTTCGAGGTCCAATAAAAGTTTTACATTATTTTTTTTTCAAGAACGATAAAAATCCCGCGAGAATGATGTATGCACCCTAAGACATCGTTACATTTCTACGTATTACATTATTCTAAGTATACAATTTAAATATTGATTTATAATCTACTCAAGACCAGATTCATAAAAACAAGGGTTAACTTACTTAACACGTAGCGACATTAACACCATCTTTAACACCTATTCATCCTAAGTGAGCAGAAACAGTCTGAGAATCCCACTTTCCTTCGGTGGGTTGTCTTTACTCATTTTCAGAGGAAGCGACATAAGGTCATTAGAGCAAATAAAGTAAACAAGCCGCTACAAAGGAAAATACTCTATCAATCGCAGTGCTGAGAGTTCAAAAATCTTTGAGGGTCGATAAGCTTGAAATGACAAGGTTAAAACTTGAATTGGCAGGTCTTAGTAAAGTCTGGAAGCCGACAATAGGAACTTTTGGCCAGAAAAGTGTAGTAGTATATTGCTTGTCCGTATAAAGGACGTAATTTGCTTTACATGAATTTATAATCAATATTTTTTATATCAATCACAAAATAAGCATGAGTTAAAATACGCTTACTTTTTGTCCATCTAAATGATTAAGTTAAGGTACAAACATTCATGAATCTTCCTTGTATTACGACTTTTGTCATGCTCAAATACTACTACGTATTGTGACTTTTTAGTTATGCAGGGGGTGGAGTTTCAGTGGCCTCCAGATATGATTGGCAGTAGATTTCGTTGTATACTTACAACCCTACGCCCTAGGTCCCGGGTTCGAATCCCGACACGGTCCGCTTGAAAAATGTTAGGCGAGCATTTTTCGCAAAAATACACCCTCGTTCGGATAAGAGGTAAAATGGAGGTCCCGTGTGTGAGTGTTGTCACGCACGTTAAAGATCCCTACCTTGCTTGGAACAGCAAGGATTCGGCAAAATTCAAAATTTTCCAGGTAAAAAAAAACTCGCTTCCTGGCCAATGTAGTACCTTCGGGTGGAGCATTGGAAAATCACATGTAATGTATACTTACAACCTAAAAGGACAAACTAAAGGTAAGTATACGACACTGGAAAATGTATAGGGATTCGACGACCACTATGTATACAGCACTACTCCACATTTTTATCAGATAAGGCAGTTACGTTTGGAATAAACATAGTGCTATCTTGTTCACTTCTCAAAACCACCACCTTTCTTTGCTACGCGAGTTAAGGTTCGGGCCTTTGGAGCTGTGTTTTTAAAAAACAACTTGAAACATTTAACAAATTTATTTTTACTTGAAATAGAAATTACAGTGAAATTTAGAATAACTTGTTCATAATAACTTTAATAAAAAAATAATTAATTGTACTGGGCGAGTAGTCTAGGTAGACAACAATGCAAAAGCTGTAATACTCAGACTGACTGCAGGGCCTTGAGCTCCCGGGCTTTTTATAATAACCTGCCCCTCACACGGCTGTGGGAACTTGCAGATCTCATCAATGCGTTTCTCTTAATTGTACACTTTATTACAATGTAACAATCTTAATTCTAAGTAATTGCGGTATGTTAACCGCCTGTGACCTGCCACCTGCAGTATCACTGCCCTCTCGGATGCAAAGTTGCATATCCGTTCTCATGAACTGTCGATAACCTCTCTGGGTTATCCTTGTATTACAATGTTGCAATGAACTTATACTTTATTTAACAATTTCTAATAATTCCTATTAGATTCAATATATTCAATACATATATATAATTGGGGGATACATAACTCCTCCCACCGTAAATGAAAAATTAAGGTTTTACTTAATTTTTAAATACATAAAATTCATTATTCAATTTCATTTATAATTCATTATTTCTAAAGGTATACTTATCGTTTCTTTATTTTTCTTTGTTTCCTTAAATCTAGAACTGTTTCCTTCATTCTTATATCTAAGGTACATTTTGTAAGATACATATATAATTACAAAAATTATTAAAATGATTGATACAATTGTCCAAACACTTATATTATTATAATGTAACTTTGGCGTTTTGAGTTCACTTAAATGTTCTTTGTAACTTTCCACTAATTTCATGGCGTGGTTTAGGTCGTCTAAGTCTAGATGCTCTAGCTTTATAGGTTTCTTGATTATTTTTTCGTCTTCTTGTTCTATCTTGAACTGTAGTTCCGGTAGGTTTGCAAGTTTCTTTGTTGCTATGGGATCTTGATAAACTCTGATTACTTCGTCTTTCAATTTCACATAACAGTTTTCTTTGAGGGTAATTAGTTTGCTTCCGATTAATGCTTGGTTATTTTCATCTTGATTGCAGTGGATGGTTGCTACTACTTCTGTTGGGAAAATGGCTATCCATTTGTTTTCTGTAACTTTTTGAATTTTCATGTTATTTATTTGCACTTGTTTGGCTTCACAGTTTTCGTAATGATTTGAAAATTTTAATAGTTGTACTTCACAAGGACTGTCTTCTTGAATGGTTGTTGTCGTCATTGATTGGCATAAGTATTGGTTTGGTGTTACTTCATTACATTTTTCGTTTGTATAACCATATCTCAGTTCATTTAGGGATAGGAATTTGGTTTTGGGTATGGTTACTTGGTATGTGCTAGTAACTTTCGTTGGAAAAGCAAATAAATAATAATAATTATAATTATTACTTTCTACTATCGGGATTTCTATTAAAAATATTATTTCGTTATTCTTAATGTAGCCTTTTACTATAGCTTTCTTTTCAAATATTAGAATGTTTGTCTCTGTTACATCAAAAGGTAATTTACTGTTAATTATAAGTGATCAAATTTTTATTAATTTTTTTAATAAATCGGTTGGTTCAATAATACTAGAGTGTAGGGTATTTAATTTGGCAAATGTTACTGCGTTTTCTAGCGTTGCTAAAATTTGTTGCATTAAAGTAAGGGTAGATATTATTTGGGTAAATATTGTATTAAATCTAATTAAATCTCGCATGCCTAACGAGGTAGTTTGCATGGTGGTTTCAAGGGTTTGCATTCGGTTGGCTATACTGTCCTGATTTCTTACTAACCTTCTCAATGTTTCGTTGAACTTTAGACTCGTTGATTGGGTTAATGATAGTTGGTTGCTGATTATAGTTTTTATGTGGTTTTGATTCTCAATTAATTGTTGTATTGCGTTGTCATAACGTTCTGCGTCTTGGTTATCTAAATTGCCTGTGATGGCTTTTATTATGTTACCTAATCCGTTGATTAGTCCTCTTTTTCGTCTCGTAGTTTGTTCGTTGGGTATTAGTCTATTAAGTTTATCTTCTATGTTTCTTAAAATGCTTTCTATTATACTGTTGTAATTCATCATTTCTATTGCGTATTCTTTTCCGAATTTTGCTGTGTCCATTGATTGTTTTAATCGGTCATAATTTTCTGTGATTGTTTGAAATTCTTGTTTTAATTCTGTTAGGTCGAATTTTTGTGCGAATGTCCAATAGTCGATCGTGTTTTGCATACTGCCTAATTTAATTGGTATTATACCGGGGTTGTTTTTTATATCTTCTATCTTGGTTGTCCGTTCTACCTGAATGGAGGTTGACGGTAAGGGTGATGACTGTCTATCGGAAATGACAGGGTGTCTTAGGTTTTTCAAACGAATGTACTTGTTATTTTACCGTTGTCTACTACTGCTATATTTTTATCTGATATTTTCTTAATTTTGAATGGTCCTAAATTTCTGGGTGCCGTTTTATGTCGCTTGCTTTGAAAGTTTTTCTCATACACGGTTTGTTCTATTGAAAAATTATTTGCGTCGGTATTTTTGTTTCGGGTTGTGGTGATACGTTCCTTATCGTTTTCTAATTTATCTTTTACTTTGTCATAAGTTATTTTTAGTTTTTCTTTGTGGTCTTTCGCATATTTTTGATATACTTCCTTATTGTAGTGTATGTCATAGGGATTTTGTGAATCTGAATGTCCTAAGGTTAGTTCTAAGGATGTAAAATTTGTTGATGAGTGAATTGTGTTATTATAGGCGATTAGTGCGTATGACATTAGATTGGTTATATGTTCCTTTTTATAATTTATTTTTAATAATCGAATTTGTTTTAACAGGGTTAAATGTAGTCGTTTAATTAGTCCGTTTAATTCAGGGTGGTTTTCCGTTATGAAATGAATTTTTATTTTGTAAAGTTCTAAAGTGTTTTGTATTGTCTCATTTTTAAATTCACTACCATTGTCTAGAGTTATTGATTCGGGTGTTCCATAAAATGTGAAATATTATAAAAATCCTTGGGTCACGTCGATGCTATTTTTGGATGTGATTAGTATTGCTTGACCTATTTTTGTGAATGCGTCTACAATTGTTAGATAGTTTTGCGCTTCTACTACTAGGGTATCGGTATGTAGTTTTTGAAATGGTTTGTCGGGTGTTTTGGTTAACATTAAGGGTATCTTTGGGGGTTTTCTGTCGTATTTCGCTTTGTCACATAATTCACATTGGTTAATGAAATCTGTGGTCAAGTCCTTCATGTCTTTAAAATAATAACGTCTTACAAGTTGCTTTATAGTTTCGTTAATTCCACGATGGTTGGTTTTACCTTCGTGTTGATTCCTAATTACATCGTTTATTTCGTCAGGGTCGTCTAATGTTATTAATTTTCTAGTACATCTGATGAGTTCAGAGCCAGAGTTATTGAATAATTTGACGTATAATTCTGAAAATCTTTGGTATAAATGTTCGGTGTTGAAATAAAAATAAAATCGTTTTTTCTCGGGGGTGTATTCTTTTAGAATTTTAATTATTTGTTCCTCGGTGCCATCTTTAGTTATTTGAATTTGGAATATCTTTTTGTTATCTACTTTTGTATATTTTACGGGATTTGGGTTATTTAAAACTTGGGTTATTATAAATTGATTGGGTTTCATATCGATTGCTTCGTTTAAATATTTAATCGCGTTTTTAGGTTCTTCGTTTTGTGTCGAATGTATCTTCTGGATCTTCCCTTATTTCTGCTTCGTCTACGTTTCCTAAAATAGATTCCGTTTCTAATGCATTGAGTTGGATTCTACTTAAAGCGTTTGCGTTGTTGTTATAAATTCCTTTTTTGTATATAATTTCGTAATCGTACTCTTCGAGTCTGATTCTCCATCGTTGTAATTTTGAATTCGGAAGGCTGTTTTTGATATGTCTTTTTCTTCCATCTCTACCTGATGGTATCCTGATGCTAGGTCTAATGTTGAAAAATATTGGCATTTGCCTAATTTGTCTAAAATTTCGGTTATATTTGGTAGTGGGTATTTGTCATCTACCGTTTTTTCGTTTAACTTTCTGTAGTCTATTACCATTCTGTACTTTCTCTTTTCGGTTGCGTCTAACTTCTTAGGTACTATTAACACGGGGCTGCTCCATGTTGAGTTGGAGTGCTGGATTATGTTTTGTTCTAATAAGTCTGCTATTTGTCTGTCAGCTTCTTCTTGGCTCGCATGAGATAGTCTATATACTTTTGTAAAGATTGGCTTGTTGTCTGTTAGTTCGATGTCATGTTTTACTGTGTTCGTAAATGTTAGGAGCATTCCTTCGCAGTGGAATATGTCGCGGTATTCAAAACATAAGTTTTAATTGCTCTTTCTTCTCCTTGATTGATATCGGTATTAAAGCGGATGTTAGTTAAATTTTCTCTTAACATTTTGTCATGTTTTACTGGGTTGTAATCGTTTTCTAAATTTTCGTCTATTTCCATTTCGTTAAAATTTAATTCTTCTACGTTAATTGGGTCTGTCAATGATAATTCTACGGGATAGTCGTTTGAATTTAATATAGTTGTGGTTGCATAATTATCTTTTATTTGTACTAAAGCGGTTGGGGTTTCTACTCCTTGTTGAAATGTCATATGATTTATTATTCCTACTTTTTTGTTAGATTTTACTGGGATTTTTATTTTTCTTTCCGTTCGGGGTTCTATAGTGTATTTTTGTTCAATTTGTGTGTTTTGAAATTTAATGGGGATTTTTCCGTATTTCGTCCTTAATAAGCGATTTTTGATGTCAATGTTGGCTCCTAATTTTCTTAGAAGGTCCATTCCGATTAAACCGTCATATTTGTCGTTAAATTCGAATACACAAAATTTATGTTTCATTTTAACATTAAATGTTCTCGGTAAGGGTATATTAGCTACGAATTGGTGTAGTGTTGTTTGATGGGCTGTTTTAATTTTAAATGGCTCTCTTTCTACATAATCTAAATAGTGTTTTTTCACGGTTCTGGGGCTAATTAATGTTTTTGAGGAACCGGTGTCGATTAATAGTTTGAATTCGGCGTGGGGTATTTCTATGTATGGTAGCACTAAGTGATTTATGTTATTTAAGTTTATTAAGTTTGGTCGTCTATGAATTGGTCCATTTGAAAATTTGAGTTCGAGTTTTCTTTGTCGTACTCCTCGTAAGTTTCGTATTGTTCGTCGCGTTCATAAATTTCTGCATGATTTGATTCATTGTTCGTAGTTGTCTCAATGTAATTATTCTGGTCAGTGTCAAATTTTTCTACTTCTTGGTGAAATAGTTCTTCTGATGTAAAATTGCATTTCTGATGAGGGTTTGGTCGGATATGTGTTATCTTTGTATTTTGTCTGGCGTTACCAGATGAGGTATCCATTGGTGTTGGTTTATAATAATTATTAGGGTTGTTATGATTATTAGTCATTGGCGTATTTCTATTGTGGTTTGGGTTGAATGCTGGTCTTTGTTGGTTTAGGTTTTGATTAAATCTTGGTTGGAATGTGGGTTTCGTAAAAGTTGGGTTAAACGTTGGTTTTGGAAAATGTTTAAATTGATTATTAAAATTTGTATTGTTGAAACTTGGGTTATTAATTCGCGGTTGATTTGTTTGTGCGTTGAAGGGTGTGAATTTTTGTTGAGGATTGCTTGTCTTGTGGCTTGTATAGTTTTTATTGGTGAATAACTTTTATTCGCGTTGGGGTTGTATAGTCTGTTGCGGTAATACATTACATTTTTTTCTTCTATTACTAGGTTCATAGCTTCTTCTAGATTTTGGGGTCGTTGGAATCTGATTTTATCCGATAGTCGTTCTGGTAAAGCGTTTATATACGTGTCCAGTGCCCTTTTGTCATACATTTTTGTTTTTATATGTCGAACGTTTTGATCGGGTTCTTCGATTTTTAATTTTGTTAGGATTAAACTTCTCACGTCTTGGCATTTCATTCCGAATTGGTAGGGGGATTGATTGTGTTCCATTCTAAGGTTTATTAGGTCTCGTACCAGGCATTTTATGTTACGTTGGTCTCCAAAATATGCAATTAGTAGTTGTTTAAATTCTTGCCATTCTTGTAAATCGTCCCTACTGGCGATTAAGGTTAGTGCCCTTCCGGTTAGTTTACTTATTACATATTACATATTACTTATTATCAAGCTTATAAGCAATGAATTTCTTTCGTTATCTCCGGGTTTGTAGAATGTTTTTAGGAACATTTCGGCTGCTCCAATGAAATTTGCAAGATGCGCCTGCATGCCATCAAATATCTGGATTGTCTCCAAACAAAGCTTCATGTCTGTGCTACTCATGTTGGTTAAGGGTTGCTTTCGATTTTGGGTAATTTAAAAAAAAAATTTTTTTGAATTGAGGTTTATTTCGCTATGTATATCGTTATTTTTGCTTCGGATTTATTAATTTTCCGTTTGGGTTGGGTAATTTCAATTTTGTAAAAAATTGGAGTTGATTTTCTATTTGTAACGTTATTTTTGCTTTGGTTTTATTAATTTTTCGTTTGGATTGGATAATTTTGAATTTTGTAAAAATTGGGGTTGATTTTGCTATTTGAAACGTTAATTTTGGTTTGGTTTTATTAATTTTCTTTTTAGATTGGATAATTTCGAATTTTGTAAAAATTGGGGTTGGTTTTGCTATTTGTGATGTTAATTTTGCTTTGGTTTTATTAATTTTCCTTTTAGATTGGATAATTTGAAATTTTGTAAAAATTGGGATTGATTTTTGTTATTTGACACGTTATTTTTGGTTTAGATTTTTTAATTTTTTAGTTTAGATTGGGTAATTTCAAATTTTGTAAAAATTGAGATTAATTTTTATATTTGTAGCATTAATTTTGGTTTGGATTTGTTAATTTTAAGTTTAGACTGCGTCGGGTTATTTTTAGAATCGTAATTGCTGTTACTTGTGCTTAGTTACACAGTGCGGTGATGAACTTGTAAGATTTATGCTCGATAATGTTGATTTAATTACCGTAGCCTTGAATTTGCCTGTTTCTATTTTGCGGTTTTTAATTTGTTTTGAGTTTCTGCTTTCTGAAGAGTCTGGAATGGGTGGATTTGTTCTCGCGATATTTACTTAGCTTTGTGTTAGTTTAATTCTGTTAATTTGCAATTATATCGGTTTTAAATGAGTTGCATATAGTTCGTCTGTCTTGAATTCTAATTATAACTTGCAAGTTAATTACTTTTGCACTTTATCGTTGTAATTTAAATACTAAGTTATGTCTCTTAAAGGTGTAGTCACGTTTTTTCGTTGTTTAATCGCGTACACTTATAAACGTTGAGGTAATTAACACTTACAGGTGTTCGTTTTCAGTTTATAGGAATTAATAATTCGCTTCTTCAGTAGTTAATTGCTTTGCTTAAATGTTACGTCTGTTTATTCTTAGATATCTCGGTATTCAATTATAATGCTTGGTGGTAATTGAATCTCTCGTAATGTATGTTTTCAGGTGCAATTATGAGCGTTTTTAATTATGGCTGTTTACGATGACCGTTTAACTTTACTCAGTATTTGTACTGGGATAATGCGATGACGAGTAATTTTAGTTAAAAACGTTTAGCTTTTATTCCGTATTTGTACTAATGCAATTTATTTATAGCTCGCTGTGGTGAATGCTGGGTGTAATTTCATGCGCTTTTATAATTCCGTGATGGATTAATTACTTGTGATGCAAATTGCGTTGCTGAAAGTTTTGTTTTAATTGCGATTTCTCTGAGGTTTTTAAGTGTGTAATAAATTATGCTTCTTTCGCGACTTTGCTTATCTGCGGATGGCGTTTTAGGTTACGGTTATTGCAGAGTGTTTTTGCTGTAATTTATGCAGTATTATAGAGGTCAATAGTTTAAATAATCGTTCCGTAGTTGCTTGTTTGAAGAATTACCTTTAGCTTTCGAATTAATTTGCGTTTTGTCTTTTAGTTTACCGGATTAAAACGTGCGTTTGAATCGCGCTAGTTAATGTTTCTTATTTTGGTATTAGTGGATGTGCGTCCGTTATTTTTGGTTTATTTTTGAGTTTGTTCTAATAATTGAGGTAAGAATCTCTTAAATATTAAGTCTCTTTTTGCTTTTAAAAGAAAATCTCTTTTACTCTTAACATTCGAGTCTCATAAAATTTTATACAGTCGCGTTTTGAAAATAATTCACTTTGTAACTATTTTCAAGAAAATATTGGCATAAAATAAAATTCATAACATAATAAATGGTAATCAAATAATAAAATAATAAACTAGCATATATCAATTATAGTTTGTGAGATCAATTGGTATAAATGGAATGAACTTACATTAATTTTTTCATCTGTTTCTTTTGTGGGCTCGATCGATGCTGTATCTTGTCCACGTTGGTTTGTTGCTGGATTTAGACTATTTTTGTTCTTCCTCCAACCTGGTTTGGGTTCGGTCAAAATTGCGAATTAAAATTCTTGGTCACCAATCTTCCGATTTTTGGATTTTTAGCGCCCTTTTCACATCCGTTACGCTGCGCCAGTTAAGGTTCGGGCCTTTGGAGCTGTGTTTTTAAAAAACAACGTGAAACACTTAACAAATTTATTTTTACTTGAAACAGAAATTACAGTGAAATTTAGAATAACTTGTTCATAATAACTTTAATAAAAAAATAATTAATTGTACTGGGCGAGTAGTCTAGGTAGACAACAATGCAAAAGCTGTAATACTCAGACTGACTGCCGGGCCTTGAGCTCCCGGGCTTTCTATAATAATCTGCCCCTCACACGGCCGTGGGAACTTGCAGATCTCATGTCTGCTTTACACTTTGTTACAATGTATCAATCTTAATTCTAAGTAATTGCGGTATCTTGACCGCCTGTGACCTGCCACCTGCAGTATCACTGCCCTCTCGGATGCAAAGTTGCATATCCGTTCTCATGAACTGCTGATAACCTTTCTGGATTAGCCTTGTATTACATTGTTGCAATGAACTTATACTTTATTTAACAATTTCTAATAATTCCTATTAGATTCAATACATATATATATATAATTGGGGGATACATAACTCGCGTTCTGACTGATCGAAGCAATGGTGTATATTCATTTCAAAGTGCGGAAAGACATACTAAAATTACACAAAATACAAAAGAATACTTACGAAACATTGCTGGGAACTCAAAACTGTATTTATATAATGCATAATATCCTACTTAATTCTATGAAGTCTCTTACGATTCAGCACTAAATGAAATTATTGGGAATCCAATTGAAGCGCAACACATCCACTCAGGTTCAAATATTGTCATACTAATGCATACGAGAAAACAGCAACTAACGTAAAAAATGAGCAACTGGTTGATAATAGAATAATAGCAGGCTTGGTACTAAACCAAGAGGCACAGTGGTAGGCTAGGTATACAGGCCTGTAACAGATCAAGAAGATTCACATTGAAGAGATTATTCAGAGAGTAAGAAGAGAAGAAGAATTTCTAGCTACATGGGAGTTAGACTTTAAAAGTAAGAAACGAAAGAAACGCCGAGTTCTGTGTTAGACAAGAATAAATTATTTGTAGATAGTACATTATTTAAAAATCATAATTGCAGCTTATTCATTTAAAAAATATTTGACGAATTAGATAGGTTTTAGATATTAGTTAATATAGATTAAAAAAATCAGATAGAAATTTGTAAAAGTTACTCAGCTGCAGATAGATGTAGCTAGTGCCCACAATTTAATAGTAGCGAAATATGATTTAAAATAAAAAATAATAAAAAGTAAAGGCTGCCTAAAAGGTGTCAAAATTAAGAAGAAATTCAAAATAGGGTAGATCGTATAATGACACACCTTGGCAAATATATAGAAAAACTGGCAGTGCTACAACGAAGTAAAGGGTGTTTGAATTTGGCCTTCTGATGTAAATTGCTCGCCATTTATACCAATCTTAATTTACAGTTTCTCTATAGTTATAGATGCAAAATACAAAATTTTGCGATTATTTGTTATTGCATCATCATGGAGCGAATATCCATCAAAGAAGAAATATTTATTGTAAAACCTTGGGAATGTTTTCAGTAATTGCAAAACAATGCCGTTTACCGTAGGCAATTCGGGAAAAATTTAGGTCCATCTGTTGAAAATTTTAACAGCCTAAGCCAGTAAAAACTTTACGAGTCGGATTAAAAAGAAGCACTGCTGTGGCAAGGACCAGTGTCAACCAAAACCTTAAAATGTCTGTCTTAAAACGTTCATAGCACATCGACATTAAAAGATCAAGTTTGTTGCGCTCTAAAATCGCTTTACTAAGATTCTAGTGAATAATTATTTCAGGGGATTTCTAATCATTAATTTAAGTATAGTACACATAGTTGTGTAAAATAGTTTTACCATCCGAGATTTACGCATATTAATGTAATCTGAGTTCCTAGCAATGTTTGTGGGAAATAGACCGTACTATTATGTGATTTTGCGGTGTAAACGTTTCACAAGGTTTGAATAGAAATACGGCATTGTTCTCGACCAATGAGATCGCCATGCGTACAAGTGAGTGGTAGACAAGTTGAAAACAATGAACGACGATCACTCACTCTAAACGTAACTAACTACTTATCTTGAAGAACTGCGGAGTGAAGTTCACCTGTCGATTTCTTACATCAATCATGTATCTCTTATCTGTGTACCCTGTTTACAAGAATTTACGCAAACGAACAGTAATTATTAGTTATCCAGCTGGCCAAGCTGCAGTAATTCAAAGGATTCATTAACTGGCTTTAACTTAGGTTTTAAACATTTTGATGCTCATCAGGTCAGCAGAATCATAATTAATTTACAGAGCAAAGTAAATATGATATTTGTAATTCATTATTAAACCGATTACGCTCTCTGTATGGACAAGCGATTAAATATATATTTTTTTGTATTTGACGAGTAATAAATCTGCCCAACAGATGTTTATAAAAACGCTTATAATATATAGTCGAATAAAAAATTAAAACAAAACGATCACGTGTTACGTTGTACATTTATTATTTGGGCCTTACAAGGAAAGCAAGGATATTATTGATTTTTTTTTCAAAAAAACGTTTTTAGCACCGAAACATATTTCAAAATTGCTGAATTCTTGTTTTTAGGATTAAGTTATTGATTTTTAGACAACAGATACAGGCATATAAAGTTTATTTTGAAGTTATAAAAGGTTACTCACCACTTCTATAAATAAGATACCCAAACTAGTTTTTTAAAACAATAAATTTTTATTTATAGATAAATTTAGAACAGAATACATATCACCGTATGAATAGATTTTCTTGAATACAATACGTAATTTAAGGCACAAACGGTATAGGCAACAAAATTATAAAATTATGAATGCTTAATTAAAATAAACATGGTGGTCACCATTTTAAGTTGGCATAACAGTGAATTATTACGTCGATAATTTAGAAATACAAAAACGAAATGATTCTTTTATAAAAAAATATATCACCTTTAATATTTAAATTTGACAGGAACAAATCTGAGATAAAATTATTATAGATAGACAATCAGTGCGTTAAAAATAAAAACCAGGTTTGTGACACTAGTTGTTGGCCTGGTCATATAGAGGAACAAACCATATTACACAGGTTTTTAATAAAAAAAACAACTAATTAGCAGCATAATATAGCTTACCTTTATTTATTCTAAATAGTTATAAGGTAGAGCCAAGTATTCGATTCTTGTAGTATAACTTTTATTCAACTAAATGTACGTTCGGGTTGGATTGTTCGTTGGCCTTTATTCAGCAAATTGCATTGAAGTTTGTTGCAAACCTGCAGTATTTAGAACCGGTAATACAGATAAGGTATTAGGAGAGACATATATGAGTTTCATAGGTACTTCACATCATTGAACGCACCGACTCGTCATTCGCCTGTTCGGTAAAGTAGCCCAAGGTAATTTCCAGTCATGGCGCTCGTTTCACATCAACTTGTAAAAACCCATCTTCTATATTGCAAATTTTCATGGGTTGAAGAAATGATGCATATCCTTCAAAGCGCGATAAAGGTCCAGTTTATGGAATCCAATCCTATGATTTATTGAAACAATGGAGTAACTATACACCAAAACTGGCTTTCACTATTAACAAAAAGGCATTTTAATCCAATGTAGGAGAAATCAAATTTTTCCTAATTTTATTCAATAAAAGTTTAGTTCTATGTATTACATTTTAACGTGCGAAAAGCTGTTAGAAAGATAGATAACTCTGAAACAAATGTGATATACTGAATATGAATATTTCTCAATCAATTTATGACGCAAAGATTATTAGCTCTAACATATCTAAATGTACAAAAAGATTATCAAATATTTTGCCACTACATGATGTACATGAATTTGCTGACAGATAACAAACATATTTTACTAGAAAATTCCACATAATTAAAGCTGATCACATTAAAAAATGTATAATGCTTAAAGACAAACAGAGATTATTCTTTAATGTTCAAGACCATTGGTTAGAAAATAAGACTTATATCGTGCTACCCGAACGCGTTAAAGATAATATAACGCTCGGGCCAAACTTTTCACTCAAGTCAAGCCTTTTTCGAATTCGGACGTTAATTTTGCTGTCACCTTTTTTACTATTATGTCGCGAGTACGGGAGCAAAAGTATTGAAAGCATATTTATCTCTCTTTATATGCATGTTTTCCAAGGCAGTCCATTTTGAATTCGTTTCTGAACTGTCAACCGACGCCGTTCAAGCTGCTCTACGCCGATTTGCCAGGCGTGGACGCTGTGATCATCTCTATAGTAATTGCGGCACAAATTTTTGAAGTACCTATAGACAGTTAATTTCTCTCGCAAAATCAGCTGACGCAAAGGAACATATTTCTTGGCACTTTAATACCGCTCTCTGTGCCTCAAGTTGGTGATTTGTGAGAGGCGGGCGTAAAGTCGGTTAAAACCTTGCTTCTTCGTAGGTGACCATGTTCTGACTAACGAGGAGCTAGTCAATATCTTTGTTTAGATTGATGAATTCGCGGCTTCTCATCTACCCGACCAGTAACCCCACCGACTAGAGTTGCTTGACACCAGGTCACTTTTTGGCTTTGGTCCCTTTAGTCGCTATTCTACAATCTACCCTTTCTGACCTTCCGCTCAACCTCCTGCCTAGTTGGCAATTGCTCCAGCGAATTAATCAATATTTCTGGTTTCGATGGTCTCAAGAATATTTGCATGCAGTCGAACAGTGGTCCAAATAGCACAAAACATTTCCACAGATTCAGGTGGGTACCTTAGTACTAATTAAAAGCCGATTATGTTTCACCCCTTCGATAATCCGTTGGAAGTGTTATTGCGGTCCATCCAGGAGCTGATGTATCATTCGGGTTGTCACTCAAAATCGCACAAGGCAAGCTGAAGCGTCCTGTCACTAAGCTCTGTCCTTTACCTTCGTTGTAAATTTTCTTTTATTTTTCTTAGCATAATTTTTTTTTATTTTGGTTTTTTGTTTGCGTAAATATTACCTAGGTTTTCTTATATTAATTAATTTTGTTTCCTTTCTTTCGTTTCATTCCGTTACAACCTTTGTAGTTATTTACTTTTCAAAAATACCTTGCATTTTGGTAGGCGGTATGTTCCGTTTGTAATTATAGTTTAAATAAAATTATCGCATAAGATGTAGCTTGCAGGTAAATTCCCCTCCGTTGTATATATAGTATAATCTATGGTTTTACCGCGATTAACCTTCAAGTGTTTTTGTGTTGTGGTGCCGTGTGCCAGTTATTGTATGATTGTAACTATTGTGCTCTAAACCTATTAACGTTTTTTAAGATCTGCAAACTGTCGACCGCTTTTCATCCAGCCTTCACCGTCGCTGCCAAATGTTGCAGTTTCTAGTAATTTCGCTTTTATAAACTTTACTCATAATATACACGTCCGCTTTCGTTACCTTCTGTGGTTATCGAAGTCAACACACGCAATACATAAGTAATAATAAAATTGTTTTAAAATTCCCTCACTTAGGTTTTATTAAAAAAAATTTTAAGTTTTATTTTAACATTTGCAAGGGATTGTCATAAACGTGATGTACTAATGGTATGAACCGCAAAAATGAGTGGAATTGCAATTGCATACCAGTAAAAACTTTTCACGTACATTTCGTCCAATATGTTTAATGACCGACATTCTCAAAAGTAACGGCAAGAAGGTTCATCCATTACTAACCGACATCTCAATAAAACTTAAAAGAAAAACCGATAAAACCAGTATGAAATACCCGAGATCAGTGCATTTCAAGTTGCAGTATTACTTCTTTTTGTGTCAGCGTTCAGAGCTGTTCTGTGATAAATTGCAAACTTCTTGTGAAAGTTTTCTTCCAGTCTGCTACAGTGTAGTAGAGCTAGTTAAGACATACTTTTTAAAGTATATGTAATGGAAAGTTGTTAAAAATACCGCATAACAGTCTACACCTAATCCCAAGGAATGAAGTACATATATTTCGCCCAAAAATAAAAAAGCGATTTAAATTTAATCTTGATTAACAATCCCAGTGCGAAAAATTTGATTATTTCCTATAACCATAGGGATACTATTGTGACTCCTACGATCAACTTCTATTACGTTACGCGAGTTACATATCCCCCAACTATGTATGTATGATAAAATAGAACTTAATAGGAAATTATTAGAAATTATTAAGAAAGTGCTAAGTGAAGCGCAACATTGTAATACAAGGACAATAAATATAGTTTATTAACAGTTCATGAGAACGGATGCAATACTTTGTATCCAGACGATAGTGACACTGCAGGTGGCAGGTCACAGACGGTCAAGATATCGCAATTACCTAGAAAACAAGCTTATAACATTGTAACAATGAATAGAATTAAGAATCAGCAGACATGAGCTTTTCAAGTTTCCACAGCCATGTGAGGGGGTAGGGACATTATAAATAGTCCTGGAGCCCCAAGACCCGGCAGTCAGTCAAAGTATTCAGCTTTAGCATTGCAGTTTGCTTAGGTGACTCATAAAATTAGTTCAATTAATTAATTATTTCAAAATAAAGTTAATACCACTTTATCAAAATTTCATATTAGTTTCTGTATCAATTAAATAAATTTGTTAAGTTCTGGAAATGTTTGTTTTTTAAAAACGCAGCTTCCAAGGCCCGAACCTTAACTGGCGCGGTCGCACAGATGTCAAAAAGGCACTAAGAATCCAAAAATCAAAGACTGGTGACCAAGAATTTCAACTCGCAATTTTGGCAGAACCCAAACAGAAGTTGGACAAGATACACAAATCGATCGAATCCAACAAACCAAACCAACGTGAACAACGTACAAGCATCGACGGAGTCCATGAAACCATCGAAAAACAGTTCATTTCTAAAACCAATTGATTCTGACAAACTATAATTGATATTTGCTAGTATAAGAAAATTTTTTTTTTTAATTATTATTCTATTATTTTATGTATGTACATGTTTTAACTATATTATTATTGCAATTTTATGCCATTTATGAAAATAAAATTGACTTATATATTAAGGAAATCATTTTCAAATTTATTTTTGAGAGAATTGATTTCTTTTAAAAGAAACTTTTAGGCAAAAGAAAGAATTTGTTTTGAAACGAAAGAATTTTTAGAACTGAATAATACAAGCAATTATTACAATTATTAAACAAACATATACAAAAATAACAGGCGCACAAAACGAAAACGATTTAAAAAAATAACCAAAAATAGAACGTAATTAATTCACAATTTATTTAATACCGCAAACCAGTATTTATAACGAAATTAAAACGAATTATTCAAACGTAACCTTCACCGTACTCCTACAAATTACAGAAACACACTGCAATCTATTATTAACTTAAACCAGTATTAATTAAAACAAAGCCCAACTCTTATAAATTACGCTCATCATTGACTACGAAGTTATTTTAGTACAACTATCGAATAAAAGCATCCAAGGACGTTCATGATAAAACTAAATATCCACCTTAGTGAAAAACTATAATTAACTGAAAGCGCATATCGCAACTGTGTAAAAGAGCAATCGTCAAACGTAGCATTTTATAATTAAAATACTTCAGTAATTCACAAAGTAAAGACGCAAAATGTATTCTCATACCAACTGAAAACAACACCTTTCGGAAAAGTATATTTGCATATTTATTTATAACAAAAGCATTTGCGCATTAAAATTATAAAGAGACTGAAAATACAGCTCCAGTAGACTAAAAACTTACAATTCAAACAAATTATATAGCTTATAAATGAGACATTGAAACAAATACTGTAACAAAACGGTAAACTGAAATCTTGCAAACTTTATATTTAACACCTAAGGTGACAAAACAAAGTAACATTGTATTAATTATAACAGGCAACATTGAACAAAGCAATTGACGGAAGTTGCAATTCTATATTTAAGACTCAAGGTAACCGGACAATATAATTACAAAGAAAGCAGCTAACACCCACGGAAAAGAGATAAGTATCACAGACAGAATTAAGTCTGCAGAATTAGAATAAAATAATTCTTAACCAGCGCGAACAAAGTAAACTGACTACCGCGAGAAATTATTCACATCGAAACCTTTCTGAAAGTAAACCTACAATAAAATTAACATTTGCGAAGTAAAAATAAACGAATTCAAGGCTACAGCAATTAACCAGACACTATCGAGCATAAATCCCACAAATTAACTACCGCACCGTGTAACTAAGTACAAATAATGACAATTACGTTTTTTAAATAACTCAACACACTTCAAACTGAAATTAACAAACCCAGCTAAAAATAACAAATAACCCGACGCAATCTAAACTGAAAATTAATAAATCCAACCAAAGAGTAACAATACAAACCGCAAAATAAATCCCAATTTTTTCAAAAATTTGAAATTAATTGAAATCAAAAGTAACTAGTAATTATTAGAACAACCCTTAACGAAAATGAGTTCGGATATGAAAATTTACTTCGAAACAATCTCCACCTTTAATGGAGATCAAGCCCTGTTAGGAAATTTTATCGCAGCATGGAAAATATTTTTGAAAATCTTCTACAAACCCGGAGGCAACGAAAGAAATGTATTACTTTTACGCCTCATAACAAATAAACTGCCCGGACGGGCACTAACACTAATTGCCATCCGACATGACTTAGAACAATAGGAGGACTTTAAACGCATATTGATTGCATATTTTGGCGATCAACGTAACATGAAATGCCTAATACGCGATCTACTAAACCTCAGAATGGAAAACAAGCATACCAATTCGGAATGAAATGTCAAGATGTAAGAAGTTTAATCTTAACAAAATTAAAAATTGAAAAACCCGACCAAAATAGCAGACTTTTAAAAACAAAAATGTATGACGAAATGGCACTGGACACCTATATAAACGCATTACCAAAACGACTATCAGACAAAATCAGATTCCAACGTCTCCAAAATTTAGAAGAAACCATGAATATAATAGTAGAAGAAGAAAACGTCATGTACTATCGGAACAGACCATACAAGCCCAACGCGAATAAAAGTTATTTACCAATAAAACTATACAAGCCGCGAGACAAACAATCACCCAACAAAAATTCATTACATTCAATGCACGAACAAATCAACCGCGAATTAACAACCCACATTTCAATAATACCAATTTTAATAATCAATATAAATAATTTTTATAACCAACGTTTAATTCAAATTTTACAAAACCCACATTTCAAACAAAATTCTTCAACCAAAACGTTAATCAACAGAGACCAGCATTCAGCGCGAACCCTATTAGAAATACCTTAATGACAAATAACAATAGCAATCTTAATAACTATTATAAACCAACGCCCATGGATACCTCATCTGGTAATACCAGACAAAATACAAAAATAACACACATTCGACCAAACCCTCATCAAAAGCGCAATTTTACATCAGAAGAACTATTTCACCAAGAAATAAAAGGATTTGATAATGACCAAAATAATTACGTTCAGCCCAGTACGAACCATGTAGAAATTTATGAACGTGACGAATCATACGAAACTTACGAAGAAAACACGTGCTCAAATTTTTAGATAGACCGCTTTATAAATGACCAAACCTAATAAATTTAGATAACATAAGTCATCTAGTACTATCATACATAGAAATACCCCATGCCGAACCCCGACAAAACAAACGCAGTATTAAATTACCCCATACCAAAAACAAACAAGGAAATTAAAGGATTTTTAGGACTCAGTGGTTATTACCGCAAATTCATCAAAGGTTACGCACAGATAACTAAACCCCTGAAAAATTGTTTAAAAAAAGGAAATAAAATTGAACACACCCCAGAATTAAAAGTATATTAACAAATCATCCCGTATTAGAACACCCAGACTTTACGAAACTATTTATATTAACGACAGACGCATTGAATGTAGCATTAGGCGCAGTATAGTAGATAGCAATAAACCCATCACCTACGCATCCAGAACCCTAAATGAAACCGAACAAAAATATAGTACCATAGAAAAAGAATTGTTAGCCATAATTTGGGCAACAAAATATTTTAGACCATACCTATACGGAAGAAAATTCTGCATATACACCGATCATAGACCATTAGTATGGCTATGCAAGCTTAAAGAACCAAATTCAAAATTACAACGATGGAGAATCAGATGAGAAGAATACGATTACAAAATTATATATAAAAAAGGAATTTATAATAATAACGCAAACGTCTTAAGTAGAATACAGCTCAACGCGCTGAAAACGGAATCAATTATAGGAAACGCAGACGAAACGGAAATAAGAGAACATTCAGACGAGATGGACACAAAATGAAAAACCTAAAACCGCGATTAAAATTTTAAACGAAGCAATCGATATAAAGCCAAATCAATTTACAATTATCAAAGTTTTGAATAACCTCAATCCGTAAAATATACAAAAGTAGAACAATAAAAAGATATATTAAATTGAAGTAACCAAAGACGACAACGAAGAGCAAATAATTAAAATTCTAAAAGAATATACTCCCGAGAAGAAACGATTTTACTTTTACTTCAAAACTGAACATTTGTATAAACGATTTTCAGAATTATACGTTAAATTATTCAATAACTCCGGCCCTGAACTTATAAAATGCACAAGAAAATTAATAACATTAGACGATCCTGACGAAATAAATGATGTAATCAGAAATCAACACGAAGGAAAAACCAACCATCGTGGAAATAACGACACAACTCATAAGACGATATTATTTCAAAGACACCAAAGAATTATCTCTAGGGCATTCAGATTCACGCAATCTCTATGACATACATTATAACAAGGAAGTATATCAGCAATATGCCAAAGATCATAAAGAAAAACTAAAAATAACTTCTGACAGGGTAAAAGATAAATTAGATAATGACAAGGAACCAATCACCACAACCCGCAATAAGAATACGGACGCAAATAAATTTTCAATAGGACAAACCGTATACAAGAAAATTTCCAAAGTAAACGACCCAAAACGGCACCCAGAAATTTAGGGCCATTTAAAATTAAGAGAATATCCGACAAAAATATAGCCGTAGTAGACAACGGCAAAATAACAAAATACATTCACTTGAAAAATTTAAGACACCCTGTACTTTCAGATGGACAATCATCACCCTCACCGTCAATCTCCCCCAGGTAGAATAGACAACGAAATAGTAATCGAAGATATAAAAACAACCCCGGTATACTACCAATAAAATTAGGCAGTATGCAGAGTACCATCGACTATTGGACATTTGCGCAAAAATTCGACTTAACGGAACTAAAACAAGAATTTTAAATAATCAAAAACAATTATTACCGATTAGAACAATTAATGGACACAGCAAAATTCGAAAAGGAATACGCCATAAAAATGATGAATTATAACAGCATAATAGAAAGCATTATAAGAAACATATAAGATAAATTTAACAGACTACTACCCACAGAACAAACAGCAAGACGCAAAAGAGGACTAATTAACGGATTAGGTAACATAATAAAAGCAATCACAGCCAATTTAGATAACCAGGATCGCAGAACGTTATGACAATGCAATACAGCAATTAATCGAAAATCTAAACGATTTATAAACCATAATTAGTAACCAAATATCACTAACTCAATCAACAATTATAAAATTCAACGACACACTAAGAAAGCTAGTAAGAAACCAAGATAGTATAGCCAACCGAATACAAACCCTTGAAAATAACATGCAAACTACCATGTTAGGCATGCGAGATTTAATTAGATTTAATACAATATACACTCAAATAATATCAACCCCTATCTTAATTCAACAAATTTTAACAACTCTAGAAAACGCAGTAACATTTGCAAAATTAAATACCCTACACTCTAGTATCATTGAACCAACTGATTTATTAAAAGAATTATTAAGAATTAGATCATTTATAACTAACAGCAAATTACCCTTTGATGTAGTAGAATCAAGCACTCTAATATTTGAAAAAATAGCTATAGTTAGAGGCTATGTAAAGAATAACGACATAACATTTTTAATAGAGATCCCGATAGTAGAAAGTAACCTTTATAATTACTATCATTTATTTGCTTTTCCAATGAAAATGACTAGCACATACCAAGTTATCATACCCAAAACCAAATTCCTATCCTTAAATGAACTAAGAGATGGTTATACGAACGAAAAATGTAACGAAGTCACACCAAACCAATATTTATGCCAATCATTAACAACAACAACTATTCAAGAAGACAGCCCTTGCGAAATACAATTATTAAAATTTTCAAATCATTATGAAAACTGTGAAGCCAAACCCGTACAAATAACCAACATGAAAATTCAAAAAGTTACAGAGAATAAATGGATTGCCATTTTTCTAACAGAAGTAATAGCCACCGTTTACTGCAATCAAGACGAAAACAATTTAGCATTGACAGGAAGAAAATTAATCACTCTCAAAAAAGACTGTTATGTAAAATTGAAAGAAGAAATAATCAGAGTATACCAAGATCCTGTAGCAACCAAAAAACTTGCAAACTTACCAGAGCTATAAATCAAAACAACGCAAACCAAAGACGAAGAAATAATCTAAAAACCCATGCAGTTAGAACATCTAGAACTAGACGACCTCAACTACGCCGTGAAATTAATGGAAAACTACAAAGAACATTTGAACAAACTAAAAATGCCCAAATTACATTTCGACAATATAAGTGTTTGGACAATTGTATTAATTATTTTTCTAATTATATATGTATTTTACAAAATGTATTTTAGATTTAAGAATAAAGAGAACAGTTTTAGATTTAAGGAAACAAAGAAAAATAAAGAAACAAGTGTACCCTTAGAAACAATGAATTTTAAATAATGAAATTAAAAAATTAATCTTATGAATTTTAAATTAAAAATTAAGCGAGAAAAACACCTTAATTTTTCATGTACGTCGGGAGGAGTTACATATCCCCAATTATGTATGTATTATAAAATGGAACTTAATAGGAAATTATTAGAAATTATTAAGAAAGTGCTAAGTGAAGTGCAACATTGTAATACAAGGACAATGAATAAAGTTTATTAACAGTTCATGAGAACGGATGCAATACTTTGTATCTAGACGATAGTGACACTGCAGGTGGCAGGTCACAAACAGTCAAGATATCGCAATTACCTAGAAAATAAGATTACAACATTGTAACAATGAATAGAAATAAGAATAAGCAGACGTGAGCTTTACAAGTACCCATAGCTATGTGAGGGAGTAGGGACATCATAAATAGCCCGGGAGCCCCAAGACCCGACAGTCAGTCAAAGTATTCAGCTTTTGCATTGCAGTTTGCTTAAGCGACTCATAAAATTAGTTTAATTGATTAATTATTTTGAATTAAAGTTAATACCAGTTCGTCAAAATTCCATATTAGTTTCTGTATTAATTAAATAAATTTGTTAAGTTTTGGAAGTGTTTTTTTTAAAACACAGCTCCCAAGGCCCGAACCTTAACACGCGTTTGAATTAATTTTACTCTACAAGAGAGCGGTGTGACGTAATAAATTAGTACACCTGCTAGTTATCAGTGGTGGGATGTGAGCCCATGAGAGCAAATATACTACCTGTAGGGATATACCAATGTTGATACTTTTACTGAATACCTTCACACTTATCTTAAATCGTAGATCGACTCCATGATGCTCGTTTACTCTCTTTCTTAGACATTAGTTCGGCCTATTGGTAAATTCTTCTCGCTCCCGAATCCAAGTCAATTACTGCATTTACCGTCCCTCATCGTGGTATGTTCCAATTTTTCCGCCTCTCCTTCGGACTCTATAATTCTCCCGTTACCTTCCAAAGCCTGATTGATCAGGTTATCGGTTCAGACTTGGAACTAATCTGCTTTACCTACCTCGATAATATCATAGCTACCGCTTCCTTCAACGAACACCTCCGCATTCTTCTTTCACGTCTCCTTTCCGCCGGTCTTTTCCTTCGTTATGACAAATGTCATTTTTGCCTTCACTATCTTGGTTATGTCGTTAAACGAGATGGTCTCCTTGTTGATCCCGAAAAATATTTTTGCTATATTTAACATTCCTCCTTCTTCCTATGTCCAAAAAGTCCGTCGACAGATTGGTGTGGGCAGTTGGTATTGGCCCTGCATTCCGAATTTTGCCACTGTTACTTGTTTGATCTTCTGATAGTCAATCTGCGTTCCTTTACCTTAAACACCTCTTAGTTTCCACCTCCAACCTATCTTGTCCTGACTTTGCTCTGCCTTTCACCATCCAAACTGATGCCTCCCATTTTTGGTTTGGGTGCCATCCTAAACCAGACGTCCCTCGAAGGTGAGAAGATTGTTTAATACATCGGTCGTACGCTTTCCAAGCCTGAGTGCGACTACTCAGTTATTGAGGAGTGCCTGGCAGTGTTGTGGGCGATTGAGTAGTTCCGACCTCATCTTGAGGGTACACACTTTTCCGTCATGACCGATCACCATTTCTCCCTTTATCTCAACAAGCTTCAAAATTCTTCTGGTCACCTAGCCCGCTGGTCCCTACGCCTGCAACAATATGACTTTTCCATTATCCACTTAAGAGCAAAGATAATGTCGTCCATGATAGACTTTTTCGTTCTGTTTCCGCCCTTAAACCCATTTCTACTTCTACCATTACCTCTCTCAAAGTTATACTTCCTACTCATGATCCTTGGAACAACTCTATGGCTCAAAAGTTCTGAACTCCCCTAGACGTTATCATTTCTGGTCCGTAGTTAATATCATTTCTCCTCGTCACAAAACTTATATCGCTACCAACTCTCCGGTTGATTGGAAAATTGCCATACCTTCTAAATAGCGTAAACATCTGATTTACGTCTAACACGATTCTTCTAGTTTAGGTCATTGTGGCGCGACCAAAATTTCTACCCCTCATCTCTAAACGTATTACTGGTATTGTTTCAGAACTAACGTCGCTCGCTACATTTGACGTTGTCTGGTTTGTGCTGCTCAAGTTGAGCAGTTACCTCTCCTTGTCCCTTTGCTCTTTGTGCTAAGCAATACTATCATTTGTAGGTCATTTTCTGCACCATTGTTCCACCTGTGGTCATTCCTATATCCATGTAGTGGCCAAGTTTTTTTTCTTCCCTTTGCGTAGAACCACTGCAGTGTCCGTGGCCAAAATACTTGAAGATCACGTCTATAAACTCGGTTAGTAGTTCGGAAAATGTATGGATTTTATCCTGTTGTTAGTAATTATTAGTTTGGAGTCCTAAAATGAGTTACACTTCGTTTGTTTACTACTTGGGTGGTGACCTTTCTAATAATTTTACACGGTATCCATTTCGTCAATCGGTCTTGAAAGACTGTCAAGTAAGAGTTTCTTTTCAATGACCTCGGAAGCAGTCCTTTAAGGTCGGTGCTGACAACTTTACAAAGGTTTTGATTGGTATGTGGTTGCATATGTCCTGGTTTTAATTGCTGCGAAACTCTATAGCTGACAGGGCAAACATGTTCACACATATTTAGATACTTCTTGAAAACTTTCCCAGCCAATGATATTTTTCGGCAGTACGAACGATGATCTTAGTAATCCCCATATATCCTGCGGTAGGGGAATCCTAATCTTCTTCTAAAATTTGCTGTCGGTAGGGAAGCTGAACGCATAATGTCCATGGGTCAATAAAGTCGGCAACCTTTAAATTATGATTGCAAAAATGCCTATAAGGTTTACCTTTGCGGATGTCATAACCTGGAAGTCTATTAGCATTTTCAAAAATTTCGTTAATTTTGCCGTTATGCCATAAACATTCGGGTGTTCTAGTGATGCATATTGGTTCTGAAACGGGAAATAGGGCTTGAAAGAGGGTGCCCGCTATTCGATTCAAGGCTCTTTTACAGTATTTGATTTTGAAGCCCCATGGACTTTAGGAGGGTTTTATATTCACTTCTTCTAACATGCGGTCCACTTCGTGGTTAATGTCTTGCATTTCGGGGTTTTGTAGTCGGTTGTTTCAGTGGAGTGTCGTCAATAAAGTGGATTTTGTGTGGTACGGCTAAGGGAAAGTCCCGGGTTCGTATGCCGACACGGTCCGCTTGAAAAATGTTAGGCGAGCATTTTTCACAAAAATACACTTCGTTCGGATGAGAGATAAAATGGAGGTCCCTTGTGTGAGTGTTGTCACGCATGTTAAAGATCCCTACCTTGCATAGAACAGCAAAGGTTCGGCAAAATTCCAAATTTTTCAGGTAAAAAAAACTCGCTTCCTGGCCAATGTAGTACCTTCGGGTGGAGCATTGGAAAATCACATGTTGGGTACGGCTGGGGTCGGACCCGTGATATCGGTGAACAAGGATAACTCCCTTTCCAGAAACGTATCGAGCTGTCTTTTCTCGGTCGAGGTCATGCGTGACAGGACGGGACTGATGGTCTGCACAATTCCAACTAATGCGTCAGGTGTGGGCTTTGTTGATAACAAATGGTTTTCCAAAAATACTTTTGCATCCTGGGTTATTATGAAAGTCCATGCTTTGTAGAAAATCCATTCTAGGCAGCATGCCAGTTATCACGTTGGGCATGTAGTTAAACATGTATTTCTTTTCTTGATGCTCTACCATTACGGATATGGAATATGCTTCCTTGATTTGGATAGCAGTTCCATCTACTGCGGTGGTCTATGTGTACGGTGGTGGCTGCGTTGGTATGTCCATAAATCATTGACCTTGTTTCCTATATAAGAGGTGATACCGCCGATATCTGCATGGATGAATATGACAGGTTTGGACAGGTATAAAAGCCTGGCATCTGTGTGGGGCCGGAGACAAGTGTACAATGAGATTGTCTGTCGGTTCGCGAGCAGTTATAATTTTATGACAGTATTACTCGCTGTCCGCACTAAAAACAAGATAAGACTGGCCGATTTTGGCAATACTGACGGCTGTGTCTCTGTTGGCCACAGTGCCAGCAACTGGCTTCGCTACTTTCAATGCTTCAGCTTTTGCTGTACAGATTTGTAGTAGTTACGCTTCTCGGGCACGTTTTGGGGTTTTGTACGGGGCGTGAATACGCCGGTCGGGGCGTCGGTGTTAGCATCAAGGGTCGCGAGATGCTAGTCGTTCGTTCTGGTGTTCTTTTATGTGCTTCTTTGTGTTAAGCAGTTGATTTGAATTGTATTTCCGTATTCGATAACGGCAGCTATCAGTTAGGCGGTGTTAGTACAGGTAGACCGGTGTATGTGTAGACGGTATTCGGGGAGTAAATTCTGATGCAACTAATAAATTTCGTGTTGCGGAGAAAAGCTCTGTATTGCCGGTTCAAAGTTTGAAAATCTATTATGTAACCTGTTTTCTATGGAGCTTACGACTAATTTTTCTAGATTAATCAAATAATCAGTCTGCAGAAAAGTATTCTAAAATCTTGTAAAAATCGTCTCAATTTTGTCAGGTTAAAAATTTCGAGTCGATTCTGTGGGGGTTATACGGTATTGGTTATGAGGACGGCTCCGTGGTGTAGTTGGTATATATGTGACTACTACGACCAAGGCCCCGGGTTCAAATCTTGACACGGTCCGCTTAAAAAATGTTAGGCAAGCATTTTTCACAAAATTAAACCCTCGATCGGGTGAGAGGTAAAATGGAGGTCCCGTGTGTGTGCTGTCACGCACGTTAAAAATCCCTACCTTTCTTGGAACAGCAAGGATTCGGCAAAATTCCAAATTTTTTAGGTAAAAAGAACTCGCTTCCTGGCCAATGTAGTACCTTCGGGTGGAGCATTGGAAAATCACATGTAAGGTATTGGTTGTAAGCAAAGGCATGTAGACTCGAGGAGGCGGACATATCACGCCGTATAGTGGTAAACTTGTAGGGGTTGAGTATCAAACTCTGGGTTTCTCTGTGAGTGTCGGAGAGTATTCCTAAAATAATGCCAAGTTCGGGCTCTGGACGGCCTTTTTGGAGAAATCGTACAAAGCGGCCGCGTAGTTCTGTTACGGTACCTTTGGATTGTAGACCAAATTTTTCGATTTCCTCCACGAGTGACGGTTTTTTCAATCGGCAAATCCATCCGAATATTTGGGTGTGAGAAAGGTTTTTGGTTTCCGTCAGGGTGATATCGTTAGAATGCATTCCAAAAATTCCTTTCAAACACGGGGTTGTTGACAAAAGAAGCTATAGCGCTGGACTAAAAGCAAAAAAATTATTATCAGTTAACTAAACTTAAAAAAAAACAGAAGTTCTAACGGTAAAAAAACGGTACTTGCGCGGGCACCAATTTAGTGTCACATTTTCAACGATTGAGGTACTACGGATCTCGGGCGACAGATTTTACAAAGGAATTTATTCTCCGTTGCTCTGTCGTTTTCTAGGGATTGGAAAGCCCTGCAGACGGATCAAAAAACGCGTAAAGTACGTATCGCAACGGACGCAAGCACTATTTCTCGTGTTAATCAATTGCAAAGACGGCACAAAAGCATGGCGGTGGCTACATTAAGGAAGGTTTTAATAATATATGTGCCAAAGCAGAACGTTAACTCGATGACCTTCCGCCGTTTCAGATTGTGTTTTTGCAGGTGCATTAAGAAAGGTTTTAACAATATATGTGCCAAAGTGAACGTATAACTCGATGGTCTTGTGCCACATCTAATTTTTTTTCTGTTTATATCTTTAAAAGATGGTTTTTGAAGCTTACACGGGTCGATTTTGATACCCATACGGGTCGTAAGTAAATTTGGTTTTTGCAGGTGCATTAAACAAGGCTTTAACAATATATTTGCCAAAGCTGAAGGTGCTACTCGATGGCCTTCTGCCACCACAGATTTTTTTCCTGTTTATATCATTAAACGGTGGGTTTTGAAGCTTAAACGGGTCGATTTTGATACCCATACGGGTCGTAAGTAAATTTGATTTTTACAGGTGTATTAGAAAAGGTCTTAGCAATATATGTGCCAAAGCGGAAGGTGTAACTCGATGGCCTTCTGCCGTTTCTGATTGTTTTCCTATTTATACTATTAAACGATGGTTTTTGAAGTTTACACGGGCCGATTTTGATACCCATACGGGTCGCAAGTAAATTTGGTTTTTGCAGATGCATTAAGGAAAATATTAGCAATGCATGTGCCAAAGCGAAAGTTGTAACTCGATGGGCTTTTGTACTTTTGATTATTTTCCTTTTCATGTAATTAAAAGATGGTTTTTGAAACATACACGGGTCGATTTTGGTACCCATACGGGTCGCAAGTAAATTTGGTTCTTGCAAGTGTGTTATGCATTTTATAGCATTTTTGATGACATACGATCACTTTATATAATTTTGGTTTGATATATACATTATCAAAGTTCCTTTCCTTGTATTGCCTATCCTATAACAAATATATACAACCTTGGATATTGAAAAGTGTGCGCGCAAATGCCTTTTTGTGTTCGTAGACAGTCGCAGTCGAGCATCGAACAGTGCATTATTAACTTGGCAACGCGAGTGACCGTACAACAGTTCGGTGTGCTTGATCATGGAGTTTTCATTGGTGAAAACATTACAAGAATAGTGAACTTTGGGTTTATGCAATTCACGGCGGTAACGTGCAAAAAGCAGATTACAGTCCACTACAAATTTTCATACCAGCGCAACTGGAGACCATTACAGGTTAGTGTATTTTTTAATCGATTAATTGTTTTAAAATGCCGTTGGTCGATAAAAACACATACATGTCTTTGTTCCTTCTGAGCCATATAACATATTTTTTCCTGCACGCTCCTGAATCATAACAATCCTTACCGCATAACACATCTCGTTTATTACATAAATATTTTATTACAAAACAAAACGCATTGCTATTCTTTGGGTTTCATGGTTTTAAATTATTATCATTTCAATTGAAATCGCATTAATTTAGTTATTCGATGGTACTTGTGTTGAAAATAATCATTGTGGTTTGGTTTTTACAAGTGTGATACCGATTTAAGAACACCTGTGCATTCATTTCAAATAATAAGTTTCGAGGTCAGAAAGCCTGGCAGTTTCAACCTGTTGTTTCTGATAACGACGTAGTCTAACGACATAAAAGTTGCTCGCGCATTCAACACAAGTTTGCGAACATTATTTATTTTGGTGTCAATTTAATTCGTATAGAAGTTGTTGATAATTGTTACAATTTAGCACCGATACTCATTGAAATGGTAAACATGTTAAATTACATAATTAATTTGATTGGTTAAAGACAAATTTTTGTCTTTGATTTATTCGCATTCATTGCAAACAATACCTCATACAAGGTGTGTGAATATCTATAATTGATATAGATATTTTAATGGTGAACATTGTGTTCTTGGTTAAAAATTATTTATGTAATTTTTTAAATTAAAAGGCAAATTTTTGTCTTTGATTTTTGTCATTTATTTCAAAACAATTCCTTATAACTTATAAGGGCATTTTAGTAGCTACAATGGCTACCAAGAAAATTTCTACCGAACGGTTTATCCTGGATTTAAAATTGGCTATTGAACAGTTTCGTTCGCTTTTTGATCAAACGTCTAATTTGGATTCAACAGAGCAAAATTTAGTTTTGGCTCAAATTTTAACGCAAACAGCTATCGATCTCAAACATGAGATAGATAGTGCGTACAAAATGTGCACTCTAGACGCAGACAATCTGGAGGAAATTAAAGGTTTGAAATCCAGCATGAATGGTTTAGTCATTTCAATAAAAAATAGTGAAGCACAAATGGAGCTTGATTTATCCAAAATCAAGAAAGAAAATATTCTTGCCAACACACAAGAATTTTCTCAATTAACAAGCGTGTCTAACATAAGACTTCCTCGGATATCTATCCCAAAATTTTCTGGCAAAATTTCAGAGTTTATGCATTTTAATGAGCTTTTTAAAAATCTTGTTGTTACTAACAAGAATTTATTAAGCGTAGAGAAATTTTATTTCTTGCTGGACGCATTAGATTCAGATTCTAAAGGTTTAATTAAACATTTACCTATTACAGGGGATAATTTTAAGTTGGCTTACGATACCGTGGTTGAAAGGTATGAAAGCAAGCGACTTTTGGTAAACTCACATTTTGCGGCTTTGGAAAATGCTCCAAAGGCCAACCATAATTCTCATCAAGAGCTTAGAGCTCTCATAAATTGCTTTGATGAAAATTTGGCATGCTTAGAGCAAGCTAAGGTAGATGTTTTGGACAGGTTTCAGTTTCGTACATTATCGAAAAAATTGGATAACGAATTTTTAAAATTATTTGAATTGGAAACCAATGTTGTGGGTTTAAATTTGATTCCCACATATAAGCAATTAAAAACATTTGTTGAAAGGCACTCTAAAGCCTTGGAAGTTAGTAGTTTATGTATGAACAAACAGTCTAAAACAAATAGTAAATCTACACATTTTGATAAACCTACTGGAATTTATACAAAACCTCAATATCAAACTTCATTGGTGACAACATCAAACCACAAAAGTTGCATTCATTGTAAAGGCAAACATGCTTTATATCAATGTCAGAATTTTTTGGACAAGACGTCTCATGAGCGTTACGAGTTTGTTAAGCAGACAAATTTCTGCATTAATTGTTTATCGGGGCTTCATCGAGCCACGAAATGTTCTTCAAAATCTGTTTGTAGAAAGTGCGCTAAACCACACAACACATTGCTACATTTTACAAACCAAAAATCATTGACGGATCAATTTGTTGATAACGCGCTCGCACTACAGTTAAATCAACCATGTGCAAGTACATCAAGTACTAGCAGTTTATTTTCAACGCATTCTTCAAAAACAGTCACTTTGTTGGCAACTGCAATTATTGCAGTTCGAGATGGGAACGGGAAGATTCAAAAGGTAAGAGCTTTGTTGGACAACGGCAGTATGGAAAGTTTTATGACGGAAACTTGTCGTCAGCGACTTGGCTTACAAAAATCCAACGTTACCATTAAAGTGGAAGGTCTAGGTTTAGCTTCCTCACACATTTCGGGAGTTTTATCTTGCAAAATTAGACCTAGGGCTAAAAAACATCCCCAATTTGATGTAGATGTTTATATTCTACAAAATATTTGTGGTAAATTGCCTGCAGTGCAATTAAATACCAACCATTGACCGCATACAGCGGACTTGCCGTTGGCTGATCCTGATTTTGATAAGCCAGGCACAATTGATTTACTTTTGGGTGCAGATGTTTTTGTACACTCATTGTTAAATGAGACTCGTATGGGAACCGCAGACGAACCAGTCGCGATTCATACAAAATTTGGTTGGGTTCTTACAGGGAAAATCATTTCTCCTGCAGCAGATAGTACATCATTATGTGTACTAATAGAACCCCTGGATACTCTAATTCGTCGGTTTTGGGAGCTGGAAAGCATTCCAGATGTCCACAAGGTTTCTTCTGCAGAAGAAGCTTGTGAACAGCATTTTTTGGCAACACACACTAGAAACGAGCAGGGTCGTTTTATAGTGTCACTTCCGTTTAATGGTCCGGAACCCGTTTTTTGGGATTCTCGGAAAGTCGCACTTCGTAGGTTTTTGGCATTGGAAAGTCGTCTACAAAAAGACCCTCCACTGTATACAATGTACAGGGAGTTTATGCAAGATTATTTACAAAGTGGCCACATGTCACTCATTCCTTCTAGCATGAAGGAATCATCGCATCATTCGACAGAATATTACATTCCGCATCATGCGGTTATTAAACCAGAAAGTAACACAACAAAATTAAGGGTAGTCTTTGACGCTTCGGCAACTACTCTCATTGGTGGATCTCTTAATGACCATTTGCTTGCCGGTCCTTCCTTACAAAAGGATATCTTGGCTTTACTTTTGCATTTTCGCTTACATCGATTGGGATGACGACCCTCTTGTTGATGTCACTGTCAAATGGAAAGATTACCTTGATCAATTATCAGAATTGTCCAAGGTGAAAATTCCTCGGTGGATTTTATCTGATAACTGTCTGGAATATCAGTTGCATGGCTTTTGCGACGCCTCCGAACAAGGATACGCCGCAGTAGTTTATTTCAGAGTGGTAGACGCAAATGGTAATATCAAAATTTCTTTGGTATGTGCAAAATCAAGGGTTGCACCGACTCAACGCATTTCTGTGCCTCGGCTAGAATCATCTGCCGCGGTACTTCTATCAGATTTGATCGAATTTTTGTTCAATATTTACAAGGTTCGACTAAAGTTATCAATTTATGCGTGGTCAGATTCTACAGTGGCTTTATCATGGATTCGATCGCTTTCTTACCATTGGAAAACTTTCATTAGTAATAGAATTTCACACATTCAAGATCGAATTCCTCCTGGGTCTTGGAACCACATCAAGTCTCAAGATAATCCAGCGGATTGCGCCTCTCGGGGTTTACTAGCTACGGATTTAGTAGAGCATCGTTTATGGTGGTCCGGTCCTATTTGGCTTTTTTTGCCACAATCAGATTGGCCTGTGAGTAAATTTTCTGAAATACATTCAACATCTATGGATTTGGAAAAGAGAATTATCTCATTGAATATTATCATTTCGGATCATTTTCTTGATCTCTTAATAAACAAATTTTCTGATATAAATAAACTTTGTCGCATTATATGTTATGTTCTTCATTTCATTCGCATTTTGAGAACCCCCGTGGATATGGTTTCAAACGCATCGCAAATCATTTCAAGTCAGCAACAACAAGTTGCACTTGATTTATTGGTTAAAAGAGTTCAATCAGAATTCTTTTATAAGGACATAGAGAATATTAAAAAAGGGAGAACCATTAGCAAACAGCTTAGACCCCTTAGCCCATTTCTGGACAGACATGGTTTACTCAGGGTCGGCGGTCGCCTTCGAAATTCGAATTTACCTTATGGGGAAAAATTTCCACTCCTATTACCCCGTACTCATCGTTTGACAGATCTCGTTATTTTGGACTGTCATCAAAAATATTTTCATCCTGGTCTTAGAACAACCCAATTTCTTTTAACGCAAAATTTTTGGATTTTGGCCGCAAAAAAGGCTGTTCGAAAATGTCTAAAGGCATGTATCATTTGTTTTCGTATAAAACCAATTCCCTATTCCCCCCCCCCCTATGGGTGACCTACCAGCAACCCGCACCGTTTCGGGTAAAGCTTTTCTCCACAATGGGGTTGATTTTGGTGGACCGTTCGCAATTACCATGAGCCGCACTCGTGGTTCAAAGTCATTAAAGGCTTATGTTTGTTTGTTCGTTTGTTTTGGAACTAAGGCTCTGCACTTAGAGCTGGTTTCGAATTTGTCCTCATTTGTCTTTATAGCAGCATTGAGACGTTTCATTGCTCGTCGTGGTAAATGTGCCAAAATTTACTGTGATTGCGGCACAAATTTCACTGGTGCTGCCCGTGAACTGGCATTACCCACTTGTATCCTGGTACAGATAGTGTCGTCAGAGTGGCGCAGGTTCAAACTGCAAACGGCATTATTAAACGACCTTTGGTCAAATTGTGTGCTCTCCCATTAGAGGACACATAACAATGGAAATATTATTTTTTTTCTCTCAATAATTATTTTTTTTTTTTTGGTGGAATTACGCATTCATTATTATTTAATTTTTTGTTGTATTAGGCATTTGTATATATTTGAATTACATTGGTTAAAACAAGTTTTCATTCTTATTTTGGTGGGCGGTATGTTATGCATTTTATAGCATTTTTGATGACATACGATCACTTTATATAATTTTGGTTTGATATTTACATTATCAAAGTTCCTTTCCTTGTATTGCCTATCCTATAACAAATATATACAACTTTGGATATTGAAAAGTGTGCGCGCAAATGCTTTTTTGTGTTCGTAGACAGTCGCAGTCGAGCATCGAACAGTGCATTATTAACTTGGCAACGCGAGTGACCGTACAACAGTTCGGTGTGCTTGATCATGGAGTTTTCATTGGTGAAAACATTACAAGAATAGTGAACTTTGGGTTTATGCAATTCACGGCGGTAACGTGCAAAAAGCAGATTACAGTCTACTACAAATTTTCATACCAGCGCAACTGGAGACCATTACAGGTTAGTGTATTTTTTAATCGATTAATTGTTTTAAAATGCCGTTGGTCGATAAAAACACACACAAAGTGCATTAAGGAAAGTCTTAGCAATATATGTGCCAAAGCGGAAGGTGTAACTCGATGGGCTTTTGTACTTCTGATTATTTTCTTATTTATATCATTAAAAGATAGTTTTTGAAACTTACACGGGTCGATTTTGATACCCATACGGGTTGCAAGTAAATTTGGCTTTTGCAGGTGCATTAAAGAAGGTTTTAACAATATATGTGCCAAAACGGAAGATGTAACTCGAGGGCCTTCTGCCACTACAGATTTTTTTCCTGTTTATATCATTAAACGGTGGTTTTTGAAGCTTAAACGGGTCGATTTTGATACCCATACGGGTCGTAAGTAAATTTGGTTTTTGCAGGTGCATTAGAGAAGGCTTTAACAATATATGTGCCAAAGCTGAAGGTGTAACTCGATGGCCTTCCGCTACTTCTGATTCTTTTTCCTGTTTATATCATTAAAAGACGGTTTTTGAAGTTTACACGGCTCAATTTTGATACCCATACGGGTCGCAACTAAATTTGGTTTTTGCAGGTACATAAAGGAAGGTCTTAAGGTTTTTACAATAAATGTGCCAAAGCGGAAGGTATAACTCGACGGCCTCCTGCTATTTGATTTGTTTTACTTTGTTATTTAAATGGGGTTTTTGAAACCCATACGGGTCGAAAGGTAATTTGGTTCTACTAGGGCTTCAGGGTGGTCATTTCAATAGTTGTGCCAAGGCGGAAGGTGTAAGTAACTCCATTCCTAAAATCGCATGTTGTCTATTCAATAAGGTCTGCACGAAATATTTACTGCTGCGCTTTTACTGCCACTTATACATCTTCCTCCTCGTAAAAATTACTGCTAGAAGTTTACTGCTAACTTCACACAAATTGTCTTTTTAATAACGAATAAATATTAAACTGTAATTAACTGACTTAGTATCTCCTACGTATTTTTATTTCATACCATATTGAAAATGTAGTGGGAAACTGATTTCAAAGTGGAGAATTGGGCAAGTCATGCGCTAAATGAAATTACAATTTATCTTTGATTTTGTACACCTTCGCAACAAACGAGCCCGTTTATTAGTCGCTGAGGTAACTAATTATTTATATACATTATTAAATCAAAACATGCTCCTTATAATTAACTTATTAAAAATGCATAGTATACCTTCTTGAAATGGAAAGAAATAAACTGTTTAATTTGGCGGTTCTTATTTCTTCAGTAGCGGCCGTCTTAATAAATAAAATGAAATTTCGTACTTGCGTAAGAAACGAAAGGCGATTCGCTCCAAATTACTATGCTGTTTTCTAACTACTAACGAAAACACTATAATTAATTCATATCGATCACTACATTAATTTATATCAAATAGGGCAATTTATATTATTAGTATGTACCACTACTTTATTTCATAGCACAACTCTATGGCGTGAATAAAAATTTAATACAATAATGAAAGCTTTAAATTAGAACAGAACTTCCAAACCTTTAACAGCAATTTATGCCTTATCCGATTGTTCTAGATTATTTCGAAAATGTGCCAGAATTATTCTAGAGGTTTCATATTGTAAGGTTAATAAAGCTCTTAAATGCAAACTATTGTAATCTGTCAATTAAGTTCATCTGAGGATATGGCACCGTAGAGTGGCTATCAATCATCCTTTGTGTAAGATTTTTCGTTTATGTTGTGATTAATTATTTTGGTCAAAGGTAAAGCGATGCGGTGTTACAGTACATTTTCGAAAAAATGATTATTATAATATTTTGTTATTTAATGTGTGTTCCAATTTATAGACGATTCTCCTGTTTTATACTCTATGTCCAGCTAATTCAATTTCTAAATCTGGCAACTGATGTAGAATAAAGAGGCTATGAAAACCAATCAACCGGCAGTTGAAAAAAATAAAAATTAAAAGTTATACATCAGATAGTAAAAATAATTTATAAGGGTTCTTAAACTGTAGATAAATATATTTAAGCTATGTAGCGAAGAGAAAGTCTCTATGTAAACTTTTTTCCATCCGCTCAATACACACATTTGAGAAACTGCAGTAAAAAGATCAATTTGTTGTGAACCGACATCTAAATAAAACACTAAAAGCAGTTCGATATAAAAGAACGATGTGTTTCAGTTGCACTGCTATACGTTCAGTCTCATGTTTCATGATACAGCGAAAAATTTCTCCGAAGCTTTCGTTACAACTTATGGTAGCAGCATAGTACCGTTATTAATAAATAATTTATTAAAGTAAATTTATTCGGCTTCACTTTCTAAAGCGCAAATACTGAAATCTAGTTAAAAAATCCCCATGGCTGCCATCTCTATCCAACTTTTAGAATTAATTATGCAATATTTCGTCCTACAACCTAAAAAGTGATTTAAATATAATCTTGATTAACTGTCCCAGTGTGGAGAATTTAAACACCCCCTAAAGCCAAAGGGATGTGAGTGTGACCTACATGTTACGATCAACGACCCAGCCGGCGTTTCTACCCTACTTAGATTTTCTTTTATTGGGATTTGATGGTAACAATGTGTTAAAATAGTTGCAATTTTGTATCTTAAATATTTATATGAAGGCTGGCGGGATGAGAATGAATCGGATAACATGCTTGTGAGAAAAAGGCGCCCAATTGGATTCTTTAAAAACGTAATGCAACAATATTTGCGAGTGTAGTTGAATTATGAACTTTATGATTGAAATTCATTGCTCGTTTTGTATGTCTATCACTAAAGTAAAGAAACCATAAAACATTTTGAATGTAGGAATTTTTGAGGTCATATTGATTTTTGTGTTATTTAATTATCAACAGAGTGAGAATTGCAGATTTTCTATATATTTGGCTTTCGAAATAAAATCTTTCAATTTTAAATAATTTTTTGTCTTACAATTAATTTCTTAAACAAGATAAAATCGCTTCTCAAACCACAAAATTCAATTGCGAACTACAAAGCTTTTATAAGTATAACAAATCATCTGAATGTTGACATTTAATTGGTGGTGTACTACAACGACTTCGGAAACCCCATAATGAATAATGAATCTAATAAAACATAAATTTATCTATCAGTCTACATCTGTAGGCGCTATCTTAATTCAAATCTTATTTAATGCCGCCTGCGAAACTGTTTTCCAAAAAACATATTATTCTTTGTTACATGTAGTGTATATTCGACAAACATTGTTACCTTTATATAAAGGTAACAAAAAGTATGCGCCGCTTCTTGTAGTTTAGTCGGTAAATTAATTACTCTACCTCAGGCAATAAATTTATCTTACTGTTTAGCCTTTTGTTTAATGGTTGGGAATTTAAAAATAGAATACAATATTTTAGATAGCTTTTCAAATTACGAGGGTTCTTTGTTAATTTTACTACGACATCCTAAGACTTGTTAATCACATAACCACGTGCACGGTTACTCTTATTTTATGAATCAACTTGCCACGTTGAACCGTGCCGTATTGCAGCACTGGGAGTGGAATTTCACACAGTGTGTCGTCGATTCTTGGATGTGCAACCCATTGAAGCTTGTAAGGAAATAAAAGACATCCTACTTTAGCTCGGTACAAATACTAAAACCACGTACTTCCACTACCTTAAAATTATAGAAAACTTAATACTAAGACGTAGCTTTGTGACTGCAGTGTGTTGCGTGTTAAGTAAATAAACTCGTATCACGACCTTTTAATTACTGGATAACCAGTTTCTGTTTCTTATATTTAATAAATCTATCATTTGTTGTATAAAAGTAAAGTGGTTCCTTTTGTTTCTTAAATTTGGATCTGGTAATTTTATAAATTATAAGTTGCATTGTAGAATTAGAATAATTTTTAGTACATATAAATACGTTAAGATACCCTCCGTGACTTCTATCGTTGTTGGGGAATGTGCAGTTATCAAAACTTTGAAGTTTTTTTATTCCAATTGGTTGTAGGACATAGGTCACTTTGAATAAGCCAATTCCGTGAAGTGATAAATGAGTGTTAAAATGGTAGAGGTAATTTACATAAACTTTAATTGATACGGAGTTCGGAGAAACAACTGCGTTTTCGAGGTGTGTTACCGCGAGTGTCGATTTGATGCCCATTACTCTTTTTTTATCCTTTACTTAGGGCACAACAGTTAATACCGACAAGCACCACAACAAAAACACTGAATCTCGGTGAAATAAGACATAAAATTAGAAAACAATAGAAGGGAAACGAGCTATATACATGCTGTGTGAGAATTTCAGAGAACTATGTAAGCTAGCTCAGAATATAAATAAGTGCAGGTACGTGTCCAACCAGTTTTGAGATGAAGATCCAATGATGATGATGATGAAGCATATTAACAACCCCTGTAAAACAGCATTAGTATCTGACAAGTGTAAACCCGCAATAGGGTTACCTCACAACCATATACAATCTCCATTAAACAGTAATGGTATCTGACAAGTGTAAACCCGCCATAGGGTCGCCTCAGATCCATATACAACCTTCATAGAACAACATTGGTATCTGACAAGTGTAAACCCGCCATAAGGTCGCCTCAGAACCATGTTAAAATCTACCAAAGGGGTAGCCTAAATCATAATGATTTTCCCCTTCAAAATAAATATAAAAAAACGACTACTTAAGCCTTTTAATAATGCAATCGCACACTTCTTTAATAACCATTCTCTCAATTGTATAAATAGAAACATGTTAAAAAATGTTTTCCAATTCCCAAGTTATTGAATTTATATAAAATTCACCAATAAAAATTAATCAGCTGATTTCACGTTAAGCGTATTGGCTACCTAAAAAAGTCGGTCCCAGGCCGTAACACAAATTGAAGGCAATCATTCTTTTAAACTTTAAAAATTTTTGCTTAGTGTACTCAAACCAAATATTTCAAACATCAATAAATCAAAGTCACCTTCAATTTATGTCATAAATGTCAAACTTGAAGTTTTTATTAAGAAGAAAACAAAAGTCTGTTGAGAACCGGACTACCAAAACCTGATAAATTGTCTCCGCTGCAGGAGGACAAAATAGTAAATGATTATCTGTTATAACTCTGATATAGAGGCTTGCATATTTATTTTATAAAATGTACTAAGTACAGTTTTGTAGATTTTACTAATGGCGCTTTAACCTACGAGTCGTTCACCATAATATAATATTGTTTGTTAATTATAAAGTTGGCTTTTTTTCCCTTTGAATTAAGAATATAAAATTTACTGATTTCATTGTAAACTACCTATAATCAGTTATTATAAATTGTATGTAACGATATTCTTGGTCTGTTACATTCAGATATTATCTTCATTATTACGGCAAAATGAATACTTGCCTTGCGTCGGGGTTGGAATTACTCTCTACTGAAAACATCGACCTTATTATCGGAACGCAAACCATCTTCCAATTTCCTAACTATATAATTATTTTAAGTATTAAAATGAAAGTAAAAGTTTTCTTAGTGTTCCTTAAATTCTTAAAAAAATAAATTTCACAATAACTTCGTCTCATATTGTAAAATTTGAGTAGGTCTTAGTACTTTAGAATACATTGCGCGAAACATTTAATTGGGTTGCTTTTGTAGTAGTCCGTGTAGCTTATTACGTAGTACTTTAAATAATACAAAAAATGAAATTTTCTCGTATCTGTACAAGTTGATGTTTAAGCTTTAATAAAGTTAATGAGTTAAAATTTTAATTTATTTTTGCGAATAAGTCAATGCAATTTACGTTTATTTGAATGTAACGCTTTAAATTTTTGTACCTAATAACTCTTTTAGATATCGTATTTTATACGTAACTTATAAATACTTAATTTTCATAATTAATCCCGTTTAGATTAACTTATATTGAAATACCACGGATTTATGTTACTATTTTTTAATAAATCACTTGGATTCATTTATAATTTGTCTTTGCCGAAGAAAATTTTTTCTTTTCATGTTAAAACATACATATTGTATATGTAAATTTCCGTAAAATGAATTCTGGTAATTTTTAACAAGTCTTTAAAATATTTATCCTAAAGGAATTTCTATTTATTTATATAAGATTTTAATGCTTAATAATTATTTATTTCTTGTTTGAATGGTATTTTTTTTTATTTAAATAGACGTTTGCAAAAATTTTCTTGCATATTTTGTTTACTTACTTATGCGACTTAATTTATCTTTTGATAATTTTTATTTACCAATAAAAAACTACGAGTTAACATTAAAAATTTTTTTTTTAAAGTTAAATTAAAACTTTTTAAATGAATTATTTACATTTAAAAACGAAAGAAGTTTATTATGAACTTAAATAATTCCGTGTTAAATTACCTCCAAAGTTTATATTATGTAAAGTGAAATGGGCAGATAGGTTGTCAATCTATGAAGTTGAAGATCTAGATGATAAACGACAAGGAAAGTGGCATATGTAAAACCTAAAAATCTTTTGCCAACAATACTCCTTTGCAATGATTAAATTTTTTATCTGTATTTTTAAATATATCTTGTATTATGAAATATTTTATAACTCATAATGTCTGTTGCCGTTTCCTCTTGCTTGTTTTTCTCCTTATCTTTATATTGAAAAACTTTGATATTTAAATGGGTAAACCACTTTGGGTTTCTGGATTTTTCTATTCTTCTGATAAATTGTTTAAATTTTTTCATTCCTGTGACGTTGATTTTGTATATGTACAATGCACCTTTCATTTTTTATTTTTTGCTCCTCAGATATTCAAGGCGTTTTTAGTAATTTTATAAATATATTCTTAGCTACTATGTCATCTACACCTTTCCCCCACCTTCCATTTATGATCGATATACCTTTGGCGCGAATAACGCAATCAATTTTTAGAACTTGTCGCAGCTGACGTTAAGTTGATGCTTTTCAAATAGGGTAAACATGGTAGTCGAAAACCATGCCTGTGTTGAAAAAAGTCAATATTTGCAGTTGGAAATTTCTACTTTTTGTGTTATCATTGTGAAATTCCTACTCATTATTCTATTCCATTTTCTTCATCTTTTTTTTTTTATTTGTGACCTAGGAATTTCATTGCATTGTATTCTTTTTTGTTTAACATATGGGTGAGACGCTGTCGCTTCTTTTATACCTTTCTTGGATATGGTGGTGTGAATTTACCAAATATGTTTTCCTCTCATCGATATCTGATACCTTTGGTCTGAGAGTGTCTACTGTTGATAACACAAGGGCGTGGTTTTGTTTTTTCCTTTTCCTTGACGGGGGGTTTATCAGATTTCCTGTTTCTTTTAATTGAAAACAACTCTCTTTTCTATAGGATGCTTGTCCGATAACTTAACTTTTTAAATTTTGCTGTTTCCTTTTCCGCCTTATCGTTTCTCCGATGGGCCTGTTTTAAATCCCAAAGACTATCGCCTCCTACGTAAGATAGTGCATCCCCACTGTATTCCACCTTTTTAAATATCTTTTTCCTATATTTATAGACCTTTTTTTCTGTTAAGTCGCCGTATGGTCTAGAAACCAGGCAATCCATGGAACTGACTCGTTTTCAGCCATGCATCACCACTGTATTTGTCTTAAGCGGTGGCAGTGTTCTCGTGTAAACTTATTTGCTGATGACATATCATTTCAACTACACACCTGGGGCACAGGCAATCTTGCACCCACGGTAAGCCCGTCCTTTGTGCGTTTAACAAAAGGGGCACCGCTCCTCAAACCTCCAGTTTGGGCATCACTAAACTCCCCTTTTAACGGTTCTACGGAATCACTCTCAGAATTTAGTTTTAAGTATATTAATGTCTATATATTATAATTTTATCTTTACCTTGCGATGATATTTGTACCTTGGAATTTTACTTTTACCTTGGCGTTATTTTTGAGAATTGTTTTAGAATTTTATCTTTATTTTGCCAGAATTATTCTAGAGGTTTCATATTGTAAGCTTAATAAAGCTCTTAAATGCAAACTATTGTAATTTGTCAATCAAGTTCATCTGAGGATATCGCATCGTAGGCTAGCTATCAATCATCCTTTGTGTAAGATACGTTCTGATGAATTATTTTGGTCAAAGGCAAAGCGACGCGGTGTTACAGTACATTTTCGAAAAAATGATTATTATAATATTTTGTTGTGTCCTATTTTAAAGACAACTCTCCTGTTTTTATACTCCCTGTCCGGCTAATTCAATTTCTATATCTGGCAACTGATGTAGAATAAAGAGGCCAACCGGCAGCTGAAAAAGCAAAAATTAAAAGTTACACGTCAGATAGTAAAAGTAATTTATAAGGGTTTTTAAACTGCCGATAAATATATTTAAGCTACGTAGCGAAGAGAAAGTCTCTATGTAAACTTTTTTCCAGCCGTTCGATACACACATTTGAGAAACTGCAATAAAAAAATCAATTTGTTGTGAACCGACATCTAAATAAAACACTAAAAGCAGCTCAATATAAAAGAACGATGTGTTTCAGTTGCACTGCTATACGTTCAGTCTCATGTTTCATGATACAGCGAAAAATTTCCCCGAAGCTTTCGTTACAACTTATGGTAGCAGCATAGTACCGTTATTAATAAATAATTTATTAAAGTAAATTTATTCGGCTTCACTCTCTAAAGCGCAAATACTGAAATCTAGTTAAAAAATCCCCATGGCTGCCATCTCTATCCAACTTTTAGAATTAATTATGCAATATTTCGTCCTACAACCTAAAAAGTGATTTAAATATAATCTTGATTAACTGTCCCAGTGTGGAGAATTTAAACACCCCCTAAAGTCAAAGGGATGCGAGTGTGACCTACATGTTACGATCAACGACCCAGCCGGCGTTTCTACCCTACTTAGATTTTCTTTTATTGGGATTTGATGGTAACAATGTGTTAAAATAGTTGCAATTTTGTATCTCAAATATTTATATGAAGTATGGCGCGATGAGAATGAATCGAATAATATGCTTCCGAGAAAAAGGCGCCCAATTGGATTCTTTAAAAACGTAATGCAACAATATTTGCGAGTGTATTTGAATTATGAACTTTATGATTTAAATACATTGCTCGTTTTGTATGTCTTTCACTAAAGTAAAGAAACCATAAAACATTTTGAATGTAGGAATTTTTAAGGTCATATTGATTTTTGTGTTATTAACTATCAACATACTGAGAATTGCAGATTTTCTATATATTTGGCTTTCGGAACGAAAGCTTTCACTTTTAAATAATTTTTTGTCTTACAATTAATTTCTTAAACAAGGTAAAATCGACTCTCAAACCACAAAATTCAATTGCAAACTACAAAGCTTTTGTAAGTATAACAAATCATCTGAATGTTGACATTTAATTGGTGGTGTACGACGACTTCGGAAACCCCATAATGAATAATGAATCTAATAAAACATAAATTTATCTATCAGTCTACATCTGCAGGCGCTATCTTAACTGAAATCTTATATGTAATGCCGCCTGCGGAACTGTTTTCTAAAAAACATATTATTCTTTGTTACATGCAGTGTGTATCCGACCAACATAATTACCTATATATAAAGAAAACAAAAAGTATGCACCGCTTCTTGTAGTTTAGTCAGCAGATTAATTACTCTACCCCAGGCAATAAGTTTTCCTTACTGTTCAGCCATTTGTTCACTAATTGGGAATTTAAAAATAGAATACAATATTTTAAATAGTTTTTCAAATTACAAGGTTTCTTTGTTAATTTTGCGACACCATCCTAAGACTTGTTAATCACATAACCACGTGCGCGGTTACTCTTATTTTATGAATCAATTTTCCACTTTGAACCGTGCCGTAATGCAGCACGGGTAGTGGAATTTCACAAACTGTGTCGTCGATTCTTGGATGTAAAACCCATCGAAGCTTGTAAGGAAATAAAAGACATCCAACTTTAGCTTGTTAAAAATACTAAAACCACGTACCTCTACCACCTTAAAATTATAAAAAACTTAACGCTAAGACCTAGCTTTGTGACTGCGTGTTAAGCAAATAAACTCGCATCATGACTTTTTAATTACTGGATAACCAGTTTCCGTTTTTTATATTTAATAAATCTATCATTTGTTGTATAAAAGTAAAGTGGTTCCTTTCGTTTCTTAAATTTGGATCGGGTAATTTTATAAATTATAAGTTACATTGTAGAATTAGAATAATTTTTAGTACATATAAATATGTTAAGATACTCTCCGTGACTTCTATCGCTGTTGGGGAATGTGCTGTTATCAAAACTTTGAAGTTTTTTATTCCAATTGGTTGTAGGACATAAGCCACTTTGAATAAGCCAATTCCGTGGAGTGACAAATGAGTGTTAAAATGGTAAAGGTAATTTACATGAACTTTAATTGATACGGAGTTCAGAGAAACAACTGCGTTTTCGGGGTGTGTTACCGCGAGTGTCGATTTGGTGCCCATTACTCTTTTTTTATCCTTTATTTAGGGCACAACAGTTAATACCGACAAGAACCACAACAAAAGTCTGTTGAGAACCGGACCACCAAATCCTGATAAATTGTCTCCGCTGCAAGAGGACAAAATAGTAAGTGATTATCTGTTATAACTCTGATATAGAGGCTTGATGTTTATTTTATAAAATGTACTAAGAACGGTTTTGGAGATTTTAGCTATTGCGCTTTAACCCATGGGTCGTTCACCATGACGTAATATTGTTTGTTTATTATATAATATTAAAAGTTGGCTTTTTCTTTCTTTGAATTAAGAATATAAACTTTAGCGATTTCGTTGTAAACTACCTATAATCAGTTATCATAAATGGTATGTAACGTTATTCATTCAGATATTATCTTCATAATTACGGCAAAATAAATACTTGCCTTGCGTCGCGGTTGGAATTACTATCTAAACTGAAAACATCCACCTTATTATCGGATCGCAAACCGTCTTCCAATTTCCTAACTAAATAATTATTTTAAGTATTAAAATGAAAGTGAAAGTTTTCTTAGTATTCCTTAAATTCTTAAAAAAATAAATTTCACAATAACTTCGTCTCATATTGTAAAACTTAAGTAGGTCTTAGTACTTTAGAATACATTGCGCGAGACATTTAATTGGGTGGCTTTTGTAGTAGCCCGTGTAACTTATTACATAGTACTTTAAATAATACAAAAAATGTAATTTTCTCGTAACTGTACAAGTTGATGTTTAAGCTTTAATAAAGTTAATGAGTTAAAATTTTAATTTATTTTGCGAATAAGTCAATGCAATTTACGTTTATTTGAATGTAACGCTTTAAATTTTTGTACCTAATAACTCTTTTAGATATCGTATTTTATACGTAACTTATAAATACTTAATTTTCATAATTAATCCCGTTTAGATTAACTTATATTGAAATACCACGGATTTATGTTACTATTTTTTAATAAATCACTTGGATTCCTTTATAATTTGTCTTTGCCGAAAAAATTTTTTTCTTTTCGTATTAAAACATACATATTGTATATGTAAATTTCCGTAAAATGAATTCTGGTAATTTTTAACAAGTCTTTAAAATATTTATCCTACAGGAATTTCTATTTATTTATATAAGATTTTAATGCTTAATAATTATTTATTTCTTGTTTGAATGGTATTTTTTTTATTTAAATAGACGTTTACAAAAATTTTCTTGCATATTTTGTTTACTTACTTATGCGACTTAATTTATCTTTTGATAATTTTTATTTACCAATAAAAACCTACGAGTTAACATTAAAAAATTTTTTTTTTAAAGTTAAATTAAAACTTTTTAAATGAATTATCTACATTTAAAAACAAAAAGTTTGTTATGAACTTAAATAACTCCGTGTTAAATTACCTCCAAAGTTTATCTTATGTAAAGTGAGATGGGCAGATAGGTTGTCAATCTATGAAGTTGAAGATCTTGATAATACACCACAAGGAAAGTGGCATATAAAAGACCTAAAAACTTTTACCGAGAATACCCCATTGCAATAATTAAATTTTTATCTATGTTACGTCGTCATCGAACAATTCGGTATTTTGTGACAATAAATACTTTGTGCGTGCATCCTACAGTTTGAGTGAATCATTTTATATACCGGCAATAACAGTGCATAAAGTGACAGTCGTACTCGAGCCTTTAAAGAGGCAAGTCGCCTTCGAACCCTTGAAAGGGACGGTCGTATTAGAGCTTTCAAAGCGAGACCGACACCCGGTCGAGCGTGTTACTGGTTCTCCGTAAAAGCTTTTGTGCGTGAAAGTGTCTATTGCCCCAGCGGCGCAGGACAAAGCTTTGTGCGTGAAAGTGTCTATTGCCCCAGCGGCGCAAGACTTAAGGTATTTATACCCTTCCTTAATTAGTTGGTAGTTGTCTTTTTTTGTTATTACATAACCGCTCCACCATTATCGTTATTGCTATAAAAGCAATTGGTCCTTCATTGTAATTTGCATATTTATATTTTTATCACACATTTATATCAACCTCCTTAACCCCAATCAATCATTGGCCCTATAAGTCGATCCGGATTCATTAGTCCTGTGGTTACATGTCCTAAATTAAATATTATTGTGCATTTCAGCGAGTTTTAATTAATTAATATTTCAGTTTTAAATTTGTGCTTAAAGCCCATATTTAGCGGGTTAAAATGTGTAAACATTATTTATACTGTCTTTAGATTAAATTAAGCGATTTCGCCGTAATTGAAACCAGCAAGCGTTTTAATTACAAAGAAATTCATAATATAAAATTTGTCAGTTTTCAGTTTTTAAATTCATTTTAGCGGCATAAAACAGAAAGCAACCTGAAAACTATAAATCGCTTTATACTTCTTAAACAAGAAAGGTAAAGGGATTTGCTTTGTATTTAAAAGCTATTGTACGTTTTTAGTATCAATACAAACCTTTTCAGGCGGTTTACGGTAAAATATTGAACATCTGCAGAGGAATAAGGTTGTAAAGTTGCATCTTTCGGCAAATATGTTAAGCCACATGTTTTAAACGTTTCTGTGAGCTTTTGATGGTAAGCCGCTCGGGTTGTTAAGCGGTACATCTTATATTCACGCTTTTGTTTGACGAACCGTTAGTCATAAAACGTGATTTATTGGTTATACCCTATTTTACATTTTTCGTGCTTTGAACAACTCATAATATTTTAATATTTCTCAGTGCACATTTAGCTTTACCGTTTTACAACAGTTTATTGTAGTCCTTTCAGAATCTTTGAGAATGGCTCCAAAGAAAGCACATGTGGTAGAACTCAATTACTGAAAACACGGATTTTAGAAATATTTGAGCTTTGTAATTCTATACAAAGTGACCCAAGTTTAAAGGCATTGTTCCTTATTCAAACAAGGGAATACATGACCTTTATGCAAATTTCAATACAATTTTAGTCGCTGTCTTGGCCTCATGTGACGAGGTAGACTCATTAACTTACAACGCTGTACGGAAGGAAGTAGATTCCGCTTATTTTTCATACTGCTGCATCTCGATACGATGCAAGAAATGAAAGCACCACAAATCATCGAAAATGCTCCAAGCAGCACGGTATCAAAATTGTTACCGTTAAAGCTCCAAATTTTTAATAATGAGGTAACTGAATTTTCATCTTTCATCGATTTATTTGACAGCCTGGTCTATAATAACGCGTCGCTGTCCAATATCGAAAAATTAAATTATCTTATCAGTTGTTGTACCGGGGAGTCTTTAAGAATCGTTAAATCTGTACCCATTTCGGGGATAATTTTATTATTTCCTATAACGCCTTGCGTGAGAGATTTAGCAATCCGCGTTTATTGGCAACTTTGCATTGGAAAGCAATGAAAGACTTTCTACCTTTAAAATCAGAAGACCCTAAGAAACTTAGGGCACTTATTGATTGTTTTCGGAGAACCTTGCTGTTCTAACTAACTTAAAGTTTCCCACTGAACATTGGAACTTTATTCTGGTCGATTTGCTTTTAGAAAAACTTGATCCGTTCACTAGAAAACGCTTCGAACTCCAATCGGATCCGAAGCAAATACCTAATTTCGAGGATTTGAGATATTTTTAACCCAACAATGTGCAGCGTTGAAACCTTTTCTTCAACCGCACCTGTTTCTTATTCGACGACTGTCCATACATCTCACACATCAGTGCCTAAGAAATCCTCAGCGTTTCAATTTAAACCAAGAGTTTCTTCTAACGTAGTTTCACTGGACACACCAAGTAGCTCCAGTGACTCAAATAATTCATTTTCGCACCATTGTCCTTCCTGCAAAGGCAATCACTTAATTTACAGATGTCAATCGTTTCTAAAGAAAACTCCGACAGAACGTTTCGACATTGTCAAACGCTTACGCCTTTGTTTAAATTGCTTACGAACAGACCATGCGTCCATGCAATGCAAATCTTATAATTCCTGTCGAACTTGCGCCAAGCCGCATCATACCTTGCTACATTTTGAATCGCAACCTGCTTCTAGCCGTTCAGCTGAACCGACCGCTACACACATGCATAAAAATGCCAATAGGACGCAGTCAGCCTCTCCTATTCCGGCAAATGTTTTGTCTTCACAGACGAATTCAAATCTTGGGGTTACTGTCTTACTCTCCACTGCTGTTGTGGAAGTTCAAGATCGTTCTGGTAGATACAAACCGATCAGGGTACTCTTAGATCCTGGTTCCCAAGCTAGCTTTATTCGAGACGATTGCGTGAGCAAACTTTGGCTTCCACGCATACGTTCTCAAGTTCCGATTTATGGACTTGGGCAGACAACTTCAGCAGTCAATAGGGTGCCGTCAGCTGCACCATTCGCTCTATGTTAGACTCTGAAAATCTCTAGAAGTCACAACTTTGTGCTTTCGTCAATATCTGGCAAATTACCTAGCGTTGAAGTTCCTAATAATTGGGAACACTTATGCGGCCTGCACTTTGCAGACCCGACCTGGAACTCTCCAGGAACCATTGACATGCTCCTAGGAGCAGATGTTTATCCGTTCATCATCAATGGCGGTGTTATACATGGCAAGTTTCTTCAGCCTGCCGCCATAAATACAATTTTTGGTTGGACTATTATTGGTCCCACAAAAAGCTTGCAGTCTGATACTGTCCAAGCATTTTTTACGTCTGTAGAAGATCCTATCGACCAGACCCTAAGGCGGTTTTGGGAGATAGAAGAGTTGCCATCAAGCCTTATACTTCTCCAGAAGACGAAAAGGCAGATTTGATTTTGAAAACACGTTTTCTCGTGACCCTAGCGGTCGTTTTATTGTTGCGTTACCGTTCAACGATACTTTGCCCGTTTTGATAATTGCTTTGAGATGGCTAAAAAAAGACTATTTTCGTTGGAGCGCAAATTACATGCTCAACCGGAGCTACGCGCCCAATACAACAATTTCATGCAGGACTATCTTGATGCGGGTCATATGGCATTACTCGATTCTCCGCCCGTTGGGAACGATAATTACTTTTACCCCATCACCCTGTGTTTAAAGAAGAAGGTCATACTTCTAAAATTCGTGTGGTTTTGACGCCTCTGCAAAGGCTAAAACAACGTGTCATAATGACACTCAATTGGCTGGACCTAGTCTCCAAAACGACATTTCGTCAATCTTACTGAAATTTCGTACTCATCGTTTCGTTTTTACTTGTGATGTTCGCCAAATGTATCGACAAATTTTGGTTACCGAAGAACATCGAAAGTTTCAATTAATTGTTTGGCGGTTCTCCGCAGAAGAACCCATCCAGACATATCAGCTTAATACAGTGACCTACGGTATTAAGTCATCGCCTTATCTAGCATTAAAACTCTTCAGCAATTAGCCATTGACGAAGGCAAAAGGTTTCCGTTAGCCGCTGACGCTATACGGTCAAATCTATATATTGATGATTTCGTCGCCGGTGGAGATTCTATACAATCGGCCCGCGAAATTAAAGATCAACTTATTCGACTTTTACATTTGGCTGGTTTTGAACTTCGAAAATGGAGTTCTAATTCAGTTTCTATTTTGGAAGGCATTCCGTCAGATTTTGCCAATATACTTCTCTCGATTTCGATTCGGACGAATCAATAAAATATTAGGTCTTCAATGGTCACCTACAGAAGATATTTTCTCGTTTCGGGTTAAACCATTAAACCAAATATGTACAAAGCGCAACATACTTTCACAAGTTGCCAGAATATATGATCCATTAGGATTTTTAGCCCCACTAACACTTTTTGCAAAACGCCTAATCCAGCATCTGTGGATGTTAGGTTTGAATTGGGATGACATCCCACCAGCAGACATTTCGTCTCAATGGCAGCAGTATCAAGAAGAGTTGCCGTTATTATCGTCATTAAAGTTACCACGTTGTTTACCCCCTTCGGATCCTTTTACTTGTCATTTGCATGGGTTTTGCGATGCTAGCGAGGTAGGGTATGCAGCGGTAGTGTATTTCAGTTCATAAATCAAACTACTGGAGAAATAACTGTACAATTTGTAACCGCTAAAACCAAAGTAGCTCCAATTAAGCGCATTTCAATTCCACGTTTGGAATTATGTGCCGCCGTTTTATTAACCGATTTACTTTCTTTTACCATTCGGTCTTATCAAGGCTTGATTGACATCTCCGATGTTTCAGCGTGGAGTGATTCTACGGTCGCTCTCACTTGGATACGTTCTCCACCTTTTCGTTGGAAAACTTTTGTGGCAAACCGTGTTAGCCACATTCAAGAAATCATTGCACCTAGCCGATGGTTTTATATTAAATCTTCGCATAATCCGGCTGATCCTGCATCTCGGGGATTAATGCCAAGCGCGGTTATTTCATGTTCGCTATGGTGGGCGGGGCCTGAATGGCTTCACTACCCTAGTGACTCGTGGCCGCCTCAACCAACATTGTCAACCTCAATTGCTGAGGTAACTACGGAAAAGAAGATCCTAACATTTGTCGCTCAAACAGATCCAAACGTCATTGACATTTTACTAAGTCGCTTTTCATCGTTATATAAAATCCAAGGCATCGTGGCTTACATTTATAGATTTTCTAAACCCATGGCTCAACGTCATACGGGTCCCTTAACAGACATTGAACTACACAATGCTCTCATGATTATCGTTCGGCATGTACAAAATGTTACATTTTAAAGGAAATAGCTTCGATTAAGGCAAACCGTAAATTACCTAAAAGCTTGCGAAAACTTTCGCCATTTGTTGATCCACAAAACATCTTAAGAGTAGGTGGGCGCTTGACACATTCTTCGCTTTCCTATTCCGAAAAGTTTCCTGCGTTATTGCCTCAGCGGCACCGATTAACCGAACTTATCATTCTGTCAACTCATGAAAGGTATTGCCATCCCGGTGTTAATACCACAGCGTATCTTATCCAACAGAATTTCTGGATCCTTTCTATTAAAATTCAATCGGAAATTGTTTATCATCATGTCATGGATGTTTTCGTACCAAACCGGTCCTGGTAACTCCTCCTATGGGAGACCTACCGGCAGCACGTATTACCCAGATCAAAACTGCACATGGCACATTAAAACGACCTTTGGTCAAACTAGCGCCGCTACCGGTATTTTAACTTTATTTTATGTTTAGATGTATATACACATTTTTACATGTATAGTAGTATATTATTTTTACATATTTGCTTATTTACATATATATATTTTTATTTTTGCATAGTTGGTAATATCGCTCGCTGTAGTGCACCACCCTATCTTTCGTTACCTCCTTTCCTAGCAAGGTCAAATTCCATGTGATTTCCTTCACCCAACCTACTTCCCTCCTTTTCAAAATTCTATGAATTTGGTGGGCGGTATGTTACGTCGTCATCGAACAATTCGGTATTTTGTGACAATAAATACTTTGTGCGTGCATCCTACAGTTTGAGTGAATCATTTTATATACCGGCAATAACAGTGCATAAAGTGACAGTCGTACTCGAGCCTTTAAAGAGGCAAGTCGCCTTCGAACCCTTGAAAGGGACGGTCGTATTAGAGCTTTCAAAGCGAGACCGACACCCGGTCGAGCGTGTTACTGGTTCTCCGTAAAGCTTTTGTGCGTGAAAGTGTCTATTGCCCCCAGCGGCGCAGGACAAAGCTTTGTGCGTGAAAGTGTCTATTGCCCCCAGCGGCGCAAGACTTAAGGTATTTATACCCTTCCTTAATTAGTTGGTAGTTGTCTTTTTTTTGTTATTACATAACCGCTCCACCATTATCGTTATTGCTATAAAAGCAATTGGTCCTTCATTGTAATTTGCATATTTATATTTTTATCACACATTTATATCAACCTCCTTAACCCCAATCAATCAATCTATATTTTTAAATATATCTTGTATTATGAAATATTTTATAACTCATAATGTCTGTTGCCGTTTCTTTTGCTTGTTTTTCTCCTTTATCTTTATATTGAAAGTGTTTGATATTTATATGGGTAAAACACTTTGGGTTTCTGGATTTCTCTATTCTTTTGATAAACGGTTCAAATTTTTTTATTCTTGTGACGTAGATTTTGTATATTTATAATGCTCTTTTCATTTTCTATTTTTTTAGCTCCTCAAATATTCAAAGTATTTTCACTAATTTTTTAAATATTTTCTCAGTTACTATGTCATCTACACCTTCCCCCTCCTTCCATTTATGATCGATATACCTTTGCCGTGAATAATGCAATCAGCTTTTAGAATTCATCGGAACTGACGTTAAGTTGATGCTTTTCAAATAGGGTAAACATGGTAGTCGAAAACCATGCCTATGTTGGGAAAAGTAAATATTCGCAGTTGGAAATTTCTACTTTTTGTGTTATCATTCTGGAGTTCTTACTTATTATCCTATTCCATTTTCTTCATCCCTTTTTTCTTTATTTGTGACCCAGAAATTTCATTGCACTTTTTTCTATTTTGTCTAACATATGGGTGAGACGCTGTCGTTTATTTTACACCTTTGTTGATTATGGTGGTGTGAATTTACCAAATATGTTTTTCTCTCATCGATCTCTGATACCTTTGGTCTGAGAATGCCTACTGTTGGTAATGGAAGGGCGTGGTTGGCAGGGGGTTCTTCAGATTTCCTGTTTCTTTTAATTGAAAACATCTCTCTCTCTCTCTTGCATAGGATGCTTGGCCGATAACAACTTTTTAAATTTTGCTGTCACCTTTTCGCCTTATTGTTCCTCCGATGGGCCTGTCTTAAGTCCCAATGACTATCGCCTCTTACGTAAGATGGTGCTTCCCCACTCCGTGTTTCAATCTTTTTAAATATTTTCTTCTTGTATTTATATACTTTTTTACTGTTAAGTCGCCTTATGGTCTAGGGACCAGGCAACCCATGGAACTGACTGTGTTTTCAGCCATGCATCACCACTGTACTTGCCTTAAGTGATGGCAGTGTTCTCGTGTCAACTTGTTTGCTGATGGTATATCATTTCAACTATACACCTGGGGCACAGACAATCTTGTACCCACGGTAAGCCCGTCCTTTGTGCGTTTAACAAAAGGGACATCGCTCCTCAAATCTCCATTTTGGGCACCAGACAACTCCCTTTTTAACGGTTCTACGGAATCACTCTCTGAATTTAGTTTTAAGTATATCAATGTCTTTATCTTATTATTTTATCTTTACCTTGCGATGATCTTTGTACCTTGGAATTTTACTTTTACATTGGGGTTATTTTTGAAAATTGCCTTAGAATTTTACCTTTAGTTTGGGATCACCTTTGGAAATTAAGTCGGGATTTTACTTTTATCTCGGGGTTATCTTTAGGTATTAGCTTGGAATTTATCTCTATTTTGAGTTGGTCTTAGGAAATTATCGTTTTGTTCTTAAAATAGGATAAAATGTTTTTGGAAATTTTAATTAACTTTATTCTTAAACATCAAAATGTATATAACTTGGGTGAAAACTAAAAATTGAAAGAAAAAACCTAACCGGTTTTAGTTTTACAATTTATAAGGACCGTTAGGGAAACTATTGAAAGATTTGTTTGCTTTAGATACCAAATAGGTAAAGTAAGATACTTACCTGTATAGTTATAAAGGCCTTTAGGTTATAAGTAGCTGCCTGAACTTGGGGATAGAAGAGATCTTTTTTCTAGTTTTGCTGCGATTGTTACGTGTTATGTGAATTAACTCATAACGTGTTTTTTTTTAATTACCGGATAACCAGTTTCCATTTCATTACTTAATAAATCTATTATTTTTTTGTCTAAAAGTAAAGTAATTTTGTTTGTTTTCTAAATCCGGACCTGGTTATTTTATAAATTATTAATTGTATCGTAGAATTTCAATGATTTTGATCTGTATAAAAACGTTAAAATATGCTCGTGGATCTTTATCGCTCCCAGGAATGTACTGTGTATACGCATGATTGAAGTGTCGAAATTCTCTATTCAATTAGTTGTAGAACAACAGCCAATTTGAACAAATCAATCACAGGGAGTGTCAAATAAGTGTTGAAACGATGGAGGTAATTCACTTGAACTTAAATTGATTGCTTAAGTACCGGAGTTCGGAGAGGCAATTGCGTTTTTGGGATGTGTTATCGAGAGTGTCGTTGTAGTGCCCACAGTTTATTGTTCCTGTCTCCTTATGTTTCCCTGGGGGCACAGTTTATTGTTTCTGCCTCCTTATACTTCCTTTAGGGCACAACAGCTACTACCGACAAGCACCACAACAAAAATCTGCTGAGAACCGATCCATGCAAACTTGAGCAATCGATTCCGCTGCAGGAGGACGAAATTATAAGTGATAATGTGTTATAACTCTGATATAGAAGTTTGCATGTTTGAATTATAAAATTTACAAGGGTTTGGGGTTTGTACCAATTGCGATATCCAGTATACATATCTACATACTACGAGTCTATATTGTTATCGTTCAAAGGTGGCGGCGTCTGTAAGCAAGTAGGCTTGGCCTAGTTCATTGTTTAATAACCATAAGAAAAATCAGTATAAGTTCTAAATTTACAAAATAATAAATGTGAAATTAAATGAATCAAGATTTAGGATGGCTTCATGGGGGCTGTGGAGCCAGGAGTAAACTGTATGGCCATTTAATGGGGTGTATAGGTCTTCGGAAGGCTTTGGCTTTCTTCGGGAAGCTTCGGAGGTTTTTTAAGAGGCCCAGCGTGAACTTAACAGTAAAGATTAAGACATATATACAGGTCGGCGAGGTCCAGACATCTTCGGTGGTGTTCGGCTCTCGCCGGTAATCTTCGTGCGTTTAGTGGTGGGTCAAAATTACGTTAAAGCAATTATGAAATGAAAATTATATGCACTTAAAAACTACTATTTACAATATATACAAAAAGCAAAGGGTTCAGAAGGTATTCGGTGTCTTCTGAAGTCTTCGGCGGTGTCGTGGGGGATGAGCTTCTACGGGGATGTCGTCCCTGTGGTAGAGCTTGACTGATGCAATCACAATAACGACGTCGGTGCAGTATGGAACGAAGCTGAGCGTTCGTACGTGCTTGTTAGTTGTGTGTTGATGAATTACGACGACGACCTCCAGGTACGGCGGCGGATAGAGTAACGTTTGGATAGGACGCAGGCTATGAGGAGCACTGCGTAGGATTTCAGCGGGCTATGATGAGCACCACTTCGGAAAAGGTCTGCAGACTTTGATGAGTACTGCAGGTGGAGAAATGATCCCAGACTATGAGGAGTAATAGGACTGTCTTCTGCATAAATCGAATTTGTATTTATAGTCTCCAGGTCGATATCCATCGTGTGTTGAAAAACACTTATCAGAGCTTTAACCAATGAATTGCATTGTCGATTTTTGATTGTAAATTTTGATTATTCAAAATTTGTTGGTAATACAATTATTAGTTGGAATTGTTCTGTGCTCAGCACGTGTACTCTGAGATAGTCAAACTTCTACGTTTGCAGTGTAATACAATGTATTGTATCAAGAAATAGCAGACATAAGATCTACATTTCCCACAAGTGATGTAAGAGCAGGAATAGCATAAATACCCCGTGTGCCAAAGATAGCCAGTCAGTCCTAGAACTTCATAACTTTAGCATTGTTAGTTGTTCAAGCTACTCATCCTAATTTTTAATTATTAATTATTGATTTTTAACTCCAAGTATTTTTGTCAATTTCAATCACTTAATAAATATAAACGTCTAAGTTGTTGTATCAAAAATAAGTTATTTTCTGTAATTTTAAATAAAAATTGATAGAAGAGTTTTTTTTTAGAAGAAAGCCTTCTTAAAAAGAAGCTCAAAGGGGCCCCAAACCTATCTAGCGTTGTATCCAAAAAAACTCGAGTGCTCACGCGTCTTCCAATACCGTTGTCCGCTATCTGGAGTTTTTATTCGACGTCCTGGGTTACCGTTGTTTCTAATTTAATTCTATTTCACAAATTTCCCTTTTCCTATTTTTTTAACCATCCAGGGTCATTGAAATTTGTTCTTTATATAAAATGAAATTCATACAAATCGATACTCTGATAATGTTCAATTCTAAACAAACGACCCAACAAGAAGCCTTTAATAATGTATTTAATTTTATAATCTATTTCGTTTAATACACAGGAATCAGTGCTACCTCTCCACATACAAACTCGCAACAAACTCAAAGACCTAAAATCTCACGAGATCGCAAATAAATTTCGCTGGCATAAATAAATGAAAATTTTTGACGTTTTTCAGATACTTAGCATCATTAATAGTTATTCCCCATCTGTGTTTTAGAAATTCTAGAATTCCAATCAGGGAGTGATCTATAGGAAATCCAATATTGAACTTTACAGCGAATCAGTCGATACCCGCCTGTCTGTTTTGAATACTCTTGCGTCTTTTGACTGCATCAAGTTTCATTTTAATATTAGGATTAGGGGATTTTTGAATTCAACAAGGGAAAGCTTTTTCCTCATTGCTAAGCTGATTAAGTTTTTACGTGTATAGTTTGTGTTTATAACTTGCCACAAATCAAAAATGAAGAGCCCTAAATTTATTGTGTGTATTCCTGAAAAAAGCGCATTTATTCACGTCTTGAATAGAATGGCTTACCATGTCTAGCCAACGAAAAGCGTTGTATGCAGGGGATACCAACAAGCTCGTGAAAGCGACAAATTTTAAAACAACGGACATGAGAATCAGCTATCGAACAATATCGTACGCGGATGCGCGTTAATTCAGGCCGCATCACTTATATGTTCCATTATTTTAATAAATACCTTGTGTTCCGTGAAAGTGTAAAGTCAACCCACTTCACCACCAACATTCGCTTAAATATAGAATAAACTGAAATCCACGCCACCCAGATTCACCTGAAGACGAGCAGGTAATTCCCTGGCTTATTTTTACACTGTCAGCTAGACCCGTTTGACAAAAATAACTACAACCAAATTTGGGGGGTAATAAATTGCGCCCGGGATTATCGCAATAATTGACGCCGAACGAGAAAACAAAGAGAGAGTATCAATGTATGTTACAAATTAATTAATTCTTCAAATTAATCGAACAAAATCAGCTGCTCTCTTGTCATAAAACTTCTTACGTACAGTTTTGGCCCCAGAAAATATAGCCGGTGATCTACAGGAAAACCCGGTGAAGAACCCCGCTAAAATTCTGTGTCGGTAAAGTACCGAAAACTTTGACTGTACTAACAAGAATGGTTGCCGACTAACTCGTTGATACGGGTCGTGTACGTGTTTGAAAATGTTCTCGTTCAGTCTATTGCATGGGATCATAGTGTTAACAATATCTTACATTAATTATAAGTATCATCGTAAGCACACTAGTAATGTTTAATGTCTGCTTCTCGTTTTACTTGAACGTGTTAAACCCTCAGCTGCCTGTCCTCTCTACCTGCTTGCACACCGCACTAGTATAACAATCTCTCAAGGCCTCCCGGATCACTGTTCCACGAACGGTATAGTCACCTTAGATAAAAATACAGGTAACGAATATTTAGGGTAATTAAATAAACAAATGATTATTATATCTCTAAACTAATGCACGAGGGTGGGCCTGTTACGTCTTCTTTTATACGCAAGCTAAACTTGACAAGGTTATTCTTCACCATGAGATGCCATATACAAACACTCCGATAATTAACAGCAGTCAACAAAAAAGTATTTCAATTATTTTTTGTTGCTCCCAGAAAGAATATCTCCTTTCGCGTCATCTAGATACGCAGTTTGTCATAACATCATTTAACTTGTATAATCTTTTTGGGCTGCGACATATTTCCATTTCATTCAGTGTTAAAAAGCGTTTAAGTCAATTCTCAAAGCCTAAGAATAACCACTTTTCTCCCCACTCCCCCCGTTCTTTCTCATTCTTTCTCCCTTGCTCGCTCTCGCGCTCTAACTCTCTCGCTCTCTTGCTCTCTCGCTCTCTCGCCCTGTCGCAAGGGGTCGACGGGTAACCTTCACTACATTATTTATAAACACCACAGCCACATAAACAGTTATCGATACAAAACTCAAGAGGAAAATGATTATGGCAGCTTATTTTTTTTTCAACTTGTCCACCACAATCGCGTTACGCTGCGCGTTCTGATTTGTTAGGAAAACAAAATGTCCGTTTCATAACCCGTGAGACATAATATAGAGGCTAATTACACAAGTATGTGTAATACCTCTAAATTAATTCTACCTGCTGCTTAGTTATCAAGTAATAGATGCCCCAAAGTCGCTCGTTTATGCGTATGGTCTTTCCAAGCTCCGGCAGTTGTCGGCGAAGTTCATCCAGACCATCAAATTTATTTCTAAACATCCGAGCAAGTCCTTGGGACATTGTAACGTATTTTTTTTCCTAGTTACACCAATCCTAATAAATTAATAATAAAACAGATAAATTTTAAAGCATTTAATTCGTAAATATTCAGCCAATAAAAATTAAAGTATAATGTTCATAATAACACATAGATTCTAGAAGATATATATTCTGAGGCTTGTTACCAAGCGCTGTCAAGTTAATAATCGGCACTTTTATTTCCAACGTCCAAGAGTGAAGTCGCTTTTTGTAGACTAGAGATAAAAGTCAAGATGGCCCGACTAAAACACGAGGCGTCTAATAGAGTCAAGAAGAAGAACTTGAATTGAGAACATGGAACGATAATATACATCATTTAAGACAGTTGGTATAGATTAATACAATAAATTATACTAATATTTTCTCACCTTAGTGCAATATCTTATGGACATATCTACAACAACAATTTTCAATGTTAAATTATAATAAATTTTCGTCGCAGTAATTTAAAGCAAGCAGTTATGGTTTCGTTCTATCTATTTAACTACGCAGTATAGCAATGGTTTATTCTACAAAGAATCTTGATACTTCAAACTTACTGATGATTAATACGCTGGAAAAATACAACAGCTGACGTCATGATTTTGCACCTGCAATTTATTTGGATACACGTGAGTGTTTGAAACTTTCCATAACTTTGAAAATATAGTAAATTATTATGAGATTTCCTACGTTGATTATTAGAGTAACAAAAATATAAAGTAGTTTTTTAAAGTTAGTAACACAACGAATAAATATCTAGTTTGTCAGTTATTTGTACACGCATTCAATGTGTTTTAAGATATTTAGAATGACAACTTATGTCAGATAAAAAAAATAGTATAGATTCTGTTTCCTAATCTAGACGCCAGATGCAGTCTTGATTTAATTTTCACATTTTGCTTAAAAACATTCAGGTCATGTAAAAGCTTTTATTGGTGCTGAAGTTCGCGTATTTTCTTGGTAGATTATAGTTAAATTTGAGTATTTGCATTTTATAATTGTTGTTTTTATGACAAATCTTTGTTGTAAATGGTCAATGAAGTACTTCAATGATTATGGTAAAAATAAACTCATATGTTATGAACTAATAATTTATTACATGTTTGCTTAAACTAAATTTTATAGAAATGATCCATTTATACATATTTATTTTGAATGTTAAACTTCACTAAAATTCTTTTTATAAAAAATTTATGACAAGATAGTAATCATATATATTGCAGTCACATGTATATAATCAGATTTCTATATATAAATAGAATTCCTTTTGTTTCTTTTGAAAGACGTTTTATTATTCAACATTTAAATTAGGAAAAGAAAACTAGAGCAAATCCTCCTTAAGTAAAAAGACAGAGTAATGAAAATGAATCCTTTAGTATTTCACAGATGTTTAAAGTCACTTATTATATTTTTGGGCATATGCTTTTGAGGACACAAATGGTGTCCATGTGGTGTTTTGTTTGTTCACAGGTAAAGCTGAGACAACTGTTTGACATCTGGTGGTTGAGGTTTTGGTAAGTGTGTGCTAAAGAGTGAAATTCAAGTTTTATGGCTATGATAGTGGTGTTAAGATAAGGTTTCCGCATTCCCTTATACAAACACAGTTAAATTTTGTTGGCACTTGTATTAAAAATACGGTGGCGCCTATTAAAAATATTTTTGGTCGATTATCCACCCATGACCCATGCTCATGATCTACCCAGAGCTAACACTCTACTAGCCGTTTAACCCTTAAGAGTTTTCTTTGTCTAAAGCCGTTTTCCATCTGACATTACCCTGGGCTTGGAGTATAAAGAAGAAAATCTCGACCTAGTGATATCAGATTAAAATAGAGAGTTTTAGTATATAGCTGATAGTCACGAGGATAAAGGGTAATAAACTTACAAAAAGTTTTAATTACCCCGATTTATATTACAACATATCGAGGTGCGCCGCTACGCAATGTGTCAGGGAGTATTCCGATGGCACATCGAATAGATCATTTTGAATTTCTTCATTGACTTCAAATCTTGCGTTGCGTGTGACGCTGTACAGAGACATCAACCAATCGCAATCCGGTCCAGACATTGTTCGTCTCTTTACGAGTGTAACTGTTTGTTTATCTCATTGAATTATTACGGTTTTCTAATTATGCATTCAGCTGACACCCGCAGCACCACTATTATACATCGTCCCTGCAGCCTACCCAGTAAAATCTTGCTCGGACTTTCTCAAGTCTTTTTAACGTCAAAGTGTCCTTCCGAAGTTCCATTTTGCGGATATCCTGAAACCTCCGACACACGGAATTTAGGAACCACCACCTGTAGAGGACTTAGGATTTATGTTCATTCTTCAAGAATCGCACCAAGACATTTTCTACTTTCAGGGTATCCTATTAAGCCCATTACGACTTCAGGGTGCTACTCAAAGGGGTAATGTACTGCCAGGAGTAACATTCTTCTCTGGCTTTCCAACCTAGAATGATACTTAGATGTTTGTCATTCAGCTGTTCCGTTCACAACTGTACTGGTTGCCACTTATTTTTATTATTGAATTCTAACCAACAAGATCGCATTTTATCCGCGCGACACGGACGACCATTTTCCGGGCCGAATATGTGCAGGTCAATTTGCCTTGTTCCGTCGACCCCCTCTATTAATTTCGGCTCCTCATGTTTCTCTTTAAGCCGTTTACATCGGTTCTGTCAGTGCCTATATCTGCCGTTTTGGGATCGTAACCTCATCTTCTCCGACTGCTCATCGCAAACTACCCGTCAAAGCATCTTCTCTACGTTCTCTTGACTGCGCTCCTTTTTAGAGCGTCTTATTTTGTTATAGATTAAATGCATTCCTAGCTCTGCCGCCTCAAACTCTAAAGCATGAGCCACATCACGTGAAATCTTTGGTCGGGTCAACTGTAGTGCTTGCTCGATTTCCTCGTCGCGTATTCCATCAATGAAAGCTCTCACTGCTACCAACTCTAGAAAGTTATCCGGTGCTGTGCGGTAGGCCAGTCTCACTAAGCAAGCAATATATACTTTTAACTGTTGCACATTTCGTTAGTCTTTTGGTAACGGCTCTTTATTTAAGCGTGGTACATTGCTTGCAGATGAGAGTTGCTGTACCACATTTCCATGTTAAGATCCCGTAGCTTCTTTGGCCACAGTTTGATATGGTTTGCAGAATGTTTAAGGCCCCTCTTCGTAACGCGACAATAAACTTGGTTGCACTTTGAGTATCGTTCCAGCCGTTAGCTGTCGCGACAGCTTCAAATTGTTTAAAATATATTAGCCAAAGTGACATTCTATCAAATGTGGGTGGTTTTATTCTGATCCTTGACGTCGGTTTGCATTCCTCGACATTTTTAGATTCTGTGGGCGTGCTGTTCTATCACCGACACCGATGGTTGTGGTGCTTACACTGTTAGATAATTAATTCATTTTTCCATTTTACGCAAAGTCTTTAACAGTTTTTTTGAAAGGTTTGCGGTAGTTCGTTCTTGTTTCTCCAAAATTTTTATTCTAATTTTTTCATGAGTTCCCCGAAGTTATCTGTCAAACACTCTTCAACGCTTGACTTGAACTCCTTCAATAACAAAAGAATACCACTAACAATTTTCTGTTTAGTAAGAGTTTTTGGTACGCAAATAGAATCGTTTACTGAAATTCCACTACTTGACACCAACGTAACGAAAACTCTATTTGAAATAACAACAGTTTTTATATTCAAATTAGTTATACAGGTCTTTTCAGCAACTCATAATTACAATAAAATTTCTAAAAGTTCACCTAACTATTTATTTTTAGTGCTTTAACTAACAGCACAAGTACTATCCTTTCAACACTAAAACTACAATGTTATTTTTAAATTACTACCGAAGCATTATAATGAATTTATATCGTACCACTAATTATTATAATATTAGTTTCTATGATCACTAACAGTAATTTATATGACATTACGACTTCCAAAGCTTTAAACTGGAACATATTGCAGTCATTGCCTTACATTAGGACAAGTATTACAATCAAAGCTGCAATTAAAAAATTGATTTCAATTAGAAATGACGCAACATCTGTGACAGTAAATTTATATATATTTTAATTGATCCAAACTAATCTATAACAACCCAGAATATGTAAATAACATCCTCGAGATCTTTAATTTTAATCAAAATAACTCTTATATGTAAAAGTCTTGTACTTGTCAATCAAGTTATCTCGCACAGGACCCGTCCATCATCTATATTTGAAGATGTCACGCTACATGGTGCCTATCAATTATCTTTTGTGTATGCAAACACTTTGTTTACATTCCGATGTATCATTATTATCAACGCCAGGCCGATTGGTGCTACACTTCCCCTCCTCTTAAAGCTCTTCTGTCCCAGAACACTCCATAACGGTGCGTTGGAAGTTTCTGTGGCGGTAAAGACAGTCGAAAACATTTTTGCAGTTTTCTTGTTGACAGAAGTAGCAATCAACACCTTTCGTAGTAGGCACCGTACCATTTGGATTGTAACCACACACCAAAATCTAGACCCCGGTATTCTGGAAGCGTACCTATTAGCATTAGGGATTTTAAATTCTGCAAAGCACCGCTTTCTTTCTCATGGTAATTTTAGTTAAGTTCTTACATGCAAAGTTTTGTGATTATAATTTCCCACGAACCAGAGGGCAATAACCACTTAATTTACTGCATGCAGCTATGCTAGGCTCACATTTCTCAGGGAAAGGAATGCGGTTAGTTATGAGAAGCTATTATGGAGGAGACACAAACAAGCTCGTGAGAACGAGAGACTAAACTGCCGTCTATCGAAGAGATCGAACGTGGGTGCGCGTTAATTCTGGACGAAGTTTTCTTTTCGCATCCTTTTACTTTCTCAGTAGCTAATGAATATCTCGTATTTCGTGAAAGCGCGAGGTTAATCGCACTTCGCCACCAAAATTTAGTTAACTATAGAAGAAGCTAATCCCATGCCATTCTAACTCCACAAAGACAAGCGGAGCCTGCTCTTGGCTCCAGCAAATAGGAAGACAAGCACTGGCTTATTTTTACGTTGTTAGCATTACCCTTGACGGCAATAATTGCGATCAAATTTGAGATGTAATAAATTACGCCCCGGATTATTCAGTGAATGACATCGCGGATAAAATGTAATAAGGTATTAAAATAAAAACAAAGATTCAGTAGTTAATTGCGGGTCACTTAGAAGGCGTAATAGGTTTTACACAAATTACACACTCGCCCTTAACCAGTGGTCGCCGACTGCTACCCTTGCGTTGGTTATGTTCCGGTTTCGGTTCGTTGTCTGCCGTTTACGTGCATAAATAAAATTCAATGGACCCCAGACTGACTCTGGAAACTTATTGGCCGGATAGTTTAATTGACTTGAGGGTGTTTCTTGACTTGTAGGCTTTTGCAAACTCGAAGGTTTTTATTGACCTGTGGGTTTTTGCTGACCTGTGAATCTTTTTCTTTGACATGAAGGTGTTTGCGCGGAAGCAAATATAAATTAGGGCACTTAATTTTTCACTACTTATTCTCACCATCAACAACTCCTATCCAGCTTGACGTGAAGATTAAACCGGAAGTGAGTGGTTTTAGAAAATAACTTATGAAGACAACTTGATCTGAGGAATTCTTATCTTCCGGAATTTTATGCTAATCAGAACAAATGCTTGGTGACCATGCGTCGTGTTTACGAAACAAGTTGAAAACCTTGAAATATATGTGTACAATAAGTTATTTACATGGACTTTTAATGATTAGAATGCCATTTAAAGCTTTCTAAGCAAGGTTTCTAAACACCTAATCTATTTTCAATTTATTATTAGTACCCAACTTGGAGCTTAACCTTGCAATTCAATGAAACTAGAAAATAACAGATTGCTCGTTGTTTTCCATATGGGATCAAAGATTTATTAAGAATTCGAAAACTTTATTGGTTTGCAAATATACAATTTTAGGTAACTTTTTCATTTTTTCAACTTGTCTTAATGCAACTTTTCCGTAAAGAAATTTTATTACACAAAAAAATTTATGTTACAATATTGGTGGTGGTTTCTTTAAATCCCTGCAAACTCTTAATTCTTCCCACGGTTTATATCTAACGCATTAATTGTTATGGCTAGTTTGTGGTTGTAGCGTGTGTTGGTTCAATTCCACGATTCAATGGTTTGATTTTGAACTCGCGTGAATGTGCACAAATAAACTTTGTAATGTCCAATTCTGTACCGAGATCTATATGTATTTTCCTAAATTTAATACAAAGAGGGTAAAATTTCGATCGTTATTAATGTTTGTATTTAATATAGTGCTTTAATTTTGAGCTATTTTCGTGATAATATCTCATTTAACTAACTGAAGTTCCTAAATTCCTTTCTATTAGGTAATGTTTGCCTAAAGTAACACATTCGCGTTACAATTGTCCATATTCTTAAACTGGTCTTCACTCACTCACCGAAAATGATTTTAGCAACATCTACCAAAAGTAGTTTCTATTGCAGCTACTGTATGTCTCTATCTAGACTAACAGGTGTCACTAAGCTTTTGCAAATGTGTTGTACGATAGTTGAATTTATTAAACTCATAAAATATCAGGATAACAGTTTTAAAATAGTAAAAGGTTATTGCACCTATTGATCGCATCAAGTTTCATTTTAATATTGCAACAAAAACTTTATTTGCAATAACAACAGCTACAAGCCTTTTCAACAACTCGTAGCTACAGTAAAATTTCTAAAAACTCACCTAACTATTTATTTTAAAAGCTTTAACCAACAGTACAAGTATTATCTTCTTAACACTAAAACTACAATGTTAACTTCTTAATTATTACCTAAGCATGAATTTATATCGTAGCGCTAATTATTATAAAATATTAGTTTATACGATCACTATCAATAATTCATATTACATTACGACTTCCAAAAGCTTTCGACTTGAACATATTGCAGTCAACGTTTTACATTAGGACAAGTATTACAATCAAAGCTGTAATTAGAAACTCAATTTCAATTAGAAATGACTTGCAACATCTATGACCACAAATTTATACACATTTTAATTGTTCCAGACTAATATACAACGCAAAATATGCAAATGACATTCTCATGAATTGTAATTGTAATGTAAATAACTCTTAAATGTGAAAGCATTATATTTGTCAATTAAGTGATCTCACACTGCAGGACCTGTCGATCGTTTTTATTTGAGAACGTCACGCCACAGGATGCCCACCAATTATCTTTCGTTGATTCAAACCTTTGTTAACATTTCGATGTATTATTCTGGTCAACGCCACACTGATTGGCGCTACACATCCCTTCCTCTTAAAGCTGTTCTGTCCCAGAACATTCTATGACCGGACGTTGGAAATTCCTGTGGCGGTAAGGACAATCGAAAACAGTTTTGCAGTTTCTTTGTTGACAGAAGTAGCAATCAACACCTTTCATAGCAGGCACCGTAGCATTTGGATTGTAACCCACACCAAAATCTGGACCTTGGTATTTTGGAACAGTACCTCTAGCATATTTCGTACCACCCTTCAGTTCAATCCACGACCGATTTTGGGTATGGCCAACTTCTTGCCTTCAAATTTGATCATCTGGCCCTTGAAGTCTACTAACGCCTTCCACAGATCCTGGTAATTGGGTTTACCGGAAGTCTGCTGCTTAGTTATCAAGTAGTAGATGTCCCGATATTGCTCGTTTACGCGCATGGTCTTTCCAAGCTCCGGTAGTTGTTGGCGAAGTTGATCCAGACCACAAATTTATTTCTAAACATCCGAGCAAGACCTCGGAACATATCAAAGTGTGCCGCTACGCAATGTGTCCGGGAGTATTCCGATGGCACATCGAATAGATCATTTCGAATTACTTTATTGACTCCAAATCTCGCGTTGCGAGTGCCGCTGTACAAAGACATAATCCAATCGTAACCCGTTCCAGACTTTTGTTCGTCCTTACGAGCGTAATCGTTTGTTTGTCTCATTGGATTCTTGAGGTTTTCCAATGCTGCATTCAGCTGACACTTACGGCACCACTCTTTTACATCGTCCCTGCAGCCTACCCAGTAAAATGTTGCTCGGACTTTCTCTAGTGTTCTTAACGTCAAAGTGTCCTTTCGCAAACCTCTGACACTCAGAATTTAGGAACCACCACCTGAAGCGTACATTCCTTCAAGGATGGCACCAAGATCCCATTTTCTACTTTTAAAGTATCCTATGAAGCCCAGTACGACTTCAGGGTGCTACTCAAAGGGGTAATTTACCGCCAGGAGTGACGTTCTTCTCTGGCTTTCTAACTTAGAATGACACTTAGATGTTTGTCATTCAGCTGTTTCGTTCACAACTGTACTAACTGCCACTTATCGTTTATCATTGTACTCTGACCAACAAGATCACATTTTATCCGAGCGACGCGGACGATCATTTTCGTGGTAAAATGTGTGCAGGTCAATTTTCGCTTCGTTCCGTCGTTTCCCTCTATTAATTGCGGCTCCTCATGTTTTTCCTTAAGGCGTTTACATCGGTTCTGCCAATGCCTATATCTGCGGTTTTGGGATCGTAACTTCTTCTTCTCCGACTGCTCGTCGCACACTACCCGTCAAAGCATCTTTTCTACGTTCTCTTGACTACGCTCCTTTTAGAGCGTCCTATTTTGCTACGGATTAAATGCGTCGCTGGCTCTGCCGCCTCAAACTCTAAAGCATGAGCCACATCACGTGAAATCTTTGGCCGGGTATGCCGTAGTGCTTGCTGGACTTCCTCGTCGCGTATTCCATCAATGAAAGCTTTCACTGTCACCAACTCTAGAAAGTTATCCGGTGCTGTGCGGTAGGCTATTCTCACCAAGTGAGCAATATATGCTTTGAACTGTTGCACATTTTCGTTAGCCTTTTCGTAACGGTACTTTACTTGAGCGTGGTATTCTGGTTGCAGATGAGAGTTGCTATATCACATTCCCAGCCTTGATGTTAAGACCCCGTAGCTACTTTGGTCACAGTCTGATATGATTTGCAGAATGTTCAAGGCCTCACCTCGTAACGCGACAATAAACGCGGTTGCACTTTGATCATCGTACTAGCCGTTAGCTGTCGCGACAGCCTCGAATTGTTTAAAATATATTTGCCAAAGTGACTTTCCATCAAATGTGGGTGGTTTTATTTTGATCTTTGACGTCGGTTCGCATTCCTCGACATTCTTTGATTCTGGAGGCGTGCTTTTTTAATAATCGACACCGATGGTTGTGGTGTTAGCACTGTTAGATAATTAATTCATTCTTCCATTTTACGCAAATTCTTTAACAGTTTTCTCGAAAGGCTTGCGGTAGTTCGTTCTTGTTTTTTCGAAATTTTTATTCTAATTTTTCCATGAGTTCCGCGAAGTGATCTGTCAAACTCTCTTCAACGCTTGATTTGAACTCCTTCAATAACAAAAAAATTCCACTAACAATTTTCTGTTTAGTAGGAGTTTTTTGTATGCAAATAGAATCGTTCACTGAAATTCCACTACTTGACACCAACGTAACGAAAACTCTATTTGTAATAACAACAGTTTTTTTTATTCAAACTAGTTATAGAAGTCTTTTTCAGGAACTCGTAATTGCAATAAAATTTCTAAAAGCTCACCTAACTATTTATTTTTAGAGCTTTAATTAACTGCACAAGTACTATCCTTTCAACACTAAAACTACAATGTTATCTTTTAAATTACTACCGAAGCATTATAATAAATTTATATCGTAGCACTAATTATTATAATATTAGTTTCTATGATCACTAACAGTAATTTATATTACAATACCACTTCTAAAGCTTTAAATTGGAACATATTGCAGTCATTGCCTTACATTAGGGCAAGTATTACAATCAAAACTGCAATTAAAAAATCAATTTCAATTATAAATGACTTGCAACATTTATGACAGCAAATTTATATATATTTTAATTGTTCCAGATTAATTTGTAACAACCCAGAATATGCAAATGACATCCCCGAAATCTTTAATTTTAATCAAAATAATTCTTATGTGGAAAAGCCTTGTACATATCCATCAAGTTATCTCGCACAGGACCCGTCCATCATCTTTATTTAAAGATGTCACGCCACATGGTGCCTATCAATTATTTTTTGTGTATTAAAACATTTTGTTTACATTCCGATGTATCATTATTATCAACGCCAGACCGATTGGTGCTACACTTTCCCTCCACTTAAAGCTGTTCTGTCTCAGAAAACTATGACGGGGCTTTGGAAGTTTTTGTGGCGGTAAGGACAGTCGAAAACATTTTTGCAATTTCCTTGTTGACAGAAGTAGCAATCAACGCCTTTTGTAGCAGGCGCCGTACCATTTGGATTGTAACCACACACCAAAATTTAGACCCCTGGTATTCTGGAACAGTACCTATTAGCATTAGGGATTTTTAAATTCTGCAAAGCACCGCCTTCTTTCTCACGGTAATTTTAGTTAAGCTCTTGCATGCAAAGTTTTGTGATTATAATTTCCCACGAACCAGAGGGCAATAACAACTTAATTTACTGCACGCAGCTATACTAGGCTCGCATTTCTCAGGGAAAGGAATGCGGTTAGTTATGAGAAGCTTAGTATGGAGGAACACATACAAGCTCGTGTGAACGAGAGACGCGACTGCCGTCTATCGAAGAGATCGAATGTAGGTGCGCATTAATTCTGAACGAAGTCTTTCTTTCGAATTCTTTTGCTTTCCCATTAGCTAATAAATATCTCATATTTCGTGAAAGCGCGAGGTTAATCGCACTTAGCCACCAAAATTTAGTTAACTATAGAAGAAGCTAATCCCACGCCATTCTAATCCCACAAAGACGAGCGGAGGCTGCTCTTGGCTCCAGCAAATAGGAAGGTAAGCACTGGCTTATATTTACGTTGTTAGCTTTGCCCGTGACGGCAATAATTGCAATTAAATTTGAGATGTAATAAATTATGCCCGGTATTATCTAATGACTGACGTCGCGGATAAAACGTTGCTACGTACATTGACGTAACATAAAAAAAACAAGAAAAAGAAAAAAAAGATGACCGACCTCAATCGGTAAGTGGGCGGGGTCTTATACCTATGGATAAATTACAAAGAAACCTGCAATAAATAGAAAAAAAATATATAAACACTTACTCATTCACACTCATTGACACACAGAACAAAACATACAAAAGAATAGAAAGAACTTATAATTAAACAAAATATATATACATAACACAGTATTTCCAAACCCAACCCAAAAAAGTCAATGTCCCCAATTTAGATATACATTATGAGAAACCCTCAAACATTCAAAAAAAATTATCCAGGAAAATGGCGAGCTGTAGGTAATAACCCCCTGACAGTATTTATTAAAAAAAAGAACAAAACGCAAGTATAACCTTAGCCTATATTTACAAACATGTAGTATATTTTTAGCAATTTAGGAACAAATAGTAAAGCAGTAACAAAAGAGCAGTAAATATCAAAATAGTTCAATAATTTTCATATATAAAAATTAAATTTGGAAATGCCATATTTGCACAGTAAAACCCCAGGCGTTCTGGTTCCGAAGTCAGAAGCGCATACAAAGAAAAAAAGGAACTCACCCTCGAGTTACTGGCATCGGGGTGGAACCAGTCGCTGGTCTACGTCAGCGAGTAGGCAGGCTTACGCCCAGGCATTTGATCTCGCATTACCAGAAAAAACGACAGCTCAAGAGATTAACGTGTCCCCCGAAGGAAGGTAGAATAATTACGAACAATAGGTTAATTAATTAAGACCAAAAAGTACAGTGTTATAAACCCTATATACTCACCACGCTATAATGCGTGCTAGCAATTCGCATAAAGAAAACGAAACGAAGCAAAACAGGATGGATGTTTTCTGGTTGCTAGTCGAACAGAGAGTGAATATTACATTTGCTAAGTTAAAGCACCAAAGCAAGGAAATAAAACAGGAAAACCCTAATTTTATTGTAAGAAAATTTGCCGAATTCTTTAAAAAGGGAAAACACACCAACATTTAATTAGTGAATACTTAGAAAGACGCCTATCTAATTATGGCGTAAATTCCACGTTAAAAAATTCTTAGAAAGGATATTTATTTCTCTAATGAGCAGATAGATTTATCAAGTAAAAATATATAGAAAGTTTATAATTAACTACAATACAATTTTACACACGCGAAAGGGTTATTTTAATTTACGGAACAAATTTTCGTGTTTAACGACAAAAAATTTAAGTTAAAAATAATTGCATATAAACTAATCAATTAGTTACGAAAATGAACGTAACAAATCCCCCCCAGCAAAATTAAAAGGTCGGGGTCGGGAAGCAAAATAATGGGAGTGGGTAGGACCAACAAACAAAAAAAAATTCGCTTGGAAACTAAAAGAAAACTCGTTACAAAAAAAACAAAACTAAAGAAAACACTCTAACAACAAACAAACAAACTGGAAGAATTTTCATTTGGCTCGCCGAACCAAGGAACCTGATTAAAACCAAAAATGGAAAAGGACATAGGGAAAGGAAAAGGAAAAGTAAAAATCGTCGAGGACAAAGATGGAATGGCATGGACACTGAAAAAGTCGTCAGAGGACGGATGTATCTCAAAAAGAAACAGAAAAGGTTATCAACCTCAAAAGAAGAACCGGAACGAGGAAAAGAACCAACAGTGCAAACCAAAATGACAAAGGTGTCAAACCTCAAGTAAGAAAAAAAAGGACAACAAGGAAGCACGAGAAGCAGAGAGGAGGAACTCTGGTAAAAGGAAACGATGTACTTTCAACTGTGATAGCAAAGGAACGCACCAAACAAAATACTGGCGAAAAGGAATGCTGACTCGTCCTACAGTCGACTGAGTCGTGGTTCCCAAAGGAAGATAGACGGACTAGAAAGCACCTACCACAGGAACGGATAGACGGAACACAATCGGGATAGGGACCGACGGCAAAGAAGACCAGCAAAAAGATAGGGAAAGGAAAGTGGAACAAAAGGAACGAAGGAAAAAAAAGAAAACCAAAAAAAAGAATAATACCAACACCAAGTATAAAACGCAAAAACAAAACTAAAATCGTGCAAAAGAAAATAAAACAAAATCCCAGTGTAGTTAGGTATGAGTAGGTGTGGGCGTGTGCGTGCGCGTGTGTGTATGTGTGTGGGTGTGTATGTGGGGGTGTAAGAAGGGTGTGTGTAGCTGTTATGCATGTTTAAAGTGTGCGTGTGTGTATGTGTTTGACCGCTGTCGTCGCCTCTTACGACAGGCAGGTCGTACCGTGGGACTATTTTATTCCCGGACCCACACGGGTGAAAGCAGTATAAGGAGAGAACAGAGGAAAGAAGAACCAAGAAGAGAACGAAAAAAAGGAGAATCAAGTAGAACTGTGTGTTTATGAAATGTGTGAGTGTATGTGTGTGTGTGTGTATACAGTGTGGGTGTGTGTGTTTGTGTTGGACCGCTGTAGTCGTCTCTTACGACAGGCAGATCGTAACATGGGGTTATTCTATTCCCGGACCCACACGGGTGAAAAAGAAAAAAAAGGAAAGCAAACGAAAGAAAACCAAGCAAAACCGGGAAGTAAACCGAAATCGCAATATCGAAAAATCATTTCCGAAGAAGAGCAAAGTCGTCATCAAAATTTGGAGCTCGAGTACAAGGTATTGGGCTTAAGGCGTTTGTGCTGCTAGAAGGAAAATGAAACAAGATCAAGGACATCAGAATTTCGTCGACCAACATCTTCAGGTTCGGATGGAGCACAGAATGAAGTCTACCTTTTTTGGGCAGTTTTCTGCCAAATAGGAATAGCAGGGGTGTAGTAGTTACAGCACTAGGTTTAGGAAGTGGCAAGGGCAGTTTAGAAAACTCAAAACGCGTCATAGAAAGACGTTGTTTATTGTTCGAATGGGTGGTAAGAAGGTCAACAACAGTAAAGGAAACATCGTGGGTTGTCAGAATATCAACGGTCGAAAAAGAAAAAGTATTGGCTGTACGAGAACCAACCTGACGAAAAGAAACACAGGCGGAACACACTTCAGTTACGTTAGAGAAAGGGACAGAAGCAGATAAAATTGGCTGTGGAAGTATCCACCGTAGGAAAAGGAGCAGAATCCGATAACATTTCAGTAACATTACATAAAGGAATAGAATCGGGTAGAAGTTCATCAGCGTTACCAGAACAAACAGTATCAGGAACCACTCCAACAACAGTAGATAAAGGAACATCATCTAGAATTTCACCAACTTTAATTAAAAAAACAGAAACAAGTAGCATTTTGTCAGCATAAGAAAAATGAGTAAGAGTAGGTAACAAAACAGGATCAGGTAACGCTTTCACGACAACAGCAACAGGCATCACAGCTACGGGTTCACTAACTTTAACAGGACCTTCTCTATCCGTATTAGAAATTATCTTTACTTCAGCTACGGCTGTGATTGACGGCACAACAGAAATTTCTTGAGTAGAAGCATTTAAGAAAGCAGAAACAGGCAAAATTTTGACAAAAACGGGAAGAGGCATTAAAGATACAGGTTCGTAAACTTCAACAGGACCTTCGCAGACGGAATTAGAAGTTATCGTCACTTCAGCTACGGTTGTTTTTGTAGACACGACAGAAATTTCTTGAGTTGAACAGTTTAGGAAAGCAGGAACATGTAAAATTTTGACAGCAACTGCAACAGATACTAAAGATACAGGTTCGTGAACTTCGACCGAACCTTCGCTGACTAAATTAGGAGTTATCGTCAACTTAGCTACATTATAATTTGAATTAGGGCCGCTATACTTGCGGCCATGTCCCCAATGCTCCACCCGGAGGTACTACATTGGGTTTAAACGCGAAAATAATCGTGCTTCTGATTAATTCTGACTTCATAGTTAATCCACCCTAAATAAAAAACTAAATAAAAATCTAACAAACCTAAAAATCTAACAAACCTAACAAGCTCTAACAATCTAACAAACATAAAAATCTGACCAACTGAAACAAAACTAAAAACAAAAACAAAAAACAGGGTTGTAAATAATGGTATCCCTAGCGTCGACTTTGGAGTGTACCCGATCAACAAGACACAAGCAAAAATAAGAGGGGGAGGGATCCGTAATACCGGATAGCAGACGCCAGTTCTGCTTACCAGTGCGACCTGAAGGGTCGTCTTAAAACTATCCAAATCTAGCTAACTAATTTAAATTCATCCCTATCATTCCCTAACTGATTTATATTATGATTACAATCTTCACACATCTACTCTTCCTTCCCAAATATATACTGCAACCAAAATGGCGACAGAACGTCAAACAAAATAAATATGCCACAAAATGCTACAATGCATGCTAATAAATAAATAAATAAAAATAATTATATAAATATATAAATAAATGTTTAATAAGCGTTAAGCATATAGCAGTGCACAAAATAGCGAAAGCATCACCCTATTTATCAGGTGCACTCGCACAAGCATTATGTCGGCTAGCGCCTTTACACACCAAACGTGCTTCTTAAATTATTTCAAAAACTACTAATTAATGTAAATCAATGCTTGTGCGAGTACAGCCGCCTCAATTTAAGTCTTACCTGGATAAAAAAAAATCCAGCATCCGAAGATCTGGTCGTCTGTAACTTACTTCTAAAGGGGGGACAGGGTGCACTGCTAAAGTCCTGGTGCGTATGCACTAAATGTTCTTGGGGGGATCACAATCACTATCACTATCACTTCACTTTCAAGTCCTGGGGGGATGTGCGGTTGCACTCTGTTTTATTATCCTTGTTTATTTTATTGATTTAATTTAATGAGAGTTTCTGATTTATTTGTTATTGTTTATTTGGTATTATTTATTCCCGATTTTCCGCACATAATTATGAAGATAGGCAGTGATTGTATTAATGGAGTGGGGGTTTCTCGTGCATATTGGGCATTTTGGTATAATTATCATGTGTGTGTGTGTTTTTTTTTAAATATCAGGTTTTGGTTTTATCTATACTCGTATCCTTACTCATGCCAAGTCAATTAAAAATTTGTACAATCCTCCCACCAACCCCCCGAATTTTACACGCGGTTGTCATTGTCTAATCGCGCGACCCTTCCCGCGAATTATTTTAAGGCTGTCCAGAACGCCTTCTGGTTAACCACTTCCCCGACTTCCTCTAGGCTCTTTGGCCATGCCAGACCTAGGATAGCTAGTTCGCTATCAGCCAACCCCCCATTTCCCGCCTCAAGCGCGCAGTCGAAGAGCACGTGCTCTGCGCTTTCCGCGCCCTCACCGCATTCGCAGCGGTCGCTGTTGGTTAGACCAAACCTTTGTAAATACGCCTTCAGGGCGCCGTGCCTTGTTATCAACTGCACCATTTTGTGATCGAGCTTAACCTCAATCCTACCTCTAGCTTCTATGCTCGGTATGAATTTGTGGGTCAACCTGCTCGTGGCAGCGTTGTTCCACCTCTCTTCCCATTGTCGAATTGATTTTTCGCGCAGCTTTCTTTTGATTAAAGACCTCGGTATCGACGAATGTGATATTCGAAAGTCGCCCGTCGCGGCCTCTTTAGCTAATTCGTCAGCCCTATCATTTCCTACGTTGCCATCGTGCGATCTAACCCAACAGAACTTTAAACGTCGAAACTCGAGCGCTGTATGCGCTATTTTCCAGACTTCCGACTGGAGGTCTGTCGAGGTGTTCATGTTAGTTAATGCCGCTGATTATATAATAATCGTCTGTGCCCGTGTGATTTATTACGTAATCGATAGCCTCTCGTATGGCTACCAATTCGCACTGGAAGATAGTGCTCCAGTTCGCGAGTTTGGTTTGAAACCGGAACACCTCCCTTTCCTGTTTAAACACGACAAACGCCGCGCCTGCTTGTCCGTCATCCATACGTGAACCGTCCGTGTAAATTCTAATACCCGTTGCGTCCCGATCACCTTCGACAAACTCGATTCCTCTAATATCGGCCGGGTGCCCCAACTCTGATGCCACGATCTTTCTTGCAACGTCCCTATTACCTAGATTAATATCTTCGATAATTTCGCGGCCTTTCCCTATATCTATGTCTCCTATCTCTAATCTCCCTAACGACATATTCGATAGGGAGAGTCCTACTGTTCACCAGGACAGCCTCCGTGGAGGTGGTCCTGTATGCCCTCGCCGCCTTTACCGCGGTTATGATTTGCCAACATGCATGGGACTCCAGTCATAAAATAAAATGGGAAGATGCAAAAATTATCGACAAAGAAGAAAACCACCAAAAACGCAAAATCAAAGAAGCTGCCTACATAACCCTACATAAAAATAACTGCGTTACAAACGAATCCGTGACTTTCAGTAAACAATGGATTCCATTACTAAAAGAAATAACAAAAGAAATAACAAATGAAGATCAAATGCCCACAATATCTAGGTAACATTGCAAGTTTTTCCTGGGTTTTCCTTGCGATATTAACATGAAATACAGCATACATACATGATTTCTATTTATACATACAATAACTAATTACATAACAATAAGCATATTAACTAGAAAACCATTATTTTCGGCAAATTATAAATGTTGGGGGATCTTGGTAGCCACAGGTTGCTTAACCCCCTTCACTGAATCTCGGTAAAATAAGACATGAAATCAGAAATCTCTCAATTGTATAAATAGAAACATGTTAAAAAATGTTTTCCAAATTATTGAATTTATATAAAATTCGCCAATAAAAATTAATCAGCTGATTTCACGTTAAGCGTATTGGCTACCATAGGAAAGTCGATCCCAGGTCGCAACACAAATTGAAGGCAATCATTCTTTTAAACTTTAAAAATTTTTGCTTAGTGTACTCAAACCAAATATTTCAAACATCAATAAATCAAAGTAACCTTCAATTTATGTCATAAACGTCAAACTTGAAGTTTTTATTATTTTGACAACGATCCTAGGTCATGGATCGAAACGTAAATAAAATAGATTTTAAGTGGTTTCATTCCCAACGAAGATTAAGAAGAATGCTAAACAAACCACAACAAACATACAGGGAGTATTTACAAGTCAGGTATGGGCCTGAAATTTGTATTTGTTTTAGACAGTTGGACAATCTAAACCTAAAGCTATCAGTAGGGTAAAATCAGGCATCCTGCCCCCTCATTTCCCCCAGAATCCCTCATTTCCCCACACATCTGGACCAAAAAGTTTTCTTCGACTAACCATTTTCATCTTTCGAGATAAACCTATCTTAAATTTTTTATGTTTCGAGATAAATGAGCATCCTCATTTCCTCCCACATCTGAACCTAAAAGTTTTCTTCGACTAGCCATTTTTTTATCTTTCATCTGAACCAAATACTTTTCTTTGTCTAGCCATTGCATCTTTCGAGATAAACCTATCTTGTTTGGTATTAATTAAGATTAGATTTGTCTCAGCTACCCGAATTTCTAGGAATTTTTTAGATTGCATCACCCCCAAGGGAGCTACCCCAATTTTAAGATTTCTTACCTGTAGCGACTTTTGAGCGTTCTTATAAATTTTCTTAGTCACGCGATACATCTTGTTAGCTTAGAATTTTATGCACATCCGAATCTGCAAACAGATTTAAAATCGTACTACTCCTTACAAAGTTACACTTTAAGCTCTCAAACCTCTAAATTTTACTCTTTGCTTTATAAGCAAAACTAACAAATACTTTTCTTCGTCTAGCCAATGCATCTTTCGAGATAAACCTACCTTGTTTGGTATCAATCAATATTAGAATTTTCTCAGCTACCCGAATCTCTAGGAATTTTTCAGATATCATCACCCCCAAGGGAGCTACCCTAATTTTAAGATTTCTTACCTGTAGCGACTTTTGAGCGTTCTTATAAATTTTCTTAGTCACGCGATACATCTTGTTAGCTTAGAATTTTATGCACATCCCGAATCTGCAAACAGATTTAAAATCGGACTACTCCTTACAAAGTTACACTTTAAGCTCTCAAACCTCTAAATTTTACTCTTTGCTTTATAAGCAAAACTAACAAATACTTTTCTTTGTCTAGCCAACGCATCTTTCGAGATAAACCTACCTTGTTTGGTATCAATCAATATTAGAATTTTCTCAGCTACCCGAATCTCTAAGAATTTTTTAGATTGCGCCATCCCCCAGAGAGCTACCCCCATTTTAAGATTTCTTACCTGTAGCGACTTTTGAGTGTTCTTATAAATTTTCTTAGTCATGCGATACATCTTGTTAGTCTAAAATTTTACACAGAATTTGAATCTGCAAACAGATTTGAAATCGGACCATCCCTTACAAAGTTATACTTTAAAGCTCCCAAACCACTTTAAATTGTTTTGCTCGTCTATGACATATGCTTTAACCAACTATTTCCCTAGAAATCTAAAACCGCAAGGATTTTAGAAACGAGTCCTTTATAAGCCATAAGTGCTTAGTATTTAAAATCATTTTTTCAAACAGTAATGTGCTTTTCTCAGAATGTTGCAAAAACCCACGACTTAAAATTTTTCTGGTTTTAACATAATTACATGTACAATGCTAAATTGTTGGAAAATACATAGACAAGGACAAACTAATCGCTTTACAATTATGTGACGTATAGTGAAAGTAGCGTAGAGGACAAACTAATTGCTTTACAATTATGTGACGTAAAGTGAAAGTAGCCTTTCTTTTTATTAATTAGCAGCTATGTGATTTGAAAAATACAATAGATATGCTCAATGCTAAATGCTTGGAAAATACAAGTCGTTTCAAATCAATTTCTTAACGAGCATGTGAATCACATGTGAAAACTGTATATAATTTCTTTTCTTGGACTTTCTATTAATTATGTTTGTGTATTAGAAATTGATTAATAATTGCAGGATACAAATTTTAAATAAACACTTTGCTAAGGGAACACCGAACTTGTTGTATACAGAATACTTACTAATAAAGCAATTTAATTTTAAATAACTTCTACGCCATATTTTTCGAAAATGGCATGCTTTGGAAACAATCGAAGATTACCGAAGACACTCGAAGAGTGCACAAACGCGGTCAGTAAACCATAATTAATAATCGCCTTTATAGGTTCCACATTTCGACCATTTCCCAATGACTTTAATTTCTTATTAGAGAATTCTTATTCTCCCACGCACTGCTACGTAGTTGCATGTCCATTCCTTTTGGAGGTATATGCTCGTTATAGGTTGTAGCACCCGCGGTTTTACTTAACTACACTTTGAGAGATCCTTTAATCTTTTTAATCGTGTCCTTCTCGCGTACAATACAGTAGGACTTAGCCTTACTACCTACAAATTCTAACACCAAGTCACCGTTAAACTCGTCTTTAAATTTCCCCACAACTTTTTGTTAACATGCGGTATATTGTGTTTATTATTTCCGCGTACACCACTTTAAACCTAAAAATAAAAACAGGATAGTTTAATACGTCTATTAATAATTTATGGTAATGTTGGCGATACAAATATGTAAAACAAACTTTATCAAGAAATATGTTTTAATAGAATACATACATGTATTGATAACATCTATAAACCGCTGTGGTAACCAGAGTCTGGCGAATCTGGGATAGCCAAATCTCTAAACATTTACGCAAGCGATTGCCTTGCAGTTGCATCTTTTAAGTACTGAATGGGAAACATTTAATAAGTTCCAACACTGTCAAGTAATTTAAATTGCTGCAATCATTAGACAGAGAAATACTGGCACTGCTCTCTCCTCTAATAACGTTTGAACCCTTTCTTCCTCCGTCGTATTTCCACATACTTTTTATATCACCAACAAATTTTTCGTAAAATTCTGGAAAGTTTCAACACCTTAACTCAACCATTATAAAACAGATCAATTCTCGCAAATTTAATAGCTTGATGCACTCGTACGCAGGTAGCACAATAACATTCCCATCTTTCGTAATCTCCATATTATATAAATTCTCTTTTTCAAAATTGTTCTAAAACCATATACTTCTATTAAAGGCTGTGCTCAGCTGCAATTTGAAATCTTGATCCAATTGTATGTCAACAACATCGTTTCCAGTAGTCAGATCATTTAATCGTACTTGTTTTGAGTCTTGAGCAAATTGGCGAATTTGAAATTCCACTTGAAAAGTATTGGCGAATTTGAAATTCCACTTGAAAAGTACACAATTTCTTCCAATCGAAGCAAGAGAATGTTATCGTGGAATCAGCACACATACCACTACAGCAAATCACTTGGATGGCAGGTTGAAGACCACCATATAAATCAAAACCAACTTCTAATATATGGTGGTGATAATTTGGAGGAAATTCGCCTAACCTATAGGTTGACTTACCAACTAGTTGGTTGATATTTAATTGTGGTACTCGCACATCACTTGTAACGTCAACACAAGAAAAATCCATCTTTAATTTATAATTTTAATCAAACTCGACGATACTTTGACGACTAATGCACTGGAACATGGCTCTCGCCTTTTATGCCGATGGTCGAGCGTGCGCAGCTCCTCATTATATTAGTTGGCGTTATATGCAAGTCTTGACTGGAAAAGTGACGTCTATAATTGTTTTGTAGTGGGTTTTACCTGTATGTATTTAACCACCAACGCCATTTTTAGAATTATTAAACAAAATTACTCTTAGCAGTATTTTTAATATACCATCGTGTAAGATTTCAATTATTATTGTGTTTTCCTCAGGTTCTCAAATCCCTCGGAAATTTTTCAAATCGAATGACCCTTACTGATTTGCAGAATAACCTTTTGCAAGCACTGTATATAATTCATCTTTAATCTATTTCTAAACCGTATCGCTCTGTCTTTTGAGATAAACCCCTGGTGTGTCCCACAATCGACTTCCTTTTCACCCCAAACACGTTGACACTGATGTTGTTTAATTCCTCGAACCGGGGTATATCCTTTATGGATATCGGGAACTGCAGTCCTGTCAAATTGAGAATGGTGCTGTAATGGGGGTAACTACCGACCCTTTGCGGATTGTGAGCACTGGGGTAGAGCGCAGCTATCACGCACCAGGCAAAGCATGCGTTGTCGTCATTTTGTATATTAATAACAGCTCTGGTGTTTCGAACCCATTTGGGGGGGCTCGATGTATGAGGATCCACGCAAAGGGTTGTACTTGTTTACATTAATCTCCAAGTACAACGCCTGTTTCAGAGTCCATCCTAAAATTTAAAAATTAGAAAAAATAAATTATTGTAGAAACTAACCAGAATCTCGTTCTTGGAACTCCTCTGACTTAGCTGACATCCTCTCCACAAAGGAATTGTAGATCTCCCCTAGGTTACTGGAGGAGGTGAGCACAACATTTCGAGTGTTGAAAGATTTAACATCCTCTACACTGTCCATCTTAATGTAGCCACTAATTAGGTAGTTTACTTTTAAATTAGGAGAAACCCAGCGTCGTTTAACCTTGAGTAACATTTCATACCAGTCTATTCACGTCGGTGAAAATCAATTAACTTCTTGCTTACGCGCTACATCTATAATTATCGGATGTATCAAACGAGAACAAAGTTAGACGGGGTAAATATTTATACATATTTTTCGAAATTGTGAAATTGGAATAGTCTGCATTTGCATTTTGATAAGTAAACATCGTAATAAAAATGAGCGGGGAAAGAATTATATCCTTAGATGCTATAAAAATTTTAGAAGAAGTTGTCAAGGAGATGAAAACAAGTTTATCAAACAATTCAACTAGCCAACATTTGAATGGTATGTCTAATGAATCTCTGGTAAATACTAAAATAATGCAAGATAAACCTACACATGATAATGTTGATGCGAAAGATCAGAACATAGACTCCAAGTCAGACGTTTCTGACAGAAAAGAAAGAGACAACTTAAATCGTATACTAAAGAGGATTTAAATAAAGCCCTTGACGAAATAAACAAAGGATGGATTACTGGTTCAGAAGCATCCGAAATCTACAATGTTCCAAAAGCTACACTCTATACGAAACTCAGATCAAACGAAAATCGTGTGCAAAATTTGGATATGTATACTACACATTTGCCAATTAAAAGGAGGAAAAAGTGACTTTTGTGTGTGTGTGTGTGTGTATTAGTTTTAATGAATAAAATATATTTCTATGTGAAGTGTACATGTTAAGTATTTGAATTGTAATATAAATATTGTTTCAAACGTTTTGGTTTTATTTATATATAATGGTATTGTTAGGATACAATTACTCGGAAGCAGTAGCAGAATTTTGGTTTATGTAATATCATAGAAGTTGAAAAAAAACAAAAAAACTAAAAGGTATGTTTGAAACACGTAGTTGTAGTCATTTCTATTAAAATTAAATGTAGCGCTCTTTGTTATAATTCTTTTCATAATTACTTAGATACCCATTTCAGTTACGTGAACATTTGAAAAATTAAACAATACCAATGTATGCTTTATATTTTAAAACATAAACAAGCTAATATATACAAAAATAATTTCTAAATTCACATCATTCATTTCTTATGATAACGTTGTGGTGGTTAAATTGTTATTTTAAAACTTACAATTTAGTATATATTCCATTTGAATATCTGCCAACAGTTTTATAAACCCCATCTCCTCGATTATTTCCATAAAATCATCCAGATCCTCGGGCATTGATAACACTGCAGTACAGTGCTGTATTGCTTCCTCGTATGACTGAGACATAAGACATTTTCTCCTTCTATCGAAAAGCGTTGCCCACATTCTGCTTTTTACTCGTAGAGCATTGCGAAATCTTCGAATAACCTCTCCAAAGTCTTTATACATATTTGTTATATTGTCTCTTTAAACCGTACAATCAACAAATAATAACTTCTACGCGAACAGTCCTTTTATATGGGCTACTCCTATTCGGATATGTACCGATTGCATCCGATTTGTGTGCACGCACGAAGCAACCGGTATGTATTCTATGAACAAAATCATTACATTTCTTAAGAAAAATGCTAAGGACTTTAAAAATAATTATAACTCTTGTTAGACCTCTAGCCTCCGGATAAACGTTATTATTTTAGGTTGTGTCACTGTTTTCTGAATCAACTTCCTACACACTTTTCCTAAACTATGCGTATCAATTGGGGGTTATACTTTACTCCATAACCGACTTGTATATATTTTCGTATTCGTCTCTAGCTAACACGTCCGTATAATAAAGATGTACAGGCTCGTCGTCAACTGGTAACTTAATCTTTTTAAAAACTAGCCTTTGTTTTCAAGTTTAACTCTTGTTGTACGTGTAAGATTCTTTCCGCTATTCCTTGTGACTAGGAATCGGTAATTTTGCAAGGGATCAATCAATTGTTTGTGCACCTCTTCGATTTGTAGAGATGTAGCGTCTCCTTTTGTATACCGCAAAGTTCTTTCGTACAGAATCCTGCATAAAATGAAGCTTACGTTTATTTACAATAAAATTGTTAACGTTCGTCATCATCGGACTCAGGATGGGAACTAACTTTTTTTTTGAATAATGTTAAATATTTATATACTCGTCGAAATTCTTCCTATATCGACCATTATCCAAATCAAAATCTTTCACAACAGTTATAAAATTATGTTTTGACTCACCCCAACACTGTAAACACATTTCTTTAAATTTCGGATATGTCATGTCACCATTTATATGATCCGAAAAGATATGTCCGAGATTGGTTTCATCCTGTTTCCATAATGCGATTACATTGGCGTTATCTCTGAGTCTATGTTTTAAGGCACTAGCGTAAGTCTGACATAGATAGAACGAATCTATTGCTTTATGTCTACCGAACGAGAAAAACTGAGTGATTTTACTTTGCTCGTTTGCAGGTATATCATCGAAAACCATAATTGAATCTTCTTTGGTATCTCCGGGTTCGATCAAATCATCGTAATTTTCAAACTCATAGTAACCAATTTCTTCTTTTAATGGTGTAAAACGTTTCTTAACAATTCGTATTTCGGTTGATACAAACTCTTCGAAAATACATACACATTTTGAAATCTAAGACCGTTCTCGTGCAAGATCAGAGATATTAAAGCGTTGGTCTTCCCACAACTCGATGGCCCCACGAATATAGCTCGTATGTTAGACGGGAACAAAGGACCATGTTTACCATCCTCTTTTGCATTAGCAATAGCAAAGTTATCATAATTCTGTATAGGTATTTTAACTTCTGGTATAACATCTCTGGATGCATCGTTGGAATTATGTAATTTCTTCACGTTCTGCAACCTTTTAACATATCTGCATAACGTTGTTCTAGGTATATTATATTTTTTACTAGCAGCGTAGAAACTCGAGCCATCCAGGATATCCTCTGCTGCTTTTGTAATAGATTGTTTGGAGCACCACTGATTGCTTGAATGCGACATCTTTCGAAAAATGTTTTACTATAACTAAGCTCAACCCAAAACTACTTCCTTATATACCAAATTTAATCTCCCTGCTCACATAACCACATGACCATATGACCATATGACCATATAACCACATGACCACATGACCACATGACCATATGACCGCATGACCATATGACCACATGACCATATGACCATATGACCATATGACCACATGACCACATGACCACATGACCATATGACCACATAACCACATGACCACATGACCATATGACCACATGAGAAAATTCTAATATTGATTGATACCAAACAAGGTAGGTTTATCTCGAAAGATGCATTGGCTAGACGAAGAAAAGTATTTGTTAGTTTTGCTTATAAAGCAAAGAGTAAAATTTAGAGGTTTGAGAGCTTAAAGTGTAACTTTGTAAGGAGTAGTCCGATTTTAAATCTGTTTGCAGATTCGGGATGTGCATAAAATTCTAAGCTAACAAGATGTATCGCGTGACTAAGAAAATTTATAAGAACGCTCAAAAGTCGCTACAGGTAAGAAATCTTAAAATTGGGGTAGCTCCCTTGGGGGTGATGCAATCTAAAAAATTCCTAGAAATTCGGGTAGCTGAGACAAATCTAATCTTAATTAATACCAAACAAGATAGGTTTATCTCGAAAGATGCAATGGCTAGACAAAGAAAAGTATTTGGTTCAGATGAAAGATAAAAAAATGGCTAGTCGAAGAAAACTTTTTGGTTCAGATGTGGGAGGAAATGAGGATGCTCATTTATCTCGAAACATAAAAAATTTAAGATAGGTTTATCTCGAAAGATGAAAATGGTTAGTCGAAGAAAACTTTTTGGTCCAGATGTGTGGGGAAATGAGGGATTCTGGGGGAAATGAGGGGGCAGGATGCCTGATTTTACCCTACTGCTATCGCATTCCAAAAATTCACTCACATTCCTAATAAAATGCAGAAACACCGAAATAATACCAAAAGGATTTAGAATCAAATTTGGAAAGACAAGCAATAAACTATCAAGAATTCTCGAAAGAGCAAGTTACAGTATGATGAGGGAAAGACTACAAAACCACCGACACATTATTTATAAGTTAAAACAAGATATTGAGGGCATTATAAATTTCATACGAATAAAGGTAACAAAATATGATTTTGATAAAATTCCCGTTAGTGCAAAAACCTACTACGAATCAGTATTTTCCAAACAAAAGAAATTCACATAAAGAAATTTAATAACCTATTTATAGAGAAAATAACACACGAACTAAAACGTTAGAAAACAGGAACACCATGCTAAACACCGTGATAAATTTATCAAACAGAACCATTAACGACACAGAAAATCAATTCTTTCAAAAGGCCTTAACTTTTCAGTAACACCAAAATCAATACCAACCTTTGAAATAATTAGCTGTATTGAGAAAACAGCAAACCAACTCGAAGAAGATCAAGCAAACGAATTTAGAATACGATGTAAAATCGAAATAGAAAAGAATCACAAAATAAAGCCAAATGTAAGTAATAACGAAATAAAAGCAATTCGCAATCTAAAAAGCGATAACTCAATTATAATTCTACCTGCTGACAAAGGCAATGCAACAGTAATAATGAATAAAAACGATTACAACACAAAAGTCAACGAACTATTGAACACTGAGAATTACACCAGTTTAGAAACGGACCCAACAAAATCAATTGAAAATAAAATATACAAAACTCTATTTAAATTTAAAAATGAATTCGAAGACAAAGAAAGAAGTAAACTAGTCCCACATTACAGTAAACCACCCCACTTTTACGGTCTACCAAAAATTCATAAAAAAGACATTCCTCTAAGATCTATTGTAAGCTCAATAGATTCACCATGCCATAATTTAGCAAAATTTCTACTAAAAATTATAAATCCATTAGCAGGCAAAACGGATTCTTTCATTAAAAACAACCAACACTTTTAGAAAAACTATCAAACATAAAATTGAAAATACACACACAATGGTAAGCTTTGATGTAGTAAATCTCTTTACAAATGTCCCTATAAACAAAACGCTTAATATTATAAAAAACAAACTCGAAAAAGATGGCAATCTTAAAGAAAGAACAAAACTAAGTATATCATCGATTATGGAATTACTTGGTTTATGCGTAAATACCACATATTTTCAAATAAATGATCAATTTTACAAACAAAGCTTCGGAATGGCAATGGGAAGTCCACTATTCCCAATCTTCAGTAATATATTCATGGAGGAATTCGAAAAGATGTGATATTCACACAAGAATTGAAACCATTGATCTGGTGGAGATACGTTGATGATGTTTATGCTATTTGGCCTCATAATATAGAATTAATTAAAACTTTATACAGTCAATTAACGAAATAGAACCAACTATTAAATTCACATATGAATTAGAACAACATGGAAAACTTCCGTTTTAGATATTCTAGTTAGCAAAACGATACAACAATTAACACATCGGTATATAGAAAACCAACGCACACTAACAGATACTTAAACTTCGATTCAAACCACCCACAATGTGTCAAACGAGGAATTATCAAAACCATGTATGATAGAGCAAAATTAATATCATCAAACGAAGAAATTTTAAAGAAAGAGAAAGACCTAATCAGATGTACACTAATAGAAAACAAATATCCTAAAAGAATAATAGAGAAAGAAATGAATAAAACCCTAAAAATAAAGAAAAGAAAACAAAAACAACGATACACACCACAAAATGCTCTCAATACCATACATAAAAGGATTCTCCGAAAAATTCAAAGAATAGGAAACAAATTTAGAATTAAAACAGTATTTAGAACCAACAATACACTAAGAGCACAATTAACAAAAACAAAACCCAAAAACGCAATACAAAATTCAAAAACTGTATCTACAAAATACCGTGCGAATGTAATAAGTTTTATATAGGAGAAACTTCCAGACCATTTGAAGTTCGATTAAGAGAACATAAATCATATATAAAAAATAGAAAATTTGAAAAATCCATGATTTGCCAACATGCATGGGACTCCAGTCATAAAATAAAATGGGAAGATGCAAAATTATCGACAAAGAAGAAAACCACCAAAAACGCAAAATCAAAGAAGCTGCCTACATAACCCTACATAAAAATAACTGCGTTGCAAACGAATCCGTGACTTTCAGTAAACAATGGATTCCATTACTAAAAGAAATAACAAAAGAAATAACAAATGAAGATCAAATGCCCACAATATCTAGGTAGCATTGCAAGTTTTTCCTGGGTTTTCCTTGCGATATTAACATGAAATACAGCATACATACATGATTTCTATTTATACATACAATAACTAATTACATAACAATAAGCATATTAACTAGAAAACCATTATTTTCGGCAAATTATAAATGTTGGGGGATCTTGGTAGCCACAGGTTGCTTAACCCCCTTCACTGAATCTCGGTAAAATAAGACATGAAATCAGAAATCTCTCAATTGTATAAATAGAAACATGTTAAAAAATGTTTTCCCAATTATTGAATTTATATAAAATTCACCAATAAAAATTAATCAGCTGATTTCACGTTAAGCGTATTGGCTACCATAGGAAAGTCGATCCCAGGTCGCAACACAAATTGAAGGCAATCATTTTTTTAAACTTTAAAAATTTTTGCTTAGTGTACTCAAACCAAATATTTCAAACATCAATAAATCAAAGTAACCTTCAATTTATGTCATAAATGTCAAACTTGAAGTTTTTATTTTTTCGACAACGATCCTAGGTCATGGATCGAAACGTAAATAAAATAGATTTTAAAAACTATGAGTGGTTTCATTCCCAACGAAGATTAAGAAGAATGCTAAACAAACCACAACAAACATACAGGGAGTATTTACCGTCCATGTATTCGCCATTTGTTTTTTTTATATTACCGAGCGCGATTTTTTGTTGTTTACCTCTAATTACGCGGTATGCGGTTCCCCATGGTTCTTTCTCTGAGTTTCGCGTGCAAAATTCTTTAAATTTATTCGTTCGCGTTTCTTCTATTAATATTTTATATTCGCGGTTACTTTGATTATATTCGAGTCCCGTTGTTCTCTTATATCTCCCGAGGCGCGTTGATAGCGGCGCTTTAGGTTACGCGTTTCTGCCCGCTTAGTGGTTAGTTCTCGTGTCCACCAGGGTACACTATCTTTAAATGTTTTCTTTCGCGGCATGGAGTACGACGACGCGTCTACCACCGCATCGTTTAATTTTTCCGCGAGTGTTTCTATTTCGTCTGCCTCTCGGCAGTTAAATAGCTCGTTTTCGAGCGCAGAGATACTTTCGCCAAATTTTTCTTTAAACCGCTCCCAGTTTGCTTTTTTATTGCAGAACCGCGGAAATATAGTTAATTGCTCGTTTATGCTTGCCTTAGCTTCAACCTCCCATGTTATCAGTTTATGCTCCGAGAGCGTTTCCTCGTCCGACCTTAATCTCCAATTACAAATGAGTCCTAGCATCTCGTGCGAGGCTGCAGTAATATCTATAAAACTGCTGCCTCTATGCCTCTCGAACGTAGGTGAATCATTAGTGTTTATCACACTAAGATCCCACTCGGTTAAAAGATCAACTACCTGCGAGCCTCTATCGTGTTTGATAGGGCTGCCCCATAGTGGCGATTTAGCATTAAAATCTCCCCCGATGATTAAATTTTTATTCCTACCGATTTTGCGCAAAATGTTTTCAACTTGGTTTACTAAGTCCTCGGTTTGAGGATTTTCCCGCCGGGAATCGACCGGCGGAAGATACGCACTGATTACGTAGAATGTATTTAGCCCTGATTTAATTTCGTTAAAAATTATTGCATATAAACTAATCAATTAGTTACGAAAATGAACGTAACAAATCAATCAGGTATTACAATAAAAACAAAGGTGCAGTAGTTGATCGTGGTTCGCTTAAAAGACGTAATAGGTTTTACAGAAATTACACACGAGTTATTTAATTTGCTTTACAAAATGAACATGCAAATTATTATAACTCTGCTTACCTTATGACCATGTAAATGTTTACATTCTAAAGTGAATCCAGTTAAGGAATCCTTTGATTTACAGCGTTTTGGTCAACCGATACAGAGCGTTGATCTAAATCATTTTCTATACCAGATTCGTTTACGGGGCTTGTTTACCTAAAACATTCAAAGAGACACAGATAAAAGATATGTTACTAGGAAAGGTGTAGGGATTCGATGCGTATACTCCGCCACACTATTACCTCAGTCTCCAAGGTAAGGTGGTCACGTTTGGAATGAATCATGGCACACGTTCCTTTCAACCTGTAAACACACTCACTTATACGTAGCATGTTCTTATTGGTCGAGAAAACAATATGTCTCTTTCACGAACGTGAGAAGCGTCTACTTCACAAAATTACATAATAATAACGGGCTATTTCTCTTAAACTTTGACAAAAACCCTGACCACATTAATATGCATGTATATTGAATATACTAAAACAATATTATACAACTATGTGTAATATACCTAAATTAATTATTAAAAATCTCCTATAATTAATTATTACCTAGAATTTTTGTAAAGTAATTAGTAGATTAAAAGACCCACTCTATTCTGATTTGTCTGAAACTATTAATTCGAAGTATTTATTTTATTATTTATAAATTAGACGCTACACTAACGTGCAATTTCCATCTTAATACATACGGTTACAAATGATGACGTAGATGTCTTCTTTCGTCATTTCTGCCACAAAAACCCTTAATTACATTATCGATTCTAAGATATTTATATTCCTTTTCATATTCCAAACTAAATTTTCAATTTTTTTTTGTAAAAGTACGTTTGTGATTTACGGCAGTTTTCAACAAACTTTCGTACCCCCAAAATTTTTCCAGCGACAGAAAAACTTATTTTGTTATTGAAATTAATTGCTGCTGTCGACGATATACTCTTGTAGGTTATATCTAAAAGTAGTTTACGAGAGTAAGTTCATTTTATCACAAGAATTGAATGAAACCGAGCATAAAAAGAAGAAATCCCATTTTCCCGAACAGCATTTATCAAGACTACTTTACTCTCTTTCCAACACTTGGAAGTTTAGTACTTCTTTCGCTTCGTCCTTTTATTTCAGAGGCGGTTTACAGCAAATAAATGAATTGTCTACTGTAGTATTTTCTGTAAATGATAAACATTTAATAACCTACATATATATCTAACTAACGGTTATGCATACGACCGTGATAAACTTTGACATATTGCACTTAATAGATTACAATATATCTACGACTTTGTTATTCCTGATTATTTGTGCAATAAAAAGTCTGCAAAGCGTCAAATACAAAACCTCGGACACATTTGCAAGATAGTATCAGATGGAGGGAATACATTGTGGCATTTTCTGGGAAATGCTAGAATCCAAAAGCCTAATGTCCATTAATAGTTTCACTATTAGGAGAATATTAAGAATTAGTTTATTGTTATTTATTTTGGGGAAACTTAGTCATGATTCGGCATTATTTAACATAAAAAAATTTTGCGAGTATTTCTTCAAAGTTATGTTTCATCTTCAAATTTATTACTTGTAGAAAAATTATTACATTGTACGTAGTTTCCCCCAGTCAATTATTGCATCAGATATTGTACTAAATCGTTTGGAACTTGGCGCTATAATTGGAATTTTTAAACTAATATAAAAATTTTGCGTATCTAGTTGCTGCCGAGGTGTATAAAAATTTTGCTCAGAAACAATTGAAACTAGAGATATACGTAGTACGATCTTGGAAGGTTCCAGAAAAAACAGTAAAGTTTATTTGAACATCTTACTCCAGCCCCATTCTGAAGATTAGCGAGATCATAGTTTGTTTTGTTAAAAAGGTGGGATTTAATAGTAAATTTGTACGTTGTACTAGAATATCAAGCATCTCTTTGGAAGCCGGCGAGTTACGTATCCCCCAATCCAAATATGTATAATAGAAATTATTAAGAAACTTAAGTTAGACGCAACATTGTAATTTAAGGATAAATAAGGAAAAGATTAACGAAAGTTCACAAACAAGTTGTAAGAACGGATGTGAATACATTGTATTCCAGACGTAAGTGATACTGCAGGTGCAGGTCACAGACGGTTAAGAAACCGCAATTATTAGAATTAAGATTGTTACATTGTATAATATAATTGAGTAAAGAAATAAGCTGACATGAGCTCTGCAATTCCCATCGAAATGTGAAAGGTATGGATAGCATGAACACCCCTGGAGCCCCAGATCAGTCAGTCAGTTTTGAGTATTTCTTTACATTGTTGTTTGCTTAGGCTACTCACCCTAATTTAACTCCAATTATTATTCAATTTCGACTAAGTATAATTTTATCAAGTTTGTCAAAATTCTAATTGTAATTTCTGTTTAATAAATAAATTTGATACAAGAAGTTTTGGAAGAAGAATTTTTTAAAAAGGCAGCTTCCATGGTCCGAAACGTAAGTAGCGCAGTCGATAGGATCCAGAAGAGTACTACGAATCCAAAAATCGGAGAACTGGTGACCAAGAATTTCAATTCCCAATTTGGAAGAACCAAACAAAATTTTGACAAAGTACAAGAATTGACCGGGGCCAATGAAACAAACTTGGACAAGGTACAAAAATCGACCGACCCCAACCAAACAAATTTGAACGAAGTACAAGAATCGATCGAGCCCAACCAAACAAATTTGAACGAGGTACAAAAATTCGACCGAGCCCAAATAAATAAAAACGACCAAGAAAATTATGCAAGTTCATTTATCCTAAACCAATTTATTTTTTTACAAATTATTGATGCTAGCTAGTAAGAAAATTTTTTTTTATGTACGTACAGATTTTTTAAAATTATTATTGCAATTTATGAAAAGAATTTACTTATTTACTACAAGAACTTATTTTTAAACACGAGAAATTATTTTTAACAAGAGAACTATAAAAGACGCATTTATTTGCACAGGTTATTACGAATTATTAGTACAAAACGAAACGAATTAATTTAGCAAAACTGAAATTAAAGTATAAAAATAAAACGCAATCAATTTTATGTTTTTATGTACAGCAAATATTATTACCGAAAGCTTAATGTATAAATAAAACGCAATTCTTATTATAGCAATTAAATTAAAGAAACGAATTATTTAAAATTTAATCTTTATCGAATTCTATAAATTATACACTTCAGTGCAACAAATTGACAAAAGTGCGTAATTGTAGAAACATCTTTGCATCTTATTATTAAATTAACTCATCACAAGTTGAAACAAAGCATGTAAATTTAAAACGCAATTATCATACAAATTACTACCGAAAACCATTACTGAATAAAACCCTTTTTAGATAGATCCAACTCTATATAGCTACAATTAAACTATTAGTATTGAAAAGATCCATTCAAACTTGACATATTTATAACTAAATACTTCAGCACAATTAACGAAGTGTATAATTATAGAAAAACGCAATTTATTTACTTATCACCGAAACTGAAACAACACCATTCAGGAGATTTAAAACTTTATAATTAGACAATTTCATTGTATATTTATAAAAAGAAATATTGATGCAATTATTGTAACAAAAGAATTGACTAAAAACTTGAAACCCTATAATTGGACATTCAAGATAACGAGATTGTACAATTATCAAAGAAGCATATTATACACTTGTCAATACAACAGCTACGGAGACGAGATAATTATAGCAGACACTTAATTACTCAGCAAAACTGAAATAAAAACTTAACTAGCGCAAAAATGTACAAAGTATAACGCAATTATTGTAAAAGATTATTAACCACGTAAAAACTTTCAGAAAATTAAGACTCAATTCGCAACAACTGTAACATCTGCGACGTATAAAAATATACACTCGAGGCTACAGCAATTGACTAGACATTACCAGGCACAAATTCTTCACTGCAATTATAGCAACTGATAACTACGTATAAAATATAAGTAAAGCGATTTTTTAAATAACGCAATACAAACTAAACTGAAAGTAGCAATACAAATTGCAAAGTAAATCTCAATTTGTACAAAAACTCGATATTAATTAGAATTAAAAATGAACATTAAACTATTAGAGCAATCATGATTTTAGATATAAAGATTTATCTCGAAAGTATCCCCCAATATAACTGAGAGCAAGCTCTCCTAGGAAACTTTATTACCGCGTGTGAAATATTTTTGAAAACCTTTTACAAACCAAGAGATAACGAACGAAGTGTTCTACTTTTACTGACCAGAAGGGCACTAACACTAATAGCCAGCCGAGACGATCTTGAACAATGGGAAGACTTTAAACACATACTAATAGCATATTTCGGCGACTAAAGAAACATCAAATGTCTATTCCGCGATCTAATAAACCTTAGAAAGGGAAGTAACGAATCCCTATATCAATTCGGAATGGCATGTCAAGACGTACGAAGTTCAGTTTTAATAAAATTAAAAATCGAAGTACCCGACCAAAGTATTGGCTTACTGAAAACAAAAATGTATGACGAAATAGCATTAGACACCTACATAAACGTACTACCTGAACAATTATCAAATAAAATTTTTTTCCAACATCCCCAAAATTTAGAAGCAATGAATATGATTATAGAAGAGAAAAACGTTACGTATTATCGAAATAGACTATATAACCCTAACGCAAACAAAAGCTACTTACTGATAAAAACTATACAAGCTGCGAGACAAATATCTACACAACCACAATTTATACCATTTAACGCACAAATGAATCAACCTCGAATTAACAACTCAAATTTTAATAACACAAACTTTAACAACTAATTTAGACAATTTCCAAGACCAACATTACTTATATTTTACAAAATCCACATTTCCACCAAAATTCAACCAACACGTAAACCAACAAAGGCAAACATTCGGCGCAAATCCCAACCGAAAAACACCGATGATAAATAACAATAACAACCCTAACAGTTATTACAAATTAACTCCTATGGACACTTCATCTGGTAACACCAGACAAAATACTGAAATATTGCAAATCCGACCAAGCCATAACTAGAAACCAAACTTCACCTCGGAAGAACTATTTCACCAAAAAGTGGAAGAATATTATAATGAAAGAAATAATTACACACGCCCCAGTAGAGACGATGAACCAAATCATATAGAAACTTACGAACGTAACTACTCATGTAAAAATTACGAAGAAGACGGCGAGGAGAATGCGTGCTCAAATTTTCAGATAGACCGATTTATCAACGACTAAACACTAGGTCCAGGCCAGCCATCTAGTCCAGTATAGATTCGCCCATTTTGTTTGTCGCTTTGGATTGCCATATTCTCGCCTTTGCATTAAAATCGCCCGCGACGATTACACGCATTTCTTTCCTCCTTATGTCTCTATATAGTTCCGCAAGATAGTTGGTAATTTTATCAAAGGGGCGGTTTGGTGAAAAATAGTAACTGCATATAGTTATGTTTGGTTTGGCAATCTGTACCAACACATAACCATCGCCCGTTTCCTTTGCACGCATTTCGGGTCCGTTGCGTTGTACTCCGATAGCAGCACGCTCTTCTTTGTCTTTCAGCCATCTTTTGCTCAGCGCTCTATTTGGTTCACATGCTATTATGATATCAGTTCCCCAGTCTCTGGTATTTACGTCCAGCAAGTTGTGGGCTAGCCTTGCATTATTCAAGTTGATTTGAAGGCATCTTAACCTTTTGTGTGAAAACTGTTACGTGCCACAATTTGGCACTAGACTTTTTGTTTAGTTTTAAAATGCGGGAGTTTTCGCCCCATAAATTTCAAAGACTCGGTGCGCGTATTTCTGTCACGTCAGAAGTGGGTTGGACGAACTTCGCGCCGACGCGAGTGGCGGAGAAAAAGTGGGGAAGTTTCCGGGAGACGCTGAACGTGGCTTTTTGCCTCTGACTTCGAGAAGAGTGGTTTGGTTTAGGTATCGTATCGTATCGTTATCTTTATTTATGTAGATTTCCTTGCCTTATCTGATTGTCGCCCCTATACCTGTTCCTTAATCGTTCCCTACATAGGTGGAAGGTAATTTGAAGCAGCCTGCCCGAACCGTAGTCCACGACCCTACCACGAACGAGTCCAGGGAGCCCTGCTAGGAGCTAACCGGAGCAGTCACCATCTTTAAATACTTCAGAAGGGGGCTCCAGCCATCCAGAAGGACGCTAGGCGCACCGTCCGTAAACTATCTTGAAGGGCAGTTCTAGCAACCCTGAAGGTAGCTGTACCTATTTATGTAAGTACCTTATTGTCTATACTGCATTTATAATGTTTAATATTTTCCGTCATTTATGCTTATTAATTGGCATATTGTGTGACGTGATTGGCAGATATGCGCGTTAATTTTCACTTATTGGATTAGCGTTACCAACTGCCGTTGTGTCGCGTATATCGCGTTTACGGGTAGATAACAATGGGGCCTTCAACGTGTAAAGTTGTTAAATAAGGGGTTTTCCTTTGTTTTTATGGTTTATAATGCACTAATTAACAATATATAGCTTTTTCATTTAAAGAAAAATTAATAAATATAATTATCTACATTCTCTAGCATCTTTTGACCTTAAAATCTTATGTTGGTATTTTGAAGCCCACCAGATTGCTTAGATGTCAAAAATAGTTGTTATGGTAACTGAAGGTAGGCGGCCATTTTTATATTGAAAATATGTTTCAATTTAATGTTCTTCCAATTTTGAATATGGTGTGCTTTGCTAACTTTAATTATATTATTTATGTGCATAGTTTGTATTTAAATGCAAATTCAAGTTTTTAGGAGGGATTTTCAACACGTTAACCCTACTTCTTCTGCATTATACACGTGAGTACATCATTTATATATTAATAAACAAACAATCAATTAATAAATAATTAAGTAATGCATGCTTTAAACATTGTTTATTAGGAAAATTATATATTTATATTGGATTAAAACATAACCCTTGCTTGTTTTTCGACTTTAAAAACTGTTTTAAAAATCGTGAATAAACACTGTCTTGTGTGTTAACCTTTTGGAGGTGTCTTTTAGCAATCTAGCTATTTAATTATGATTTACAAATTACTTTTAAAAGAAACTTGTATTTAAAAGCATTTAACGTAATGATTTGCCCTTTTAGAATATTTTTATAAAATATATAATTTGGAGTTTCTTTTTGTAACCTAATCGTGATATATTTCTTTCATTAAATACTATCTTGCCCTCTTACAGTTCTAAACGTGTTTCTTTAGTGATTTAAACACTTACCGTAATTAAATTTAAATACTATACTTTACGAATGCCTTTTTAAAAGAAGTTTTTGCCTTTAAATACAGTTAACGAAACGAAACTGGGTCTCTTTATATCTGCTCCTTTAAATACTGAAATAAAGGAATTGTCGTTAACATTTTATATTTAAACTCATTTACGATGGTTGTTGATAACTCCCGCAATATCGAAAGAACATTCCAACAATTTGGAATACTGTTTTTTTATACATGTATCGTAGAATATTTCTTTTGTATAGCGAGTATGAGTTTGTCTTGATAGCATATTTTTTTAGATATCAATATTTCAACGCACTTTAAAATCTATTAAGCGAGATTTGCTATTCGAGTTGGTCGCCCAGCTTTGTAAGTCTAGAACGAGACCCAAAGGTCCGGTCGCTAAGCATTATAAGTCTAGACGAGGTTTGATGGTAAGTTTGTCGCTTTAGCAATTTGTAAATCATTTTTTTAAGAATGATGTTGAAATTTTTCTTTATTAGTTTGGGTAGAACTCAAACGAGAGCTTCCCATCCTAGTAAATATATGTTTTACAAGATATCTTTCTGTTATTCAACAATTTTATTAGTCAATCGAGTCTTGATTACCTTTATCTCTTCACATATCGATTTAAACCTCATTAAATGGCTTAAAATTATCTTTAAAATCATTCAACCCTACGTACATCTAAAAGCTTTTCACGTTTTACTTCTTTGACAATGTATCTAATGTTTTTAGCCTTCAAAATCAATTAATAACTTTAATTACTTATTTCCTCTCTTGTACTGTGTATATCTCATACACGTTTAACTTATTCACCTTAAATTAGCTATCTTTTTCCTTTTGGTTGATTTTTTCCTTGAACATACCGTTACTTATATATCGCTTTATTCTCTACACCCCCCAATATAACCCTGTCGCTTCATTTAATTAATTCTCGAAGTTTTCCTACAGCATATTATTTGGTTTTTAGTATTTTTCTTACGTCATTTAATTTTGTGTGGTAATTGTCGTAACTTTGGTTGTAATAACTCATTGAATTTTTATGATTGGTTTTAGCTGATGTTAGAGTGGATGTTTTTTTCCTTTGGGCTTACAGAGGACACGCGCGGCCTATGCCATTGTAAGAAATAGTTCATATTTGCAGTTGCAAAAAACTAGGATTGCCTATTCCATGTGTTTTTCCTCTGAATTATTACAGTCGCTCACATTATACTATATCATTATTTGTTTCTTTTCCTACTAAATCACCATAACTTATAAACATTTTTTTTCATTGTTTTTTATTGAACTTCGTGGTGAGGCGCTATCGCTTCTTATGGATATCTTATTAAATTTTCGGTTGTTTTAGCATATTGAGACAGTGTATCTGTATTTAACTGCTTATAATTAGGTATTTTTGTGTGTTTAGGGCGTTACCGTTTAAAAAAACTACCTTGAAACAGTTGGGTTTTCGTGTGATTGTATCTGTAATGATACTTTTGAGTTGTTGTGTCAACTTTTGTCTGTTTTTGTTATCGTAGTGGATGCACTCGTTAGGAAAATGATCGTACTAGTTCTTTTAGGAGCCTAGTGAATTTCAACATATGTTATACCTTATCTTGTCGGATTAATATCGCAGGTGGTCCTTCAGACCGCGCTGTGTTTCAACAGGGACAATTCTCTACCTTCTCTCGGGCGCTTGTCCAAAAACTCTACTTTCGTATATCCCGCTGTCTCCGTTTCTGCGTTATCTTTCTTTCGGTGGACCTGTTCTCGTCCCGGAACACCCGTCTTTCACATAAGAGTGATGTTCCCTCACTCCGGGCTACTCACCACATTGGCTGGTTGAGTAGCGCTTTGCTATCCACCTTTTTCTGTCTCTTTTGCTCAATGCGAGCCTATCCTCTACTTTTTTCTACCTGAAAGTGCTTCTTATGCATTCCAAATACCTACCTCCCTCTTTCTACCGTTCCTATTTCTCTGCCTTTTCATTTCCGTTAGTCACCGTGTGGTTGCGCGGGAGGTTTTCACAGACACCTGGACCACGTCTCTGGGAATCTTTCGTGAGGTCATACGGTGCCGCTGTCAGCGCATGGGCACTGGCAGTGAAGGTATGTATGAGTGTGTGAATGTGTGAGTGCATGTGTGTGTGAATGTGTGAGTGCATGTGTGCATGAGTGCATATATATATATATATATATATATATATATATATATATATATATCGCTATATATCGTGTGGGTATCGGGTGATCATATCACCCATATCTATTAACGCTGGGTGCAGGAATGCACCCAAATGCCTTTGCCGGTCCCTCGTGCCGTTTCTTGCAAACGGGCCTGCTTCACAGGTCGCTCTTTTTAGAGGGTACGAGAAATGCCCATTTAACGGCTCCACGGAGCCACTCTATCGTTATCTTTATCTATTATCTTTGATAATAACTAAGCTAATATCTTATTTTATTTATTATCTTTAAGAATACCCTTAGTTTAATATCGTTATCTTACCGATTACCTATAATAATAATTTTAGTTAGTATCGTTATCTTACTGACTACCGTTAGTAATAACTTTTGTTTAATTTCGCGTTATCTTACCTATTATATTTAGTAATACTTTTGTTTAATATCGCGTTACCTTACCTACTATCTCTAATAATAACTTTAGCTTAATGTCGCGTTATCTTACCTAGTATCTCAAATAATAACTAAAGCTTAATATCGTTATCTTATCTCTTACCTTTAATGATAACAATTTAAGCTCAATATCGTTATCTTATCTATTATCTTTAACAACAATTTGAGATCTTGTTTTATCTTTTTATCTTCCTAACGTTTGGTATTTATGACCAGACGTGGGAATTATTTTTCTTGATATTAAGTGAAAAAGCTAACCTGATGTAGAAATGTAATTTGTTAGGTTAGCAATGTAAGGATTTAGAAGGGTGGTACTTTTAGTAAATTTGTTGATTCACAACCATGTCATGGACAAGTTTTGATGTGTATCGTTAGTAAACCAAAGTACCAGTGACAAAAATTTGCTAGAGTGTAGAGTGACTCACTCTGATGAACATTTTTAAATTTGGGCACTTTTAGCCAACAAAGAATAGTTTTGATGCAACGCTCATGTGCGTTTGCATGTAGGAAACTTTAATGTTAGCTTTAGTTTAGATAGGTTAGGCGACTTGTCGTATTTGTTTTAATTTAAGTAGTGTTTCATGCTCCCCGACAAATTTGTGCTGTCGATTATTAGTGTAGTCAAAGACAATGGGGCTACATTTTCCGTTTCCTGGTAATTCGGTAGACGTGTTATCGGTCGAAAAAACCAGGTGGCGCCTTAAATAAACATTTTGTAGGTTTTAAGTTAGGTTTTACGTAGGGTAACTAGGATTTAGATTTTAAGCTGTTACTGTGCTAACAGTTTTTTTCTTTTTTTAAGTTTTTTCTTTTATGGCTTTGTCGCGATTGTTACGTGCCACAATCTGGCACTAGACTTTTTGTTTAGTTTTAAAATGCGGGAGTTTTCGCGCCATAAATTTCAAAGATTCGGTGCGCGTATTTCCGTCACGTCAGAAGTGGGTTGGACGAACTTCGCGCCGACGCGAGTGGCGGAGAAAAAGTGGGGAAGTTTCCGGGAGACGCTGAACGTGGCTTTTTGCCTCTGACTTCGAGAAGAGTGGTTTGGTTTAGGTATCGTATCGTATTGTTATCTTTATTTATGTAGATTTCCTTGCCTTATCTGATTGTCGCCCATATACCTGTTCCTTATTCGTTCCCTACATAGGTAGAGGTAATTTGCTAGCAGCCTGCCCGAACCGTAGTCCACGACCCTACCACGAACGAGTCCAGGGAGCCCCACTAGGAGTTAGCCGAGCAGTCACCATCTTTAAATAACCTGGAAGGGGGTCCTAGCAACCAGGAAGGAAGCGGGACTTATTCATGTGAGTATTAACTTTTCACGATCTGTTAGCGAATTTGATATTTATTGCGTAATTGCGCAATTAAATTTGCTTATTGTGTGACGTCATTGACATATGCGCGTTAATTTCCACTTATTGGATTAGCGTTACCAACTGCTGTTGTGTCGCGTATATTGCGTTCACGGGGAGATAATTCAACATGTAACTATATTGGAAGTTAAACTTAGCTAATATAGATAAAATATAGATAAACAAATAAAGTATATGTAATTACGACTAGTATTATAGACTAATTTAACGCAGACTTTCTTATCGCCGGCTGTTCATCCCATCCGAGGCATTTTCTGCAGCCTGTCCCTTGCTCTGCTTCTTTGCTTGTAGTAAGAGTCTTTTGAACATGCTACACCGTTCGTCGCCCGTTGTATGTCCACTTGTTTTACATTGCACACAGTACGGCTCATTTTCGCATTGTTCTGTGGAGTACCCTTCTTTTCCACATGTATAACATAGGTTTGATCTATCCGGTCCCTGGCATTTGTTCGCAATATGGTCATACGACCAGCATCTGTAGCACCTTTTGTGCTCAACTCTCCTTTCTACTGTGCACCGGACTAGACCAATCCTAAGTTCATCTTTCATCAATTTATTTGCGTCCTCCTTGTCCATAGTTACAGATATTGCCATAGTACCGCTGTAACTAGGTCTTATCCGCCCAAGTTTGTAGTATTTGCCTTCTCTTCCCCCCACCTTGTCCTCTATAGCGGCCCTTATGTCGCGCAATTTGGTGATCGCCTCTAGGCCTTTAATATGTACCACCTCCGTAGAGATCTAGCCACTAATCTTTCTTGTTAGTATGTTGGTATCAGTATCATTAATAATTTTCTGTATTTTATTCAAACCCTCTTCGTTTCTGACTGTTGCAATCAGCAGCTTTACGTCTCTTATGCTACGAATGCTTATAATTGCACCAGCTGCGCCGCATAATTTTTAGATTGTTTTTCACCTCTGTCAGTATAGTTTTGTAGTCTTTTCCTTTCGGTTCTACCACCAGTGCATATGTGCTCCTCTCGGGTTTTTTTTTCTTTGGTATTGCACGGTTTCGTCTACTAGTTGTGTAGATCACCACGCTTGAGCTTGTGGCGTGGTACACCCACTCCAGCATTCTTCTGAATGTGCTTACACTAACAGCTTCCACATGGTGATAAGCAACCCAGTTGTTGCCTTTGGTCTCTTTCGCTATCTTAAGTAAAGTGTTGAGTATTCCAGGTTCCGTCCCGTCATGAGCGGCCTTTATAATTTTTGTTATAGTCGGCACTTCCCTTGATTTAATCTTGGTCACGCTTTCAATTATTTCAATTTCCTCTCTTAGTTTTCGTAAGTCAGGAACCTTTCTTTGTAAAGCTTTTGTATACTTTTGTTCATTTGAAGGTTGTTTGGTTTAAGTAAGACTACTTTAGTGACATCATCTCTTGTATCTAATGTATTGCCAATGATAATTTTTGTATTCGTATGTATACCATCATGTCACTCTCTTGTCTTTATCTTTTCCCAGTCTATCTCTGTTATATTTTGAGGCAGGCTTGTCAATATGTGGTTTCCTTGGTTGATCTCCAGCCAAGGGTTTGTTTGTGTTCCAGTGCTGCATGTTATTTTTTTATCTTGTATCTCTTCTTCGCGTTGTTCTGGTCTTGTATTTTGTACTACATTTTTAAATCTATAATATTATGTCTTAACTGTCTTATTTCACTCTCCATTTTTTCTTCTTCTTTTCGCGCATACTTCCTCTTGAGTAGACTGCATTTCTACTATTGTTTCTTTGAACTCTAATAGTGCATTTTTTATAGGTACATGAATATTTTTGTTCTGTCTAACAAATTCCAATGTAACCTCACCAACCTTAGGTAGCTTCATCTGGAGCCTATGCACGTCATCTTCCTTTTTCTCCACTACCGTTAGTGAGTATGGAGAACGTATAGTCTCACTACTACTTCTGAAAATAGCTTCTACATCCTCCTTTGTCTCGCATTCTCTCACCTTTCTATTTTGATTTTTAGGATCACCATCTTTGTCTTCTTCCAGTATCTGGTCATGTTCCCCCCGTCCTGGTTGCCTGGCTGGGACATGTAATGCAAAGTGCAGTCGGTGGTCCTCCCTCCCATCTGTGCCACCATTTGCCCTTCTTCTCCATGCATAATCGGTTGATTCCCCCCTCACCCCCAGAATCCGTGGAGCAGACTGCGGTAGCAGTGGAGGATTCTCCAGCATGTGCCGTGCTGGTACGTCTCTGGGGTAGTATGTTCGTATCTTTTATTATCATGATTGTCTTTTTGCCAGCCTATGCTCCGGCGAACGTCCAGTCCATACCAGTTTTCTTCTTTTTCCGCTCATTATCGTGTCATCCTCTTATTAAATCCGTATTCTTAAGCCATGTTTGCGCGTTTTTTATATATAAGGAGAGATAGGAAATAAAATAGGAAATAGGCACTTCTGCCCTCAGATACCCTAATGGCCGAGGAGCGTCTGAAGGACAAGAGTCCGGGAGTTAGAGCACCCCTCTGATAGAACAGATATAGATGCTGAAAGGTACAGCTTGTGTGTTTGTTGGGTGTTAGGGCATGTACGTATGCGTGTAGGAGTTAGAGTATAGGTTGTGTTTGTATGCGTGCTTTGAGTGTGTATGCGTGTGGGTGATGTATACTATCCTTGACTTCGCTTTAGCGTTCGACCCCAACGTGTTAAGATCCTTCACAAACGGTACTAGAGCCCTCTCACCACTTCAAGCTGAATAGCCGCCGACGGGGTTTAATTACTACCCTGGCTTGTATATAATTAACCCTCACCTATACGATCCAGAACGAACCAATTCGAACCAGTACTTCCTTCGTTGGCTCGTACTTAACGCGAAAAAGTCATCCTGCAAAATGGACGTAGCAAGTCGTACGTGGAAACCTCCGTGTCGTACCTTTACAATAACGGTAATCCATCACCCAAGTGCGTGTAGTGTTCGTAGTCGACATTAAAACATTTAATGCTCCACATCAAACCTATAGTACATAGAAAATACTGTCCTATTTGAAGTGTTTGAAGAGTTGCAGCTATCGATCAAAGTCAAATTGGCATTAAATCAGCTTTTGTCCATGAGTATTAGTCTGTAGAAAGTTATATTTTTTAATCTTTCACGGCATATTCTACAGTAATTGTATTACCGGGGTCTGCATGTTTACTTTTAGAAGGACTTGATGTTTACATATACATTAATTGGTATGAGGTTTCGTGGATAGATTTAAAAGTAACTATGCAGACCTCCGTAATACAATTGCATATCACCTACAATTCCTGTTCCGGTACATCATATAATTAAATAAAAATTACCCGAATTTACACGTGTACCAATTCGAACATATAGAATATTGGCTTATGCAAAAAACAATGTTTCGACACGTGGATGAACCTTTAGACTGATTTACCCGATATACACATTGGTGTTTCATTGTTATAAATAACAAGTCGGATTTATTTAGTTAGTAACGAAGACAGCGATTTAATATTATGGTTAGGGTTTCAAAACTTACGGATAAGATCGAAGCAACTTGCGTTTGCTAAACATAGTTGTCTACTATGCGTAGGTATGGAGTATCCAAAACAGGTTGTCCATAGTAGAGAGGAATCATCAACACTGGGATCCTAAATTAGTAATAATTCCAGTAACGGAAAAGGAGATGTACAACGTAAATACACCATTTTAACCGAAAGCACTACCTAGACTTAATCAGATAAGAAAACATTAAAATGGATGAAGGCGTGAAAATTGCTGGTTTCAATGCACAACTCAAGAAACTTGCACATTTGGGAACGTCGACAGAGTGGAATGTGGAATCTAGTTTTAAAAATAAATTACTTCGATACCGAAAGTAACCTATCAATTAATTTATCAGTATCGAGTTGGATAGCAAGACCTTAGAAAGTATAAAAAGAATGAGTAACAAGGCAATACTAGAATGTAGTTTAAAGAGTGATGTTTCGAAATTGGAATAAGAAAATACTCACGGAGAATCCATTGCAAACCTTAGAAATAAATTCAGTCATTTCACCAACGCTAACAAGTGATGTCCATTCGACCATGCAACGATATATTAGAATTTGGGCTCCAGCTAAGAGCGATACACGCAAGATACCTCCTACTTGTCGAACAAAAAAACGTGCATCGCTCTTGAAGTACTAGAACGGGTAATGTAAAAATATTTTAACGCACAAGCTGAAGAATCAAATTAAAAATTGGTTCAAATAACACGAGTTCGAACTGCAATCCTCGCGTTATCAAAGCGCGATTAGCAAACTGGAAAACACGCTATCAACTAATAGTAGGATCCATTATTTTGACAAGTCTTTAGATGGGAAATACAAGAGAAAGCAATTATACGTTATCGGAATGTTTAACAAAAATATACAAAAGTGTGAAATTGGATGTAACAATCCAAGTGTCTTTACAATAAAGGTAATCCGTCACCCAAGTGCGTGTCGTGTTCGTAGTCGACATTAAAGCATTTAGTGCTCCACATCAACCTATGGTGAATAGAAAATACTGTCCTATTTGAAGACTTTGAAGAGTTGCAGCTACCAATCAAAGTCAAATTGGCATTAAATCAGCTTTTGTTCATGAGTATTTGTCTGTAGAAAGTTATATTTTTTAATCTTTTACGGCATACTCTATAGTAATTGTATTTCCGGAGTCTGCATGTTTATTTTTAGAAGGACTGTGTTTACATATACTGCACACGCTTTAAAAGTAAGCATACAATTCATATCACCTGCAATTCCTGTTCCGGTACATCATATAATTAAATAAAAAATACTCAAATTTACACCTGTACCAATTCTTACATATAGAATATTGGCTTCCTACGTTGGTCGAAATTGAAGCGGGTTGATTGCGGAATGTTCCCAATTCTGGCGTGATTGTTGGTGTGACATGGTCTAAGAGGCGGTCTTGATGGCAGTGGCTATGGAAGTGGAGCGGATCTACGCTGTTATAAGGGTACCCTTAGCGCACGAGGAGCAGACTCGCCCTAGCAGTATTTTCAAATTCCCTCCAAGAAGATTGGCGGCTTTCTTAAAGAGAGAACAACAAGAAGTGATTTGCTGTATAATTTGAAGTTCCTTTACTGAGGTATGTTTGTATTGTACGTGCGGACGATTTTATTTATATTGTGAGGGATGTTGGACGAGTTCATTATTGGTTGAGGGGTGTTTTATACGTGCATGCTATTCATATACATGCTGCGTGCTAATTGGTCAGCTGCAATCTGTTAAATGACGCAACACTTGAGTAGTAACATGTACCTCTGTGTACCGTAAGCAATGAAAAAAATTGTCTTATTCGATAATTAAATTTCATTTTACATTCTGCTTTCAACTCATTCTAATTAATTTGCATAAGCTTTCTTAACATTTTTTAAGTTAAAGTTTGAAAACAAGTTAAAAAGTTTAAATGAAGTTGGCTTTAACAGTACATTTTATAAATAAAATTAATTGTTCCTGTAAAATGAAAAACTTTACGTTCTCTCTTCACATTTATTCCCTCATCAGTCTCGTCTTGTCTTATCTTAGAAAACGGTTTATTAAAATTTGCATTTCAGATTGTGTTGTCAACCAGTTTTGAATACAGACTAATTTTGTTTAAAATATACAACCAAATTAAAAAAAAATAAAGTTGATTAATTAAAGCTTCGATATTTATTCAAGCACTAATTATTTGATTAAAATTCTGCCATTACGATTGACTGGTTTTACTTTCACCTCAATCAGAAATGTTCATAACAAATGAAAACTCCAACGACACCCATTTGTAATAATTACGTTAATAATTTTTTACATTTCCTTAAACTATGACCTAGTCAAGGGTTATAGATCATTTCCACGATTTTCCAAAGATCATGGTTATTTTAAGGCACACAATTTCTTTTTATGTAGGAAGGATATAATACGAAAACTACTACAGTTTTACAATTGCTACACAGTTTCACACTTTAAAAATATAAAGTTTTATACTTAGAAGATGGAAAAGCTAAAAAACTGGCTATTACTCTAAGCGATCGGGGCTGAATTTACCTAGTCAAATAGAAGAAAATGTAATCTTAAGCTGGTCGCCACAGTATGTAATAAATATTGATCAATTGTGAATGGAAAATACAGAAAACCCTTTCGCTTTTGTTAATTCTAAATTTTTTAACGTAAATTCTTAGATAAATATATTTTGACAAATTATAGGGTAGATTATGTCTGCATAAATTGGACGTCTTCCTCAACAGAAAATGTTTTAATATATGTGCTTCTTAGACTACAAAACACAAGCAATTACCAACGTTATAACATGCCTGTTACGTTACACAGATTAAACATTTTTATCACAACTATATAAAATTCATAATCATTAACATTATCAAATTATATCACAGGTTATTAGCTTTAAGTATTTAAACAGGATTTGTAAATAGTTTGTGCATTCACACATTCAGTATTTTAATCATGGTGTGTCAGATCTTGCATTTTATCGACATATTCAAATTAGCTAAATTTTAACTTATAAAAGAGGAATATTAAGTGGTTTTTCTATTTTTATACAAGACTAATTTTGTTACAAACCATTCCACAATGAAACTTTTAAAAAAATCTTTAGATCGGCTTCTCGCACATGAGAAAGCTCTAACTGTGACAAAATTTTAAAAGGGAGCGAATTTACTTAAGTTATTTTCTTTCAACAAAATATGTGTAGCTAAAAAACTTCAAATATAATTATTCTTTTACGAAACGAATACTATGGACTGAAATAATGAAACTTTTCTGCTAGTTCCGCTAGCGAGGGTATTGACGTTTCGAGCTTTTAATGGAAGTTGTTTAATACAACCGGTTTTGTTTTAAATTCATTGACAAATTCGGTAAATAAATCACTGATCTTTAATATCAAGTTATAAATAGCCACGCCTAGGAAACTATTCTGTCGTGGAACTAGGTTCAGACCTTGATATCAGCAGTCCGTATTCAGGTAACCGAACAAACTACTTCAGATCGATTTTTCTGATGAGAAAAGCGGAATTATTGTCTTTATGTTTTGCGCTAAAAACATTAAATCATGTCTTAAACTAATTTTCACCATCAACGACTCCATTACAAACTTCTCGGAGCGTGGAATAGAAGTGAAAAAATTATTAGGACGGTTTAACAAACTAGGAATGGCCACGAGCCGTGTTTATGAAACAACTTCAAACACGACATATTTAAGAACGATAACTTATTTACTTATAATTCCTAATAATAAAATGATATTTTAAACAATTATGTTGACGTTCATAACATGATTTCAAACACCTGAAGTATTTAATTTTGTTATTGCAACGAAGTATGGAGTTTAACCTTGCGATAGAAATAATAGGAAATAACGAATCATTTATAGTTCTTCATATGCCACTAAAAATTTATTATGAATATGAAAACTTATTTTAGGATTTCAAATAAGTAATTTTAGCAATTCTTCCTTTTTTTTCCTTTGAAAAAAATTGTTAGAAGCTCATTGGATGAGTTGTATTTTATGCCTGAGTGAGCGAAAGCCCTTAAAGGAACAAGTCCTTACAAAGAGATTAATTACGTGGGAAATTTGAAACTACTACATTAAGGATCCAAACCAATGATCCAAGTTACAAATTATTACAAAATATTGTAACATTGTTGCCGGCCCATCTAAAAAAAAAGGATAAAGCCAGTAAGCAAACAATGGTGTGCTTGAGAGTTATGGTGTATTTAAAAACTGATAGAGATAAAAGGAAGGTACTAGTATGGTCCAGCACATTCTAAAAAAATATCGAAGGTATATGTTTAGGTATAAATATCGTTGCTCATGGTTCAGCCTGGTTTTAATCCACAACATACTTTTGCCTGCAAACGCCGGCGCCAAATTTTCCGTTGGTTTGCAGAAATTAGAAACAAAAACTAGAAGTGAGGTTTTCAGAAAAACTGTTAGAAAATTAGCGTAATGTGGAAGCAAAGATGCTGGTGTTTGAAAGAACAAATTAATTGCCTAACAGTACAAGTGTCAGAACACTCACTTTCGGTGACAGAACAGCTCGCTTTCGAATTTAAGAATGACGGGGAAAGCGAACCGATGTCAAGGTTTGGCAGACATATTTCAAACAATTCGAGACTGCCGCAACAGCTAGCGGCTGGAACGATGGTGAGAAGGCAACTAAGTTAATTATTGCGTTACGTGCGAGGTCTTAAACATTCTGCAAACCACACCAGAGCGTAATCAAGGAGGCTACGGGGCCCTAACATCAAGGCTGGAAATGTGGTACAGCGACTCTCATTTGTAACATGTGTATCACGTAAAGAACCGTTACCAAAAGGCCAACGAAAACTTGTAAGAGTTTGAAGCAGATATTCCTCGCTTGGCGAGACTAGCCTACCAAACAGCACGCAGCTTTCTAAACGTATACCTTTATTTATGAAATTCGCGACGAAAAGCTCGAGTAACCACTCTGGTTGGCTCGGTCAAAGATTTCACATGATGCGTTGGCTTATGCTAAGAGTTCAAGCGGTAAAGCAGGTGACGCATTTAATTTGTAGAAATGAAGGACTCCCTGGAGAAGAGCGGAGCCAAGAGAGTGTAAAGGAGGTAATTCGACAGATCTGGGTATATATCTCCTGGTACAAGCGATTAAGGGTGTGGTCAGAATGTAATCACTGACCGTGTAAAAGAATGGAATTATTGAGTGCCAACGGATATCAATCACTGGCTGTGTATGATGGAGTAATGCAGTACTGTCGGTATAACAATCACCGGGATAACAATGACGGGTGGTATGATGAAAGAATAAATGTGTTTAACAAGGATAACAATCACCAGTTGTGTGGAGTCTGATTTAATTAGCGCAAGCTTGTATGTAGCGCACTACCAGACACTTGGATTGTTACATCCAATTTCACACTTTTGTATATTTTTGTTAAACATTACGATAACGTATAATTGCTTTCTCTTGTGTTTCTATTTAGAGACTTGTCAAAATAATAGATCCTACTATTAGTTGATAGCGTGTTTTTCAGTTTGCTAATCGCACTTTGATAACGCGAGTATTGCAGTTCGAACTCGTGTTATTTGAACCAATTTTTAATTTAATTCTGCAGCTTGTGCGTTGAAATATTTTCTACATTACTCGTCCCAGTACTTCAATAGCGATGCACGTTTTTTTGTTCGACAAGTAAGAGGTGTCTTGCGTGTATCGCTCTTATTTGGAGCCCAAATTGGTTCTTTTTTTATGTAGGCCCAACTGCTCTTTGATGTAGACCAATTGCTTTTGTCTGTAGACCGCTACTGCAGCTACGGTGGCTGGGTGAATGGATCCTGACTACCGTGGAGTTGCTGTGCTGACTCACCACCGACGGATTGTAAGATAAGCATCCCGACGCATAGAGGTATGTGACTCGTTTTTTTTGCGCACATCGAGGATTATTACTTATCAGCGGTTGATGTGAAACCAGTTCACCATACATGTTTAAAAGCTAGCTGCGCTAGTGCTTCTGGTTATATTTATTTCATTCTTACTACAACTTGTTCTACATTTAATACCTTAATTTAACACACTTGCTATTGAGAAAATCTAAGCATTACTTTCTTTCCAATGAGTTTTATTACATGTTAGCTACGAAATGCGCACTTCGTGGATCCATTATAAAATCTGTTCTTTACAATATAACTTAAATTTAATACTTTTCTTTGTCGATGTGAATAAAGAAATTTTAATTTTTTTTTTGTTAATAGATAATCGTGGGCGACGTGCTTTTTTTTGTTATTTTGGTATGTAGGTGAATCCTCCCACTCTCAGCGTTTGGTAGTTAGCCTGGTATTTACGTTTCTTTTGGCTACGTCTAGGTACGTAGCAAGTTAGACTAATCAAATATTGGAAAAATTTTGCTCGATTTTTTCGTAAAATTATGAAACGTTATGTTAATTTCTTGTATTTTAATAATTTAATTTAAACAGATAAGAAGCGCAAAGGTTATTTCTTTTGTTACAAATTTGGTTCTAATATATCGTTGCATGGTCGAATGGACATCACTTGTTAGCGTTAGTGAAATGACTGAATTTATTTCTAAGGTTTGCAATGGATTCTCTGTGAGTATTTTCTTATCCCAATTTCGAAACGTCACTCTTTAAACTACATTCTAGTATTGCCTTGTTACTTCCTAAGGTCTTGCTATCCAACTCGATACTGATAAATTAAAGGCAATCATTCTTTTAAACTTTCAAAATTTTTACCTAATGTACTCAAACCAAATATTTCGAATATCAATAAATCAAAGTCACCTTCAATTTATTTCATAAATGTCAAACTTGAAGTTTTTATTATTTTGACAACGGTCCTAGGTCATGGATCGAAACGTAAATAAATATGATTTAAAAAACTACGAGTGGTTTAATTCCCAAAAAAGATTAAGAAGACTGATAAATTAATTGATAGGTAACTTTCGGTATCGAAGTAATTTATTTTTAAAACTGGATTTCACATTTCACTCTGTCGACGTTCCCAAATGTGCAAGTTTCTTGAGTTGTGCATTGAAACCAGCAATTTTCACACCTTCATCCATTTTAATGTTTTCTTATCTGATTAAGTCTAGGTAGTGCTTTCGGTTAAAATTGTGTATTTACGTTGTACATCTCATTTTCCGTTACTGGAATCATTACTGATTTAGGATCCCAGTGTTGATGATTCCTCTCTACTATGGACAGCCTGTTTTGGATACTCCATACCTACGAATAGTAGAAAACTATGTTTAGCAAACGCAAGTTGCTTCGATCTTTTCCGTAAGTTTTGAAACCCTAACCATAATATTAAATCGCTGTCTTCATTACTAACCAAATAAATCCGACTTGTTATTTATAACAATGAAACACCAATGTGTATATCGGGTAAATCAGTTTAAAGGTTTATCCACGTGTCGATACATTGTTTTTTGCATAAGCCAATATTCTACATGTTCGAATTGGTACACGTGTAAATTCGGGTAATTTTTATTTAATTATATGATGTACCGGAACAGGAATTGTAGGTGATATGCAATCGTTACTTTTAAATCTATCCACGAAACCTCATACCAATTAATAAGAGTAGAAGCGTGTGCAGTATATGTAAACACCAAGTCCTTCTAAAAGTAAACATGCAGACCCCGGTAATACAATTACTGTAGAATATGCCGTGAAAGATTAAACAATATAACTTTCTACAGACTAATACTCATGGACAAAAGCTGATTTAATGCCAATTTGACTTTGATCGGTAGCTGCAACTTTTCAAAAACTTCAAATAGGACAGTATTTTCTATGTACTATAGGTTTGATGTGGAGCATTAAATGTTTTAATGTCGACTACGAACACTACACGCACTTGAGTGACGGATTACCTTTATTGTAAAGGTACGACACGGTGGTTATCCACGTACGACTTGCTACGTCCACTCTTACAGAATGACTCTTTCGCGTAAATACAAGGCAACGAAGGAAGTACTGGTTCGAATTGGTTCGTTCTGGATCGTATAGGTGAGGGTGAATTATATACAATTCAGGGTACTAATTAATAATTTTTCAACAATTCATATGCAATTTACATATGTTACTCTAAAAGCATTAACAATTACATATCACCTGCAATTCTTGTTCTGGTACATTATATTATTAAATAACAAATATCCGAATTTATACGTGTACCGATTCGTACATATAGAATATTGGCTTTTAAAAAAACAGCGTATTAACACATGGACGAACTTTTAGACTGATCTATCCGATAAACACATTGGTGGTACACTGCTATAAATAACTAGTAGGATTTATTTAGATAGTAACAAAACAAAAATTTAGTGTTATGGTTAAGACTTCAAAACTTACGAATATGATCGATGCAACTTGCGTCTGCTAAATATAAAACATCTAGTACGCGCAAGTAAAGAGTATCCAAAACTGATCCTCTATAGTAAGGAGGAAACATCAACGCAGGACTCTAAATTATTAATGATTCCAGTGGCAATTTTTAATATAGCGTAACCATCCAAGCGTAACGGAAAAGGAAATATATAACGTAGACACTCAATTTTAGGCAAAAGCGAAACCTAGTATAAACCAGCTGAAAATAAAGTTTATATTAGTTATGCACTAAACTTAACCTCTCTTGTCAATCTCACTAAGGAAAAACTGAAAAGGAGAAGATGTGAAAATGTCTGGTTTTATTGAGTATATCACCGCACCCGAGCTGAACACAGAACAGACTAAAGAATTGCAGTTAACTATATCAAAGTACACGAGCTGAACACAGAACAAACTAAGAATCGCGAGAAATTTCAACTCATTTTTTGTGGTACCCAAAAATCAGCACGCCCACTGGTCAAACTAAATTTGGAGATTCTTTTACACTCGAAAATTGAAAACACAATTTTATTGGTTAAAGACATCATTAACGTTTTTCTACAGGAAAAATAGGAAATAGAAGTGTATAAATATAATTGCAAATTGCTCGAAAAACATTCGTTAGTGCTCACCATAGCCTAAGGAATTACCTTGCAGTGCTCCCCATAGCTTGCAAAACCTCCAGCGAGCAGTGCTCTCCATAGCCTGCTATACTTCAGAGCGCAGTGCTCCCCATAGCCTGCGTATTCTACGACGCTGACGTTGTCCGCCCCCATACCTAGAGCACGTCACTATAATTCAACAATCAATAATTACCGGACTACGTATGAACGTTAAACTCCGTTCCATAATTCACGAACAGGTTGTTATTGTGATTGCGTCTGTCAACTCTACCTTTGAAACGACACCCCGTAGAGTTCAAGGGCGACTCACTCGACGAAACTTAAGGCACTACTACCACGAAGCCGTCCGAAAAGTTCAGAAGACAACCGAAGACTTCTGAACCCTTCTATGCTTGTATATATGTTCAATTAATAGTTTTAATTTTGTATCATAATTCTTTGTATCTTCACGTTGTCCCACCAGTAAAACACGAAGTCTCCGAACAGTTTCAAAGACTGCCGAAGACGTCTAGTCGTCTTCAAACTGTAAATATTTTCTAACCATCGTTGTTCAAGTTCTCACTGGGCCTCATAAGCAAATTTCGAATCGTTTTGAAAAGCATATATATTGTAGTGATCGTCGATAACATCGTGCCCCACGCCATATAAAAATTGCAGTGAATGCCTCTAGGCTCGATTCTCGTCCCACGAATTGGGCACCATAAAATTTGCTGTGAATTCCTAGAACATCGAGCCCCAGAGTTGGGCTGCATAAAATTTCTGTGGATTACTCAAAAAAAAATCGGGATCGTCTTCGAGTCCCAGCGTTGAGCTGTATAACATTTTCACAAAAATTAAAAACAATAAAAAAATTAAAAAAATACCTCTGGTACACCCCTTATTTCTGCACACTCCGGCTAGCTCTAAAATCTGCTTCTTCCTGGATATTTACCATCCTAAGTTCATTTTTTCTCAGTTAAAAAAAATTACCACTCAAATAATGCAACAAGACATACAACCTTTTTATTTAAACATATTCAAAAGTTTTCATTATCAAGAAAATAATTACACATTTGTATATACAGTTTCAAAAATTGTTACAATCTCAATCCTTAAACCTTTTGAAATTTCATGATTTGTATTTATTTGAACAGATTTATTTTATACGAGTAGATGGGTCCGTCGTGAAACCCTAAATTGATTTTTATTCAGGTATATGGTGAGCTCAGTATAAACCCAATTACTTAAAATGCCTAAAAACGTCGCATTTTTGTTTAAAACAAATTTAAAGACCCGTTTACTCCTTACATCAAAAATTTTAAGTCCTTTAGTAACACTTATAAATTATAAAAACCATTAGTCCTTTACATATACCCCTTTAAGTAAGTTTTAATGATAATAAAATACACCCTCAATAAGTCAAGTCACTCAAGCACAATATAACGGCACAAATGTTCAAGCAAAAGCAACAGAAATTAATTTTGTTACCTGGAGTAAGCTTTTTTTCATCGTCGCCTCTGAAGATGTTGTCCATACACTTCGCAGTTATACATAGATCCAACCCATTTTCACTCGCTAGCCAAATCTCTGCAGCCGCCTTCAGCGTTTCTACCTCGATACTTGACTAGACGAAGCTAATCACCTTCCGTAATTACTAAGCCTCGCGCATTCTTGTTTCAAGCACTTATCAACTCGCTTACCCTAGTACCATCCTTCTATCTGTTTGTTGAGTGTAGTAACAGCACCGTCAATTAACTTGCACTCACTTGTGCAATACACACGTATAAAAATCTACCGACGTGCTGTACTAACACCGCTTTACACTTTTAAATTAGTATGTTGCTTCAGCAAAAAATAAGCGACGTACGATAATAAGCCAAAGTAAGAGAGATAAGAGAGTTTTACTACCTCTCCTAGTGTATTTATATTTTCTCATCCACTCCTCTCGGATCCTATTTCAGTCAAAAAGCTTATTTTATCTTAATTGCTTCTAAAAATTTTGCGCGTAACCGACTAGTACTATCGAAAATTCTATTTCCACCGTGCTTTTCACCTGAAATCTGTTCAACAACGTATAACCGTCGTGAGTTCTCAAAAATTTCTAGCTTTCAACCAATCACATTCCTATCCCCCATTTCTACGTCCAGCCTCTAGCTATCTTTTCTTGTTTAACCCATATTTGCTGTCTCTTTTAAAATCTCACTCAAACAACAGAAAATCAATATTGTGGTTGAGCTCCAAATCTACCGCGTACTTTAAACGAGTATTTTAACCAACTTATATTATACATGCTCTCTGACTGATTTACACTACGGATATTCTATTTCACTTTGCATTCAAACCATCTGTTGTTTTAGTAGCTTTTGTATCGACCGTTACATACCATTCCACAGAATTCTGTTCCAACGTAAATTCAAGTTTTTTTGAACTTGTTATTTTTAACTGTCAGGTTTTTCTATGAAGCAACCGTCCGTTGGAAATTATAATTCCAAGTTTTAACATTTCTTAGGATTTGTATTTTAACGAACGTTTAGCTTAGTTAAATTGAAAATATTCGTTTACCTTACTGATTTATATACCCAAAAGCTATATTTATCAATAATCAAGTCAAGCCTACATATTTTCAGACGCCGCCGACTCGAACGATAACAAGTGGCGTTCAACGTGTTGGGCCGACTTCACAGAAGATTTTGCAAACAGCGCGCTTGCAAGAACCATCAACATGCCCGAGACGAGGAGTCAAACGACATTACACGTATAGCAGGACACCAACTAACCGCCTCCAACCCAAGAGGTCACACAACCCACAACAGTTCTGGTTGCAACAACTCAGTGGCGCTCAACAAACACAACTATCAAACAAAATGGTCACAATCAAGGCGCTCGTGGAAGACTTGTACCACGCCGTCACAGCCACCTCCGTAGCAAAAAAACCTACATTCTCTGACACCCTTCTGTAGGATCCCGTGCATTTACATTTCCAATGCTCCACCCAAAGGTACTACATTGGCCAAGAGGCGAGTTTTTTGTTGCCTGAAAATTTAAAATTTTGCCGAACATCTTGCCGTTTCAGGCTTTAAGGTGCGTGACAACACTCACACACGGGACCTCCATTTAACCTCTCATCCGTAATTGTTATAAAGAATGCTCACCTGCCATTTTTCGAGCAGTCGGGGTTGTCGGGATTCGAACCCAAGACCTTGGGATCCGTAGTCTTACGCTTACTACATTGATGCACGGCGACGCCTCTGGATGATCCCGCAGAATTCCTCCAACAAATGAAAGCGTCGGATTCAGATGTATCTACAACGACCGCTCAATTACGAGGTCAAGCAGCCACGTGGTGGAAAGCATACGCGATTTTCCAACCCACCTACAGCGAATTCAAAAGGTTATTTCCGGACAAGTACGACAGTCCACCATTTGAGCCAAAATAACCTCCGAGTACTATGGATAGAAGCAGATGGCGTCTCAACTAGTAGCAGCCTTCTTTGGCACTTAGGCACGACAAGTCCGCCGCCTAAAACTAGACACCAACCAGGACAAAGAGCTGTTCACGGACCTCCTCCTGCCGACACTGAGGAATCCAATTCAGTGTCACATGCCGACGACATTATGGGAACTGGTCTCCCGCCTCATAAAAATCGAAGAAAATATAAAAGAGGCAGCTAAAGGGACAACCGTCCCCACGTCAGCAACCAGATTTCCACGAACAACGGAGCAGCTACCAAGGTGCGCGAGAAATACCAACTCATTTTTTGTGGTACTCAAAAATCAGCACGCTCATTGGTCAAACTAAATTTAGAGATTCTTCTACACTTGAAAATTGAAAACACAATTACATTGGTTAGAAACATTATTAACGTTTTCCAACACAGGAAGAATAGGAAATGCAAGTGTCTAAATATAATTGCAAATTCTTCGAAAGGCATTCATTAGTACTCACCATTGCCTAAGTGCTCCCCATAGCCTGCAAAACCTCCAACTAGCAGTGCTCTCCATAGCCTGTTATACTTTAGCGCACAGTGCGCCCCATAGCCTGCGTATTCTACGACGGTGACGTTCTTCGCCGCCGTACCTAGGGCACGTCACTGTAATTCATCAATCAATAGTTACCAAACTACGTATGGACGTTAAGCTCCGTTCCATAATTCACCGACAAGTTTCGACCACGTTTAAGGCACCGCTACCACAAAGCCATCCGAAGCGTTCAGAAGACAACCGAAGACATCTGAACCCCTCTGTGTTTAATTAATAGTTTTAATTCCGTATCATAATTCTTTGTAACTTAACATTGCCCCACCAGTAAAACACGAAGCCTTCCAAAGAGTTTCGAAGACCGTTGAAGATTTTTGAACCACTTAAAACTGCAAATATTTTCTAACTATAGTTGTTCAAGTTCTCACTGGGCCTTATAAGCAAATTCTAAAGCCTTTTGAAGAGCTCCGAAAACTACCGAAGACTTTTACACCCCGTTAAACTGTATATGTATTCATTCAATAAGTGTTTAATTTTATTTTTGTTTCACATGCAACCATGAAATCTTCCAAAGAGTTCCGAAGATTACCGAAGAGTTCCGAACTACTTCAAACTGTTAAAATCATTCAATTTTAACTATTTCACTTTTAGTTTTATGTATTTATGAAACTTATATTTATTTTTGCTTATACTTATTAAACAAATAATCAAGTCAAGCTTACATGCTTTCAGAGGCCGCCCACTCGAACGATACCAGTTTCAATTCAAAGCACAAAAAAACTGGAACATTCGGAAAAGTCGTACAGAGTGGAATCTAAAATCCAGTTTTAAAAATAAATTATATCGATACCAAACTTACCAATCAATTAATTTATTAATATCTGGTTGGATAGCAAGACTTTGAAAAATATAAAACGAATGAGTAACAAGGCATCACTAGAATCTAGTTTAGAAAGTGACCTTTCGAAATTGGGATAAGAAAATACTCACGGAAAATCCATTGCAAACCGTTCTTTTTTTTGACAGTTATCCGAACACGGTGGAGTGGAAAGCTTTTATAACCAAAGTGTGCGACTCTCCTAGCGACATACCCACTAAAACCACTCCCCCTGGCGGGTGCGTCTGCCAAACGGCTCCAACGCACTGCAGCCTATAAGGCTTATTGTGCAGACTCTGGTTAAGTATCATATCCAGTCTGCAAAACCTGCACCCCGAACTTTAGCGTACAGGTTCCTCGATAAAAGAGTATCTACTTCCTTTGGGTTTGACTTTGATCGCCCGAATAGGCGCTGTCTCGTTCTAGCCAACGCCTCACATCTGCATAGTACATGCATTGTAATCTTCGGTTCCTCTAAGCAAAGTCTGCATATAAGGTCTCTGTTATATTTGTGCATTCTCTGGAGGTGAACCTTAGGCAGCTCCGTGGCGTACTGGTATGTGTGTGACTACTACGCCCATGCTCCCGGGTTCGAATCCCGACACGGTCCTCTTGAGAAATGATAGGCGAGCATTTTTCACAAAAATACACCCTCGTTCAGATGAGAGGTAAAATGGAGGTTCCGTGTGCGAGTGCTGTTACGCACGTTAAAGATCCCTACCTTGCTTGGAACAGCAAGGGTTCGGCAAAATTCCAAATTTTTCAGGTAAAAAAATTTGCTTCCCGGCCAATGTAGTACTTTCGGGTGAAACATTAGAAAATCAAATGTAGGGAGGTGAACCTTGACAGAAGTATGTCCTGTCAGGAACCCCACAGTGATTCTAAGCTGTTCCTTTCTTAAACAAAGCAATTCCTAGATTCTGTTTTTGCTAGGCCCTTTTACCAGCGCCGTGTTAGTCCTGGCCTCTTCAACCAGTCTCTTAGGTGTTGGTTGTAAATCCGTTTGCTAATATAGGTACGGAACTCAGCTTTTGTGACTTCCAAGGTAGGTTCGGGTCCGATAAATGGCCCTTGCGCCCCCTGTCTTGCAAGTTTGTCTGCAATTTCATTTCCCTTGAGTCCTTGATGGCCTGGCACCCACTGTAGTGTAACAGAGTTCTGCTGTGCCAGTCCATTAAGTGCCCAATACATTACCATATCAGTCTTGATGACACATTCTTACTTATTAGAACCTTAAGTGCCGCCTGGCTATTCGACACAATATAGATTTGATCTTTAATAAAGGCATCTTTTATACTTTCCCGCACACTTTGCAGTATGGCGTATATTTCCGTTTGAAAAACGATAGTGCTTGCCCTTAGGGAAACGCTTAAACGTACCTCCGGTCTCTCCCTAAAAAGTCCAGATCCTGACCCGGTCTCGCTTTTAGAGTCATCCGTGTACCAGACCCAGAGGTATTCTACCATTCATTTTTTCCCACTCCACATTCTGGATAACAGTCTTTGTCAAATAATTAAACTTAGATAAAGTGTGCTGGCGCGTCTTATTAACCGTGGACTGTAATTCGAAAATAGAACAAAACGCGAGCTTTAAATACGAAAACTGTATGCATGTAAAATATTAACAAACAAAAGGCATAAATTCACTCACCAAATTGTCCTTGGTGTGCGGTCCTCTTCGATGTTGCTGGAATGCCCCCGGGGGAGTTGGTTGAATGCACTGTTGCAAGCACTATACTTATTGGATATAGTTTGTCACGCACAACCTTCCCGTTACTAGGTCGAAAGAAGAGTCGTCGATAAACGTCACAAAACCACTTTCGCACGCGTTTTACTTTAAGAGGCGCAAGTGCACTGCACAATTTAAATCCACTACAGTTTGAGTTTTAACTAATACGAAACAGTCTTGAAGAATGTCTCCGGCGGATGCTGAGTCATTTGGTCCGAACGCATCTCAAACAGATGCCTTCAATTTCTCCCAATCAATCTCGTATGCTCCGTTTCTTTAATAATCCTAGAGTGAAGGTTCTTAAGTCTGTATAGTCTAAGCCTTGCCTCCCCTAACTCCACCAAGTGTAGTTGGGGAAGGCCAGAAAAACTCTCCATAGCAGCAGTGGCCGTGCAACATATCGCCCCTGTAATACTTAGACAGGCCAGTCTCTGGATCCTGCCCAACTTTATTTTGGCATTTGATTGTTCAGCTTTGGGCCACCAAACAACCAGTGCACCATGTTTGGTCTTAGCCCTCAGGATATGCCGCAAGTGCGTCTAACTATTGCTAAAGAAGCTTCCGCCTTGCGTACGATCTTATAGATCTGCAGTTTCCATGTGAGTTTGGAGTCCAGAGTGACTTCCAAGTACACCACTTCGCATGACAGGTCGATTTCGTTACCATTAAGAAAGACGCGTGTAATGCTCGCAATCTTCCTTCTCCAGATAAAAGGTACAAAAGTGGACTTTTGGGGGCTGACAATGCTTACTTGACTGTGACACAGAAATCTCACATTGTCGTTACAACAGATTTCGTCTGGCAGTCGTTGTACACAGGTTTAGTTATGGTGAGATAAGTACTTTGCAGTTATCAAAAACTGTTATAAGCCCAAGTGAATATCATTATAACCAATAGGTAACGATTGCTTTACTCCCTTGCGGTACGCGTGTTTGCCTGAACTATATAAATATTACGATGAGCGAACCATTCTTGCATATTCGGTGATGTTATTATTAGAATATGGGTTTAGTGTAGGTTTTGTGTGATAACGTTTTTATATGTAACCTTGTGAATTGGTTTTGAAATTATATATAAACTTGATAATTTTCCATCAGCTGTGGTATTTGATTAGCTAATGGTGCTGGTTTGTTAATTGGGTCTAAGTGCACTATTGTAAATGTTTATTTTGTGTTTTAGGTTTAGTATATTCTATTTGGGCGAGCTCGTTATCGTCAACTTAGTAAGTAAGTAGGTAAAATCCTTGTCATATTTATATTTATTTTTATAATTTATACTTTTTTTATTGGTATGTGTTATGTGTTATAGATATGTGTAGGCATGCTGGAGTAAACCCCATAATTAATCTGTTTTATTTTTCTATTGGGTATTGTATTTTATGGTATTGGAGAGACTAGTGTTTCGTATGCGTAAATTATATATAATATACTATTCATCATTTTTGTTTAGGGCAAATTGGGTTATGTTCTTTTGTTTCGCCCCCTCCCTCTTCCGGCTGTGTTAGCGTGGTATTAATTTTTTTCCTTTTTTTTCTCTTATTGTAATTTGGGTGAACATTTCGTATTGATGTCGTTTTTTTCTTCCTGGCCACTTGTAACACCTGCATAAGACTCGATTTTCAATTTCGTACACCGCGGGATTTAGGAATTTTTGACGAGGTTGTCTCCTCTTGGTCCGGGCGATTGAGTCAAGTCCCCCACACTCTCTTGCCCATGAGAGATGACCACGATGGCAAGGAAGGCACGGTATCACGGTGTTGCAGAATTGTCCCACCGGCTTCTTTTACCTCAGTATAGGTCCATTAGCTACAAAACTACAGTTTGGGTTGAGGGGTTTGGTCCGCGGGATCGTTTTCACTTGGCTAGTGAGCGGATTTTATCCCTTATTAGCACAGTCTCTTGCTCTCTACCATGTTGTGGGTCTTATGCCACTCAGGTTACTAGGTCACTGAAAGAGATGAGCTTATCACGATCCTTCCCAGAGTAGATAGCCAATCCTTTGGCCATATATCCTGGGATTTCTCCTATCCGCCACCTGGAGACGCGCCCAATGAGTAATCAACCACATGGGAGAATATATTTTTTAGAAAAGTTCTTGAACAACCTTATTTTTTGAAAATGTTGCTACTGATGATGGCCACGTAGGGTCGAAAGTGGTATTTTGTTTAAGATAGTGTGCGATTAAGAAGTTTTTATTATATTTTCTTATTTGTACCCCCTTGTTTCTAATTATGATTTAATCAAAAATGACCACTTAGTGATCGAAGGTGGAACTTAGTTTAAGATGTGTGCGATTAAGAAGTTTTTATTATATTTTTTTATTCGTATCCTCTAGTTTCTAATTATGATTTAATCAAAAATTATAATTTATTTTTCAGTCTTTCTGATATTCTATTTGTTTGCTGTAGTTCCTTCCTACTTATTTTAAAAATATTTTCGATATAATGGCTTTTTACTCATTTAAATATACGAAAAATAGTAATTCCCTGATTTTGTTGAAAACGATTCGAACTTATTTTAATTTTCCTGTTTATGTGGCGACCACTTTTCTTCTAAAAATTAACTTTATTTTCCCCCTCTCGCTTTTCGCTCATCACTCTGCGGATCTGATCCAGGCTAGTCCATATATCTCCCTGAGGTTTTTGAAATGCATTATCTATGATTTCCACCCTCGTTTCACAGTAGACCTCATTTTATGGAAAGCTCTTGCTAACACCTATACGGATTTCTTGAAGCAAGACTCTCATTTCGAAACGTGCTACCTACTGCACGCTCAAAAGAAAAGTTACCCTCAATAAGCATAGATGCATATTTGAAAACCAACCGTTTAAACATAAAAGGATAAGCAATTTAAAAATACAGCTGGTTCAATCTAACGCCAGAATTGCTTATATTGGTCCGTTTTATGAAATTCCGCGCATTTACTACCACAACGAATGCGAATGTACAAATTATATGGTTGGATTCGACATATCAATACGCTTTAATATTGCGGCTTTCGAGATAAATGAACCCCAACTGATATATAATAGCATCGATACCAATATATTAGGTATCCGTGAGCAATATCTGATATAATAAATTGTAACAGAATGGATGTAATTTAGGTGTATTTTGAAATAGCTTTTTAGAGATGTACTTTTCAATCAAGCGGAAGGATTTCAAATAATCCATGGACTAAGTGCCAGTGGATTTTAATGTATATATGGGCCATACAACGATACACACACCCCCACACACACAATAAATAAGACATGCGATATCATATCCGTTGTGTGTTAGTTGCTAAATCGACCACACGATGAAGTGTACAGGAAATGTAACCAACGTTATCATATTCTATCAATCAATATATTTTTTCATTGCTTAAATGAGTATATCACAAGAAACAAGCATGGCTCATTTTAAATACAGAAAGAAAAAAGCACACAAAATTTTAAGATTTGATGGTAAGAAAAGAATGTACTTAAAGTTGAGAGATCAAAGCTAGCTAGTATAGTGCCCCTTTGTCTAAGAGTAATACATCTAATATAACAAAGCTTTTGTACACAGAAGATAGTTGATGCCCCCCGTGGCGTTACACCTGTCCAATGAATTTTGATCGATAGTACAAGAGTATTGTGTTTAAGAGTTGTTTAGATTACAATAGGTACATTCGAGGATAATATTTGCATAATTCTGGTATGTGCTAGAGTAGTTTACAACAATTGAACTGTATATACATTTGCGGTCATAGATATAGCATGTGAGTTTTGAAGTCATGTTCTAATGAAAGCTTTTCCAGTCGTACCTTTGTAATATAAACAAATGTTCTTATAATTTACTGTAGTGGTTATATAATCAATTAGCGCTTGGATATTTAATTGTAGTGCTTCGAGATTAAATTAATTAAGAAGATCACATCCTAGTGTTAAGGAGTAAATACTTGTACTGTTAGCGATTAGTTGAAAATAAATCATTGGGAAAGCCTTTAAAAATTTTATTGTAACTACGAGTTGCTGAAAAGGCTTGTATAATCAATTTAAAATAAAGAACTGTTGCTTTTGTGCAAATAGAGTTTACGTTATACTGGTATCACAAGTGGGATTAAAAACTCTTGAACGATTTCTATTTGAATGCCTGTCTCCCGTAGTCAAAAACTTGAATGGATAGCAAAATTTTGTTTTATTTGTAAACACTTCAGATCAAGCGTTGCAGGGAGCTTAGCTGAAAATGCAGAAAAACCAGATTAAAACTCTGCAAGCCTATCAGTGATATTATCAGGGACACTACAGGAAAATGCCGTAAGCCTAACACAAAAACTGGACCAGACTACAACGAAGTTAGAAGAAAATAATGCAAGTTTTACAGAGTAATTACAGGAAACCGCGATAACCCTACAAGAAAAATACAGTCAATTAAGAAAAGAATCTACTCAGGAAGCTACAAAAACCGCAACAGCAGTTGAATAATTAAAAGAAAAATGTTTAAAAGAAACTATAAAATCGGCGGAAAACTTGGAAGCCAAATTTTACGGCGGTTTACAGAAATTGGAAAATTAGTTTTTAGATGATTTGCATAAATCGGAAGCATAGTTTGCTGAAAAATTGTTAGAGAACTCGCGTAAATAGGAAAAAACGGATGTAAAAATAGATGAATTCTATAACAGTGTAAGCACCAAGGCCTCAGTGCCGTCGATACAACAGCACGCCTCAGAAATTAAGAATGTCGTGGAATGCGAACAGACGTCAAGGTTCAGGGTAAAGCCATCCATATTTGATGGAAAATAACCTTGAAAGACATATTTCAAACAATTCGAAGCTGCCGCAGAAGCTAACGGCTGAAACGATGGTGAAAGGGCAACCACGTTGATTGTGGCATTACGAGGTGAGGCCTTAAATATTCTGCAGACCATACCAGAACATGACCAAGGATGCTACGGTTCCTTAAAATCAAGTTTGAAAATGACGTACGACGACACTCATTTACAACAACGTGTACCAAAAGACTAACGACAATTTGCAAGAGTTCGAAGAAGATATTTCTCGCTTGGTAAGAGTAGCCTATCCTACGGCACCGCACAGCTTTCTAGAGTTGGTGGCAGTAAAGCACTTCATTGATGGAATACGCGACGGGAAGATTGAGCAAGGACTAGGACTGGTCCGGCCAAAGATTTACGCCATGTGTTAGCGCATGCCTTTGAGTTTGAAGCGGCAAAGCATGCAACGCATTTGATTTGTGCCAAGATACAACGCTCTGAAAAAGGTGCGAAGCCAAAGAGCACGTTTACCGGTTAGCACCCTACGATAGTGATGACGTCGGTACTGCCGAAGAACGACATGCAGTGAGATAAACAAACAGTTGTGCTCGTTATGATTAGCGAAGGTCTAGGCCGAACTATGATAGGTTCATGTTTCTGTATAGCGGCAAAGGCAAAGCGCGATTTGAGGTCACGGAAGAGATTCAAGGTGATCTCTTTTATATGTCATCCAAATACTCTTTGGCACATTGTGTACAGCTGACCTTAATATGTCCCGAACATTTGTTCGGACGGTTAAACATAAATTTGGCGTTTTTCTTTTTAATCTTTCTTGGGAATTAAACTACTCATAATTTTAACAACTATGAGCGGTTTAGTTCCCAACAAAGATTAAGAAAAATACAAAACAAACCACAACAAGCACACAGAAAGTATATATTTGGGGTTCTAGATCAACTTCGCCGACAACAATCAGAGGTGGAAATACCATACGACTAAACGATCGACATCGAGGTATACTACTTGATCACCAAGTAGCAGCCTTCTGGTAAGTCGAATTACCAGGATCTGTGAAAAGCGTTGGTGGACCTTATGGTTTAAATGATCAAATTTGGAAACAATAAGTTGGCTGAACTCCAGAATGGCTGTAGGCTTGATGGATTCAACTGGTAGGTGGTACGAAATAAGTTAGAGGTACTGTTCCAGAAATATGGAGTACATATTTTGGTATGTGGTTACAGTTCAAATAGTACGGCGTCTGCTATGAAAGGTGTCGATTGCTACTGCTATCAGCAAGGAAAGTTTAGAAATGGTTTCGACTGTCCTTACCACCACAGGGACTTCCAACGCTTGCGACATAGGGTATCCTGGGACCGAATAGCTTTAAAGGGGAGGGGACAGTGTAGCGCCGCTTAGTCTAAGAATAATGCTACAGCATATAACGATGCGTTGGTCACAGAAGATAACTGATGGCCCCCCGCGACATTACGCTGTCGGACAAATTTTCATTGACAGATACGAGAGTTGTGCGTTTATGAGTTAATTAGATTACAATATGTACATTCGAGAATATTATTTGCATAATTCTTATGTGTTAGAGTAATCTAGAACAATTAAATATATATAAATTTGCGGTCATAGATATTGCAATCCAATTTTAATCGTATTTACAGATCAAGTAGGTGTATCAAATTTAGGTCCAGTCCAGCTGCGGACAGTGGTGTATCTTTCATATTTCTGTTGAGCTATCTAGTGGCACAAATAGTGGTTTTCTGTGATTTAAACATATTTAACCTTTTCTTGCAGGTACAAAGTTAGGTGTGTGACAACAGAGCCTTTGTGCTCAGAAGCGTTGGTACACAAAGAGGTTTCCACTTTTTCCAATTAGTGGTGTCTCGTTAGAAACAAAAATTAACAAGGTAGTGGCGCCTTGATATTATCCGTTAATACATCCCCCCTGATAGTCTCTTGAAACAACTGCGGAAGTTAGAGTTCCAAGTTAATCCGGAAGAATCCAAAGGCCGTTATTTTAAACGGATTAAATTACAGCCTCTTCGTGACCTTCGTGAATATAAAGGTTTTTTATTGACAACACCGCAGGTTCAGTGTTTTGACTTGAAATTTTTAATTCATCTTAATTTAAAATTATAATTATAGTCAAACAGTTAACGCTAGTTAAACGTAACAGATGTAGTAAAATTACAATGCACTGATTATACGTTAATCTAGCTAATCATTAACAATGATACTGCACTAATTTCTTAAAACGAAGGTACATTATGTTGTTAATTACGATGAACTCAACTATAATTAATACTCAAAACCTTATTAATTCATGTTTATTATTCATATTTTTTATTTGTTACTAGCTGTTAATTTCTAATTTGTATCAATTACTAAGTCTAATAATTTATACTATAAAACGTATTTATTTCAAACTTAATCTAATTTACTTCATAATTACTCGCAACTAAACTAAAATTCAAAGTGGACTGATTGATCTCATGAGCTGTATGTTTTAATATACCTAGTTTAAGTGTTCTTGATTGTTCGAAGTATTTTGAGAAGAATCTCGATTTATTCAAATAAGCTTCTAGTTCGTTCTCCTTTATAAACTTTAAGTGAACCCTTATAATTGTCAATCACTTCTGTATGCGTTGAAATTGTTCCTTCTGAGTGTAGACTCATTGACGCCATGTTGCTGTAAACTATTACTCGTCAAATGATAGGTGTAAAAATAATATAATTCTTGCGTTGCCGTATAGAGGGCGTAATCATATTATACAAATTATTAATTTAAAATAAACAAACAACTCAATGTGTAATTCAAGCTAGCTCATTAAACTAGGTAATTACGGTAGATAGAGCTCATCACTGCGTTTTGAAATACTGAATTTCTGCGCGGCAAATGCAATGTAAAATTTTTTTAGCACGTGTGGTTTGGGACTTATGGGACGTATTTTCTTCAAATTTGCAGTGAAGTTTGTTGCTATCCTACAACATTGCGGAACACAAAAAAGATATTAAGATAGAAAGAGGTAAATTGGTTTCACAAGCAACTTCACTGCATTTTCGCACTAACTGCCATTTGTCTGTTTAGTGAGGTAGCCCAAAGTAATCTGGCGACCTTAGTGTTTGTTGCACACCTACCTGTAAAACCCCTCCTCGTCAAGGTTCAGGGTAAAGCCATCCACATTTGATGGAAAATAACCTTGGAAGACATATTTCAAACAATTCGAAGCTGCCGCGGGAGTTAACGGTTGAAACGATGGTGAAAGGGCAACCTCGTTGATTGTGGCGTTACGAGGTGAGGCCTTAAATATTCTGCAGAACATACCAGAATATGACCAAAGAAGCTACGGTCCCTTAAAGTCAAGAATAAAAATGACGTACGACATCACTCGTTTGCAACAAGTGTACCACGCTCAAGTGAAGAACCGTTTACCAAAAGGCTAACGAAAATATGCAAGTGTTTGAAGCAGATATTGTTCGTTAGGCGAGAGTAGACTATCTCACGGCATCGCATAGCTTTCTAGAGTTGGTGGCAGTAAAGCTCTTCGTTGATGGAATACGCGACGGGAAAATCGAGCAAAGACTAGAACAGGATCGGCCAAACATTTACGCATGCCTTTGAGTTTAAAGCGGCAAAGCATGCAATGCATTTGATCTGTGGCAAGATACGACACTCTGAAGAGGACCGAAGCCAAAAGAGCACGTTAACTGGTTAGGACTCAACGATAGTGATGACGCAAGTAGTGCCCAAGAACTACACGCAGTGAGATAAACAAACAGTTATGCCCGTGATGATTAGCGAAGGTCTGGGCCGAGCTATGACTAGTTCATGCTTTTGCATAGCGGCACAGGCAAAGTGAGATTTGAGGTCACGGAAGAGATTCAAGGTGATGTAATCGATGTGCCATCGGAATACTCCCTGACACATTGCGAACAGCTGACCCTGATATATCCCGAGCATTTGTTTGGACGGTTAAACATAAATTTGGTGTTTTTCTTCTTAATCTTTTTTGGGAATTAGTTTTACAACTATGAGTGGTTTAATTCCCAACAAAGATTAAGAAAAATAAAAAACAACCACAACAAGCATACAGGAAGTATGAATTTGTTGGTCTGGATTAACTTCGCCGACAATAATCAGAGATTGGAAAGGCCATACGACTAAGAGATCGACATCGAGGTATACTACTTGATGACTAAGTAGCAGTATTCTAGTAAGTCGAATTACCAGGATCTGTGGAAAGCGTTGGTGGACTTTAAGGTTCAAATGATCAAATTTGGAAACAATAAGTTAGCTGTATCCCAGAATGGTTGTAAGCTTAATGGGTTGAACTGGTAGGTGGTACGAAATATGCTAAAGGTACTGTTCCAGAAATACGGAGTACATATTTTGGCGTGTGGTTACAATTCAAATAGTACGGCTTCTACTATGAAAGGTGTCGATTGCTACTGCTATCAGGAAGGAAAGTTTAGAAATGCTTTCGACTGTCCTTGGACCGAACAGATTTAATGAAGGAAGGGGGCAACAAAAAAAGTCGTGAATTAGAAAAGAAATCGTCTCGAACATTTTTAAATGGCACTTGCAACAACCACACAGTATACTGCTAACAGACCATAAACTTACCGACTAAAACTAAGAGCAATGCGTCACTTTGTTGGCAACTAGAGGGAGTAAAGAAGTAATTTTATGGATCGGACATTTCTTTGCACTCGATAATAACTTTTACATTGAAAGAACATTTTCATGTTGAAGATGTTGAAGGATACTTTCACGTTCTGGATTTAACTGACACAGATAAATTGATTAAGTAGGACTATATAATGAGAGGCATACTATTTTGTGAATGACCCATATAGGAAAAAAGCTTACCAATTGTTGTATCCGAATGGGCCCTAAATACTGCTTGTTACGTTTTTACATTAGTGCAATAGTATTTTAACAATAATATAAATTAAAATAAAGTTACGTTTTACCCGCGTTGCCAATCATTCGTAACCCTGGACGTAGATTATTAAGTCCCTAAATTTGGTTACGTGTGTTACCGTCATGGGTAAAGCCAACAAAGTATCAATAAGCTTGGAGCATACCTGGTTTTTGCTGCTCCGCTAGTCTTTAGGTCAGGGTCGCCGGCGGGTATTTTCTTCTTGTAAACCAATTCTAGAAGTAAAGCGATTGTGCCTACACTATGGTAAAACACGAGATAGTTTTTTAGGTAAAGGAAAACGTATAAGGTCATGAAAGGAATCACTTCGCCGAATAACGCATACACACGTTCAATCACTTCGATAGCCGATGGTCAAATTTTTTGTTTTAAAATGCGTCGCTCTCACGAGCCTGTAGTATCCCCTCCGTTCCACGCTTCTCATGATTGATCGTTTAACCATATCACATTCCTCTAATCTGAGAAACACCGGCGAATGCGATTCATATGCCATAGATGATTTTTCTTCGGGTCCGTGAGAGATATTCATGAACTCACACCTAAAAAGTTTTTCTTGGCTAGATTCAAAATCACCTAACTCTAGTATTAAAATAAAATTTAATCTAGCCAAAAGGCGCAACATGCTTTTACAGATGTTGTTCTAAAGCTTTAGTCCCAACAAACGGCATTCGAGTGTTCTTCTTTCTTGAACAACTGGTAGCGGACTTGGAGATTTACCATTACAGAGTATATAACATAATTAAACGACATAAAACTTTAAAATAAGGATTATGGACGTTACTTGTATTAATTAACATGGGGTTCAAACACGAGCGCGGTATCAATCTATTCTATACAATTTACACTTACAAACAAGACCTATTACACAAACGAGTATTTGCACAAGCTGACAATAAATAAAAAATGTTGAAATTAAAGATGGTTTTTAAAATTAATAAAAATAAAAACAATTTAAAATTTACTTTGGGGCGCACAACTTTTTGTTAAAATACACATAGCCCGGTGGTATTGTTATAGAATCAAAAGTGATTGATATGTTTGCAGCCACTTTGATAAATTTATCTATTACTCTTTAGGGATTTTCAAAGCCAGAAACACCATTAATTAAATATTTATATGATCTATTATATTACGGGTGTTCTGTATTTCGTCACTGAATCTTATGGGAATTGAAAAACGATTTAGTTTTGTTTGGAAATTAAATGTAGAATAAAAAATAATTTGAGGTTAGGTATTTTATGTGCTAAACCTGAAAAGTAATGGTAATTTGTATAGTTTTAGGCGGGCCCCGCTAATAGGTAAAGTATAATTGACAATTATTTTTATACTTCTTTATTTGACTTCGTGGCCAAAACCTACTGGCTTGTTACTAATACAATAAACCGATCTCATTTAATGCAAGAAAATATATGATAAACTATAGTATATGATACTAATACAACAGTGCCTAAGATGACTAAACACAAAACAATTATATGTCAAAGTAGTTTGACGGCAATTGCATTTCAACAAACATTGCTCGATGGGTGCTTGTCGTCGAATTTAGCTTGTATTACCTTTATCTTGACATTGTTTCTACTCTAACGCTTCGTATCTAACATCAAACACAAAACAAAGATAATTGGCAAAGCAACCTCGTTTAGGTGGATGCCATCAGGTACTTGTGTTTGCTTTGAAGTATGTGTAACGTCTGTGTTTGTAATACGATAATTGTTCCACTTTGTATACTTTTCTACTGCCATTATGGTAACTGGCAGACGCAGTTTTTTGCAAAGGTTTGAAAGATTTCTAGACACAAGCGCTATCACAAACAGTACTCGCCGTTAGTCATTCAGTGAAATCTGAAAAACGTTAATTACTGCAACTGCGTTGTGTAAAACAGGCATTCGTAGTTGTACGTGAAGATTTTTAGTCAGTATTTTTCCACACAGTCGTAAATAAAATAATTTCAGGTATAGCACTTGATTCCTGTGTATTTTATTTAGAACTCCTGGAGATTTTTAATATAATTGATGATTTGCAAATTTAAAGGACTTTCATGCACATCTGTGTTATCGATATTCTGTAGCTTTAATTTACACTTCAATATTCTAGTATAAATAAAGATTCCTAGTATTTTTGTACAGAAATATAAGTTCAAATAAGTTCTACAAAATTTCTGAAGTAAGGGAACATGAAAACATAAAAAACCTAGTTTTTTTTACTAAACATTATAATTAAGAGAAAACTAAGTTTTTTAAATAAGTTATAGAGGATTTTATTTAATCAGTCAGAGATAAAATTCGAAGGAACATAAAAATGTAGCCAATTTGCTACGTAGCCGGAAGAAAAGTAAATACCGGGCTAACTATCAAACGCGGAGAGTGAGGGGATTCACCTACATACCAAGAAAACCAAATAAAAGCACGTCGCCCACGATTATCTATTAACAAATCAAAATAAATGATTCTGTACAAACAAGCAAAAGTAATAAATTAAGCGTTACTATTTCAAAGCAAACAATTATGTGATACGAACAAATTAGTACTTTAGATACGAAGTGCGCATCTCGTATTTTACACAAAATAAAATTAATCAGTAGTAAATAAACATGTGAAAGCTTTTGTCAAACGTTTTTAATATTGCACATAATACTTTTTGTAAAATAAACTAATCAGTAGGAAAGAATAAAAATGTGTTTGTCAAACATTTTTAACAAAGGTACATCACACCTGTAGAGCGACAATATCGATTCGTAGCAACAAACAATAGTCCTATAGTGTCACGTTTCTTATCACGTAACTATACCAAACGCTGATACGAAATTGAAATTAAATCAGTGAAAAACCTGCATGAATTGGCTAGATAAATATTCAAAAAATATGTTGATATATCATCTTAAACGCACGAAAAAATTATGCATTATTTGAAAAGCGTACGTGATCTAAAAGTATCGCATTTGTTCAAAAATCCAATTTATTAAAAAATAAACAAACACCAAATTTATTCCATTCAGATTAGAATAAGGCCAACACAATAGTACGTAATTTAAGAACGAAGATTCCTGGGATTTCTGAATAAAATGTGATGTATAATAATGAATTACGTGACATTCTTAGCATCGCTTCATGCAACTGAACTACACAATTGGTAAAGTTTCCCAAAATAACAAGAGTTAAGACACTTGGTCTTGCCCAGCACGTAGAGTCAACGAATCGCAAACAAAAGGGGCCGATCCTATAAATATCATGACAATTGAATATCGAGTTAGTATACTTTAGAAACTGGGCAGTCACTAGACTTGAAAGTGCTAAATATTTACGTGAACAGTAAATTAAATTAAAAGTGAAAATTAAAAAGTGTGTAATTGTGCAAGCGAGCCGTACTTCTAAGGACGTAAGTAGATCAGATTTAGGAAATCATACCATTTCTAATAATAAATAAAACAGGGCTCTTAATGACCGTCTTAATTACTGTCTTAATCACCATCTCGATTACGATCTCAATTACCATCTCAATTTCAATCTTAATTACAATTTGAAATTACAATCGAAATACCGATACTAATAAAGATCTTGTTACGATTCCTGGTAATTACGATCTTAAATACAATTTTGGATACGAGACTCTGGAGAATGCTGCCTGTTCAAGCAATTTGATAATCTCTGAAAATGGTAAATATTCTATCACGGAAATGCAAAAACCTTTCATTGGAATAAATGCACCAATAAAGATTTGGATACTAATTTGGTTGGATATCGACTTCAATTCTTGGGAATGCAGAGCACCTAATAAACCACTTCAGGTTAGATATATTTTGATATGATTTATTTCTAAAACTGTTTTATTTCAATAATAATTCAAAGTGTAAGAGCCGACAAATTGGGGTTTCTTGTATAAATTTATGAAAAGTAATAGACATCTTGAAACATTTCAAAAGGTCTCTAAATGTAATAAAGCTCGTTTTGCTGACTTCATTTTCTAAAAATCTGACAGATGTATTTAATTTAAAAAGGGAAAAGATATTTAAAAAGGTTGTAAATATTTAATCATTATACTGTGTATTGTGGAAGTGCTTTATTTAATTGAATCAGCTAGTCGAGGCAAAGAAAATTATAAATTAACATTTCTACAAGTGCTTGAGTAATAAAAGTATAAATCATAGCATAAATATAGCCCAAGCGTAAGTGCTGAGAGTAACACAGCATAAATATGACATGCATAACCGTGGGGCTTAATATAAGAGAAATATCACAGTAAATATAGCTCGACCCAATCGTAGGGTTAAATATTTGATATAATAACAAGGGTTATATTATTCTACAGGAGGTTAACACGACAATATATATATATATATATATATATATATATATATATATATATATATATACAGGGTGGTTCGGTTTTCATTAGCCAGCGTATATCTTCTGAACTATGCAAGATATAGAAAAATTTCATAGGAAAAAGTTTTTTGAATATATTTTCTCTACAAATATAAGGCATTAAGAATTTTTCATGGCCTACTATATTCGAGCAATAATATGTCACTTTGGTTTTTTTAATAGAACACCCTGTGTATTTTTTTGAAAAAATACTCTACTTGAGATTGTCTTTACGGCAATATACCACAACCAATGATTTCTTGTCAAAAAGCGCTAAATAACTCAAATAATAGAATTCTAATAGGAAACTGTGATTATTATTTATTTACTGTATAAATTAATAAATTGAAAATTTTGTTATACATACATCTGAAAATAATAGTTAACAAGAAAACTGATTATCTTAGTAAATGTTCAAATTGTTCACCATTAGTTTCTAAACATTTATTAACTCGAATAATTAAATTTTTTCTAGCATCTTGCAACATGACCGGGGTAATTAGCAAGAAAGCTGCTTTTATTTTTGTGATTAACTCTTCAAGATTTTAAAAAGGGGTAGAGTTAGAATACACTCGGTTTTTTAAAAACCCCCAAACAAAGAAGTCGAGAAGTGACAAATCAGGTGATCGAGGAAGCCACAAAATCGGTCCCCTATTACCGATCCAGTTCTGACCAAACTCATTACTTAAATACGTTGTAACATTGATTCCATTATGTGGTGGAGCGCCATCGTGTTGAAACCATAAGTTTCGCCTGATAGCTAGGGAAATATGATCTAAGAAATCTTGAAACGAAGTTTGCAAAAACATCAAATATCTATTTTGGATTAAACTACCATAAAAGCAATACGGACCCAGTATGCGGTCACCTACTACACCTATCCACACATTCCCTGAAAATCGTACTTGTGAACAGGTTTCGACAAATTGCTAAAGATTTCTATCATTCCAATAATGTGTATTTTTCTGTTAAAAATACCATTTTTATGAAAGTTAGATTCATCAGTCCAAATTATACTGTCCAAAAATTCTCTTCCTATACATTCAATATCCATATACAAAAACCAACTCGGCTGTTGGGATCATTGGGATGTAATGTATGTACCAAACGCATCTTAAATGCTTTCATTGAACGTCACCGCAAAACATTAAAAATCTTTCTTCTTGAAACATTTAATTCAGCTGCAGCTTGTCTCGTAGAATCTTTAGTATTAACTCTAAAGTAGATCAAAATAACCAATTCACGATCTTTCTTATGTTTTACTTGATTTCTGGCAGTAGTTGAAAAGTTACCATAGGACCTTAAAGAATTTTCTAAATTCTTAAATGTATTTATATTTGGCTGTCTACGGTCAGGATATAAGTTTCGATATAAAACTGCAGCTTAACGTTTGTTGTTGTCTGACCTATGAAAACAGCATAACATATCAACTTTTTCATTGTTTGAATAATTCATTTCCATTATTTTGCGCAACACAACTCTATTAAGACTCCAATAACGCTTTTACTTATTAATGTGACAGATATTTGTGAATAAACAACTAAAATACTGCAATAGCATTTGTTAACAGAAACAATTGGACTGCTATTGAAATTCTATTATTTAGATTATTTAGCGCACTTTGAATAGAAATCATTGATTGTGGCATATTGCCGTAAAGACAATTTCAAGTAGAATATTTTTTCAAAAAAATATACAAGGTGTTCTATTTAAAAAACCAAAGTGACATATTATTGCTCGAATATAGTAGGCCATGAAAAATTTCTTAATGCCTTATATTTGTAGAGAAAATATATTCAAAAAACTTTTTCCTATGAAATTTTTCTATATCTTGCATAGTTCAGAAGATATACGCTGGCTAATGAAAACCGGACCACCCTGTATATATATATATATATATATATATATTGATGTGAATACCTCTAACTATCGATTCTCGTCCCACGAATTGGGCACCATAAAATTTCTGTGGAAGTCGAAAAAAATCGTGCCCCATGCTTGGGCCAACAGTAAATTTTGCTAAAAATTATAAAAAAATTAAAAATTTTTTTTAATACCTCTGGAACGCCTACTTATTTCTGCACACTCCGGCTGGCTCTAAAATCTACTTCTTCCTGGATATTTACCACTTTAAGTTCACCCTTTCTCACATATACAGTCAAATAAAATTACCATTCAAATAATGCAACAAGACATACAACCTTTTTATTTATACATATTCAAAAGTTTCCATTGTCAAGAAAATATTTACACATTTGTATATACAGTTTCTAAAATTGTTACAATCCTAATCCTTAAAGCTTTTGAAATTTCATTATTTGTATTTATTTCAACAGTTTTATTTTATAAGAGTAGATGGGCCCGTCGTGAAATCCTAAATGGACTTTTATTCAGGTCTATGGTGAGCTCAGTATAAACCCAGTTACTTTAAATGTCTAAAAACGTGGCATTTTTGTTTAAAACAAATTTAAAGACCCGTTTACTCCTTACATCAAAAATTAATTTCGTTACCTGGAGTAAACTTTTTCATCATCGCCTCTGAAGACGTTGTACATACACTTTGCCGTTATACCTAGATTCAACCCATTTTCACTCTTTACCACAACGATAGCAATGATTTGTTCTGCAAGTTGTGCATTTCTCTCAACATTGGTATTGCAAATGTCCTGTCTGATGATAGTTTTAACAACTTTTTGAGGGGGGTGTAATTCTAGATGGTGTAGTATGTAAGGGAGAAAATTTCCGTGTAGGCCAAGTTTTGCTATGAGATGGTTGATTAGTATATGCTAGATCTGTCTCTGATGTGGTTCGTCTCCTACTTGGTGATATATAATTTTCCGTAGAAACGTTATATTCCTCTAATAGTTTACCTAGTTCAATCAATTCCTAAATTAAATTTATTTCTTAAAAGAAGTACCCTAACTAACCCTGTCGAAGGCATTTACCAATACAAAAATGATTAAAATGAAATATGATTATAAACATTTCAAAGGAATGCTGAACTGTGTCTTTACTATCTTCAGCAAATCACAGCCATCTGAACAAATGTCCAAGTATTGTAAATTGTACATATACACATAAATATTTACGCGATTGCACGCAATTTGGGTTGAAACTGACCTCACCCTGCTACCGGTGTTCAGTTCTTGAATTCTCACTGGGGACTTTTCATGTGAAGACAAGTGAGTGTGAGAAAGCGAGTAACACCAAAGATCTAAAAATACATTAGGAAAACATTCGAAAAGCTAGATACAAATCATCAGCTGCATTGTGTGTGTCAGTGTTTCAAGACTTCAACTGTATATTAATGAAGAAAAAAACACCGAGTATAGAAAGAAGTGAATTTATCTGTTTTCAAAAATTATGATAACTTTGACAAGTATGAAGTTGTTTCTGCATTACCCAGCATAATAGCTATTCATTTCTGCGGACCCTAACCACTAGTTAAAAACATTTAAATTCAAGCACGATTCTGCTTTTAGAATGTCCACAATGAAGCGTTGTTTATTCTTTCCTCCCTCCTAGCCATTTGTAAATTCATACGATACCATAACTCTGAGATATTAGCATTCATTTAAAAGCGGAAATTACATGTGCGACTAAAATTTACACACCAAAATTAACGACACACAATACGACAGAAGTAAAGCACGCAACACAATAGAACCTTCATATAGCCCGCATTCTGGGCATTTTCAAGAATTTATCTTGACATCTCCTGGAACTGGAAAAACGGTGATTTTATGAAATCACATTAAGAGTTGCGAAAATTCAGGTTAGCGCGAGTTTTTTATTGCTATCAATTTTACTGGTTATAACTTTTGACATTTAAACGATCCTCGATTAGCATCCCTATATCGAAGTTTCTGGTTCTTTAAGATTTTCTTATTTAAGACGATACTTTACTGAAGTGAAAGCTACAAGAACTTTTGAAGATGAGGTTACGCGAGCGCGTTTCTCGCGTAAAGTATCCACCCTTACACTTTTAGGATTTTTAAAAGTAAGAATAACAAGTTTAGAATGGAAAATCTACTGAATACTTATAGTTTAAAGCAAGCTTTAAATTGTGTCACTTTGGCATACGATCAATCAAAAATTTGACTTAAATTGGGTTCTTGGGGCAATTTTTTCTAAACTTTATGGATCACTCCACTACCATTGGATAACGAAGTAAACAAACTAATGTTACTGTTAAAAGCGATTAAATAAAAACCATCTTTCCAGCGCAGAGTGAAGTTTAGTATTCACAATATTGCTATTAAAGTTGAAAACAAGAAAGTATATAAAGAAACGCACTTATCATGTTATTAACCTACCACTTACCATATAATCTCGACTTTCTCGCGTCATGAATCTTGCATGACCCTGCACGTAAAGTATTACGTCTATAAATTCGGCTGTATGGATTGCCGTCACGAGTGAAGTACACAAGTTAACAAAAACAAGCCAGGAGCTACCAAAAGCTAAGAATGTATTCGGCGTCTTAGGTCCGTCTCATCGGTTGGTGTTTCCAAATTTTATAAGTGACAAAATCAAGAGTAGTGTAAAATCAGGGCTTCTGGGATCATATTTCCTCCAGCATCCACATTTCCTCACACTTCTGGACCAAGTAGTTTTCTTCGACTAACCATTTTTGTCTTTCGAAATAAATATATCTTGTTTGGTATGAATTAATATTAGGTTTTTCTCAGCTACCTGAAATTCTAGGAATTTTTCAGATAGAATCATCCCTCAGGTAGCTACCCTCATTTTAAGATTTTTTGCTGGTAGCGATTTCTCACCGTCCTTATAAATTTTTTTAGCCATACGATACATCAAATTAGTCTAGAATTTTACGCAGAATCGGAATCTGTAAACAGATTTAAAATAGGACCACCCCTTACCGCTTTACACATACAGAGTGGTAGAAAAGTCTCGGAACGGTCAAATATTTTGGGAAATACTCATCGCATCAAAAAAAGAAAAAATACGTGTTCAATATTTTTTTAAAAGCTATCCAATGACACCAAAATTGAACCCCCACCCCCACCCCCTGGGGGTAGGGGTGGGGCAACTTTAAAAGTTTAAGTGGAAACCCCCATTTGTTATTGCAGATTCGGATTCGCCACAAATTGTTAGTCATAATTTTTTTAGGTTTTTTGCAGATGGCGCTGCAATCGACAAAAATTAACTATTTCTAGAAGAATTGATAGATCATAAAATAAAAGAAGTAAAATAATAAATTATTTATTTCATACATAACGAAATTACCGCCGAAGGTGTTCAAATTGACAATTTGTCGCGCTTTTAGGTCTTCCAGATCTTGGTTCATCCTTCACCGAACCAGTTCGCTCAAAACGATTCACTGTTCGACTCACAGTAGATTTAGAAATCGGTTGACGTTCCGCATTGACTTCATTGAATAAATTTGCGACTTGCTGCAATGATCTTTCTTTATCTCCATATTCTCGCATCATCAGGACAATTATTCTTTCTCTTTCAGACAGAGACATCACGAAATAATATCAAAAGCCAGTAGCGAAATGAATACTAAAAATGAATGTAATTCTGACATTTTTCGATTTCAAATGTTTTCGTACCCTATTTTGGTTTTGTCAATTACAACGCCTTCTATCATCCAAAATGGCTTGTATCATAGGTCAATTTGAGGTAATTTATCCTGCGGAATCCGAATCTGCAATAACAAATGGGGGTTTCCACTTAAACTTTTAAAGTGTCATTGGATAGCTTTTAAAAAAATATTGAACACGTATTTTTTCTTTTTTTGATGCGATGAGTATTTCCCAAAATATTTGACCGTTCCGGGACTTTTCTACCACTCTGTATACCCGCTACGAGATAAATCTTTCTCCACATTTCCACCCACGAGATAAATGTATTTTGTTTGGTATCAATTAATATTAGATTTTTTTCAGTTACCTGAATTTCTAGAAATTTTTCAGATAACATCATCCCCCAGGAAGCTACACTCATTTTAAGATTTTTTACCAGCAGCGATTTCTGACCGTCCTTATAAATTTTTTAGCCATGCGATACATCAAATTAGTCTAAAATTTTACGCAGAATCCGATTCTGTAAACATATTTAAAAAAGACCGCCCTTTACCGTTTTACACATATACCCTCTGCGAGATAAATTTTTCTCCACATTTTCAACCACGAGATAAATGTACCTTGTTTGGTAACAATTAATATTAGATTTTTCTCAGTTATTTGAATTTTTAGAAATTTTTCAGATTGCATCAACCCCAGGAAGCTTCCACAATTTTAAGATTTTTTTACCAATGTCGATTTCATATTACCTTTCCCTTTTAATATCTAAAATCTTTTAACCAAACACTTAGAGGTATTAGCACAAAGAAATTAAGCACACAAAAGTTTAATAATTTATTTTATCCGATTTACAGTTTAACATTTTTACATTGCAAATTATAACATTACCTTCTTCGTGTAGCCAAATCCAAGCAGCTGAAAGTAATCTGTAACATAGGTGTATAGTTATTAATTAGAAAAAGCACAAGTCTAAAGACATTTGAGTAGTTTAAAAAGAGAGGAAACGTGTTTTCGGTCGATCAGATATATTGTCGCTAATCTAACAATGTGTTTTACCGTCCAGCGACACCGCGTGGAGGAAAACACATGTCGCCAGGAGCGAAGGGATTATTAAGGATGAAAAAGGTGGATATGTCTTATAACTAACTTAGATGCTACTATAAACAAAAACTTAAAAAAAGCTTAACCTATATCTTTATGCCCCCATGCGTAGGTTGCTGTACTATTAGGGATGACGTACCTTTTGTCATCCTCGCCCGACAAACAAATTTTATTAATTAGTTGGGTATAAAGTTGGTGTTTACGACTTCGAATACACAGCATGCTATGCATAAGGGTACCAGAATTATTATGTACAATGTCCTTAAAACTATTTACATTAATATTCTTAACTACACTTCGTGAGACCCCTTTAATCTTTTTAATCGTGTCTTTCTCGCTTACAATACAGTAGGACTTAGCTCTACTACCAACAAATTCTAATACTAGATCCCCATTAAATTAGTCTTTGAATTTCCCTACAACTTTTTTTGTTAACATGCGGTATATTGTATTGGGCGTCGCCGTGGATCAATGTAGTAAGCATAAGACTACGGATCCCAAGGTCCTGGGTTCAAATCCCGACACGGCCGACTGCTTGAAAAATGGCAGGTGAGCATTTTTCACAAAAATTACGCCCTCGTTCGGATGAGAGGTTAAATGGAGGTCCCGTGTGTGAGTGTTCTCACGCATGTTAAAGATCCCTACCTTGCCTGGAACGTCAAGGGTTCGGCAAAATTCTAAATTTGCAGGCAACAAAAAACTCGCCTCATGGCCAATGTAGTACCTTCAAGTGGAGCATTGGAAATGTAAATGAACGGTATATTGTATTTATTATCCGATGGGTAGTCACTCTTTTAAGATAAATATATCTTGTTCGGTATCAACTAATATTAGATTTTTCTAGGGAGCCCAAATCTGTAAATAGATTTTAAATAGGACCACCTCTTACAAAGTTGCGCCTTTTAAAGACCCAAATTTCTAAATTGTTGCTCATCTATATTTAACTCCATCTTTAAAACCCTCTTTTCGCTGCGAAACAACCACAAATTCTGTGTAAAGTATGCGATGTCGGAGTGGAAAAGACTACGTATGCCGCACACTTGAGGAGCAACAGACATAAAAATACAACAGGTACCGCTACTGGTGAAGATGGTGTAGAAATGGTTAGCACAGCGTTTAAGAACTGTATGGCTAGCTATTGCATAAGTAACGCCAGTGTCGACGATGGAGTGTCCGAGTTTCTTTGGAAGCAGAAAGAGCAGTTTATTCGATTAATTAATGAAAAAAGAACACAACATACAACAATAAAAGTTAATTGCGAACTCTACGGCGTCTACACAAAAATGGGAGAAGAAACTACCGATGTGAAATCCTTTAACACAAAAAATATGGTTACAACGTCTTCTAGTAATCTGGAAAATATGTACGAGGTCTTAAGCGAAACCATGAGAACAAAATCAGAGGAATTTGAAACACGTGGGTCCGGTTGGTCTTTGGAAAAGGTGTTCTATTTAGAAATAAATATTAATAAGTATAAGTGGATGTGAGGAATTCTAGGTTAAAAATAAAAATTGTGAATTTGTATTTAGAAATGTGATTTACAAAATTTAAACTGTATTAGTAAAAATTGCATGTAATAAAAAGTTTTAAGAATGGTTTTTAGATTTTCTTTTAGGAATGAGTTGCGGGAAAGTTATAATTTAGCGTGGACCTAGATATACGACAGATAAATAGAAAAGAAAGTAAATGAAGTGTAGAGAAAGTCATGTTAAAAATTCTTGGAAATCTTAATGCGCTAAGGAAAAGTTTGGAGTTGTTGCGCATGGCGTAGTTAGTATTCGTGTTCTTGCAATTTAGTTTTAAAAAAATTCCGGGTTGGGAAACACGTATCATACCCTAAGAAAAAACGCCCAGAGTGGTGGATGCGGTGAATCGGGTGGATCCAATGGGTAGATCCTATAAGGTGGATCTGTTTTCGAATTATCCAATCCTACTACTCATTTATCTTAAAGGAAACAAAAATAATCTTTTATATGTTTGCTAGAGGGTATGTGTGTAAAACGGTAAGGGTTGGTCGGATTTTAAATCTGTTTGCAGGTTCGGATTTTGCGTAAAATTCTAGACTAATTTGATGTGTCGCATAGCTAAAAATTTATAAGGACGGTCAGAAATCACTGCCGGTACAAAAAATTATTCTTAAAATGAGGGTAGCTTCCGGGGAGATGATGCTATCTAAAAAATTACTAGAAATTCAGGTAGCTGAGAAAAATTTAATATTAATCGGCATCAAACAAGATAGATTTATCTCGTGGGTGGAAATGTGGAGAAAGATTTATCTCGCGGTTGGAAAGAAGGCGGGTGTGACGTAATCAAAATGGTTGATGTAGCGGTGTTCGAGCAAGAAGGGGAGCAAGAAAGGAGCAAGGATAAAATCCCTCCTGCTCAGATCCTCCTTATGGGAATTTACATGTAAAATGTTTGTGGAAATGTGGATGCTGGTGGAAATGTGGTCCCAGGATTGTCAACTACCCTCTAGTGGTACTTTTTGGCTTTTTTTTTTTACTAGAAGAACTGAAATATTCCAAGGACTTTGCGACTCTCAAACTACACCTAATTCAAACATCTTATGAAGTTCAGAATTAAGGATGTCTACCATATAAGGAGATGCAGAATATTATTTTTTCTTAAAGGATTTATGACCTCTAGTGTCAATGTGCATACAAATTTTATCAGTTCTACCTAAACAAATAACGCCATTTATTGTTTCAAAAGACTTAATAACTTTTCAGCTTGTTTTCGCCGCAAAGATGTAAAGTTATCTGATAATAAAGAATTTATTCGTTGCTTTAATTGTTCCTTGAACGACGGTAGTTGATCATCACCATTAGCTATGCCGCTAAGGATACTAGTCTTATAATTTGGGGTTATCCAAGACTTTTTCTTAAAATCAATCAACAACTGAAGTTGGTTGATAAAATCACTACCAAAAACAAAAATGTTAGGTATTGACGGTACTACCAGGGCACTACTAATTTGACAACCATCATTGACGCAAATAGGTAAATTAATTAAACTTTTTACTACACAATTAAATCCACCATCCATTGACACATTTTTTACTGGCATGGGCAAAGTTTTCAAATCAAAGTATTTCGAAAATAGAATCTCTTCACCTCGCACAATAGAAGAGGAAGTTCCTGTATGGATCAGCATTAAAGACGTTTATTTTAATATAAAAACGGTTGTACTGAAGCTGCTCCTCAAATAAAGCATCAGTCTTGGGTTTAACTGAGACTAGACAAAAATGTTTCATGACACCTAGCCATTTTGACCATTCCTCACTACACAAGTAATTGTTTTTATCGTTTCTTAAATTAGTAATTGTCTTGGCTTGTTTTTGATAAAAGGTGCGGTCACCAAAAAACAACACCATGCCTTCAATTTTTTTGAACAGTCGGGGCAGTTAGGAACAGTAACACTAGGATGCTCATACCTTTGATTTCCTCGTTTTAGAAAACTTCATTGAGTTTCTTGCATTTCCAACATAAAATACTTTTTCTATTTTTAAGTTTTTCACCACTAGTGGAAGGTATACTAACAGACGGACTTATATTTTTATCCTCGTTATTTGAGAATACATTAAAGCAGAGCTTGGGGCTTAGTCTATTAAACTTTAATTTCTTTTTAAAATCTCTCTTATGATGGTTAAGATGGTTGTTCGGTTTATTACTGTTATCTTTTTTATGACTGGTTATCATGGACACAATTAAGGATCTTTTACTATCGGTTGCCAGACTTTTATTTCTAAAAATAGAGACCTTTAACTTTTTAAGTTTCTTTTTCAATTGTTTTACGTCAGTAATTTTACAAAGGGTCAGACCTTGTTGAAATTCAATGATTACATTTTTTCTCATGTATTTTACCCTCTCCATTTCAGATGGCGGCGAATTTAATCGACCAAAAAGATGTTCCATTCTAGCTATTAAAATAGCAACTTTTTTCGGTAGATTTTTCTTAATGTGATTTAATTTCATTCCAAATATTGTCATCGATATCTGGAGATAAGAAACATTTTTTTAATAACTCAACTAATTGAATTTTGAATGCTTCTAAACCATTCAAATGCATCCCCACTAAACAGTTCAACAGCCGAATTAAGAAGTTCTTTCTCAGATACCTGTCTCTATTTTGCGAATTCTGAAATATTTTCTAAGAAAGAATGAAGTTTTTCGGATCACCACTAAATTTTATATTCCAATTCGCCAATAATTTGCCTTTGGAAAGAGCGAATAACGAAGATTGTCTAATCGTTTGATGTTCGTCGGTTAAAGGTTCTTCTAGAGGCGGTAACTCAGAATTTAATTCTAATTCAAAAAGTATTTTGGTTAATTCTACGTCAAGTTGTAAAGGCTTCATTCCTCTATGAAAGTTGTTCCGACGTAAAAGTGAAATAATTTGGAAACAGTTTTATACGAGTAGTGACATGATTTACTCTAGATTGCAATCGAAATAGTAAACCTTCTTTACTTTCAATATTGGCTTCAGCTAATAATCATGAAATAGAAGACAACATAGCATCAACAGCATTTTGTTCAGTCAAATTTCAGATTTAAACTGAGACATATCAATGAGACTCTCTATATTTGTACCTTCACGTTCCTAGAGCTTGCTAGCAATCTTTCTTTTTTATTTTTCTTTTTGTCCGTATAGACCCCACGAATTTTTTTGTAAATTCATTATCCATGTCTTCTACTAAAATATAAGATAGCTTTATTTACCGAACATTTTAACTGAAAAAAAAATCCACTAAACTACACAAGAATTAACTTATTTTAACATTGTAAATAAGTAATTTTAGCAAATTTTTCTATATTTTTAAAAAAAATTTTACAAAATTTATCATAACCCTAGCTGAAAAAGAATATTGAAAGTGTATATTTGGAGTGTAGAAGTGTACAGTTGCGTAATATGAACATATAGAAAAATGGAAGTTGAAGCTTTAAAGACGTAGTGTTATAAAAGAGTAGAGGGATTGGTGCATCCTGGCGCAGCATTAACACTAATCGCTTTTTAATGGGAAAACTCATTAACGATGTTATCATTTTTCCTTACGTCAGATCCACCTTATGGGATCCACCACTCGGAGCGTTTGATCTAAATTTTTTTGGGAAATTTGAATCTGCTGGAATTGTTTAAATCAAACCACCCTTATAAAGTTTTCTGCGGGATAATTTTAATAAACTTAATAAAACGCATAGACTAAGTTTAGAAATTTCCTCACTCATTTCCTCCCGTCTTCCTAGCTCATCTTTTGAGATAAATATATCTTGTTTGGTGTCAATTAATATTAGATTTTTCTTAGCTATCTGAAATTCTTGGGAATTTGTTAGATAGCATCATCCACCAGCGAGGTACCCTCATTTTAAGTTTTTTACCAGCCGCGATTTCTGACCGTCCTTATAAATTTTTTAACTGTGTGACACATCAAATTTGTCTAGAATTTTACGCAAAATCTGAATCTGTAGACGGATTTAAAATCCCACCACCTCTTACAAAGTTACACCCTGTTAAAAACGCGTCCCTTTACAATGCATGGACAACGTCGCCTAAATGCTTTATATAGGTGAAATCACCAAAACGTCTACCTAGTTTCGGCTACCTTTCCAAGGTTGTGGTGACGTCATAGCCTTTTATAAATAAAGAACAACGTAATACTATTCTAAAATTTTTATTCTGACATTATACATAACAAAATTTAAAAATATTTAATGCCAAGCATGGAGCCATTTAAACTTAATTTTAATAAAAAGTTATACTCAGAAAACAATCATTTCCTTATGTCTGTTTGGAGTGGTTTTAATTTTATCTAATTTTATTTGCAGCTTAAAATTTAAATCGACACCCAAGTCCTCTATCTCCTTTTCTAGCCAATAGTTTGATACATAGAGACTGTCTAGGTTTTGAAATTGTAAAATGTACCGAAGTTTGCCTCTATATATAAAGTCTTTGATTCCACCAACAACCAGATCCATTCCTTCGTGTAATTCTTGCAGCTTGTGACAATCTTTTAATCGCAGCTGTCCCACTTACTTCTGCATACGTATCTTGTTAGCTTCATCGACTTCCTCTTGTCGGTATTGGAAGGAATTATTATTCTACCACTTGCTGTTGCGTAGTTGCATGTCCACCACTTTTGGGAATATATGGTTGTTATAGGTTGTACGACCCTCGGTTTTAAATGAGCCGAAAGGTCCTTTACTAGGCAAATATACAATGTTTAGCGGAACCCTCTTGCGTGTGGTGTACGCCAAGGTTACTAAACCCGCATTCCTTAGTTCGGCTATGTTATCTGCCATTTTGATAAATACGTTTTTAGAATAACCTTTTAAAAAGTATACGGATTTAGTACCATCATTTTCCGCAAAGACGCCTACATAACTATAAGAGTCTTTCTTACTAACCACAAATGCATACAGCTTGTAGAAACCGGATGTATCTAAGTCAGTCCATCGGCACATAAAATAATCTTTTAATTCTTTCTCATTTTCTCTAATAAGATGTTCTTTGTCTAACACATCTTTGTATTGTTCGCGTATTGTCGCAGTGTTTTCCATGTAGTCCAACTTTTGCCTTTTTGCATCCATTTCCTCTAATTCCAGCTGTCTTTTTCTTCCAGGCGGCTCCGTGGCGTAGTGGTATGTGTGTGACTACTACGCCCAAGGTCCCGGGTTCGAATCCCGACACGGTCCGCTTGAAAAATGTTAGGCGAGCATTTTTCACAAAAATACACCCTCGTTCGGATGAGAGGTAAAATGGAGGTCCCGTGTGTGAGTGTTGTCACGCACGTTAAAGATCCCTACCTTGCTTGGAACGGCAAGGGTTCGGCAAAATTCCAAATTTTCCAGGTAAAAAAAACTCGCTTCCTGGCCAATGTAGTACCTTCGGGTGGAGCATTGGAAAATCAAATATAATGTCTTTTTCTTCCACTTACAGCGTGTGGGGTGCATAATGCGGCAATTTCCTTTAGCGTAAATGGATAGAGCTTACTGCCAATGTTTACGCGTTGTCGTACAACCTCTGGACGAATGTTAGCCCAATTCCGACATGATTATTTCTTTTGGAATTGTAGAATATGGTGTTGCAGGTTGTGTATAATATGTTCTACCTGCTTTAATGTAGCACTTGTGTAAGATTTTTATTTTATCGTGGCTGTCTTCCTTCTCTACTACCTCCAAATAATTAACAGGTAAATAGTTAAAACTAAAAGCCAAAAGCACATACTTTATCAATTTTTGCCTTTCTTATGGTTGTTCGGACAACTTAATTTGCAAGCCAGTCAATTTCTTTATATTGCTATTCCCCCAATACACGTACTAGGTTATTATACACTACAGCAGCTATTTTGTAGCTTGTCCGATAGCTTACTCCACATTTTGGCAAGTGGTACCGAGTACATTGGCGCCTTTAGGAAGTATAACTTACTATCTTCCAATAACGTTAAACAGTCTTTTAAGGGATTATACACCCGTTCCGCACTGACATAGCTTCCAATTGCACAGTTGTATAATGTCGCTTCCAATCGCGTAATACCATGTTCTTTGGCCAAAGAAGACGCGAATGTTTCCCTTAAACGTACATCTGGACAACGTAAAAATCTAGTATATGATTGCCAAGTTGTTTATTAACACCAGGACTTGTTATCTGACATACAAATTTGTTGTATATCTTAATTCTTGCATTGGTTGTTAGCCATGTTAAACAATCGATTCCCACAGTTTTATCGTTGTTAACTATAATATTACACTTTTCTTCGTATTCGCCCTTGTAGCAAAAGTTATGGTTTATAGTTAAATAATTACACATCTCCAACTTGCTAAATATGCCAGCAACGCTTTTTAATGGAAAAACTCATTAACACTAATCGCTTTTTAAAGGGAAAATTCATTAACGCTAATAATGGGAGCGCCCGTACTCAGCGAATCAGATGTCGGAAGATGTTAAGCGGCATACTACATTAAATGCAGTTATGATGACTAGACATATGTCGGACATATGTCGGACACCGCCATATCGCTTACATTCTCTTGATTAGGAACAGTTTTGCTATCCGACCTAGGTCGGTTTAAAATCCGATCTAGGTCGGATTTAATCCGACCTAGGTCGGACTGGGCAGGGGTGCGCATCGACATATGTCCGAATATATGTCGGATATATGTAGGATGTATACTGGACATGTCGCATGTATCTCGGATATAGTTTGGATGTAAGTCGGATGTATGTCACAGGGATGCGAGAGGAGAGAGAAGGACAAAGTAAGATGGAGAGAGGAGGGTTTAGGTTAGTTTACGTTGTTTGGAGTTAGGTTAGTCGGTGCTGTCTGAAGTTAGGTTAGGTTAGTTAAACTTGTAAGGAGTTAGGTCAGCTAGTGTGGTTTGGAGTTAGGTTATATAGCAGGAAAAATTGTTAGGTTAGATCAACGCCACGGCGCTGACCTAACCTATCAATTTTTCCTCCAAACAAACATAAGGAAAGGACTGTTTTCTGTGTATAACATTTTATTAAAATTAAGTTTAAATGGTTCCATGCTTAGCATTAAATATTTTTAAATTTTAAGTATAATGTCAGAATAAAATTTTTAGAATAGTATTACATTGTTCTTTATTTATAAAAGGCTATGACGTCACTACAACCTTGAAAAAGTAACCGAATCTAGGTAGCCTATAACAGCGTTGTGGTGATTTTACCTATATGTTTTGCATATTGCTGTAAATTTTAGATCACGTTATAACATTTCTATAAATACATTAGCTAAAAATCTGTATGGAGGGTTTGTGTTAAGTTGGGGGTAGTCGAGAAATTCCGCTTTAAAGCGTATATCTCGGGTGACCAAAAAGGATTTAAAGATCGAGTTAAAATTAAATAAACAAGAACGAGTTAAAATTAAATAAACAAAAAATTTAAAGGCACGAGGTTTTACAGGGTGTATCTTTGTAAGAGGTGGTCCTATTTAAAATCTATTTACAGATTCGGATTCTGCGTAAAATTCTAGACTAATTTGATGTGTCGCATAACTTAAAAATTTATAAGGACGGTATGAAATCCCTGCTAGTATAAAACTCTTAAAATGAGGGTAGCTACCTGGGAGATGATGCTATCTAAAAAATTTCAAGAAATTCAGGTAGCTGAGAAAAATCTGATAATAATTGACACCAAACAAGATAGATGTATCTCGTGGGTGCGGTGCCGATAGGCATCGAAAGGTATCTCGAAAATTTTAGGGGTTAGGTTACCGATTTTTTAGGGTAGAGATGGTTGGGGTAAAAATACCACAAGGAGGTCCACAAGGAGGGAGCAAGGTGGAAATCCTTTAAAATAAAACTTTATAGTGGGAATTTACATGTAAAACCTAGGTTAGATGGCGGCGCTGCGGCGGCTGCGCTGCGCCAGGATGCAGCAATTCCTCTACTTAGAAGGATGCCTAATATCAGTTGGACAGGAGTTACTAACGATATATACCTATAAAAGTACAGATAATGGAAGCTTTACAACTACCGCCAAAAGAAGACATGATAGAGTGATAGATCATTTTTTGGGGCATTGCGTGATAGTACGTACAGTAATAATAGAAACCAGAGCAGAAGATATGTAGAGAAAGTAAAGGTTTTAGCATATGGATCAGAGTAAAGCAGATGGTTACAGGGTACTAAAGGGATTAGTTCAAGATAGGAAATAGTGTAGAATTTCGTTAAACCAATCTTGAGATTGTGGCTAAAAGACAGGTAGGCGAGAGAAAGGGAGAAGTACAAGCTGGAGAGGATGAAAACAGTACCGAGATTCCCATACTTGAAAAATGAAGGCGAACACACTTTATAGCGGTTTACTCATTTATTTAGAATACCAGTTAAGGTTCGGGCCTTGGGAGCTGCGTTTTTAAAAAACACTTCCAAACTTCTTAACAAATTTATTTACTTAAACAGAAATTAATGTAGAATTTTGACAAACTGGTATTAATTATTCTAAGTCGAAATAAACTGATTTAAATGAGTTATTGTAAGTCGCCTAAGCAAACTGCAATGCTAAAGCTGAATACTTTGACTAACTGCCGAGTCTTGGGACTCCCAATCTATTTATGAGTCCCTGCCCCTCACAATTCTGTGGGAACTTGCAGGGCTCATGTCTGCTTATTCTTAATTCTACACTTTGTTACATTGTTACAATCTTATTTTCTAGGTAATTGCGGTATCTTAACCGTCTGTGACCTGCCACCTGCAGTATCACTATCGTCTGGAATATATTGTATTGCATCCGTTCTCATGAACTGTTAATAACCTGTCTGGTTTATCCTTGTATTACATTGTTGCATTTTAGTTTATAATTTTAACAATTTCTAATAATTCCTAATTATATCTGTTTCGATATACATACGTAAATTGGGGGATACGTAACTCACCAGTAAAATGAAAAAAACTTGAAGACTTTTCAAGTAATCTTTAACAACTGCAACCCTTCCTTTATTCATATTATTGTCATAGTTTTCACATCCGTTTATAGCAAATTTGGGAAGTAAATAGGAACCATTTCGAAATAATTACGTTATCGCAATGGATTCTATCGCCTGTAATCACTACCATTTGTAAATTGTCGGATGTAAATTGCTAGGAATTAACAATGATTAAAAAACACTATGCAAACATTCTATTTTGTTTTATCAGCTGCTGTTTTTTATTGTACTTTAATTCAATAATTAATTAATATTACTCTTGTTATTGAAGTGTAACATCAACAGACGCGTGTTTGTGCGATAAGCTCGTTTATCCAAGTCAAACATCATACAAATATATAATTAGAAAAAAAATCAATACTACATAGGGTATAAACACAAAAATAGCACTTTAAATCAGAACTCTAAACCAAAGCATATTAGGTATTAACTGTTTTTGTTCTGATTATTTCTCAATTACAAAAAAAAAATTATTGGTTTATCCTAAATTGAAGTGGAGGAACTTAAACGTAATCTAGCTAAATCCAGCAACAAATGCCCTAGGCAACTATATTGCAAAGTATTACCTAATAGCCGCAATGAGGGCTTTGCCTTCCGTTTCAAATCGAAAATTAAGTAAAAGCTAAAGGTTAATTACGCTTGTTGACGATATACAAAGAAAGAGTAACCAATCTATTTGCAGCTCGTCAGGTTGGTCTATTTATATCTTCATAGAATCTTAACAAATGTTTGAAATAACTATACATTATAAAGTCAAGGAGAGGATTTTTATCTGCAACCTTAAAATTTGTATATACACATGCCTAAGATACAGGTTCGAATTCTGTCCGTGACCTTATATTTTACATCCTTTAATTACTAGCTCGATTTGAAATGATTATTTGAGCTTCGCATAGAAGTCTAAGTTATTATTTTATCTTATTAACTATTATATATATATATATATAATGTAATTATAGGGTTAATTTAGGGGTAGGTTAAGTCATAGGGGTCGTAAAATAAACAAAAGAATCTCCTAAGTAACAAAAGCACATAATTACAGATATTAGAAGAGTAAATAGGTCATTATAAATATTGTTAGTTGAGAGCACACTGTATATAACAGTACAAGCGATTAAACACATATCCAAGAGTAGTTACGAGCAAATATAAGATTTAAAAATGTAATGAAATGCATAAAAATTAAATCAACGGAAAACCTATGTGAATTAGCTAGGTAAATATTCAACAAGTGCGTTAAATATATCATCATTTACGCAAGCTAAATTATGCATCATTTGAAAATTGTATGTGATAGAAAAGTATTACATTTGTTCAAAAATCCAATTTAACTAGGAAATAAACAAACACCAAATTTATTTCTATTTAGATTAAAATAAGCAAATAACAAGGATACGTGATTTAATAAACAAAAATTTCTGAGATTCCTAAAGCAAAGGTAATGTTATATAAATGAATACGTGAGAACTTAAGCATTCTTCCAAGTAATTAACTACACAATTGGTAAAGTTTCCAAAATAACACAAAAGATAAGACAATTGGTGTCGCCCAACACGTGGAATCAATAAATGGCAAACAAAAGGGCAAGACTTATAAATACGATAACAATTGAACAACGAGTTAGTATACATTTGAAACTGGGCAGTCACTATACTCAAAAGTGCTAAATTATTCACACAAACAGTTAAATAAAAGTAAAGTGAAAATCATTTTTATAAGTGTGTAAAAATTGTGTAAACAAGCCGTTCTATTACAGACGTAAGTATACCAGATTTAGTGAAATTATACAATTACTAAAAATAAATAAAACAGGGCTCTTAGGTACGATCTTGGATACGAGTTTTGGATACGACTTTTGGAAACGATTTTGAATACGGTTTTGGATACGAGTCAGGAAGACTCTGGAGATTACTGCCTGTTAAATTAATCACTGACATGGTAAATATTTTATTACCGTTTTGTTAATTACGGAGATGGAAAACCTTTTATTGGAATAAACTTATTAATAATGATTTGGATAGTATTTTCGTTGGATGTCAACTTTCAATTCTTTTTAATCTTCTTTGAAAATTAAACCACTTATAGTTTTTAAAATCATCTTTATTTACGTTTCGATCTATGACCTAGGATCGTTGTCAAAATAATATAATATCAATAAAATATTCTCTAATCAAAATATTTTGACAACGATCCTAGGTCATGGATCGAAACGTAAATAAAGAAGATTTTAAAAACAATGAGTGGTTTAATTCCCAAAGAAGATTAAGAAGAATCCTAAACAAACCACAACAAACATACAGGGAGTATCAACTTTCAAATTTGACTCAAAACATTCAGACTGGACACGAAAATTCTTGGGGCTGTAGAGAAGCTACTGAACCACTCCAGGTTAGATATTTTGATATAATTTATTTCTGTAAACTGTTTTAATTCAATAATAATTCAAAAATGTAAGAGGCGACAAAACCGGGGTTTTTTGATAAATTTATGAAAGGCAATAGGCATCTTGAAACGTTTCAAAAAGTTTCTCAATACAACAAAAAGCTCGTTTTGCTGGCTTTATTTTCTCAAAATCTGACAATTGTAAATATACTGAAAAAGGGGAAGATTTTAAAAAGGTTGTAAATATTTAATCATTGTACTGTGTATTGTAGAATTGCTTTATTTAATTGAATCAGCTAGTTGAGGCAAAGAGATCTATAAATTAACATTTTTACAAGTGCTTGATTAATAAAAAGAAAATAACACAGCATTTTATGCACGACCCAATCGTGGGGCTCGATTAGCATAGCATTTTATGACGCTTATCGTAAGGGCTGTTGAAGTATTACAGCATTTTATGGTCTGCCCAAGTCGTGGGGCCTAACATAGGGGATATCATAGCAATATATATATATATATATATATATATATATATATATATATATATATATAGCTTATATAACTTTTTTATTGTAACGACCTTCTTTTTATACGACCTAAAACCTGCTAATTTCAACACAATATATATATATATATATATATATATATATATTATAGTGATTTTAAAAGATCAAAAATAAATATAAGCGAAGCAATTTCAAAACACCCTGTATAAAGAAACAACCAGAAAGTACGTGCGGAAATTATATTAGTTAATTCATTTTTAAGTATCTGGTATTAACGAAATTTTATAAATAATTAATGAAATTTAAGTCGGTTTGCAAAAAAATTAAATGGTAGAAGCCAATGCCATTAATTTATTTATTAATTTGAATTAATTAAACGATTATTGATGTATAATATGCATAAAAGCGTTTAAAAACCCAATAATACAAAATGAGACGCATTTGCTAACGTACAAATATATCAGGATGGTTGAAATACGTGAAAAATCCAAATCGTAGAAGTGTTATTTAAAATATTACGATTGAACACCTGCGTATTTTTCTAAAGGTCAAGTTCTGCTTAAATTGTGTAGATAACAAATGGTTACAAAGAACGTCGGATAAACCGTCGCTTATATTCACGGGAAATGCTAATAAGGGGGTTATTTAACTCACGTACAGAGTCCACGTGTGTAAACAGTGAACAAACGGGAATATTGATTTTTCAACCACTCAAGCGAGGTTAGACTAAGACGAAGAAAACGTATAAGCATGCGACCACAATAGTAGAGGAGGGATTTGAGAAACGTCATTAAGTCTACGATTGGTCGATATGTTAGTTCAACTTGGCATAGACACTAGGATAGTGTAGCGTGAGTTTCTTAAAAATTTATAACGAGGTACGGAAATTCGCAGATTTGAAATTGGGGTTGAGTGCAAAATTGTGGGAATGTGTGTGGTGTGCAGTGGATTTCGGATAACTGGGGGTCTGGAGAGGTTACAGTCGAACGACATAAATACTCTAGAGAACTAGGACTCGCTCTCTTGTCTTTTAACTTCGTGCCTTATTATTTCGATCGTCCCAAAAGCACATATGAAAGTAACATGAGTTGTAAGTATTAACAAATAATTTAAAGTGTATTGCTTAGTGGTAGCCTCTAAATTAATTAAAAACGCGGTTAATGTGCCGAGATTATTTTATTGAGGTATCACCTATAATTTTTAATCAACTCGTGTTGGGACATTAAGTAACGTAGATTACTGTGAAATAAAATTTGGAATTGGGTTACATCGAGAAGGCGGCGTTGGCGAATCTATTTCGATGGAGTTCGTCTAGTAATAGCGAGAACGACCTGCAGACCTGGTAGAAAATTACATGGCATCATTTACAGAGCGAAGATCTTCTAGATATTCCAGGTAACGATTTAAATTTGTGATTCCTATAAACTGTAAACATTGGGGTGGCGTATGAGAGTGTTTTTCAAGGTAGTGTGAATTGTTTACGTATTGAACAGAATATGTGTAAATAACTTTATTACGGTATTCAACTAGAAATTGAAGGTGTCTAGAAAGCTTTTAAACGTTCCATCAGAACGTGAAATTTTGTGAAGAGTACATGGCTTTGTTTTTTTTTTGGTTTTAGAGTATGCAAAGAGTAGAAGGGCATACATTAATTGGGTTATTATGAGCTCACCATATCCCACAGTTTACGTAGAGTATTAAAATAAATAAATAAATTATAATGAAGGAATTTTAGAGAAGGTATTATTCAAGGTCCATTTACTCCGCGTACATTTTATGTGTTTGATGATTTTAAAATTAAATACAGGACAGTACAACGTAAAATTTACTGAAGTGTAATGTGAACAATAAAATAATAATGAAGTGCATTTGTAAATAGGAATAAATAAAAGATTGTATGTTTGTTGTATTTTGTGGTTTTATTGGGCGTGTGAGTGAATGATGGGATTTATGAATGAATATAGCTATCCAAAAGGAGGTCCTAATGAACTAGCCGGAGGCAGTTGAAGAAGGTCGTTCAACCGAAGAAGAGAGGAAAACGGGTAAGCAATATATTTTTTTTTGACTTATTTAAATTTTTGGAAATTTTTCTATTTTCGAATTTGAAAATTTAATAAAATTTTCGAAATATTTATGGTTGGTAAGGTTTTACCCGAGTTCCACGGCAATATATTGCTGTGAAACCTACAAAAAGCCTCACCAGAGTAAAAAAAAATTATTCGAGCCTCTCGAATTGGGCACCAAGATTTGATGTGATTCTCGCCCTGTTGAATCTCTTCTGATAATCGCCTTTTTACTCTTTCCGCCTCGGCTGCTCACCTAGTTAAAACTTTCATCCTCATTCATAAAAAAAAAAAAAACAAACACATTCCTACCACAAACATCAACGTTAACTCTATTTACATCAATATTCATAATACATTAAAATTTCAAAATTAAATTTCAGCATAAATTTCAGTATCATAAAATTTCAAGTTTAAATTTGTCCTCATTTTAATATGCATCCAGAATTAAAGTCCTTGTAGGATGCCTACTAATTAATTTAACAATATTGGCAGACCTGAGTCTGAATAAGGGAGCATCTCCCACCCCTTTACGTTAATTAAACAGGTTAGTCTAATTGAGCTCAAAGACAGACCCAAATTTTCATCATAATCAAAACATAAACTGCTAAATACTCCTTTCTACTTATACAAGAAAATTTCACCTTAAAATTATAAATTTGTTGTTTATACAAATTCACTACTGGTCATTTTTTTTTATCAAACAAATTATAAAGATATTCAACACACACCAAAACATCTAAGATCGAACAAAATGCATAATTTACCTGAAGGTTACTGCACTCGTGACTTCAATGTACATCGGACTTGCTCATCCCACCATTCCAGCTGGTTTATGTTTACGGCTTTAGATTCTGAACGCTTTTAAACTTTTTCTACCCCACCATTCATCTAAATTGTTTCAGGGCTTCTCAGGAACTCATCTATGTATATCTAAATCTTATTTTGTGGATCCAATCACGTTTACGAATAACACTAGATTACTCACTCCCGAAAAATAGCAAAGAAATTCATAATTCGTTCACGCTATACAAAGCTGCATACTTAAATGTATTTATTTATCGCTACTTATCTATCTTTTCTAAGTGCACCAATGCATACTAACTTGTATCGTAGCACGTATTCAGCTTGCAATATCGTATAACATCAAAAAAATAAAAAGCGAACTGTTTAAAGTATTCAACAAAATCAAAAATCTAAGAGAGCGAAACTGTTTAAAGTATTGAATAAAAATCAAAAATCTAAGAGAGCCAAGCTCCTATAAACACGGGTTTATATAATAGCCCGCTTGCACGTCGGATTTGTCCCGCAACGGACAATTTCCAGAATTTTGCATTCTATGTTCCCTTTTCGACAGCTCGGCACGCGATTCTACAAAATTTGCACTCGCGCCAGTTGAAAATCTAGGAAATTTTCACACGTCGCGCAACGTGTCTGCGAACAATTAATTAATTTTGTATAGAAATTGTTGTTTCCACCTGTCATATCTGCCTCTTATTTCAACCAATCGCAAACCTAGTGACGTTGCTCAAATCACGCCTTTTATTATTCGTGTCTCGGCCTTACGCTTTTATCCGTCTTTTTCTACCTTGGTCTGAGTGGTACAAATCGATATTTTTTATTATGGGCTATTTGAATCCAGGTGGACTCGCGACGTGACTTACTTGAGTAAAATAACCAAACATCCGATCGTTTCTAATATACGTAGAATCTGTATGTTTATCAGCTCGAATTTATTAGAATTTGACATTTAAAAGTTTGCAGGTGTGCGCTTCTAATAAATGTTTTAAATATAATTCTCCGAGCTTTGTTTTCATGGTATTTTAACCTTGGATTTTCACAGGCTTTTATGCTTATTATATATTACTAATGGTTCAATTAACTCCAATTAAAATAATAATGAATGGCATTGACTTCTACCCTTTAATTTTTAGCGAATACTAATTAAATATTAATTATTATCTGTACACTTTGCATAATACCCGTTACTTAAAAATTGAATTAATTAATATAAATTTTGCACGTAATTTCTATTTGTTTTAGTACTTGGAACAATTAAATTACATACAAGTTGAGCATTTTAATTCTGCTTCTTTTTATAGAAAGCGTCTAGTGAATAATTTAAATCCCTTATTTTTAATGAAACGAATACATTTTTATGCTCCACGTTTTTAATAACACGTATTATCTAATAAAATTTTATACAAACCCTACATTCTAATTGAATGATCCAAATCTTCACACTAGGCATTTTAATTACGCGTACTTTTTCCCAAAGCTTTCTTATACACGGTGATTAAAATTATTTGATGTCGTTAATTAATTTTCTACCCTGGTCTAAATTTGTGAAATATATATAGATATACATATATATATATATATATATATATATATATATAATTCAAATTGATTTGTGGGATTGAGGCCTCTGGATTAAGTTGAAAACTTTTTTTTATGGCCTAAATTTTCGAATTTATTTTAAATTCTTGATCACAGGCTATCTAAAAATTTTTTAAACGCTAGATTATAAATGTGGTACATAGATTAAAAACTTACAAACTTGAGATTAATTGAAAACTAGCATAACAAACATTATAAAAATCTTGGAAAAACTTGTAAAACTAACAAAATTAAACGTTTTTAAATATAAATTGTAAACATTCAACTTGTATATACATCAATTTGATGTCATAAATTTTGATGTAAAAAATTTTTTTTTATTTCATAGGATGTAAGATAACTAATTTGTTTGATGATAGAGTATCGAGTGCATAAGTATGTGTGAGTGTTTATGTATATTATATGATGTGAGTGTATAGTGTGTGCGTGTGTGTGTGTGTGTGTGTTTAGTTTAATTTTTGTCATTAATTTTGTTCAAAATTTAATAAATATGTGTATATGGAACATAAGTTACTAATATCAGTTTTCTTGTTTATTGTATTTTTAGTTTTATAAATATGATACATTTCCAAAAAAATTCTTTTTGATTTGTTGTTCTCTATTTTTAAAATGTCTGGATTTTCAAAATGCATACTGTGATTTTTATCTATTACGTGTGTGGTTAATGCACAAGTTTTTGGTTTGCTAGTTATGTCACTCTTATGTTGAGTTATTCTTTGTTTTAATAGTCGAGAGGTCTGCTCAACATACAAGTGAACGCAATTCAAACAATTAATTTTATATATCAAATTTCTCTGGTTCATTTTAGATATTTTGTCTTTAGTTTTAGTAAAAATATTTTATAATGTTAGTGCGTTTCGTTTAGCAAACTTTACTTTTCATTTTTAAAAACTTTTATTAATTTTGGTGTTAAATGTTGAATATATGATATTGTTTTGTAAGTGAATAATTGATTGGTACTGTTTTGATTACTGTTATTTAATTTGTTTTTGTTAGGATTAAATTGTTCGGATAGTAATTTTTTTATTAAATAGAGTTGATTACTGTTAGTTCTTAATATATTAGTAAGGATTTTTATGTTTTTTGGGTACAAAGATGTATGAGAAATTCTTTTTATTCTTTCTTTTAACCCTAATATTATATTTATTTTTGTTGATAGTGGATGGTAGAAATAAAAATTCAAATATCTCTCTGAATGTATTGCTTTTTGATACCAATCTAAAATAATTTTGTTCTCATTGTTTCTTATTAGTAACGTGTCAAGAAATGGAACTACGCTATTAAATTCTTTTTCAACCGTAAATTGTATATGAGGATTATAATTATTAGATATGTACAAAGTTTCGTCTATTTTATCTTCAGGAACTGCTGTTATGGTGTCATCGACTAATTTTTTAAGAAAAGGTAAGGAAAAGGTAAATTAGCTATGACATTGTCTAATAGAATATTCATAATTAGATAAGCAAGTATCGGACTGATGCTTGAACCCATAGGGCATCCAAATATTTGCTGAAAAAATTTATTATTAAAACTAAAATAACTACTTTCAAAAATAAAATCTATTATATCTAAAAAAAGTTTTTCGCTAATCTTGCAGTTCAATTCTATTTTATTCCAAATAAGTGATAAATTTTGTTTTACTAAGTTTTTAGGTATGTTTGTGAATAATGAAACTACATCTAAACTAATTAATACATAATTTTCGGGTAATTGAAAGTTGTTTATAAATTCAGAGAAATTAAATGAATCTTTAGCATTTTATTTATTTTCCAAACTGGTTTTTATAATTTCTGAAAGGTATTTAGATAAATTTTCTGTTGGAGAATTGTTCGATGATACAATTGGTCTAAATGCCTTTCAAAAATTATAAAAACCAGTTTGGAAAATAAATATAATGTCAAAGATGATAACTAAGACTTGAAATTAAATTAAAATATTCAAATGAATTACTAAAATGATTAATATTTACGTGCTAATGTAACTCTAATATTTCAGAGCTTTGATTCTTTTTCTCAAATAGTGAAGCAATGTCGTTACTCCAGGTTTAACGAAAGTTAAAGCTACAAAGATAAGGATTAATGGCAAGGTACTAGTTTGAAGATACAATAGCAGCATTTCATGGAACACCCTTGTAACGTTCCGTTTATTTTGTTACCTTATATTAGAGATATATGTATATAAAGTCCTTTAGTTTGTGTAAATAATTCATGAGTTTAAAATATAACAAAGAGCGCATTGGCCGCACATACCTTCATAATTTCGACAGTTTTTTTGGAGGTAATCAAGAGGGCCGAGGTCTGTGACGTTTATGAAGTAGTTTGTCAAGTTGAGTTTGTGACATAAATTAAATCGCTTAGAGCGGATTTATTCAGTTTTTACATGAAATATGTAGTTATGATATCACAGTTAATCGATCGTTTATTTTGGTGGTTCAGGGGAAGTTATAATACAAGTGCCGAGTTTTGATTGTTGATCTTCGCTAATAGCGTCACGTGCTGCCCGTGGTTAATCATTCTGTTGTAGGTTGAGACATCCTCTTTTGTTGTTTACGTTTTAGAAGTATTAATTAATGCCAATGAATTTGGGAATTACTGTCTAAAGGATGAATGAAAATCTCGTTACGGTTGCGTTAGGCCCGTAGTATAACCCAGTTGTTGGGGATCAAGTAATATATTAATTGTCACGTGATTAAAAGTAGAGAACTCGACACCCTCACAATGTTGACTGGTACAATCCACCTTACAAGGTAAGCGACTGTATTCGTAGATTTTACAGTGCAGCCCCAAATACGTCGATTATAATATTGAACGTTTGTGCAATTAAATTAAGCACAATCCGTACATGAAGTTGTGTTAATCCCTTATCATCGAGTCGTAAAGTGTGTGCGCTTTATTGATACTTTACCGTTGTCGCGAACAACAAACACATTTAATCAGTATAAATAGTTAAACCATATTATTTCCAATTAACGTAATATTTAAGACAGTTGTACTGATACTTCCAGATATTCAAAATTATTATGATTACATTATTGCTGAATTAAGATCACAATTTACATTTTGAATTGAAAGTTATTGTTGCCGTTAAGTTAGTAGCGTAGGGTTGCATGCACACGGCGTCCTACGCATTACGTTTCAAATATTTTATTAGTTACTGTGTAAGTAGAGCAAGTGGGGGTGTCCTGTGCACTCAACTCCACCTTAATTTTATTACACATTGCTTTACTGGCCAGTACACCTTATAGTAATAATAATTGTATGCCATTTACTTTATCGACAATACTACTTGTGGTAATGTTTACATTTACTTGTTCATATATGTATGTGCCATATTTGTTTATGTAACTAACCATGTATTTATTTCAGTCGTTGGAATTTGTTAATAGAATTAAGTAAAGTTGTCTACGTGCATTATTTTAGTGAGAAGTTTATGTTAGTAGGGTGAATTCAACCTCTCTACTCTGCGAGATTTTCTGAGGATTTTATATTAAATATTGAGCTGCAAGGAGTCTACCGACCAGTGACGAGATTCTCCTTTTGTCATCTAGCATCGTGACATTACTGGTGGTGCCCACCCGATTTTTGACGTTTTACCGAATTCACATCTCATTATAATTGTCATCTTAGGGCATTTAGCAATTCCGACCTACAACTTTTATCATACCAATCCCTCACCGGCTAGAGCTAGGCCGCTCAGGGTTCCCGATCCGTCCCTTGGTGTCGTAGTGCTGAATTGGCCCGTAACACCCTTTCTTATACGCTTCTTCGTTCGTTCTGATGTTTTAAACTCGGTTTAAAATCATCTATATTTTCAATCTTTATTGATACAGCAGCAAAGGCGTGAAAACTATGATTGCAATCACGGCAACTATACTGGAACTTGTGGTGCGTTTTAGTGATGCCGCCCTTAACTAAGTGGTATGTGCGCGGAGTACGGATTCGGCAGTCCGTCTCGAGTGCTTGTGAGGGTAAGACGTGACCCAAAAGTACAGGCAAGTCGCGACAGTGATAATTCGTTCATTGTGACCAGTGTAGAAATGCTCTGGGACAATTATTATTAAGGTAGTATGACTCTTTATTTTGTTTCCAGTTGTTTATGGAATGTGTTATTGTTTGTTTGATATACCGTAGTGGCATGGTATATCTATTTGTACTTGTAACAGCCATTAATTTAAATACCGCTAGTTGCATTCTGTTTAACATTAACGTTGGATACGATTCCTTTCAATATTTCTACGCGCCCTGAGAGGAGGAGTTTGTATGTTTATAAATGCAATAAATAAGTAGTTTCCATGCTTTATTTTGTTTTGTTTATTGAATGACTGACTAGTCCGTGGCACCATAACCATAAAAATAGTGATATAAATTCATGTGTGAATAAAGGGAGCACTTCAATTTGACGCCGCAACGTGAGACCAGAAATAAAGGCGAGGGGAAGAGTAAAATTCCAGCGTTCCAGGAAACAAAGACATATTTGTTAGGTACAGCCGAACTCGTAAGAGAAGAATTTATGACATTGGAATGCGGTATAAGTAAGGCCACGTTTAGGTACAATTGTGAAGAAAGTATTGGACCTATATTACTCATGTTTGTGTAGAATGCTAGATAGGAATTTGCAGGTATAACTGGTATTGTAACCCTGGAGTTCGAAATTTTCTATCTTTAACAGATTAAAGCTAACGAGTTTTAAAGTACGTTGTATTAGGTTTATTTTGTTTACAATTACAATGCTTTTAAAAATTTAAAATTCATTGTTAGGAAAGAATGCTTACCTTGACAATTATTAAATTTAATGTGAAATGAGAAATCATGTTTAAAGTATTAAATTGTAGCGTTATCTTTTAGTTAGTTTTAGGATTATTATTTTGTGAATTGCATAATTTGTATAAAAATGCCACGTAAAAATAAGAACGATTATGATGAGGGCGAGATTGAAAATGCAAAATGTAGTAAAGTATCGAAGGTAGATAAATTAGAAGATGTAATGATTAAACTAGCGGAAGGCATGTCTGAAATGCAATGGAGCATCAATCAGTTAGCGCAAACAGTAGCGAAAAAGGTTGATATTGTGAAGTCCGATGATGTTGTCACAGAACATAAAATTAAAAATGAAAATAATTATGATAGAAATTACGTCTCTTTGTGGAAGGATTTGGGTGGTTTAAATTTATCATTTGTGCCAGGAGGGTCATTACATCCCATGATATTTCTTAAAAAATTGAAAAATTTGATGGATGAGGCAGGTGTCGGCGAACGTAATAGATTAGGATTGGCATTAAATTGTTTGAAAGGATCTTCTTATGATTGGGGCGTCGCAAAAGAAAATAGTTTTAAGAGTTTTGAAAATTTCTGCGAGTGCTTTAAAAATCGATATTGGGGAATCGAACAAGAGCGGGAATTGTTTCTTGAAATCAAATATGGACAATATAAAAGTGGGAGTCGTGCAGACTATTTCTTAAAATGGGTAGGACAAGTGGTATTTTTATCTGAGAGCATGGAGGAGGAGCAATTAGTGCATTTCTTAATTAAACATTTTCCACAAGAAATTCAGAGAGGAATTTGCATTTCAGGTTTGAAAGGTGTAGAAGAAGTCGAAGCTTATTTGCGTAATTTAGATGCTACTTTTGCAGAGGGGTCGAATTTCAGAAATTATAATAGGAAAGAAAATAGGGAGGTGGAAGAGCATAATTATAGGGGTAATTATAATAGATTTGACAGGAATAGGAATCGGAACGAGAATTTTAGAAACCAGGGGGAGAGAAGGAGATTTAATGAAAGTAGAAACAATAATAATGATAACAATGGTAATGCAAATCAGTCGAATAATAGTAATGACAATGGTGATAGGCGTAATAATTGGAGGGGTGGTAATAATGATGCTCGCAAAGAGGTTAATAGGTCAGTAAGGTACATTGAGATTGGTCAAGATTTAGTAACTGAGAGTGAAGGCGAAAATGAGTCAATAGATGGAGCCGAAGTGTTGTCGTCTCCTGTAATTAAAGCTAATGTGGTAGGGACCGAGGTTGAAATGTTAATTGATTCCGGATCGCAATGCAGCGCAATTTCTGAAAAGTTTCTAACTAATGTGTTGAGAGAACCAGTAAAATTTGAATCTTTACCGGTAAATAATATGTGGATTTCGGTTGCAGTTGGGTCAAAGAAACAGAAGATTAGTAAGCAAATTCTACTGCCTTTGTATATAAATAGAATTTTGTTTGAGGTACCTTGTGTAGTGGTTCCAAAGCTTAACGAAAATATTGTTTTAGGTTGCGATTGGCTCGCAGCAGAAAAAGTTCAATTAGATTTTGATAACGGATTTTTAAGTATTCCTTTGAAGGGATTAAAAGTTAAACTGCTTTGTGGGGAGAGAAAAGAAAAACAATTGGCTATAAATTTGGTACGCGAAGTAGAATCGACGGCAATAAGACATCGATATTCAGATTTAGATTTACTAGAGGCTTGTAAAGGGGCAGAGTGTTTTGATGAGAACGGAAAGGCGGAATTGTACGAAATATTACAAAAGTATGGTAGAGTTTTTTCGGAAACGCCCGGCAAAATAAAGGGTTACGAGCACGAGATTCGTATGCGGAATAACGCACCGTTTTTTAAGGCAACATATCAAATTGCAATTGCGCATCGCGAAAAAGCGCAACGTCAAATCGACGAACTAATAAACTCAAATGTTATTTCAGCTGCTCAAACTGAGTACGTTTCACCGTTAACGGCGGTTGTTAAAAAGGATAAAACTGTACGGGTATGTTTGGACGCACGGTTTCTAAATTCGCAAATGGAAAAAGATCACATTATTCCACCGCGACCGGATGAACTTTTGGTGAGATTTCGAGAAGGACAATATTTATCAACGTTGGATCTCACGTCATCGTATTACTAAATTCCAATTAGAAAGCAGGATAGGAATTATGTAGGATTCCTCTCTAATGGGGTCACGTATGTTTTTAATGTTTTGCCATTTGGGCTATCGACATCGGTGGCTAGTTTTATTAGGGCGTTAGGCCAAGTTTTGGGGTCGAACGTTGATAATTTTGCAGTGATGTATGTCGATGATTTATTGATTTATTCCAAGACTGCGAAGGAGCATGTTAAGCATTTGGAAATTATCTTTTTAAAATTAGTGAACGCTAATTTGACACTGAAGTTAAGGAAGTGCGTTTTTGCAAGGCGGAGTGTTTCATTTTTAGGGCACATTATCACGCCAAAGGGTATTTCGATGGATCCCTTTCGGATTGGAGTTATTCAAGGGTTTCCTAGACCGCGTAACGTGCGTGAGTTAAGGGGGTTTTTGGGGATCGTCAACTACGATAGGCGGTTTTGTAGAAATTTTGCCGATTTAACTTCTCCTTTGGTAAGGCTACTGAGGAAGGATGTAAAATGGGAATGGGGAACGTGTGAAGAAGATGCGTTTATTAAAATAAAAAGGGCGTATCTTGATACTACGGTGGTGAGCCACCCAAATTTAGCCGAAATCATGTACATACAAGCGGATAGCTCTGATGTGGGATTAGGCTGTTATCTTTATCAGATAGAACCGGCAACAGGTGATGAAAGGGTTTTAGCTTATGGTAGTCGTACATTACGTGGAGCTGAATTGCGATATACGACCACTGAGAAAGAAGCTTTGGCAATCGTTTATGCGTTGAAATTATGGCGGGTATTGGTATTGGGACGTCCAATAGTAGTTGTGTCGGACCACAAGGCGTTGTCTTTTATTATGAATTCTTCATTGAAAACACCCAGATTGACACGTTGGGTATTGTTTATGCAGGAATACGATTTTAGTATTCAGTATTGCAAGGGTAGCGAAAACGTTGTGGCAGATGCATTATCTCGACGGCCTTTGGTAAAAAGGGACTCTCGAAAACCAGACAACAGTAGTTCTATAGGACTGTATATGCTCAAATTAACAAATGAGTTTAAAAATGTTAGAAATAATTTAAAAACAATCAGGGACGACCAAGTGAATGATCCTTGGGTTGGACAAATTTTATCGCAATTGAAAAAGGGAATTGATAGAGTGACTAAATTGTATAAAATGCATGAAGGGATTTTATTCAAAAAGAGTGCTCAGGAAAATGGGGATTTTCAATTATGTGTTCCAAAGAATCAGGTAAAAGAATTAATATTGCAGCAGCATTCTGATATTGGCCACTTCGGCTATAAAAAAACTCATTTGCATATGCGGAAAACGTTTTATTGGCCTAAAATGTTAAAGAATATAAAACAAATTGTCGTGTCGTGCGAAGTTTGTCAGAAATGTAAGGTATCGAAGACGGAGAGAGGTCCGTTTAATTCTCTTATTTATAAGAGACCCGGGGAATTAATTAGTCTAGATTTGATGGGCCCTTTGCCTACGTCTAGGGGGGGTTGTACGGTGTTATTGGTAGTAGTAGATTCTTTTACGCGTTTTACAAAACTATACCCGTTGAAACGTGGTACTGGTAGGATTATAGTCAATAAACTAGTAAATGATTATTTTAATAACGTTTTAGTTCCGGAAGCTATTTTAACCGATAATGGAACGCAGTTCCATTCAAAAATTTGGGTAAACGCCCTTACACAAAGAAACGTAAAATATTTCATACGTCCGTCTATTTTCCACAAGGAAATCCCACGGAACGTGTAAATAAGGAGATAGGTAGATTGATTCGAACATATTGTTTTACAAAGCATACGAAATGGGCTTCTGAGGTAGCTAAGATTGAGTTGTGTTTGAATTCAGTAGTGCATGATGTTACAGGCTTTTGTCCTTCATTTTTGATGTTTGGAAGAGATGCACCCAATAATATTTGCGACGAACTTAATTTTCCAAACGAAGAAAATCTTAATAAACAAAATTTAGAATATTTTTGGGAGTTGTCATATGAACGCGCTCGTTCAAAGTACGCGAGGAAACGTGAAAAGTTTAATAGTAGGAGGATCGTGGTAGAGTTTAAGAAAGGGGATATGGTTTTAGTGAAAAATTATCCAAAATCTTCCGCAGAGAGGTCAGAGATTCGCAAATTCTTTCTTTTATATGAAGGCCCATATGAGGTCATAAAATAGGTAAATAGTAATGCGTATTTGTTAAAAGATTCAAATGGGGACGTTTTGGGCCCTCACAATATTGTAAATTTAAAGAGGTTCCATGTAATGCCTGACGTTGTTTAATCACTTTACAATGTGTTAGGTTAAGTTAGTTAAGTAAGTTTTGTTAGTTGTTAGTGAGATTAATCTCTCCAACATTTTATGTTATCGATTTTAATCGGAGGGGTATTGTGGTGCGTTTTAGTGATGCCGCCCTTAACTAAGTGGTATGTGCGTGGAGTACGGATTCGGCAGTCCGTCTCGAGTGCTTGTGAGGGTAAGACGTGACCCAAAAGTACAGGCAAGTCGCGACAGTGATAATTCGTTCATTGTGACCAGTGTAGAAATGCTCTGGGACAATTATTATTAAGGTAGTATGACTCTTTATTATGTTTCCAGTTGTTTATGGAATGTGTTATTGTTTGTTTGATATACCGTAGTGGCATGGTATATCTATTTGTACTTGTAACAGCCATTAATTTAAATACCGCTAGTTGCATTCTGTTTAACATTAACGTTGGATACGATTCCTTTCAATATTTCTACGCGCCCTGAGAGGAGGAGTTTGTATGTTTATAAATGCAATAAATAAGTAGTTTCCATGCTTTATTTTGTTTTGTTTATTGAATGACTGACTAGTCCGTGGTACCATAACCATAAAAATAGTGATATAAATTCATGTGTGAATAAAGGGAGCACTTCAAACTATACCAACTTCAGATGTATAATCTTGAACTATTATTTACTGTTTATTTGACATTCGGTTCGAAGCTGACCATTTTTGTTGCTGATTAGATAGCTCAGAATAATGGACTGTAATTTTTTTAATGGAGTAGAATTCAATGACCTTTAATACAAAAACTACATTTATTAGTGAACTGATAAACATTGACAAATTTCTACTGTCTCTATAAGAATTGTCATCTACACGTGTCTACTTGGTACAAAACAATAACTGTAAATACAAATTGTAATATGCATTCAAAATAGTTACTCATTACATTTTCTGATTGTTTTCCAATATAAAACTAATTGCAAGACCCTACCATATTTAAGCACTAAGTGAAAACACATTTACTCTATATTAGGCGGTACTTAACACATATTAGGGAAAATTTGCACTTAATACACTTTCACAGTAAACCAACCGGTGTAATCAACTACTATAACTAAAAACCCAACTTTATCACAGTGTTCCGTATTGAGAACATTTCAGAAAACACTGCTCCAACCAATATACCAAGGCAGAGATATATAACACTTCGAACACCGAATAAATCGCGAAAAATTACACTAACCAACCCTACATTTTCCTTTTCCACTTAAAGGGTTTATCGTACTTTTGATTTGAATTATTGCAGAATTAATTGGTAAATTCCTTGTTATCACGAAACATTCTGTTAGAAGCTAATTATAATAATGGATCTTAACTGGTCGTCTACCTGACGCCATTTGGTTGAATGCGTGCAAAAAGAAAAATTATGTGTTATAAGCACGTACGATTAAAATGCACGGAAACTAGAAAATCAGTAAAAAGTTCTGTGAGTGTCTTGGCATAGATATAACTTTTATTGTATACGAGATACGACAAAGATCAAATAATCTCCAATTTATTAGGTGATTTTTGACTAGAGAGTCGCATAAAAAAGTAATTCCAATAAAACGATTAACTGAAGTTAATTAAAAATGAAGATTGTGGTTTCAAATCGATATGTTAACGTCTGCGAATAAACCTTGCTAATTTTATGTCAAGCATTTTTTTGAAGAACCTAATAGCTTTTTAATCGTTCTCCACGGTGTGATTTTTTTTTCAAATGTACATTTAAAAACTTCCACTTTGCAGTCAAACTGGGAATCTAAAATTTCACACGATCATAATCGACCAATACGAATTCATCTATAAGGTAGCAGGGAGCAAGGATGGTGGAAGAGGAATTAAAATTTTTAAATTTTATTTTCATTATATATATATATATATATATATATATATATATTGTCGTGGAAATTATAGGTTAAGAAAGACAAACAGGTCAAGAAAATAAATTTGTAACGACCGTGTATATAGAAAATAAGAACAATTTATTTACGCGCCAAATTAATTAGTTGTGACATTGAAAACGGACGGATAATAGCATATTTTTTATTTCTAAATCGGAATGTTAAATTTGTATAACGTGTACAAGCTTTGGAGTATGTGAAAACTCAAGGATACGCATAATTAGCTGTAACATTTTAAATCAAGCGCATCGGATAATAAACAGAGCTTTTGAGTATATAAAATCAATAATGTAAACGAATATTTTCCATTTAACTAAACTAAACGTTCGTTACATACAAATCCTAAGAAACTTTAAAACTTGGAAAAATGATTTCAAACGGACAGTTTGCTTCATAGAAACACCTCACAGTTAAAATAACAAGTTCAAGGAACTTAAATGAACGTTGGAACAGAATTCTGTAGAATTGTATTTAAAGGCCGATGCAAAAGCTACTAAAATAACAGATGGTTTGAAGACAAAGTAAAACGACATATCCGCAGTGTAAATCAGACAGAGAGCACGTATAAATACACGGTGGTTAAAACACTCGTTTAAAGTACGCGGTAGGTTTGGAAGTCAACCACAATATCGATTTTCTGTTGCTTGAGTGGGATTCTAAAAGAGACATCAAATATGGGTTAGACGAGGGAAGATAACTAAAGGCTGGACATAAAAATGAGAGAAAGGAGTATGATTGGTCGAATGCTAAAAAGTTTTAAGAAGCTCGCGACGGTTATATGTTGTTGAGCAGTTTTCAGGCTAAAAGCACGGTGGAATGAGAATTTTCGGTTGTACTAGTTCGTTACGTGCAAAATTTTTAGAATCTGTTATGATGAAATGAGCTTTTTGACTGAAATAGGGTCTGAGAAAGGTGATTAAAAAATATAAATACACTAGGAGATGTTGTAAAGGACAATTGGTATTTAGTATTTAAAAGTGTTAATAAATGACATAAAAAATTTGGTGTAAGGTGAAACGGGTCTTTAAGTTTGTTTTAAACAATAATTTTGTCGTAATAGCCGGACCTTCTATTTAAATAAGCACTAACTCGTGCACTCACTTTAATAACTTGAGGTCCGCTACTACAGGTTTATACTTTCAAATGAGTTATTAAATGTAACTTTACTACACACACAAATTCTAATCAAAAGCTTTACTATTATGTTGGTCTGAACCCGTATTCAGACTCGATGGAAGGAAAAAGAGAAGAAAGCTTTAATATCTTCGCTCCGGTATTTATATTATTATTCAATCCCCCTATTGGACGCGTTTCATTTGAAAAGCATATTTTCAAAGCGGTATTACCTACTTTATACACCGATGGGTAACATGTTACGGGTTCCTTTTATCCTCTAATGTGACCAGTGACCTTTAAGGAAGGGTTTCCTTAAAATGATGGAACGCAAATATCTTCCGACTATGCTAGGGGTCTATTCCTTGGTCAGAGCTTATGAGGATTGGTCGTGGTTCTTTTTACAAAGCATTATTTTCTTACTAGGGCTAGATTCATAACAAAACAGGGGTTTAAATAGGGCGCCACCAAGTCATTAACTTTAAACACAAGGTTTCCCTAAGGGGGACTTGGGCGTCCTTAGAGAGGAATACCTTATTAACTGCTAACGCAGAAGCTGTAAAGAAAATTTAATTAAATTTACAAAAATGAGGACACAAGAGGTATTCTCTTGTTATCTCATATAAAAAAACATCAAAGATTAATCAGGCAACAATAATATGAACACAGATTTTTTGCTTCAAATTCTAAAAAGGCCATCAAAGCTTCTTGTTAAATTGGGTTTACCACTTTACGCTATTTGATCTTATACTTTGTTACCCTATTTCTGAACATACTTGTTCAGAATAAAACAATTAATTAAGAAAATTAAATGTTGCTTCTTTAATTAAAATTGTTCCTTCATAAAAATTGTAAATATAAAATTCATGTTTAAGAAAAGGTAATACAAGTTTCATCTACTCATAAGGTAGTATTATATATTCCAAAGAAATATTAAAAACTTTAAATGTTGCTTTCGTTACAAAAATTTAACTTGAATTTATACTAGAAATATCAGATCTGTTTTTCTGTTTACATATTTATAAAAATTTAACTACATTGTATATTAATTCATCATTCAGAAATTTTAAGTGAAATCATGCATATATGTAACATCAATAAGAACTCTTTAGGTTTGCCTAACTTCATTAAAATTAGTAACTGTGATTACACTGTACTAGTATTGACAATAAAAATTTACTAAAGTTTTCTTTAGTTTGTTAAACGGATTAATGATAATAGGTGGTTACAAAGATATTTTTTGAAACAGCCTCGTATCAAAGATCACCAAATGTAAACGTGATGTAAGAATAATACTAATCTCTTACCTTGGTTCAGCAGGTGTTGTTTACGTGTTGGTGTTACAGAATGTTAGGGCAGGTGTTAATACATACGTTCCTCAGAAAACAAGTGACGTAAAATCCACATGTTCTACAGGACACGAACAGCTGCGTGATCCTTGGACCGGACCATACGAACTTCCATGCGTTTTTCTTATACGCACAAAGTGGACCAACCAAACTCCAATACCAAACTTAGATGTTTTACTGTGTGTAGATCTTGACCAAACTAATTACCATCGTATAGTCTTCCTTCTAATTACTTGTAATTTCACACTCGCAACTTCAAAAATAACATTTAAATTCATCATCGGACTTTATTTCCAAACCATAAAAATTTCTACGTACTTTGTAGAACGTTTCCTTAAAATCCAAACTTATTGTTTTCTCGCATAACATTACATAAAATCCAACTATTCATCGTACGGTTGAAGGACGTTCATCTTGGATCGATATTTTATCGCAAAGTTGACGTGAATGAACTAACTTGATACTCGCAGGTGCGAAAGTAGAATTAATATTCTCTTAAAATACAGCATACAGACTGCCTTATTTTTATAAAACCAGATAAGGTGGGTTCATTCTAACAAATGAATATACGGGGAAGCCTTACAATTGATACACAAAACGACTTCTTAAAAGTTCTTTCTCTACATTTGCAGGAAAATTATAAAATAGATATCTAATCGAAGATTTGCCGGAACATTTCAATAAGTATTTAATTGAAGATTTTCTAACGAAGCGTTGAAAAACATGTTTTATCATAACTTTTACAAAATTATTAAAGGAATATTTTAAGTGCTATTTAAACAAATGTCCAAAGAATTATTAAATGAATTTATCAAAAGGATTATTCAAACGAGGTTATTTATAAAAAGAAGTCATTAACAGACGTTATTAAAAAGAAACAATCCAAAAACGTTGTTAAAAGAAGTCATTAAAAGACGTCGTTAAAAGAGCGCTACAACAAAATTATTCAGTTTGTCTAATAACTAATTTTTTAACTTTTACCATTGTTAAAACCACTAAGCCTAGTGTTCAGCGCACTAGGGCTCTACTACCGCACAAGGCCAGACGCAAATTACACGCTAGAACCCTTTTGGTTTCCATGATGGTTCTCGACGAGAGCTCTAGCCAAAGTAAGTGCAGATGCAATATGCACGAAACTGGAGAGCTGCTTGGCCTTGATAATATTTATACTAACATTCGACGCCTGATGTTAGCAACCAAACTAGCATTTCTGTATGGCGGTTAGCACTAATAATACCAATACTGGTATTTATTTATTTAAAAATGGTTTACATGGTATAAATGACTATACAAGAGTTTGTAAAACTAAAAATTCGTTGACGTTCTGCAGTGGTCAAAAAACTGTTACAGCGGCTTCTCAAAGTTTTGAACGTAACCGTCTCTAAATTCTGCAAAATTTCTCGCGTCCTACGTGCTGTTTACATAGAATTCGTTTTCTACCTTACCGTGTGCGTTCTTTTCGAAAACTGTTCGCTCTCAACCAATAACAAAGTTTTTGTCGTCACAATGCTCCACCTAACCGCTATTCATCTTTGTTTTATGCATGTTTGTTGTTTCCTTTCAAACCCCACTTGAGTTACAGAAAATCGATATTGTCGACGTCCTTTATTAACTCCACGTGTATATCATACGTGACTTTCAATCCTACGCTTTATTTATATTTGTTTCTATCTGTTGTATATTATCGATTGTTCATTTCACTCCCTCCTTAAGGTATTAGTTATTGTAGCAGCTTATCCAAATTGACTGTTGAAAACAATTTCTATGGAATTCTATATTAACGTCCGTCTAATATTCTCTGAACGTAACATTTAACAAAAAGGCGTTTCTTGAAATTATCGACCGTTTGAAAATAACAATTCCTAGATTCTCTGCTTCGTAGTATCTGTGTAAATAAACGTTAGCTTTTAAAACGAATATATTTGCGTTAAAAATTATTGATTTTCTTATGCAAGCACGCTTCCTTTTTGCTTTCGTGCGTCTGATTAAAAGAAATTATGATTAATTATGTATATCTTTGAGCTTCTATGTACTTTAAAGCTTTTCTTCCCTTATGTAATTTTCACATTCAAATTTAAATATAACAATACCTTAATACTCGTTCGTTTTTACTATATGAATTAAATTAATTTAGCACGTAAATAATTTGTTCTTTTCTATATACATGGTTGCTAAAATTTTATTGTCTACACCTCTTTACTTCTTTAAATTCACAACAATATATATATTATACAATATATACAATATATATACAATATATACAATATATATACAATATATATATATATATAAACTACTTGTTGTTGGATAAAATTATTGGGAACTATTTAGTTCGAAATAAAATGCTTGCAGTAGAATGTATTTATTTATATACCTTTAATAGCTCTGAGAGAGAAATAGTACTCTTCGGTTTTGTTCATTAATAAAGAATTGAAGATTTTTTAACCACAATCACTTTATGCTGATAGCTCATTAAAACGCGAAATTAGAATAATCATTACATCATCTGTGATCTAGAATGGAATAGAAAAATTGATGTATTTAAAATTTTAGTATATAAAACGAAAATGGATTAGAAAGGGGACACTCATTCTAAAGTCAAACAACATGTAAGTTTTGAGTAAAATTTCAATGTTTAATTTATTTTACGACATGCAACATATACGTCTCGAATAATTTGTAATCTATTTTGTCAGCGTTCCACAAATAACATAGAAGCCATCAAACCTAATTATTTGATAAAGTGTATTGCAGATTTATCAGAGTTATATAAATAATCTTAGTATCAGATCACAACTGCTGATTTTAATGGTTTAAAAAGAAATGCACTTCACAAACTGATATTTCAACGTCAAGATTGATTATAGATAGAAATTTGAAGTGAAACCAGGAAGTATTTAATGCCGTTAATTGCAATGGAAATGAGATTTTTATAAGCGTTATTTGACAATTCCAACTGAAAGTATAATTTTGCTTTTTTTTGTAATCCAATAGGATATTTAAGTAAATTTAGCTAAAATAAGATTTTAATTTTATAAAAATTGTTTATCAAAGGGACAATTTCCAGCAATTTTGAGGTCAAATTTCAAATATTTTGATCTTTACTAAATTATCTGTCCAGCGTGATTTGCCAATTATACTGACAAACGGAATAATAAAGGGATAGGTAAATTATTACGACAATTTTAAAGAGAATTTTTGTAAATCACATAGGAGTTGTTTGGGTGCTGTACTTTTTAACAAGGATTAGGAAAAGATTATTCTAATAAGTAAGTAATCATTAGGTAAATTTCTGGTTAATCTTAAACTGTAAATTGTTTTTATAAGTTTTATTTCTATCTGTTGTATGTAACAGATTCTTTAAATAATGTGTATTAAAAGAAAATGTTTCTGAATGCATAAAAGACTGTTTGTAGATGTTTCTTGAAATTTCTGTGTTTAATTTCTTTTGATAAAATCTACAACATATTTTCCGCTGAACTAGCCAAGCAAGGAAAAGATACCGTAAGATAGTAATTTTATATTTTTTATTTTATCTTCATTAATACAATTCGGCTGTACCCAAACCACAGCATCCTTTTCCAACGTATTGACACCCGGTCCCAGCAATATTTGGGGGGTTTCAACTTATAGACTCTATTAAATTGTCTAAAAATTAAAGCTTCTTGTCTCGGAAGATTTTTTGGAAGCTTTTTCTTTGTAATACATCTGATTGGTTTCCAGTATGATTGATAAAACGAAAGAAATTCGTGAAGGTTTAAGAGCTGAAAGGGTAGAGATTGATTTTCAAGGAAGTATTTATGTGGAAGACCCGGAAAAGAAGAATCCTGAGGTCAAGAAAGAACAGAGTGTAGGAGAGACTCGGGAATAAAAAATGATGGCTTTTTTACTAAGTCTACATCAAAGTATGCAGAAACAAAAAGAGATGAGTGAAAGGAATAAGAGAAGTATAAAAGAAATGAGTAAGAAATATTTCAAAGAACTGAATGAGAATATGACAGAAATGGGTGACAAGTTTGGTATAAATACTCAGAAGTTACAAGCGGAATTTGGAGAGAATATAACAAAATTGGGGAAAAGTTTAATATTAGAAAGTGACAAGAATGAAAGGAAATTTAAAGAGATGAGTGACAATCTAACTTCAGGCTTAAAAAGAACTAACAAAACTATTGAGGAACTGAAATTAGAAATTAGAGAAAAAGTAGTAAAGATTTTAGGAAAGGTGGATGACATTAAAGAGGAAATTGTTCAAATAAAAGGATCAGGTTGCACGCAAAACAGAAACTAGTGAAAAAATTAAAAAATTAGAGCAAAGAGTAAACGAAATCGAGGAAAGTTGTCAAGCTGGATTTAAAACATACAAAACAGACTTGAAAATTTTGAAAATAAAATTAAAAATTTAGGAGATATGGTTAAAAATATTCATGTTAGTGAACTTATGAGATGGAGTCCAACTAGTGTTCTGTTGGAACAACATTTGAAATTTCATGGGGATAATAAACTTAACCCTAAGATATTTTTAAATAACATAACAACTTTAATACAGGGAGTTGGTTTGAACAAACCAAGCTAATATCGTAAGGTGAGTTGAGTTCGTTTAAAGATTTTGAGATAAAATTTTTAAAACATTTCTGGGGAGCAACCAGCAATTTAAAATTCGACATAATTTACTGATGGGCAAGTATAGTAGTAATTCAGGCATGACAATGGAGATATATGTCATAAAAAAAATTAGCGTTGCTAAACAACTTGATCCTCCTTTAGAGGACAAGCAAATTATCAAATATTTAGCAGGACACTTCGAAACGGAAATAAGGCAATGCATTGCCTTACAATATATTGTAGATAGAGAAGTGTTTTTCGAGTATCTTCAACGATATGATTAGATGGGTCAACCAAGGAAGATGGAGATCAGATCAAGAAGCCAGCCCATGACTGCATTTAGGTTTCAAAGCAGAGCATTTAAAAAGGGGAATATTCAAAAAAGTAATTGGATTTGAGAAAATGCCATTAGGAAAGGCAGGGGAAGCGAAAACAATGAATCCCTTACCATTGAGAATAGAACCGTAACCTAAGAAAGGAAAATGTTACAAATTTACAAAGAGTTGGCACGAACAATAACAATGATAATAGTAGGCCATAACGCGGATATAGTGAGTCGATCTGAAACCTCAAATACGCAGGATTTTTAGAAACAGACAAATCGAACGACGAAACTATAAAAATTAATAAATATAAACATGCGCGTGAATTTATGAAACTTGATCTGGAAAATGAATTATAAGATAATGGGAAACATGATTTACTACCTATTATAAAATTACAAGTAAAAGGAAAACAGATGAAACTACTTTTAGACACAGGGGCTGAAGCAACATTAGTAAGTGAAGGTTTTATAAAAGATAATTTAGAGGAGTTAATGCCGAAAGTTATACCTATTAAAAGAAATAATTTAGTATCGCCGAATAACACGAAGTTTGCAGTAATCAACAGTATCATAGTTCTGAAAGTTAAGTTGGGAAGGATTGAGGTTTAACAAAATTTTTTAACAGTACCAGGTTTAAGAGTTGATGCCATAATGGGAAGATGATAGAAATAATAGATGCAGAAAATTTAGTACTACATATGAGGGATGGGGGGAGAGGATGAAAGGATTAAATGGAACGAAGATGTCTATATAGAAACAGAGGAAGATTGTAAGGATTTGAATCAATTTGAGAAGGAGATTAAGAGTTAGGTATTAGGTACCCTGGTGAAGTTAGAAAAGAAGTTTTATAATTTTTAGAGATAGTTTAGAATTATTGAAAAGTGCAGAGGATAATGTTGAAGAGATGGAAATAATAGATGAAACGGATGAAAATAGTATAATTGCAGGAGTTGAGGAGATAAAGGAACTTTCTGTGAATGCAGCTTTTAAAAATAAAATGAATGAAGGTAGTACAATTTTAGATAATGATAAAATAATTAGAGCTTAATAATTCATTTGGGATAATTTTTATTAAAGAATCGAATCTTTCTCTGAAATGGCGTATGTATTAATATGAGGGTTAGTTTGTCGAAACATTTATTTAAATATGCAGATGTGAGAAGTAATTGGAAGACTGGAAAAAAGTGATTAGTGAAGTGAAAGAGGACGAGGGCGTTAAAAGTATAAATTTAAATCATTTTGAAAGAGAATTAGAAGAACAAGTAAAAATTGTTGTCCCTAAAATTAAACGTAACCAACCTGGTAGCATATTAATTGATTCAACACATTTTCCCTAAGGTTAACCGACCTAGTCAAGTAAAATGTTTGGATGGTATTGACGAAGTGTTCTGTAAAAAATTACGCTTCCTCCATATATTATTTCAGATATCTTCGGCAAAATTCGGAAAAATGAATTAAGACTGCAAATTGAAATTACTTGATTTGTTTCTCTTCTACTTACCATATGTAATATTATCTTACTTCAAGCCTTTAACTAGAGCTACAGAGACTTCATTTTTTTGAATGAGCATAAATTTAGCATTTGAATTTCTGCGTGCTAAAATTATGAGGTCAAGGCGCCAGCTTTGTACATTATTAATCAAAACAAATAAATTATGAAATTATACTACTTTAGAATACAAAGCTACCATGCTACCATTCTTCCTTAAAAACAGCCATAATGATTTTGACAACTATTGAACAATATAAGATACAAAAATAATCATTTTTAAATCAAAAATGCATGTAATCTAGAAATTATATTTCTTAAATGAAATAACCTTAACGCTATTGGTGGGATTTACCAATAGAGAAACTATTAAGAAATGTCATGTCATTCTATGGAAATATTATTTATCACACACATTTTAGTATACAATTTTTAAAGTAATACAATATTTAATGGGGCATTGAGCTGTATCCAAACCGTATACAAATTTCTCGCATAACTTATTTGGCCGCACTGATGGTAAATAACACATATACCTTCAATCTTTTTCCTTTGCAAATATTACATAAATTGTAACAATTTCCTCTTTCTTGCCTTTGATGTTTTTATTTTACGAATCCCATAGTTTATTCCTTTAGAAAACAATTTTTTATAATGGTAAAATTAAATGTTAATTACGTTTCTCATATTATGCGCCTTTAGAAATCCTGTAAAGTTATCAAGAAAATTCCAGCTTTGATGCTTTTACAACATCCGGTTAAAGCGTAGTTCTAAATATCTTAAATATTTAGCAGACAATCTCTACTAGATGATTGCAAATTTTAAAAAATTCCAAAAGAGATTCCTTTCTAATAACAGACTGAAAATTTAAACTTAGATGAGAAGGATAGCTGGAAAAGTGAATACTTTGCTATTCCGAAAGTTATTTGAAAAGAAAAACGCATAGTAGTTTTTTATAGACTTATCCTTCATGAAGTGGCTTTAGTTATGGGATACAATGTAATCACAACTAAATTATAATTAAATAATTGTATAGAAACTAATTCGAAAAACTAAAATCACACTAGCTGGTCTTTTCATTTAGTCTTCTTCCATTTGAATATATTGTCTCCTTCTTTATGGCGCGTAGTCGCTTGGGAAAAAGAATTAACAGTGGATAGACTAATCGGAATTGATGGATTCTGCATTTGAGCAATGACATTTCTCAGTTAGGGCTATGTTAATGACCAAAGAAGTTGTTACGTTGACTCGAAGCCGTGCGTAACACAAAGATATCACGGAATGACCGGGCTCAATCGGAGATTAGGGGGGGTTGTAGAAAGCAGACTGACATATAATGTATACGGCGGTAAGGAGTTAGTGACAATACCTGCAAGAAAATAGTTAAGCAAACCTGAAAAAAAAAAAAGCATAGCAGCAATGATAAGTCTAAATTATTCAGTACTTTGTAGAATGTAAATAAAACTGTTTGGATAAACTATATAATATAATCACGATAAAAGCATTACAAAAATTTTTATCACAAAGTGAGGTAATATTGGGGAGCAGCAGAAACGTTTCCTCACACACCAATTAAACATAAATCAGACAAAATGTTAACAAAAGATAAATAGGTAAGACACAATTGATATGAGTAATTCAGTAGTATTGATTTTTTTTCTTTCTTTTTTTTTTCTTAATAGCAGGCAAGTCTATTGTAAAAGGTATCAGAACGACGAAGATATGGCAAAACAACGGATAGTTATTTAAAGTAATAACAAGTAGGAAATAGTTCAACTTACAAAAAGTCCTTCAGTAACGCTCCCTTGCAATTGGAGTGTGGGATTCACGATGTCCTGCACTAACGAAGCACTTCACCCTTGACTGTGAGGGTGTTAATGGAATTTCTTACACTTTACCCTAAATCACACCTACGTATTTCACTGGTGTTAGCAGCAGACATTATCATGCTGATGGAACTATGTAGCATTGATAAATTCTTGTTAATTCTATTTCCTGAGACAATAATTTCGAAATATTGTGTAACACAAATCGTAAAAAAAAAGGTAATAAAAATTTAGAATCACGGGCTTTCAAGGCACGATGTAATGCATTAAACTAACAGTAACGTGTAGGGATGGATTCGGGCCGAGCCGGACCGGGCTTTTAGATGCGGCCCGGCCCGGCCCGCAATAATTTGCTCCGGCCCGGCCCGACGGCCCGGCCCGAACCAAAACGCATCGGCCCGGCTTGAGGCCCGGCTTGAATTTCGGGCCGGGCTTCGGGCCGGGCCGGGCCGATTCGGGCCGGAATGTAACTAAAACCTTAAGTGATGTATAGATTTTTCAACATCCAAATGGAACGTATCGTTTGTTAATATATGTATTTTCAGTTGTATAAAAATACTTCTTTACTATTATTATGTTTTTCTACAAAAGTTGAATATATCAACCTTAATAAATTATAGTTTATAGTATCATTTTAACCTCGAAGAATCTCAAAGGTATTTGGAGATGATGCACACTTGCACAGGCAATCCAAAATAGAAGGTGGTTTGCGTCAAACTTCAACCTTAAGTAACAAAATGCATTTTAGAATTCATGTACTACTACTAGTATATAGTAAAATATTTCAAGAAAGGTATTCAAAATTTGATTGAATATTGTTTCCTCATATTCTAAACAAAGAACGTTGCCAATTTCTATTTTACAGATTGCTGGTGTATAGGTCTACATTTCGAGAATGTGCTAGCATCCGTTCAGAGAACTGATTATTCAAGTCTCTCGTATCAGGTAGACATTACTTTGTTGTCTATGAATATTTTTTTGTCGCATGCTTTACTGGAAATTTTAATTATTATGAAAAAAAATGCCGCAACATAGAATATTATTTAGTATTTACATTTTAATTTTCTATATCCATTTGCTATTTAAAGCTATAAAAAGCTAGTCGCATTATATTCGGTATGTTTTTCAACAAAAGATACATTCAAATAATTAAATCTAATTAAGCTGGTTTTTTGTAATCGGTCAGTTTTAAATATTTTTACATATACAGGGTGGTTTCGATTTATTCATAAACAATCTTTAGTGCGAGGCCACAATAATAAGTTAATTAATAAGTATAATAAAATAAACCAGCTCAATTAACATACGTTGCAATACTCCTTCAAATTAATTAAATATAACACGGACAATTTCTATTTCAAAGTTCTTGAAAAGTGGAAAGAAGTGAATATTACTTATCGAAAAAAAAATCGAAATTCACAAATCGGTTTAAACCAAATCATTTTCGTTTTCGATTTATTTCCATTACGACACACTTACCAATATGTGTGTAACTGTACCTGAGTGATATATTAAGAAGAGCGTTAATTATAATTTTGTTTAAGAGGCACCTAAAGAAATCATTAAATGAAATTTTTTACTAAATCAATAAATTGTATATTTCGTTATATAAATTTCGGGCCGGCCCGAATAGCCCGAAAAGCCCGAAAAGCTTGAGCAGTCTAGCCCGGCCCGGCCCGGGCCCGACACGTGCTTGGCCCGGCTTGGGCCCGAAAAAAATTTGACCGGCCCGGCCCGAAGCCCGGCTCGATATTCGGGCCGGGCTTCGGGCCGGGCCGGGCCGGGCCAAAGCCCGAGCCCGTGGCCATCCCTAGTAACGTGAGGTGTTTTATTTGCTACCTATGGTAACAAAGAAAAATCTAATGCTTTTGAATAATGAAATTTGCGCAAACAACGATCTATTTTAGATTCGTTGGGGTTAGAAAATTCAGAAACTACAGTATCAACTGTCTTTACATGTGAATGGGATACCTGTTTATAAGAAGCAACCTTTTTTTCTACTAAACCTGCTACAACTGTATCATCATTCTTTTTGAAATACTCAAGCTTAAAACTGTATTTGGATAATCCAAAGTATGCACTACTCTGATAAAAAAAAGGGACCACGAAAACTAGATCGCACACACAGTTCAAATAAAAAGACAAATCAACTAAAAAAACACAATTAGTAAAGCAACGCGTATCACTAAGTCAATGTTCCGTAAAACGCACGTGCAGGTCGAGTCCACAAGTTCTACCACTTTTATTTCCAACAGAAAAGCAACAAAAAACCAATTAGTAAAGCAACGCGCATCACAAAACCGTCCGTCAATGACCTTACAACCGCACTTGTGGTCAATCAAACACGTTACATATAAAGCATACTTCCTTCAAATGTAATCAGAACTACACTGCTAATCTGGTTATATAAAATAGTTGTTACTATTGTTACGTTATTCGTGGCAGCCACGTTGGGCGCCAAATTTATGCTACGTTGACTCGTAGCCGTGCGTAACACAAAGAAATCACGGAATGACCGGGCTTAATCGGAGATTAGGGGGGTTGTAGAAAGCAGACTGACATATAATGTATGCGGCGGTAAGGAGTTAGTGACAATACCTGCAAGAAAAAAATTAGTTAAGCAAACCTGAAAAAAAAGAATAAGCATAGCAGCAATGATAAGTCTAAGTTATTCAGTACTTTGTAGAATGTAAAAAAACTGTTTGGATAATCTATATAATATAACAACAGTAAAAGCAATACAAAAAATTTTTAGTACAAAGTGAGGTAATATTGGGGAGTAGCAGAAACGTTTCCTCACACACCAATTAAACATAAATCAGACAAAATGTTAACAAAAGATAAATAGGTAAGACACAATTGATATGAGTAATCCAGTAGTATTGAGTAGTCCAGTATTGTTGAGTTTTCTTTTTTTTTCTTTTTTTTTTTAAATAATAGCATGCAATTTTATTGTAAAAGGTATCAAAACGACGAAGAATATTGCAAAACAAACGGATAGATATTTAAAGTAATAACAAGTAGGAAATAGTTCAACTTACAAAAAGTCCTTCAGTAACGCTTCCCTGCAATGGAAGTGTGAGATTCACGATGTCCTGCACCAACGAAGTACTTCACCCTTGACTGTGAGGGTGTTGATGGAATTTCTTACACTTTACACTAATCACTAATCACTGGTGTTAGCAGCAGGCATTATCATGCTGATGGAACTATGTAGCATTGATAAATTTTTGCTACCTATGGTAACAAAGAAAAATCTAATGCTTTTGAATAACAAAATTTGCGCAAACAATGATCTATTTTAGATTCTTTGGGGTTAGAAAATTCAGAAACAACAGTATCAACTGTCTTTACATGTGAATGAGATACCTGTTTATAAGCAACCTTTTTTTCTACTAAACCTGCTACAAACTGTATCATCATTTTTTTTTTAGAAACACTCAAACTTAAAACTGTATTTGGATAATCCACAGTATGCACTACTCTGAAAAAAAAAAGGGACCACAAAAACTAGATCGCACACACAGTTCAAATATAAAAAGACAAATCAACAAAAAAACACAATTAGTAAAGCAACGCGTATCACTCAGTCAATGTTCCGTAAAACAAGCACGTGCGGTCGAGTCAAACACGTTCGACTATATAGCATACTTCCTTTAAAAGTAATCAGAACTACACTTTCTACAGTTAATATACAACTTTTATTTCACAAAAAAAACAACTAAAATCGTGCCGTGCTTGTACATGAACAATTCGACAATTGATACCGCATTAATTCTCACTATTTTCAAAGCAAACAAGAAACAGTATTTTCAACGTAATTAACATATAGGAACCAAGAACAAACTACAACTCCCCATTTGTCTATTCAACTCGTTGCTATTACAACCTCTTATCGTCTATTATCTAGACTTGTATATCCACATAAGGAACAAAATTTATACGACGGCAAGACAAGAACGATGTAATTCACTCATTATAATACGACGCATTCGCCTAAAGAGTTAATAAATATATAATATGGAAATAGTAGTTACAGAAATGTATTTACTAATTGAGAAAAAGCGAAAAATGTTAAGGTACAAAAATGCACGTTACACCATAACCTCTTGTCGACTATTATCTCCTTCTCTAATAACATAAGGAACATCCAAAACGTGAATGCAGCCATCATATCTAATAACTAATTACAGTTGTTTATCATTTTCGATAAGTTGGAAAGTAATTTACGAATAATCCTATTTAAAATTCGTTCCTTGCAATTTATTTATTAATTGAAAATCAATCTTTAAAATTAATACACGCGAGTTAAATTGCATACAAATCTGAAAACTATTCGAAAGTATTTACTTTATACAAACAGCGATCCAAAACGATGTATTTTACGTACGCTAACAGAATGGGAGCGTAACAAAGTATTGTAAAATCGTCACTACTTCAGATATGGCGTCTATATTATCTAAAACGTAATTTTTCAATAATGCTGTTTCTTTTGCAATTTTTCTCTTTCGAAAAACGTTGATAGGATATTTTTAAAATATACGTAGTCTTAAAGTCTAGTGAGATAAGTACTCCAGCAATACCCCCGTATGATGAGTTTTGATAAACGTTCTCTTTAATTTAATTTTCATAAATTGCTGATTGCTTTGCAGTCTCCATCTCTCAGTAGTGCCCTAGGGAAAGGTAATAAAAGAGGAACGATAATTTGGACCCTACATTGACACAAACAAAGACGGTACTCAGTCGTTTTTGTCAATTCTGATACTGAAGTGTTCAATTTAAGTTCATGTAAATCCCCTCCCCCTCCGCCCCCCTCCATAGTCATTGCACTTCTTCGTCATTCCCGGTATTAGCCTACTTGAATCGATTTATGTTTTACAACCAACTGGAATAAAAAACTTTGACACTTCAATAACGCGTGTTCACATTACATTCCCGGAAAGCGATAAAAATCCCGGAGAGTATCGTAACGTATCTATACATATAAAAATCATTGTGCGAAGAAACGCGCATAAAAGTTCAAAGTGAATCCAGTGCGCAAATTTTTTGTGTAAAAATGTTACATTCACTCAAAGCCGCACTATAAATTTTCTAACGCTAAAGGACATTTGAATTTCTAGCGTTAATGGAATTTGTTCACATTAAAAGCTCTATTCTCTATTCTCACGCATATGCATGTAGAATCTTATGTAATTATTATTTTCAATTTTATATTATTGTATGTATTTCTTACAATCAATGTTTAATTCTAAATCTGTAAATAAATTGTACATATTTGTTGTCTCTATGCATTAACAAAACAAAAGGTGACTCCACAAAACACAGAAATCGTAAACTGAACATCCACACTAGACAACTAGTTTCTATTTCTGATATTTATTAAATTTACTGTATTGAGTATAAAAGTAAAAGAATTTCCTTTGTTTTATGATTCCGGCGCTAGTTATTTTCTAAGTTATTAGCTACCTATTAGGATTGGAATGATTTTTATATGTATAGATACGTTGCGATACTCTCGGGGATTTTTATCGCTTTCCGGGAATGTAATGTGAACACGCGTTATTGAAGTGTCAAAATTTTTTGTTCCAGTTGGTTGTAAAACATAAGTCGATTCAAATAGGCTAATACCGGGAATGACGAAGAAGTGTTAGGACTATGGAGGGGGGCGGAGGGGAGAGGGAATTTACATGAACTTAAATTGACCACTTCAGTATCAGAATTGACAAAAACGACTGAGTACCGTCTTTGTTTGTGTCAATGTAGGGTCCAAATTATCGTTACTCTTTTATTACCTTTTCCTAGGGCACTACTGAGAGATGGAGACTGCAAAGCAATCAGCAATTTATGAAAATTAAATAAAAGAGAACGTTTATCAAAACACATCATACGGGGGTATTGCTGGAGTACTTATCCCACTAGACTTTAAAACTACGTATGTTTTAAAAATATCCTATCAACGTCTTTCGAAAAAGAAAAATTGCAAAAGAAACAGCATTATTGAAAAATGACGTTTTATATAATATTGACGCCATACCTGAAGTAGTGACGATTTTACAATACTTCTTTGGTCATTAACATAGCCCTAACTGAGAAATGTCATTGCTCAAATGCAGAATCCATCAATTCCGATTAGTCTATCCACAGTTAATTCTTTTTCCCAAGCGACTACGCATCATAAAGAAGGAGACAATATATTCAAATGGAAGAAGACTAAATGAAAAGACCAGCTAGTGTGATTTTAGTTTTTCGAATTAGTTTCTATAAAATTATTTAATTATAATTTAGTTGTGATTATATGGTATCTCATAACTAGAGCCGCTTCATGAAGAATAAATCTATAAAAAACTACTATACGTTTTTCTTTTCAAATAACTTTCGGAATAACAAAGTATTCACTTTTCCAGCTATCCTTATCAGTCTAAGTTTAAATTTTAGGTCTGTTATTAGAAAGGAATCTCTTTTGGAATTTTTTAAAATCGCAATCATCTAGTAGAGATTCTTTGCTAAATATTTAAGATATTTAGAACTACGCTTTAACCGGATGTTGTAAAAGCATCAAAGTTAGAATTTTCTTTGTAACTATACGGGATTTCTAAAGACGCATAATATGAAAAACGTAATTAAGATGTAATTTTACCATTATAAAAAATTGCTCTCTAAAGGAATAACATATAGGATTCGTAAAATAGAGACATCAAAGGGAAGAGGAAATTGTTACATTTTATGTAATATTTGCAAAGAAAAAAGATTTAAAGTATAGATGTTATTTACTATCAGTGCTGCCAAATAAGTTGTGCGAGAAATTTGTATACGTTGTGGATACAGCTCAATGCCCCATCAAATATTGCATTACTTTAAAAATTGTTTACTAAAATGTGTGTGATAAATAATATTTCCATAGAATTGTCCAATGACATGTGACATGACATTCCTTAATAGTTTCTCTATTGGTAAATCCCACCAAAAACGTTAAGGTTATTTCCTTTAAGAAATATAATTTTTAGGTTACATGTATTCTTTATCTAAAGCATGATTATTTTTGTATCTGATGTTGTTCAATTGTCAAAATCATCATGGCGGTTTTTAAGGAATAATGATAGCTTTGTATTCTAAAGTAGTATAGTTTCATAATTCATTTGTTTTGATTAATAATGTATAAAGCTGGCGCCTTGACCTCAAAGTTTTAGCACAAAGAAATTCGAATACTAAATTTATGTGTATTCAAACAAATGAAAGGTCTCTGTGGCTTTAGTTAAAGGCTTCAAGTAAGATACTATTACATATGGTAGGTAGAGAAAAAACGAATCAAGTAACTTCAATTTGCAATCTAAATTCATTTCTCCAAATTTTATCGAAAGATATCTGGAATAATGTATGGAGGGAAGGTAATTTTTTACAGAGCACTTTGTCAATACCATCCAAACAGATAACATTTTACTCAACTAGGTCGGTTAATCTTAGAGAAAATGTGTTAAACCAATTAATATGCTACCAGGTTGGTTACGTTTAATTTGAGGGACAACAATTCTTATTTATTCTTCTAATTCTCTCTCAAAATGATTTAATTTATACTTTTAACTCCCTCGTCTTCTTTCACTTCACTAACCTCATTTTTTCCTAGTCTTTCAATTACGTCTCACATCTGCATATTTAAATAAATGTTTCGACACGGTAATCGCCATTTCTCCATATTTATACATACGCAATTTCAGAGAAAGATTTGATTCTCTATTAAAAATTATCCCAAACAAATTATTAAGCTCTACTTTCCAAATTATTTTATCATTATCTAAAATTTTACTACCTTTATTCATTTTATATTTAAAAGCTGCATTCACAGAAAGTTCCTTTATCTCCTCATCAAATCCTGCAATTATACTATTTTTATGCGCTTCATCTATTATTTCCATCCCTTTAACATTATCTTCTGCACTTTCCAATAATTCTAACTTTTTCTCTAACTTCTCTTTTCTCTAACTTCACCAGGGTACCTAATACTTAAACTCTTATCTCCCTTATGTTTCATCTCCTTCTCAAATTGATTCAAATTCATACAATCTCCCTCTGTTTCTATATGGACATTTTTGTCCCATTTAATTTTTTCATCCCCCCACATTTAGTATTTTTTTCTCTGTATCTATTATCTCCTTCATCTTACTAATAGAATTCATACCCTGAGTGGCATCAACTCTTAAATCTGGCACTGTTAAAAATTATTGTTGTATCTCAATCCTTCCCAACCTAACTTTCAGAACTATGATACTGTTGATTATGGTACTAATTATATTATTTCTTTTAATAGGTATAACTTTCTGCATTAACTCCTGTAAAGTATCTTTTACAAAACCTTCACTTACTAATGTTGCTTTACCTCCTGTGTCTAAAAGTAATTTAATCTATTTTCTTTCTACTTGTAATTTTATTATAGGTAGTAAATTATTTTTCCCGTTATCTTTTAAATCATTTTCCAAATCAAGTTTCATAAATTCACGCGCATGTTTATATTTATTAATTTTTATAGTTTTATCGTTTGATTTGTCGGTTTCTAAAAATCCTGCATATTTGACGTTCCAGATCGACTCACTATAACCGCGTTATGGCCTGCTATTATCATTGTTATTGTTCGTGCCATTTCTTTGTAAATTTGTAACATTTTACCTTCCTTGCGTTACAGTTCTATTCTTAATTGAACGGGATTTATTGTTTTCGCTTCCCCTGTCTCTCCTGATGGCATTTCCTGAATTCAATTACCTCTCTGAATATTCCTACGTTCAAATGCTTTGCCCTGGTACCTCTCCTGTCCATTATTTCTTTGAAACTTAAATGCATTCATGGGCTGGCTTCTTGATCTGGTCCTTGATTGACCCGACCCATCTAATCATATCGTTGAAAATACTCCAAAAACACATCAATATCTACAATATTTTGTAAGGCAAGGCATTGCCTTACTTCCGTTTCGAAGTGTCCTGCTAAATATTTGATAATTTGCTTGTCCTTTAAAAGAAGATCAAGTTTTTTGGCAACGCTAAATTTTTTTATGGCATACTCCCTTGTCATGCCTGAATCACTACTATACTTGCCCATCAGTAAATTATATCTAACTTTAAATTGCTGGTTGCCCCCCAAAAATGTTTTAACTCACTTTTAATCAGTTCAAACCAAATTTCAACATGAACCTTATGATATTAGCTTGGTTTGTTTATCTCAACTCCCTGTATTAAAGTGTTATGTTATTTAAAAATATCTTAGGGTTAAGTTTATTATCTGCATAAAATTTCGAATGTTGTGCCAACAGTACACCAGTTGGACTCCATCTCATAGGTTTCCCAACATGAACAATTTTAACCATATCTCCTAAATTTTCAATTTTATTTTCAAAATTTTCCAAGCCTGTTTCGTATGTTTCAAACTTAGCTTGGAAACTTTCCTCGATTTAGTTTACCTTTTTATCTAATTTTTTTAATTTTCCACTAGTTTCTGTTTTACGTGCATCCTGATTTTCTTATTTGAACAAATTTCTCTTAATGTCATCCATATCCTCTAAAATATGTACTACTTTTTCTCTATTTTTAAATTTCAGTTTCTCAATAGTTTTGTTAGTTCCTTCATATGTCGGTCTAGTTCCATAATTCAATTGTTTGTTTCTGAACTCGTGTGAATGTGACCAAATAAATTTTACTATAGTGATTATTTACCGAGACCTATTTATCTTTCTAAATTGAATACAAAGAGTGTACAGTTCCGATCGTTATTAGCGTTTGTATTTAATATATTGTGTGATTTTCTGTTTATATCTGGATTGCAATTTAATCTTGCCTTAAAATAGCCATATTACTAATGTACATTACCAAAGCTTCTAAATTATATAGGTTGCTTTCTCGTGCTAGAAGCTCACTTAACTAACTGAAATTAATATACTTATTTCTATTACCTAATGTTTGCTTAAAGTAAAGCAATTGCGTTACACAGCTACCGATGGAGTTGAAACATCGTCGTTTCTAAATGCTTAAGAAGCTTTAATTCAAAAATCTTCTGGAAAAGCTTCTGTTTTAGTTTTTGGAATATTCGTTGAATAATTACGATCGATTACTTAAATAAGGGTCTAGCCATCACTAGAGATTATTATTCTAAATTACTAACCACACTAAGAGGGACAATTAAAGAAACAAGACGTGACATGTTAGCGAAAGGTGTATGGTTTTTCTAGGACAAATCGCGTATTGTTATGAGTTTAATCCGGGATCTACAATTCGAATTATTAGAACACCCACCCTGTTCATTGGATTCAACCCCTAGGTCGATTACCTGTTTTTTCAATTGAAAAAGAATATAAAGGTCATCATTTTTTGTGCAACAAAGCGATAATAAATTGCAGAGGGTTGGTTTGCTAACCAAGAAGAATTTTTTAAAGGGCTAGATGCGTTGCAACATCGCTGTATAAAGTGTATTAATTGAAAAGGAGACTACGCTGAATAATAGAATATTCAAACTTCCAACTTTAATCGTTTCGATGGGAGACCAAGAATATATCTATACTCCTCGTACATAGAAATATCAGTAAGACTCGTTTAGGTCTTGGATGGAAAGCCAACGGTGTAAATTACAGGATAGGCTGTGTCTTGCAGCTTAATGAACGCTTAGTCTCTTAGGCTTATGTTTATCTATATAAGCAACCACATTTTCAATTAATCGTTGTGATATGGTGCGGAGTAGCCAAAAAGTAATCGAATACCTTAGCTATGAAAGTGTTGAACAAATTCTTATCTCCACTTTAAGTTTTCCATTTGGTCGTGTTAAGTTCGTCTCCTATACGAAGGTGTGGATATTCAACACCAGCTATACTGAAAGTGCAAAGTTATACGCTAACGGGTATTGATTTCTATACCTTCTTGTGGTAGAGTGGAAACAGTAACTAGAATCAGAACACGCATAAAATATGCATAGGGTATTGTGTTCTGTTATTAGAGCAAATGCCTCATCCAATTGTAAAGACCGTTTCTAATTAGTTTCATGTACCTTCAGCTAGCGGTTGCGTCTACTGGGTATGTTTCAGTATCTTAGGTATAGTAAAAAACGTATCACGAGCTGCATTATTAACTACTAACTCCTTAATAAACGTATAGTATTTTAGAAATGCATAAGAAATATTCTTCATATCTTCAATATATCTTCAGAAGTAAGTCAAATTCACTTCAGGAATTTAGAAAAAAATTAAAAATTCTTGTAAATTAAAAGTAAGGAATTGTCTATTAAATATGGATTTTCGATCATGAAAATTCATTTGTATTCATTAAAACATCTAAACATTTCAATTTTGTTCCTTAACATTAAATTTTCAAGCATTATATACTGCTACATTTCCAGAAAATAGCTAATTAAGTTTTGCTACAATATTTTGCAATAACCAAGCAATTTCAATCTTAAGTGCAATGTTTATTTTTTAGCAATGTTCCGTGAACGAAACCAGTGGACTACTAAACTCCGAATTGTCGCAAACACGTCATATAAAGTTTAAAACCTGTAAAAAGTTATATAATATTATAACAAAATGTTCCATCCTTGGTTCTAGTCTGTTTACGCATGTAGGAATCTGATTGATACGAGTAGAGGGTGGGGCCGGTTCTGGGACACTCCTTACTCCTCCCCACTTCTCCTCCGAACCACCGGTCATTTCAATACACCGATCCTTCTCCTCAAGATCCACCCATCCCTTTCCTCCCGATCCACGCGATTCATATCTAACCTAGGTTAGAGTTTTCTTCGACTAGCCATATTAAGATTCACATCCACCTAATTCCTATCTACCCTAGGTTAGAGTTTTCTTCGACTAACCACTTTAGCCCGATCTAGAATTTTCTGGACAATCTAATCCTATTTGAATTTTTAAAATCCGGCTATCGCTTACAAAGTTACAGCCTGTTAAAGCCTCGTACTTTTAAATTTTTGATTATTTAATTTTAATTCGATTTTAAAATTTTTTTTTGGTCACCCGAGATATACGCTTTAAGCCGAAATCTCCCGACTACCCCCTACCTTAACACAAACAAATTTTTAGCTAATGTATTTATAGAAATATTATAATGCGGTCTAAAATTTACCGCAATATTCACTTATTTTAAGAATAACACCAAAACTTTGAAAACCACTTAAAACATTTTTTAATTCCATTCTGCAAGATAATTTTAAGAAACCTAATGAATTTTCAAAATAGAATCAACTCTAAAAAGCTCTTTAGACAACCAATTATACATAGATTTTTCTCATATCTTAAAAATCAATTTAAGTTATTTGTAAATCAATTTAAACCTTTTGAAGGGAAACTTAATAAAACACTTTAATCGTTTACTAAGAGAATGCCAAACTTGTCTACAGGATACTAAATAAAGCAATTTAATTTTAAATAACATCTACGTAATATTTTTGGAAATGGCAGGCTTGAATATTTCCAAACGAATCACTAAGCGAAAGTATATGCTTAGTGTTATTAAATTATCCATTAGTTTCTCATTTTACGAGCGCGGTTAATTAATGTTTAAAATTTAATTTGTTTTAAATAAAGAAATCGAATACTTGACTAGATTCAATGATTCACTCATTGCCGACTTATTAGTTTGAACAATTTGTATATCATTTGTTAAACGCTCTTATAAACCTATTAACGTTGTCTAATGACCTAGCTATAATTACCAATGCGAAGTCAGTTTTGTAAATACCTTGGAAGTGAATCCTTGTTTTCTCTAATGGTAGTAATGTTTAATTGTATTTACCAAAATTAAAAATTGCCGCCGGCATGACTAATTTTGAAAAATTTCCCGTACAACTTTCCATAGATACTATCAACCGTGTAATCGTTCAACAAAGGTTTTCTTAGAATAACCAACATTTTTTAAGTTCCAGTAGTATGGCCTATCAAATTAGTCTAGAATTTTCTCAAAGATCTAATGGGTTTTAATTCCCAGCGTCGATAAAAAAATTTAATCTCTATATAAAACTGTAATAATAATAACAATGCACGTACTCATACACGAACGGTCTATGTACTAAAATTTTTGTTTTCGTAAATGTAAAATTCTATACGATAGAACTAAACAGAATTAAAGTTTTCAAATTCGGAACTTTAAATTCTTCAATTTTATAACATTATTGCACGGCATATACTTGGATACGATATGCTGCTTTACCAGTTCTTTCACATAAATTGTATCATGAGGCGGTATAATGGTTTGCAGGTATAACGTGAGAACGTCTGGTGTTAACAGATTTGTTGATGGGTTTTCCTAGCTAAGCCCGAGTAAGTGCTTCCGGAGCCATGCGCAATGTTTCTTGAAATCTTCACTCAAATAGTTATAGTCTAAAGGCATCTGTAATATTTTGTGCCATACTTCGTTGTTTTCCATTTCAAAAACCGCCACTTCTTTAATAAAAAATTTGCTTGTCTTTTACTGGAAGCCTTGTACATCTAGGATGTAATCCATGGTGCAGCGTTCTTTTCGATGGAAGTCAACACCAGAAAAATCCATCTTTGACTTGTAATTTTGATTCAACTCGACGATACTTTGACAACTAATGCTGTGGAACATGACTCCCTCGTATTTTATGCTGACGGTCGAGCGTGCGCAACTCCTTATTATGTTGATTGGCATAATATGCAAGTCTTGACTGGAAAAGTAACGCTTATAATGGTTTTATAGTGGGTTTTACCTGTTTATGTTTAACCACCAACACCATTTTAGATTTTTTTTAATAAAAATTACTCGTGGCGGTATTTTTAATAACCCCGTCATGTAAGATATCAATTATTGTTGTGTTTTCCTCAGGTTCTCAAATAGTTCAGAATTTTTTTCAAATCGAACGAATGTTATAGGGTGAAATTGACTTATAAGGTGAAATTGCCTTATAGGGTAAAATTGCCTTATAGGGTGAAATTGCCTTATAGAGTGAAATTGCCTCATAAGGTAAAAGTGTCTTCGAGATAGGATCATTGAATCCATTTACTTATGTCAAACTTACGCTAGTACCTTAAAACATAGACTCAGAGATATCGCCAATGTAATCGCATTATGGAAACAAGATGACACAAACCTTCCCCATATTTTTCTTGATCATATAAGTGGTGACATGTCATACCTTAAATTTAAAGAAATATGCCTGCAGTGTTTGGGTGGTGGTGACTTGAAACATAGTTTTATTACTATTGTAAAAGGTTTTGATTTGGATAAGGGGCGACACAGAAAAAATTTCGATAAGTATATAAACATAGACGAAGATGTTTAATGGTTAGCCCCAATCCAAAGTTTCATGATGACAGACGTTAAAAGTTTTATTGTAAATAAACGTAAGCTTCATCTTATGCCGTACGAAAGAAGTTTGTGGAACACAAAAAAACATATACTATTTCTCAACAAGAATTCGAAGAAGCTCGAGTTTTAAGAATAAAAACTGTGTGTATGTAATTATAAATGTGGTTTACAAAATTTAAACTGTAATTAGTAAAAATTGTCTGAAACTTCTTCTTCTTCCAAAGTTTTATCTTGCATACAGGATTATTCTATTCGGTATTAAAATTAAAAAAATAAAGACGAAAATATATACAAGTCGGTTTATGGAGTAAAGTATAATCCTCAATCTGATACGCCTAATTTGGGAAAAAGTGTGTAGGAAATTGAACCAGAAAACAGTGACACAACTTTAAATAATAGCGTTTATCCAGGCACTAGAGGTCTAACAAGAGTTATAATTGTTTTTAAAGTCCTTAGCATTTTCCTAAGGAATGTCATGAATTAGTTTATAGAATACATTTCCTACCTGTTGTTTCGTGCGTGCACACAAATCGGGTACAATCGGGGCATATCCGAACAAGAGTAGCTTATATAAAAGGACTGTTCGCGTAGAAGTTGTAATTTGTCGATTATACAGTTTAAAGAGACAATTAAACAAATATGTATAAAAACTTTGGGGAGGTTATTCGAAGATTTCGCAATGCTCTACGAGTAAAAAGAGCAGAATGTGGGCAGCGGCTTTTGATAGAAGGAGAAAAATGTTTTATGTGTCAGTAATACGAGGAAGCAATACAGCAATACTGCTGCGTCAGTAATGCCCGAAAATTTGGATGATTTTATGGAAATAATTGAGGACATGGGGTTTATAAAACTGTTGGCAGATATTCAGATAAAATATATACTAAATTGTAAGTTTTAAAGTAAAAATTTAACAACTTCAACTACTATCATAAAAAATGAATGATGTGAATTTAGAAATTATTTTTTTATATTTTAGCTTGTTTATGTTATTAAATATAAAATATACATTAGTAGTGTTTAATTCTTCAAATACCCACATAACTGAAATGAGTATCCAAGTTCTTATGAAAAGAATTATAACAAAGATGTGTATTTATTAAAAAGGTGCTATAAACGTTTTACAAAATTATTAATCAGAATCGTTTTATTTAAAACTATAACATAATTTTATTTACAGTTATTAATATCTGTAATTAAAATACAACAATTTAGAAAGGTATAAAAGAATAAACAGTAATATGCAGGATTATAGTGACAGAAATTTCTCTAGAATCTATGGTAAACATCGCTCGTAAATGCGTGGAATGGAAACCTGTTGTACTCCTCCATATACTCAACTTGTCTACAAATACTGTTTTCAAACAATCTTAAATAGCTTCTTATAAATTCGTATAACATTACCTCGAGAAGGTTTAAATTTAAACAATTTGACTTTTCCATCAGGAATGCGCATGGGCAAAAGTGCGCATGCTCAGGGACGCGCATGGGCAGGAGTGCGCATGCTCAAGGGTGCGCATGGACAGGGGTGCGCATGGGTGCACACGGAAATGCGTCATGGGCGATATAGGAAAATTTTGATGAGTATATAAATATAGAAGAAAACGTTAATAGTTGTTCCAATCCAAAGTTGCATAGTAAAAACGCTTTCACATACACTGTATGAGATACTTAAGATGTTCATTCTAGAAAAAATAATGATTAACAGTTTCTGCATTATACATGTAAATATTAATTTCTTCAACGTTTACAAGCTGATAATATAAAAGGTATCTTGCAGGTAATGTTGCAGAATAACACTAGAAAATCGCAGTTTAAATATGTAAGTTTGAAAATGTTGTCTTACCCGAAATTTTCAAAAGTGGAAAAATTAATATGTCAAGACTGTTAGTCATACTTTTCGAATTACAATAATTAACCAAAGTATTGGAAAGTTTTAGAATATTTTACTAATTCTCTCAACATGAAAACATTTACCCTAAAGGTATAGCAATATAATTACTTGGTTCAAGATCGCATTTAATTACGCACGTCACTTACATTCTTGAGATTCCAAGTTAGTGAAACGTATGGAGTTGAATATTTTTTATTTAAAGTAAATGCGGGCCCCTCTCAAATTAAATGGACTCGTCCGCGTAGACGGGTGCATAGAAATGGTAATAACTATAAATATTGTATAAATATTTTTTCGAAAATTGCTGTAGTATTGAGTTAAATCTAAATAAAAACGCAGATGTGTTTTCCTGTTAGCTTTTTGAATATTAAAACACTATACGTGTCTTTGTTGGAGCTAATTTTAAAACACGTAATAATTGATTTCGATTCCCAGGAAATTTTATACTAATTTGATAGGTTACACGATGGGTTTATCTCAAAAAACAGAGCAAAACTGTTTACAAATAGATTAAAGATGAACACCGTATGGTTTGTAAAAGGTTGATCTGTAAATCAGTAAGTGTAGTTTGATTTGAAAAAAATTCCGAACGATTTGAGAACCTGAGGAAAACACAATAACAATTAATATCTTACACGACGGAGTTATATTAAAAATACTGTTAAAAGTAATTTTTATAAAAAATTTACAATGGTGTTGGTGGTTAAATACAAACAGGTAAAACCCACTATAAAACAATTATAAGCGTCACTTTTCCAGTCAAGACTTGCATATAACGCCAATCAACATAATAAGGAGTGGCGCACGCTCGACTGTCAGCATAAAATTCGAGGGAGTCATGTTTCAGAGCATTAGTTGTCAAAGTATCGTCGAGTTGATCAAAATAACAAGTTAAAGATGGATTTTTTTAGTGTTGACGTCCATTGACAAGAACTCCGCATCATGGCTTACATCCTAGATGTACAGGGCTTCCAGTATAAAACAAGCGAATTTTGTATTAAAGAAGTGGTGGTTTTAGAAGTGGAAAACGACGAAGTATGGCACGAAATATTAGAGATGCCTTTATACTATAGCTATTTGGGTAAAGATTTCAAGAAACATTGCGCATGGCTCCGGAAGCACTTACGCAGGCTTTGCTGGAAAACCCATTAACAAATCTGTTCTTACCAGACGTTCTCACGTTATACCTGCAAACCATTATACCGCCCATGTTACAATTTATGTGAAAGAACTGGAAAAGCAGGGTATCGTATCCAAGTGTTTGCCGTGCAATAATGTTATAAATATTGAAGAATTTAACGTTCCGAATTTGAAAACGTTAAGGATGGGTTGTGGAGGATTAGGTCATTGTCTTATGTACATGGATAACCATTTAGCATGCGCCAAACAAAATGTTGTATTTATTTATAAAGCAATAAAATGTATATTTCAAGATTAATAAATGTTATACTGTGCTTTGCTTTAATTCTGTTTAGTCCTATCGTATAGAATTTTATTTTTACTAAAACAAAGATTTTAGTATATAGACCGTTCGTGTGTAAGTGCATTATTATTATTATTATTATTGCAATTTCATATACAAATTAAATTTGTTCATTGACGTTGGGAATTAAAACCCATTAGATCTTTGAGAAAATTCTAGACTAATTTGATAGGTCATACTACTGGAACGAAAGAAATGTTGGTTATTCTAAGAAAACTTTTGTTGAACGATTACGCGGTTAATAGTATCTATGGAATGTTGTACGGGATTTTTTTTAAAATTAGTAAGGCCGGCGGCAATTTTTAATTCCGGTAAATACAATTAAACATTACTACCATTAAAGAAGACAAAGATTTACTTCCAAAGTATTTACAACACTGATCTCACATTAGTAATTATAGCTAGGTCATTAGACAACGTTAATAGGTTTATAAATATGTTTAACAAATGATATACAAATTGTTTAAACTAATGAGTCGGCAATGAATGAATCGTTGAATCTAGTCAAGTATTCGATTTCTTTATTTAAAACGAATTAGATTCTTAAACACAAATTAACTGCGCTCGTAAAATAAGAAGCTAATGGATAATTTAATAATACTAAGCATATACGTTTGCTTGGTGATTTATTTGGAAAATATTCAAGCCTGCCAGTTCTAAAAATATGACGTAGAAGTTATTTAAAATTAAATTGCTTTATTAGTAAGTATTCTGTAGACAACAAGTTTGGTATTTTCTTGTAAACGTTTAAAGTGTTTTATTAAGTTTTCCTTTAAAAGGTTTAAATTGATTTACAAAAAACCTAAATTGATTTTTAAGGTATGAGAGAAATCTATGTATCATTGGTTGTCTATCGAGCTTTTTAGAGTTGATTCTATTTTGAAAATTCATTAGGTTTTGTAAAATTATCCTGCAGAAAAGAATTTAAAAATATTTTAAGTGGTTTTCAAAGTTTTGGTGTTATTATTAAAATAAATGAATGGTTTGCATATTGCGGTAAATTTTAGACCGTGTTATAACATTTCTATAAATATATTAGCTAAAAATTTGTTTGTGTTAAGGTAGGCGGTAGTCGGAAGATTCCGGGTTAAAGCGTATATTTCGGGTGACCAAAATGGATTTAAAGATCGAGTTAAAATTAAATTAACAAAAATTTAAAGGTACGAGGCTTTAACAGGCTGTAACTTTTTAAGAGATAGTCGGGTTTTAAAAATTCAAACAGGGTTAGATTGTCCAGAAAATTCTAGATCGGGTTAAAGTGATTAGTTGAAGAAAACTCTAACGTAGGGTAGATATGAATTGGGTGGATGTGGATTTGAATATGACTGGTCGAAGAATACTCTAATCTAGGTTAGATATTAATCGGATGGATCGGGAGGAGGAGGATCGGTGGATCTGGAGGAGGATGATACGTGGATCGGGAGGACCGGTGGTGGAGTGAGGAGGAGTTAAGAGTGAGGAGTGTCCCAGAACCGGTCCCACCTTCTACTGGTACGCAACTACCCTAAAAATATATCAGTTAGTGGTTTCTGGTACATCCACTCTCATGTTTTATTTGCACTTGTATACACGTGACTGTTAAGTTTATTGTATTTGCCAACCTCTAGTTCATCAAAAGATTATATTAAATTTAACAGTTATATTTTTACGTATATGATTTTTATCAAATAAGTTTTACACTACACCCTATTTGCAATATATAATCTGTTAGTCTTAGAAGAATATGGAACTTCAACACAACGACGGGTCTGGTCTATAGACGCTCCGTACAAGCTACGGATTGATTGTCAAGCAAACAGCAATCGCTACCCCATTCTAAGAATCTATGGACATAACAAAAGATTCTGCTCATTAAAACTTCCGCCGAATCGACCTCATGGAACACTAGCTTCCTAATTTAGCTTCAGTACGTTCTAATGATTTTCGACGAGTATTATTAAAATGCATTCAAGCGAGCTTAGTAACACTGTTTGGATATACAGCGTCATCCCATACTTTCCATATTTAACCATTAAGAAGTAAGAGCGACTGTCGCTAAGTAATCATTAAGTAAAAGTGTTATAAATCTTGTTTCTGTGCCCGCAAGGACCATCCAACATAAAGATGAACACGAACCGAACAGGTTCGAGGTTCGGTTCGATTTTTCAAACCCAACCGAACCAAACCGGACATTTCATTTTTGAACCAAACTTCGAACCAAACCTAGCTGTAAGTTCGGTTCGGGTTGGTTCGAAAGGTTCGATTTTTTAAATAAAAATTTAGTTTAGAAATTTAATTTTTACTAAGAACATGTCAATCGTAATTTCTCCCAAGTGCACATTTTAAAAATCTCTAGTCGCAAGCATATAAGAAATAGAACGATTTTTTTAATGTTTATGGTCATCGAGTTTTAAATCACTAGGTAAAAAAGTGTAATGGGTATTAGAGTTATACGTCTAATAAATTTTGTCATCGAGGTGCGCTTTTTCGTTTTTTGATGATTATGCTTCAAGATGCCTTTTTCATCAGTTCTGTCCAGGATTTAGTTTGCCAGAACGAAAGCAGTGAAAATGAATGGTTTTAGAACAATATGACGTACTGAAAAACGTTGTTATGAACATACTGCAAAACAACAGTTCAAAAATATCTTTTACGCTAAACGGATGGACTGCCATTAATAGAAAGTTCTATTACGGCATCACAGCACATTTTATTGACAATAACTGGGAACTCCAATCAATTGTAATAAACTTCGTTCCGTCTTACGGTGGACACACAGAAAAAGACATAGCCAAGGGTTTTTTTGAAACAGTAAAAAAATACGGCATTGAACAAAGGATACGAGGCATAACTGTTGACAATGCTTTTGCCAACACTTCATTCATGAAAGAATTGAATATACTGCTACCGACATGTAACACCCAAGAACTTTTTTAAATTAATTTAAATTTCAAATAATATTTTCGGCCAATCACAAACAATTCTATGTAAAATGTGACCTATCACTGACCTGAATTAAGATAGTTATCCAATCCTAGTTTGATTTTAGGGTGATAATTGACACTTTAAATGAACATAACCTATCAACTGATATCTGACATCTTGTGAAATTTAGAAGATTTTAAATTAAGGCGCCAAAGGTAATGCTAATTTATTCTAGAAAAGTCAAAACCGCAAGTACGTAATAAAATGTAATTTTTCGTGATATCTATAAAAATATTAACAGGAAATACTTTAGAATATTGCAGAATAACTTAAATTTAATTATAGGGTAATTTCAATTAGAAATGGCAATAATAAAAATGGATTTAAACCATTAACCTAAAAGCACATGTAGATGATATACAATTGTGAAATATGTAAGATTTTTAATTGGCTAAAACAATCACGTGATCAAAGGTATTTTAATATAGGGAGTGGAAACACACGACACAAAAGACTAAACAAGACACACAAAGACAAAAGATAGAAATGTTAAACATAACTAGCTCGGAGCTAGTGCGTGTTACGCTACAAGATCACGTAGCGATATTGGGTATAGGCCCGTGTATATTAAATGGATGTCGTGAACAAGTTTATGAATTAGTACGTTTATTACGGCACGAGTAGTGAATTTGGATAATGGATACAGGACACAGATAAGTTTGGCTCGTAAAGGAAAAGTAAATCGTAATAAGTTTAAGTATAATAAAAACAACAACGAAATGGTTCAGCTGTAAAGCAGTTAATGGTAGAAAGTGCAGGTTTATTAGCGGCAAAGAAAATGACACTTAAACACACCTATATGGTTCATTATTGATTGATTTGAGAAAGTTTGGATTTTAGAAGTTCGACTCCAAACCATAAGTTGTTACAGCAGTAGGGAGATATCGAGTTTCGAGCACAAAATGTATCAACACCCATGTTAAGCGTTATCAACCCTGGTGAGAATAGGTTACCTCAGAGGCATTGTAGATTGGAGCAACAGTGGGTATTGCATACCCGAACTGGTATTGAGGGAATTTTTGAATAAATGTTTCGAGAGAACGAACGTGTATATGTATGCATACACGTGGTGTTGTAAGTATGAACTTTTATATAATACTAAAAATGCTTTACATGAATATTTTAAGTCGCTAGATTAAGGTGGGAATTCTTGGACTTTATTAACGTTACCGCTTATTATTATGTATTTTGTGTAGAATATCAAGAATTATTGGCTATGTTTAAGTTGAAGCCAATTTGTTTTAACTGTATAATTTGCAGTGCTTAGTATAATATTTAACAACCCAGATTAAGGGAACTTTAGTTAAGTAAGAGATATTGATTTTATTGCATTCAAGTATGTCAATATAGTAAATAGTAAATAGCTCTATCACCATATTAAAGGTTATTAAATTCATTACTTGATAATGTTGAGATAACTATCTATATATTAGTAGTAAAAGGGGTTTGTTGAAATACATTTAGTTACAGATACTTTGTAAACTTTTGGGTAAGTTAACTCACCAGTATCGGTTTCAGAATTCTAGGCCTATCCACCTTGGGACATGTCCATGTACTCTCCGCTGTAGAGTAGCCGAGGCGTTTGAGGAAAGTAGAGTGAAGAATATTAGAATAGGTAAGTGGACCCTTGTATTGCAAATTTGAACCATAGAAAGTGATATAGAGTTGGCATTCGATTATATATGTATAAGGTAACTCGGTCCTTGTTTCTTTAACTGCTACGTAGATCAGGAAGGCGGTTAAGTGTTACAGACATTTGATAGCGTAAATCATCACTTTAGGTGCATGGCACATATTTTAGATCAGACAATGCAAGATTTATGCCGTACATTGAACTTAAGCCCTGAACAAACTGATGAAGAAGAAGTTGAAGATGAAGATGAATGTAGCAGTGATAGTGATAAAGAAAAGTCAAACTCAATTGTATTGAGAGAATTCGATTAGTCTTTAAAAAAATTAGAAGATCCGAGCTATTGGGACATAGATTTAAAACCGCTTGTCAGACTGTCGGTGTGTCTACAGAGCTTTCACCGATTCTAGATACTCCTACACGGCGGAATTCCACTTATAATATGTTAGATATAGCTTTTAAGTTAAAATGAGGACTAATATGCTTGTGCGAAGATGATCTTACTCTAAAAAATTTGAAACTTAATGAAAGTGAGTGGTTAATCTTACGGAACATGTGTAATTTTTTAAAAATGTTTAAAAGAGTAACTGATAAGTTAGAAGGAGACAGGTACGTTACCTTACCCTCCGTAATAGTTTGTATTAATATTTTATTGGATAAAATAGAAGAATAGATGAGACAATTAGATAAAAAAGCAAATAGATTTGCAGTCGATGAGCAATTATTGATAGCATACCAGGGTTCAAGAAATAAAATATTAAAACATTATCGTCTTATCAATTGGTTATATTGTGCTGTACTAGTGCTCGACCCTAGACACAAAGTAGAGCTCTTTGACCACACTAGTTGGGGAAAGCACTTAAAAGAGGATTCGCTGAACTTTTTCAAAAACCTCTATGAAGAATATATCCTTTACCCGAATCTTCTGAAGATTCAGAAGACAATTTTAGTGTCTCTAAACTGTAGAAATTCAAAAGAAGAAGGAAAGACAATTTTAAAGTGGTGGCAAATTAACAAGAAAAGGTTTTCGATACTGAGTAGTATGGCTGAGGATTTATATAATGTGAGAGCAACCTCAATCCCTTCTCAAAAGCAGGTTTGGTTATAAGGAAGCAAAGGAATATACTTAATCTCAAATCAGCTAAAAGTCTACTCTGCCTTAATTCTTGGGTAGGAAAATCATTTCCCAACCTAAACACTATACTATATATAAGTAACTGCCATTATATTAGAATGGCTAATTGTAAATACATAAGATCATAAATCAAGCTTGAGGTTAGAGTAAGAACTTACAAGAAAGTCAAGTTAGGCATGATAGATAATTAGGGTATTTTAAATAATTAATTTAGAGCTTATTCAACGTATAATAATGTAGTGTTAATTTAATTGTAGTTATATTTATTTAGGAACGACGTTGCATAATATTTATTAAAGACAACGAGGTAAAAATACCATTTTTAAGTTTTATTTTATGTAGCATAGGAAAACATAAAAGCTTTGCATATTCGTTAAAAATAGGATTATTATTTTCAATGGTAAAACCAGAGAACGTTTCAGAGCATAGTAAAAGAGGAGATATTTCAAAATAACGCGCACGATAAACAAGCTTCAATATGTAACAAAAAGGAAAAAACCGTTGTGAGTTAGCGTTATACAACGAGGACAGAACAGAAAACACATAAGTAGGATGAAGAAGCAGTTTGTTTGTTTAAGATATCGATTTTTAATTATAAAGGTAGTATTGGAGAGAAGCTAGAAACAACTGTCATACAGGAACAAGGACAGAGCAGAAACCGATGAAACAGAATTAATTATAGATATAGTATAGGAGGGAAACCACGAACAAACTTATTTTAGAAAGGGAAACAAAATTAATAATTTCTAGGAATATTAGAAGCAGACGCGCATCGATTGAAAGCAAAGGAAAGGAATCGCGCGAGATGATTGGACGATACAGGTATACGTGCGACAAGTTTGTATTAGATAGGGCAAATATTCAGTTGGTGGAAGCATATGTGTGAAAAGAAGCTATATGAATAAGAGGGATGAAAAGATGTTTGTTTGAGTTTGAAGGCGTGAATGTATTCGGAATCGCTTGACGGTTGAGGCTAATTTCGCGAATTCAAAGGGATGGTTGGCCGTTGTGTACGTTTTACCAAATATTTTAACATGTTTGTAATCGTAATTCTAAAAAACGAAGTGTCGTTAAAGCTTTTCGCAGTAATATTGAGGCAGTTATGCGAGTTGTTTTAAGAACTGAAGAACGGTTAGTGTTTTTACACAAAATATTATTGTACGTTAGAAAATTTACGTGCGGACGTGAAAACAGGGGAGGCGTAGCAAGGCTATATAAACCACTTTCAAAGGGGGGAGTAACGCTCTCTTAATTTTTCTTCAGTCCTTCGCGCTTCATCGAGTTACTTTAGTGAAAGTTAGTAAATTTATGTATAATTGCACATAAATTAGTATGACGACAAGTCAAGTCAATTAAAAAGCGAATGAAGCATTTTATACGAAGAGTAAATTTTGTATGTAAGTACAAGTAATTGTTATTGTGGTTTTGGAATGCACAAAAGTTATTAAATTTTGGAAGTATCTGATGATGAAGGCAGCGATTTTTAATTAATTTATTTGGGAATATGAAGAGTGAATTTTGGAAATTGGATTCTCATGGTTTTATTGTAAATGACGAGATTTTGTGGTAGCAGCATGCATAGAAGGATGGTAATTCAATCGGAGAGCTGTTTCATGGAGTAGTATCATATTGGACGGCATCATCTTCAAGGGCTGGGTGGCGGGTACTTGTTGGAAAATAGTTACGAGGTAACCAATTGTGTAAAAACATTTTGTGGAGAATATTTGCTATGGTTCTTTTGATTTGTTTTGTGCTTTGAAGTGTTTTTTTTTGATATATTTAAACGTGCGACAAGTTTGTATTAGATAGGGCAAATATTCAGTTGGTGGAAGCATATGTGTGAAAAGAAGCTATATGAATAAAAGGGATGAAAAGATGTTTGTTTGAGTTTGAAAGCGTGAATGTATTCGGAATCGCTTGACGGTTGAGGCTAATTTCGCGAAATCAAAGAGACGGTTGGCCGTTGTGTACGTTTTACCATGTTTGTAATCGTAATTCTAAAAAAAGGAAGAGTCGTTAAAGCTTTTCGCAGTAATATTGAGGCAGTTATGCGAGTTGTTTTAAGAACTGAAGAACGGTTAGTGCTTTTACACAGAATATTATTGTACGTTAGAAAATTTACGTGCGAACGTGAAAACAGGGGAGGCGTAGCAAGGCTATATAAACCACTTTCAAAGGGGGGGAAGTAACGCTCTCTTAATTTTTCTTCAGTTCTTCGCGCTTCATCGAGTTATTTTATTGAAAGTTAGTAAATTTATGTATAATTGCACATAAGTTAGTATGATGACAAGTCAAGTCGATTAATAAGCGAATGAAGCATTTTATACGAAGAGTAAATTTTGTATGTAAGTACAAATAATTGTTATTGTGGTTTTGGAATGCACAAAGGTTATTAAATTTTGGAAGTATTTGATGATGAAGGCAGCGATTTTTAATTAATTTATTTGGGAATATGAAGAGTGAATTTTGGAAATTGGATTCTCCTGGTTTTATTGTAAATGACGAGATTTTGTGGTAGCAACATGCATAGAAGGATGGTAATTCAATCGGAGAGCTGTTTCATGGAGTAGTAACATATTGGACGGCATCATCTTCAAGGGCTGGGTGGCGGGTACTTGTTGGAAAATAGTTACCAGGTAACCAATTGTGTAAAAACATTTTGTGGTTAATATTTGCTATGGTTCTTTTGATTTGTTTTGTGCTTTGGAGTGTTTCTTTTTTGATATATTTAATAAACTGAAAATTAATGAAATTTATTTAGGTAGTCAGGGATAGTTAATCTACAGAAAAACAGGCTATGTTGTAAAGAAGTATTTTTTTTTTGTAGTGCAGTAAATTTGCCCTCACATTTAAAGATATTTACTATGAGCTCATGATAAGACAAAGGAATAAGGTAAGGTATGAGGAAAGCCTTCTAACTATACGAAAATATTTGTTTAATAAGATTATCGACTTGAATTACTTTTTAAAATGAAATTATTGACATTACCAATAATACAAGTGTACATAAGGAAAAGTATTTTAAAAATGTAATATTTATTTCATGTAAATAGAGTGTGATGTATTTTGTGAATTGCGTTATTTTGAGAGTGTGATTGTAGGGTGTGAATTTCTATTAGGTTTCAACATAGAGGCAGTGAGCAGGAGCAGGAGGATATATATATATATATATATATATATATATATATATATATATATATTATTATATATCTCTGTGTTTCTATATTTGGGCCTTTTTTTTATTAATATTTATTTAATAAATGGATAAATGTAACTTGGTAGTGAACCAATAATATATATGTGTCACGGCTTTTTGAAACTCTTATCTCAGGATTAAATGAATTTAAAAGTTATAATATGCAAACAGTGTGGGTACAAAACTGTATGCCTATATCTTAACCACTGCCAGATAAAGCACCCTCTAGTTAATTTTAAATATACTTGCTATAGATCTGGGTGTGACCCTTACTACCAATTTTATTCAGAATGTAAACAAAGTTTAGAATGCTTAACTTTTGATAAAAATTTTGAGATTTCAATAAATACTACAGTTCTTTAGGTGTTACAATTATAAAAACTAATTTATTTTATACTTGAAATTCCATTGAAATCCGCCTGCGTTTACAAGAATGGACCCTTGACTGATTACAGTGACCCAAAACTTGGATGTGCACAATACCTGTTAAAATAAGTTTTAATATTTGGTATTTAAAATTTCACGCTTTAATTTTAGGCTTTAGGAATACTAAAAGGATGTTATAAAGAAAAATGATACTCAGAATCGGCGATCTAACTAGGACTCGTTCAAACTACCACTGCGGGAACACTGCTCATAATAATGGAATCCTCTGGAACTATTTGTAGCTCTCAGTACTTCAATTCATCTCAGCTTGAAAGCTGTACGCATTTCACTGTGCTAGAGCAAATAATCTTCTGTGCCTCAAATGGTTGTATAAACCTTTTAAACTTACTAATCGTTGCACTAGGCCTCTCTTGTAAATTCAGAATTACTTTTCTTTCAACTAACTTCAACTTTTAATACTTTAATAAAACACGAGAGCAAGTAAAACACATCTATTCTTTTTAATAAAAATTTTACAAGTCCTTCTTTATTGTTACCTTATCACCTAGGAGATCTCTTTAAAAAATTCATATTTGCCTACTATCTACAAAGTTCTTAAAATTACACTCTTTGATCAATTATCACAAACATATCTAATAACTCTTTCAAAACATTTCATTTTGATAACTTTGGTCCTATTTTCCATTGGTTACATTTTGTTTACAATTTTTATTAAACTCACAACCATTTATTTCTAACACCACATACCAAATGAATTATGTTTCAGGTATTGTGGTACCTATTACTTATAAGCAATAGTGTCCACTTAAATAGTGAACATAAACATTAAATACAATCAACAGAAACTTATTCAAATGGAATTACGTTTCATTTCTATAAATAAAATTACTTAAACACCTATTTGAAATCTCAAAAAGCTCTATCACACTGAAATAGCATTCGATATAAGTTCAGCAATTAATTATTCTACGATCTTGTTTATCATTTGTTTTAAATTAGATATTTCATGAATATGAGTGGTAAATAAGTGCGTCTAACTTTGGATATTACATAGAACATTACATAACAATATATATATATATATATATATATATATATATATATATATATATTGCTGTGATATACTCCTTTGAATGCGGGAACTGGGTCCTTTCAACAAAAAACTTCTAGTCCCACCGATTGGGCGTCATAAACTGCTGTGTTCCTGGTTTCGCTTCAGCTGCTCACCTAATTTTATAAACCTCTTTATTCATAAAATTAAACAACTCATTCCTACCACAAACATCAACATTAACTCTATTTACATCAATATTCAGAATACATTAAATTTTCAAATTAAATTTCAGCATAAAATTCAGTTTTAAAAAGAATTTCAAGATTAATTTTATTATCACTTTAACGTGCATCCAGAATTAAAGTCCTTGTTGGATGCCTACTAATTAATAAAACAATATAAGCAGACCGGAGTCTGAGTATAAAGGGAGCATCTACCACCCCTTTACGTTAATTAACCAGGTTCGTCTAATTGAGCTCAAAGACATACCCAAAGTTTCATCATAATTCAGAACATCAATACTAAATACCCTTTCTACTTAAACAAGCAAATTTCATCTTAAAATTAAAATTTTATGGTTAGTACAATTTCACTAATGTCCATTTAAAGTAAATCAATTATAAAGTTATTCAACACACACAAAAATGTCAAACAAAATAGTATAATTTACCTGAAGGTTACTGTCCTCGTAGCTTCAATGTACATCGTCCCTTTAGTTAATCACACCATTCCAACAGGATTATATTTACGGCTTCTAATTCTCAACGCTTTTAAAATTTTCTCCATCACCATTTATTTAAAGTTGTTTCTGGGCTTTTCCGGAACTCATCTGTGTATATCTGACCCTTGTTTCGTGGATCCAGACACGTATTTGAACCATTTAATTATTAACACCCCCGAAAAATAGCAAAGAAATTCATGCGTCTTTCACCAATATACGCCAAAACTGCCTACTTTTGTGTATACATTTGTCGTTGTAAATTTTGCTAATTGGTACAGTGATACTAAATTTTATTACCTTGTATCTAAGTGCACTGAAGTACATTCATGTTAGCACGTAAATAACAAACTATTTTGAATCACTAAAATATACGAGCAAAATTTTAAATTATTTTATCAAACTAAAATGCACTGTTTAACATCTTGAATCAAGTCGCGGATGTAAGAGCTTTTAACGCATCGAATAGTCAAAAGTCTAAGAGAGAGCTTGTTTATATTCACCTCGGTATATATAGCAAAAAGCCTGTCTGTCGGTCTGTTCCCCAAAACGGGTAATTCTAAGAATTTCTCATGCTATGTTCCCATTCCGTCGCTCGCGCGTCGGTTTTTACGAATTTTTCACTCGCCCCATTTAAAACTCAGAAATTCTCACACGGCACGCAAACATGTCCGAGAAAAACTAATTAATTTTGTACAGAAATCGTTGTTTCTACCTCTGATATTTGCATCCTATTTTCAACCAATTGTGACCCTCGTGACGTTGCTTAAATCACGCCTTTTACTATATGTGTCTTTGCTTGACGCATTTTCTCTTTCCTTTTCTAACCTGTTCGCATTGGTGCAAATTGATATTCTTTATTATCGATTATATTTTAGTCCATGTGGACTATCTGGGTTTAATAACCCCGTATCGCACCTTCTCGTGAATATTAAGCCCCGGTTTCTCCAAGATTCTTTGTAAACATTAACTATCTGCAAAATTTACGCCGAATGAGCTTTTTAAATAAACCCTGTTTTGTATTTCGTGCTAAAGCATCTGACCGTTTCCAATATCCTTAGAATCGACATGTTTATCTAAACAAATTAAACTGAAATTGCCTTTTAAAATACGCAGGTGTGTTCAAACATCCTACTTCTAACTAACACTTCTAGGATTTGCATTTTATTGGGTTTTTACAAGTTTCTATAGATATTATCTGTACGTTTTGTTCAATACCGGTTACTTGAAATAGAGTTAATTAAGATAAATTTTGCACGTAATTTCCATTTGTTTAGGAATAATTACATTACACGCAGAGCTTTTTTAATACTGTTTCTTTTCATATAAAGCGTCTTGTACATGATTTTAAATCTCTTATTTTTACTGAAACGACCGAATTTATTTATGCTTCATGGTTTTAATAAAGCGTATTATTTAATAAGATTCCTTATATACGGTGATTTAAATTATTTGATGTGATTATTTAATTTTCTACCCTGGTCTAAATATGAGTAATATATATATATATATATATATATATATATATATATATATATTATGCTGTGATAAGGGGTTGTTTAAGGGTGTACTTTATAGTAAAGGTCGTTTAGAAAGGAGAAATTACCATAGGCAGCAGAAAACTGCACTTATTTAGTGAAGAATTAAGAAATGGAGATAGTTTGTAAATAGTAAGCAGTCAACACCCTGTATATAAAGTATAAATAGTTTTAAGCGACGCAGATAAACATAGGAGGACGCATAGTTAGCGTAGGAATGAGAAATACATGCATTAAGTAGATAGTAAATATTTAATACCCTGTAGATAAAGTTTTAGTTAATTTAGGTAAAGCAAGTAATAATATTTTTTAGTGGAAGCACGCGCATATTTATAAATAAACGATAAAGTGTAATTAGACAAGCATTCAAAAAAGTTCCAAACAATTAGATTAATACGGAGATAGAAATAGAGCTTCAGGTAGCATAGGTAAATGCGTGCAAATAGATAACCATTTTTGATAAGAAAGGAGATTAAAAATTGCGTGAATAACATGTAAATATGAAAATTAAAAGTCGAATTGCATCAGTTGTTTATGGAAAAGCAATTAGATCTATCAAAACACAGCATGTTGATAAGGAAAACAGCTGCGACCCGCTTACAATTATTGGGAATCGTGGAGAATTACATCGGAAACTACTTTGGATGTAATTATTTGATTGGTCATAAATAAGCGACGAGTTCTAGACCATTCCCACTGATGGAGTGGTAACGGAATAATATATTAGTAGGTACAGTGATAACAAGGTCAGTTTTGCAACTCAACAAAGGCCGAAGTGCGCCGCTATGAAATAAAGTAATACGTAATAATTTTAAAAGTGAAAGATAAAATAAGTGCCAAGATGAAAAATATAATTGCCGATTAAACGTAGGTACATTTTAATGAATTTATTTTAAACTAAAACATAAAAATAATAGGGCTTTGAAGTCTGGGGCAACAGTAATACAATTTCGAAGTACGGGCCAAACAAACGACAATTTTGAAGTACGGGGGGAAAACAAACTACAGTTTGAGTAAGGGAAGAAAATAAACCACGATTTTAAGTCAGAAGACAATAATAATAAGAATTCTATTCTAAGTTTGAAGAAATTGATTGATAAGAAGTAATAAGTCTGATATGAAACTACAATAAATTGGGGTGCATAAATTAATAATGGTAGTCCATAGGGTAATGGCAATAATTTAAATGTAATCCTGAATTGGGGGAAGATAATTTTTATGCAAATGGAAGCGTCGATGTGAAGAAAATAGACCAGGTCAGATTTTTAGTTATAAGACATTTTATTTTTCTATATATTTTTTTATTTTGAATATTGAATTTGCTTAATATAATATGAATGTGAAAAAGTCAACAAAAGAAGTTGCATAAGTATAACGTGAGTAATATGATAACAGGTTTAGAACGTTCTACGCTTCGTTGATAAGGATAATAGGTTTTTTTTGGTGACTTTGGGTTTTGAGTAAATAGGATATGATGTTTAATAAATGAAATTTACAACATTAACTAATTAAAAAGTGTATTTTAAATAATTTACAAAAGCTGTACATAATATATTGGTTTCATTATATAAAATCGAAATTAACTGAATTTTATAATTCCAAATAAATGCTAGCCGAGGTCATAAGATTTAAATAGTTCAAGGAGGGGCTACGAGTTGAATAGGAAATTGATAACAAGTAAGGCGGTAACGTATCGAATTTTGCTATTGGCAGTCAAGGTTGCTTCAAGATAAAATCCAGTTAAGTTTCTGGAGGGAATTGATAGCAATATTAATAAGACAGCCCAACGTCGGAGGAGATAATTATAATCTTGTTTATTCATAGTAAATATTAAAATGGTCGTCCAAATGATGGAGCGCGAATAATTTAGAGTACATAGCAAATAATATAACAGCCCAACATAGGGTTTCGATAATTCCGGCAGTTCATAGCAAAATTAATAAGGCGCACAATGTAGGGGCACGATAATTTAGAGAGTATCATAGCAATATATATATATATATATATATATATATATATAATATAGTGGTTTTAAAAGATCAAAAATAAATATAAAAGAAACAATTTCAAAACACCCTGTATAAAGGAACAACCAGAAATTACGTGCAAAATTTATATTAGTAATTCATTTTTAAGTATCAGGTATTAACGAAATTTTATGAATAATTAATGAAATTTAAGTAGGTTTGCAAAGAAGTTAAATGGTAGAAGCCAATGCCATTAATTTATTAATTAATTTGAATTTAATTGAACGATTATTGATGTATAATTTGCATAAAAGCGTGTAAAAACCCAATGATGCCAAGATAAAACGCGTTACTATCTGACAAATATATCAGGGGGATAGAAATACGCCAAACTTCAAATCTTGGAAATGTATTTAAAACGTTACGATTGAACACCTGCGTATTTTCTAAATGTCAAGTTCTGTTTAATTTGTAGATAACGAACAAATTATTCTACGGATTGTTCAAACGGTCGGATGTTTTAGCATGAAATGCTAACGAGAAAGTCTACGTGTAGTAGAGAGCGCACAAACAAGGATATTGATTTTCTACCACTCAAAGCAAGGTTAGAAGGAGACGTAGAAAACGTATAAGCATGAGACCACAATAGTATAGAACGGATTTGAGAAACGTCATTAGGTCTACGATTGGACGATATGTTAGTTTGACTTGATATAAACACGAGGATAGAGTAGCGTAATTTTCTTAAAATATTATAACGAGGACGGAAATTCGCGGATTTGAAAATGGGGTTGAGTGCAAAATTGTGAGAATGTGTTGTTGTGAGCTGGGGATTTCGAATAAATGTGGCCAGGAGAGGTTACATTGGAAAGATATAAATAGTTTAGGAGAATATTATTAAAGCCCTTATTATTTCGATCGTCCCAAAAGCACGTATGAAAGTCAACACGAGTTGTAAGTATTATAAAATCATTTAAATTGTATTGCATAGTGGTAGCCTCTTAAATTAAAACGCGGTTAGTGTGCAGAGATTAAAATTTTTTTGAGGTATCACCTATAATTTTTTTTATCAACTCGTGTCGGGATATTAAGTAACGTAGATTACTGTGAAAGAAGTATAATTGAAATGAAATTTGGAATTTGGTTATACCGAGAAGGCGGCCTTGGCGGATCAACTTGGATGGAGTTCGTCCAGTAATAGCGAGAAACGACCTGCAGACCAGATAGAAAAATACATGGCATCATCTACAAGAGCGGAGATCTTCCATAATTTCCAGGTAACGATTTAAAATTGTGATTCCTATAAACTGTAAATATTGGGGTGGCGTATGAGAGTGTTTTTCAAGGTAGTGTGAATTATTTACGTATTGAACAGAATATGTGTAAATAACATTATTACGGAATTCAACTAGAAATTGAAGGTGTCTATAAAGCTTTTAAACGTTCCATCAGAACGTGAAATTTTGTGAAGAGTACATGGCTTTGTTTTTTATTTTAACAGTATGCAAAGTAGAAGGGCATACATTATGCAGAATTAGTTGGGTTATTATGAGCTTACCATACCCTACAGTTCACTTAGATTATTAAAATAAATAAATAAATTATAAAGAAGGTATTATTCAAGGTCCATTTACTCCGAGTACATTTTATGTGTTTGATGATTTAAAAATTAAATACAGGACATTACAAAATAAGAGTTACTGAAGTGTAACGTGAACAATAAAATATGGACAGTGTTGAATTGCATTTGTAAATAGGAATAAATAAAAGATTGTATGTTGGTTGTATTTTGTGGTTTTATTGGGAGTGTGCGTGAATGATAGAATATGAGAGTGAATATAGATATCCAAAAGGAGGTCCAAATGAGCTAGCCGGAAGCAGTTGAAGAAGGCCATTCAACCGAGGAGGAGAGGAAAACGGGTAAGGATATTTTTTTTGTATTATTTAATTGTTGAATTTTCGAGTTTTGAAAAATATATAAAATTTTCGAAAATATTTTTAATAGGTGAGGATCTTACCCGAGTTCGGGTGAGGCTCGATTCTTATAAAGGTTCCATGGCATAATTTTGACGCCCAAGTCGTGAGGCTTGATTCTTATAAGGTTACACAGTAATATATATATATATATATATATATATATATATATATATTATAACAAATGAAAAAAGGGAGGGTTAGATAAGATAAAACAGATTAGACCAAAGATTGAAACAGCTCACTGTAGTTTGGGGATGCAGGGTAAGGTATGAATGAGACAGTAGTTAAAATTATATAAAAACAAAAAGGACCTGTGTGTATATTGTAAAAAGGCATGGTGTATATATTTTGTAAATAAGGACTCTTTATAAGGGGAAAAAATTAAAAGTGTAGGTTAGGAGTATATAGCATTTCATAGTAACTATTGTAAAAGTATATTTTAGTTAAAGAGGTATAACTCAGCAAACAATAATGTCTTATCGAATTTAAAAGCTTGCTGAGTAGTGTAGGACAAAAGGAAATATATTCAAAAAGTGTGACTATGTACAAGTAGTATAGTTTAGTATATTAGTAAAGCTGAATATGCTGAATAGAGTTTATATAATATTGAAATAAGATAATCATTTTGAAAATTCATAAAAAAACTAGTAGGCATATATGTGATTGAGTTGGTATCCAAGGAGATAAAAGTTTGTTATTATGATTATGATGACATTTTTTGAAAAAGTGTTAGAAAATTATTATTAGCTATTTGAAATTATAATTGAGTTAACCAAAGCTGTAAAAGTTATATTAATATGTGCATAGAAAACTTTGAATTTGATATATGGAACTCATTGATGTAACTAAAAAATATTTGCAAAGGAATTGAATGTTTAATTTTGAGTTTGAATAAATGTTATTTGGCAGTCATAGAAAGTGGACGTTTTTCATTCCAGAGTTAGAGATTATTACTCTTAACAGGATTTCCATCAGAAAAGTGAAGGTAGAAGATAGACAGTATTCCATCCCAAGCCCAACACCAATAAAGCAACGAGACAGAACAGGAGCCCCATCAAGGAACGTAATTTATTTTTATATATTTAATAGTTGTAGAAGGTGTGTGAAAGTATCGCTTGAGTGAGTGAATCCAGAATAGCATGTATTGTAACTGTACAATTTTTGGTTGTTGCATTTAAAAAGTATTTGAAGTAAAGTGATCTTAAATATATTGGTTGACATTTTATTTGACAGGTTATTTTCTAAAAGTGTTACAAAAAAATTCAAAATATTCATACACCTGAAATTGCAGGGTGAAGAAAGAATAACATTAAAACCATTAACCACATTCAAACAATACGCAAGCAGTGCTGAACTGGACGCCATCACCGAAGGAAAGAGTAAAGATATTTTAAAAAGATGTTGGTAAATATTAGATTCTAGTTTGATATTCAACGATTCACAAGTTTATGATTTCGGTTTTTATACCACATTTGTTGATTGATAATTTAATTCCTACGTAAAAGGTTTATATACAAAATTATAAATTCAAAATCTACAGTTTGTAGATTTGAACCCACCCTGAAGGAGTCTTGTGTTAACTGACTGAATTAGTTTGTATAACGGGTGAACATCGATTAAAGGGCGCTAACGTAATATCAACAACCGCTGTACATTTCAATTACACTTTGTGAGGGAGCGGTTTGTTGCAAAATATATATATATATATATATATATATATATATATATATATATATATTACTCATATTTAGACCAGGGTAGAAAATTAAATAATCACATCAAATAATTTTAATCACCGTGTATAATGAATATTATTAGATAATACGCGTTATTAAAACCGTGAAGCATAAAAATTTATTAGTTTCATTAAACATAAGAGATTTAAATCATGTACAAGACGCTTTATATCAAAAGAAGCAGTATTAAGAAGCTCTGCGTGTAATGTAATTATTCCTAAACAAATGGAAATTACGTGCAAAATTTATCTTAATTAACTCTATTTCAAGTAACCGGTATTGAACAAAACGTACAGATAATATCTACAGAAACTTGTAAAACCCAATAAAATGCAAATCCTAGAAGTGTTAGTTAGAAGTAGGATGTTTGAACACACCTGCGTATTTTAAAAGGCAATTTCAGTTTAATTTGTTTAGATAAACATGTCGATTCTAAGGATATTGGAAACGGTCAGATGCTTTAGCACGAAATACAAAACAGGGTTTATTTAAAAAGCTCTGAGAATTAATATTATTTTGAACACCTGCGTAGTTTAAATATCACGTACGGCGAAAATTTTGCAGATAATTAATGTTTACAAAGAATCTTGGAGAAACCGGGGCTTAATATTCACGAGAAGGTGCGATACGGGGTTATTAAACCCAGATAGTCCACATGGACTAAAATATAATCGATAATAAAGAATATCAATTTGCACCAATACGAACAGGTTAGAAAAGGAAAGAGAAAATGCGTCAAGCAAAGACACATATAGTAAAAGGCGTGATTTAAGCAACGTCACGAGGGTCACAATTGGTTGAAAATAGGATGCAAATATCAGAGGTAGAAACAACAATTTCTGTACAAAATTAATTAGTTTTTCTCGGACATGTTTGCGTGCCGTGTGAGAATTTCTGAGATTTAAATGGGGCGAGTGAAAATTCGTAAAACCGACGCGCGAGCGACGGACTGGGAACATAGAATGAGAAATTCTTAAGAATTGTCTGTTTTGAGGACAAAAGCGACGTGCCGGCTATTCGCTATATATACCGGTGGTAATATGAATTTCGGCCTCTTAGACTTTTGACTATTCGATGCGTTAAAAGCTCTTACATCCGCGACTTGATTCAAGATGTTAAACAGTGCATTTTAGTTTGATAAAATAATTTAAAATTTTGCTCGTATATTTTAGTGATTCAAAATAGTTTGTTATTTACGTGCTAACATGCATGTACTTCAGTGCACTTAGACACAAGGTAATAAAATTTAGTATCACGGTACCAATTAGCAAAATTTACAACGACAAATGTATACACAAAAGTAGGCAGTTTTGGCGTATATTGGTGAAAGAAGTATGAATTTCTTTGTTATTTTTCGGGGGTGTTAATAATTAAATGGTTCAAATACGTGTCTGGATCCACGAAACAAGAGTCAGATATACACAGATGAGTTCCGGAAAAGCCCAGAAACAACTTTAAATAAATGGTGATGGAGAAAATTTTAAAAGCGTTGAGAATTAGAAGCCGTAAATATAATCCTGTTGGAATGGTGTGATTAACTAAAGGGACGATGTACATTGAAGCTTCGAGGACAGTAACCTTCAGGTAAATTATACTATTTTGTTTGACATTTTTGTGTGTTTTGAATAACTTTATAATTGATTTACTTTAAATGGACATTAGTGAAATTGTACTAACCATAAAATTTTAATTTTAAGATGAAATTTGCATGTTTAAGTAGAAAGGGGTATTTAGTATTGATGTTCTGAATTATGATGAAACTTTGGGTATGTCTTTGAGCTCAATTAGACGAACCTGGTTAATTAACGTAAAGAGGTGGTAGATGCTCCCTTTATACTCAGACTCCGGTCTGCTTATATTGTTATAGTAATTAGTAGGCATCCTACAAGGACTTTAATTCTGGATGCACTTTAAAATGATAATAAATTTAATTTTGAAATTCTCTGATATTAAAATTTATGCTGAAATTTAATTTTGAAATTTTAATGTATTGTGAATATTGATGTAAATAGAGTTAACGTAGATGTTTGTGGTAGGAATGTGTTGTTTAATTTTATGAATGAGGAGGTTTATAAAATTAGGTGAGCAGCCGAGGCGAAAACAGGATCACAGCAGTTTATGACGCCCAATCTGTGGGACTAGAATTTTTTGTTAAAAGGACCCAGTTCCCGCATTCAAAGGAGTATATCACAGCAATATATATATATTTTTTATTGTAACGACCTTCTTTTTATACGATTGTGTTGAAATTAGCAGGTTTTAGGTCGGCTGGTAATAAAGAAAACTCTTTTTTATGGCCTAAATTTTCGCATATATTTTTTTTTTATGCTTGATCACAGGCAATAACTAAAACGTACAAACTATTAACAAACTACTAAAGTGAATAAAATAACTACTTACAGTGAGGGTATTTATATTAGCTTATTCTGAAGAATTTTTAGAACAATTTTCTTTAATAATTAAAAAGAAATAATGTTTATATATAAAAAATTTGATGAAATAAAATATTGGTTTGATAGAAGTAAAAGTCAATTTTGATTAAATAATTTTTATATATATATATATATATATATATCTTGATCTTTTTGTTTAACTTGCATGTGTGTGTATATTAATTTTTTTTTTTTTTGTATTTTTTTTCTATCAAACCAATATTTTATTTCATCAAATTTTTTATATATAAACATTATTTCTTTTTAATTATTAAAGAAAATTGTTCTAAAAATTCTTCAGAATAAGCTAATATAAATACCCTCACTGTAAGTAGTTATTTTATTCCCTTTAGTAGTTTGTTAATAGTTTGTACGTTTTAGTTATTGCCTGTGATCAAGCATAAAAATATATGCGAAAATTTAGGCCATAAAAAAGAGTTTTCTTTATTACCAGCCGACCTAAAACCTGCTAATTTCAACACAATTATATTATATATATATATATATATATATATAATCCTGCGTTTAGTAAGTTGCTGATTATTTTGTTTGTTTTCTGTTGGATGGTACTTGTTGGATTTCTGGGTATGGTTTTATAATGTTCTTCGTTAGAAAGTAAATCAACAACGAGTTCAACATACTGAGCTTTTGGCATTAGAACACTAACATTACCTAATGCCAAAAGCTCAGTATGTTGAACTCGCTGTTGATTTACTTTCTAACGAAGAACATTATAAAACCATACCCAGAAATCCAACAAGTACCATCCAACAGAAAACAAACAAAATAATCAGCAACTTACTAAACGCAGGATATTTAGAAAACTTGAAGCCAAAAACTTATGATATATAATGGGACATGTCCAAAGTTTTATGGCTTACCCAAAAACCATAAACCTCAACTTGCACTAAGACCAATAATTTCTTCAATTGACTCTCCAACTAGTAAACTCACCCAATTCATAAAAGACATTTTAATTTCTGCTTATCAAGTTCAAAATCCATATTACATCAAAGACTCTTTTGAATTTGCACAATACATCAACAACTTTAATATTCCAAATGGGTACATCCTAATTAGTCTGGACATTGTATCACTATTCACGAATATAACATCAAATTGTGCTATTTCAAGCATAAGTAAAAAATGGAACATTATTCAAAACCACTGTAAAATACCACTTCAAAAATTCATAGAACTCATTCAATTTATTTTCGATTCAAATTATTTTTCATTTCAAGGCAAATTTTACAAACAAACTACAGGCACACCTATGGGATCTATTATATCACCCATAATAGCACAGTATGTTATTGATGAATTATTAGATACATGTTTACCCAAACTACCTTTCACTTTACCATTTTGTAAAAAATTTGTTGACGATTTAATTTGCGCCGTACCAAACAACACACAGGACATCATACTAAATACTTTCAACGCCTATGATGAATATATACAATTCACCGTTGAAAATGAAACAAACAAATCTGTATCCTTTCTAGATATGAAATTAATAAGGAACAATACAACCATCGTAACAGACTGGTACAAAAAACCAATTTCCTCTGGAAGATACCTGAACTATATGTCATACCATCCCATGTTTATGAAGATCAATACCATTTTAAATTTAAAACAAGAATAGTGAAATTATCAAATCAATCCTTTATCGATAAGAATTTAAAATCCTTCATGAAATACTTCAAAAAACGGTTATCCTAGGAGATTTATAACAAAACTCATATATAATACACCTATCAAAAAACATCCAAAACCACAAACACAACAAGAAGAAACCAACGACCTAACACATGATCATAGTCTTTCAAAATACGTAAGCTTACCCTATATCAGAGATCTAACCAAACGGATAACATTTTTGATCAAAAACCCTAGAATTAAAATAGCATTAAAAAACGTCAAATTAAGCAGAAGCCTTTACACTAAAATCAAAGATGCAACTTCCAAAGAACTAAAATCTAACATAGTATACAAAATTCCTTGTTGTAATTGTATTCAAAACTATATTGGCCAAACATCAAGAACGCTCCATCAACGAATTACTTCACATAAAAGTGATACGAGAAGAAACGTTAATTCTTCAGCACTGTCAACGCATTGTATAGAAACAGGCCACAAAATGAATTATACCGAAGCAGTAATTCTGGATGTAGAAAAGACACTACAAAAGAAAATTTATAGAAATGGTTAGGATTGCACAAGAACCAGAAGCACTAAACTTAAAGAAAGATATAGATAATCTTAGCTGCATATACGCATATTTACTAGAGATAGACTCCAAAATAAGAACAACAACAGAACCACAAACATAGTTTTTAAATCGCATTAGGTTCTATACCTCTTAGATTTATGTGTTTTTGTTTGCCTGTGTCTGTATGTGTGTGTGTGTGTATGTATGCGTGTGTGTTTATGTGTTTGTGTTTATATGTATGTATGTGAGGGTGGGTTGTTTGTATATAGGTGTGTTTGTTTGTGTTTTTAGGTCTTTATGTTTGTAAATGTAAACATTCGTTCTTTTGTCCATTTTTTCTTTTGTTTGATATTTATGTATTTTTATATAAATGTATTTACATGCCTATGTACGCACACACATATGTATGTCTATATATTTGTGTATGTATATACAATGTAAATGAATGTAACTTAATTACTACTACATCTTCCTACTAATTTTACTAATGATCTAATTTAGACTGACATGCACTTGCGATTAACTTATACCTGTTAGTTAGTTAATTATTTAAATACTTGTTATATGTTTAAAATTAATCCACGGAGTGTTTTTATATGACTAAAATCTAAATCTTGTTGTACGCATTGACATTGACATTTATACCTTCAAAATTTGAAAACCAATTTTTTGTAATTTAGAATTAATATTTTTAATTTAAGTCAAACCTCGCATTTGTAAGTATCTAACTTCCAAAACTTATTTATTTGTTTACCATTATATGTATTTAGTTGCTCCTGAAGAAGAGAAAAATAAATTCTCGAAAGCTCGAGTTATAAAATAAAGAGTAGACTTCCATAATTGCTGCAATCCTCAATAAATTATATAATTTTAAATTAACATTTATCAGCAAATAAAACTTGAAGATTATATATATATATATATATATATATATATATATATATATATAAGCACAGTTTCTTTATTCCTGCATTGTACGAGTTCGATTTTGAATTATAAAGATAAACTGACAAACAGCTTTTTGTTTGTACTGTATCAGAAATCAGTAACACCTTAAAGTCTTGATACTCTTTTTATACTAACTTAAACTAAAATAAAAGTAAACGCAAAGATCGTGTGATATCGTTCTTGTACGGTAAAATAACATTAGTAAAAATCATCATTTATTAACACATTCTAAATTTTTAAGGTGGTTTTAACTATTAACCTAATTGTAATTACGCTTCGTTAAAGATATTGAATACGTATTGAAAAAATTAAACCTAGACAAATAGTACTAATATGATTTATGTTACTAAAATCTAAAGCAAATTAATGTTGCGTTTATTTAAAAGTAGCAACTACTAAATATTAAAACTACATTAAACATTTAAATTGTTGTAGTTGAACGCACCAGTTGTTTGGAATATCAAAATATCGAACCGGTTCGGTTCGGTTCAAGGTTCGGTTCGTTTTCTTCGAACCGAACCGGAATATATTTTTTCGAACAACCTCGAACCGAACCGGACTAAAAAGTTTTCGAACCGAAACGAACCGAAGGCAAGGTTCGGTTCGGTTCGGTTCGAATCCATCACTAATTCAACACGCGAACCTTGATTAGAAATCATTAATATTCTGACAGTGCTTTAAAACCGTATGAACTTTCATTTTCACTACTTCGTTATTTTGTTATTTTACTGCTTATACCCGATATCAATTGTAGATAAGTTTTTATACACGCAACAAGATGTCTCTACACTTTGGCACCCCCACGATACAATACACTATAAATTCCGAGATATCCGAAAGCTAAACAAATCTATATAGATTCTATTGTGATAAATGACACAAGCTTTATAGGGTCCTACAGCTTCTTATTGTGTAGCTTAGGCCTTTGAAAAGTCACTGCAAACCTAAAATGGAGTAGCATTTTTTTAACGTTTCTCATTCTTTGAATATTATAAGAACCCTAAAGGCGGCAAGAAAATTCCAGCTTTGAAGCTTCCGTAGAATGAAGCATAAACTATGTTTTAAATAATAACCAAATTATAAAGCCAACGTGAATTTTATGTAAGAATTCCTCGTTGTGAAGGTTATGTAAATGTCTGGTTAAGTAAAATATTTTTAAAACAAGCATGTTTTGTAAATTCCATTGTTATTGTGGTGGTGCTAAAGTGTAACCACAGCCAGTTATTAGGTTATAAAAAGGTTATATGTAATAAAGGTAAACGACATTTAAATAATAAATTAATAGTGTGATTGTTGCAAAAGTTCTTGTGTAGCGTGAAATGTTACCATAAACTGTTTGACTATAATTATAATAATTTTGAACTAAGATGGACTGAAAATTACAAGTCGAAACACTGAACCCGGGGTGGTTGCCAAATAAAATACAACTCGCCTCTACATTCACAAAAGCCACGAAAAAGCTGTAAAATAATCCGTTTAAAATAACGACTTTTGGAATCTTCCGGACTAACTTGGAACTTTAACTTCCGCGATTGTTTCTAGAGCCTATGGGGGGGGGGGGGGGGTATATTAACGGATAATGTCAAGGCGCAACTAGTTTATTAATTATTATTTCTAACGAGAAAGCATTAATAGGAAAAAGTAGAAACTACTTAGTGTACAAGCGCATCTGAGCACAAAAGCTCTGTTGTTACACACCTAACCTTGTACCTGCAAGAAAAAGTTAAATATTTAAATCACAAGGGGTCGCTATTTGAGTCCCTGGATAACACATCAAAAATATGGAAAAAATACCCCTGTCCCCAGCTGTGCTGGACCTGAATTTTAGACATCATGTTGTTTTGTAAATACGGTTAAAATTGGAATGACATTTTCATGTTAGATTTAATACCTTTTATGACTGATAATTCCTCAATCATGAATACCTCATGTCATTTAAGACACCAATAATGAATGTTAATACAAGAATATTTACATTTATTATAACTGAAATATTATCGTAACAATTTTTAGTTGATATTACCAAGTTTAAACTTGGTGTTATTTCAATTAAATCTTATAACCTGACCTGTAAATTTTGAAATCGCCCCTAATTAATTTTGGGCATTATATAAATTTTATATACATTATTTCTAAATATCGTAAAAAGCAGATCTGATATCTTCGATTTACACCAGTACCTAATTTTATATTGGTATGGTACATAAAATTTACGTAATCAATAGTTAGCCAAGTTAAATGTTTATCTAATTCATATAAAGAATTTATTCACACATCAAGTTCTAGTAAGTTTGAATCTCTAATTAAACTATTCCACTCGTTTCTTTTTATAAGATGAAATATTTGTATACTTAATTAACCTTTAATAGTAACATCGCTGGACTTGGACGTCAGGAAAGAATTTAATTATTAATACTCACCATCTGTTTTCCTACGTCACGGAATGCGACAAACACTTGAAGCACGGGCGCACCGCTTAGCTGCCGTATCTCATTAGGGACTCTTAGCATCAATCTAGGATTTTAACGAAAGGGGTGGAACAAGATATCAGACTGATGCTAACCAGTGACATTGACGACTAGTTCGCAGAATCTGGGGTAGGAATCTTCTAGCCGAATCATCACCAGGGTACGCTTTCACATAAGTGCCATAACAGAAATCTCCATATAATAAACGATTATTACATTATAGAATTTAATATAGTTTAAATTAATTTAATATAATTGCGCTGTAAGAAAACGAGGAGATTATGCAGCATATTCAAATAAAAAATATACGAACCGTTGATTACTATCACCCAAGTTCTTTCTACATGGCTGTTATTATGGAAGTCACAAACTCAATGCGATTCTCCAATCGCCGGAGCTTGAAGTCGGGAGAACATCCTTGCTCTACGACAGATAAAAAGCGACTGACTAGTTTTTGAACGTTGAAGATGGGTGGCGCATAGCGATACAAGCAACATCAAGCGTGACCTTGTATCAAAAACTGTATGATTTTTGGAGTAACCTTATTTGAACTTGAATAAAACTAATCGTAAATTAAAAGTTTTACGAAAGTGAAACTTTGTTTATGAGGGACAAAGATATATCGGGTACTTTATAATTATATAGCATTAAATATTTTATCAAAACAAAAATTTATAAAACTAAAAATGATTCTGAATCAAAAGTACTTAATTATAAGGGTTCTGGAAAATGAATACGCTTCACTTGTAGTAGAAGACGTAAAGTTTTTAATTTGTACGCAAGTACACGATTGACACACTTCAGTTGTACTGCTGACAATGATGTATCAATATCCTCCCATGCTGAGATTTTATTTGAACAGCAGGTAGCATTTCATCAATGAGAATGATAGCATCATGACGCTGAAACCAGCGAGTTGGACACAATTGCTTCAACCTTGCGGTCTTTGCTTCAAGAAGACTGTTTTGGATTGCTTGCTTTAAAACTTGAGCCTGCTTTGGTGGAATGAATGTATACTTTTTGTACAACCGAGTGTGAACTGCTGATTGCTAAATTTAAGCTGTATGAAGCACAGCGCATGTACATAGTCAAAGGAGGTCGTTCCTGTATACGAACCTGCGTGCCAAGAAACTTTTCGCTCATAACTAATTGTACTATCGTATTCTTGTCCTCTCAAATATTTGATTTGTACACCAAAATTTTAAGTAAGAATTGCAGCGGCTCTTACGTTCCAATTTTTCTTTTAAAATTTACTTGTTAATTCATAAGCCCGCTTTACCATAATTTTATTAAATCGATTCCGTTTCAGTTCTTAAATTCTTCAACGACATCCTGTTTACAATAAGTATGCTTTCTACAAATTTTTATTTTAAACTTATTTATTTCGAAACGACAAGTTCATGCTATAATTAAATAGTTTATATTCTTTGGTATACATTACGAACGCGTATAATGGTTTTCTCTATTGTTCCAATGTAAAGTCTTGTTGAAATAAGGTCGCGCACGTTCCGATAAAACCCGGGTTTTCCAGTTTTAATCGCGCTTTGATAAGCCAAGATTTGCAGTTTGAATTCGTGTTATTTGAACCATTGTTGAATTTGATTCTACAGCTTGTGCATCGAAATATTTTCTACATGATTCGTCACCGTATTTCAAAAGCAATGCACGTTTGTTTTTTTCTGTTCGAGGTGTTTTGCATGGATTGCTTTTTTTAGCTGGAGGCCAAATGGGCTCTTTCTTTCTGTAGACCATCTGCTTTTGTCCGTAGACCGCTGCTGCAGTTATGGTAGCAGGGTAAATAGATTCTGACGATCATTGCGCTGCTGTGCTGATTTACCCGCAACAGCTTGCGAGCTAAGTACCCGGACACCTACAGGTATGCAACTTGTTTTCTTTTGTGTGTGACAATGACATATTCCGTATCAACGTTTGATGTAGTTACGTGACAAGAAACGTGACATTCTAGAACTATTGTTCGTTGCTGCCAATCGATATTATCGCAGGTGTGATGTACCTTTGTTAAAAGTGGTGGACCGAAACACGCTTATTCTTTTATACTAATTAGTTTATTTTACAAACGGTACTATGTACGATTTAAAAAGAAAAACTTTCACACGTTAATTCTTTCTTGTTAATTAGTTATTTTACAAAAAGTATTAGGTGAAATTTTAAAAACTCTGACAAAAGCTATCACGCGTTTATTTAATACTGATTAATTTTATTTTGTGTGAAATACGAGATGCGCACTTCGTATCTAAATTTCTAAATTGTTCGTACAATTTAATTGTTTGCTGTGAAATAATAACGTCTAATTCATTTTCTTTTTGCTTGTTTGTACAGAAACCTTTATTTCTTTTTGTGTGTTAATAGATAATCGTAGGCCATGTGTTTTCTTTATTTTTTTGGTTTTTTGGTATTTAGGGGAATCCCCCACTTTCCGCGTTTGATAGTTAGCCTAATATTTACTTTTCTTCCGGCTACGTCTAGGTACGTAGCATAAACTCTGACGCCCTGGCGTGGGGCTGCGAGTTTGTTTTAGTTAATCTTTTTGTGCTGCGATTTTGTTTCGTGTAACTTTGGCCCCGATTTTGTTTTAGTTAACGGTTACTTTGGTTTGGTTTTGATTAATATCTGCTGCGAGTTTGTTATAGTTAATTTTTTTTGGTTCCGATTTTGTCTTGAGTAATGTTTGTTTTGATTTTGATTTTCGTTAATTTGGATTCCGATTTTGTTTCGTGTAACTTTAGCTCCGATTTGGTTTCGCTTTATTTCTGGCCCAATTTTTGTTTGTTGATACTTCCTAATTCCCGACATTACCCGCATTTTGAGGCCTGATGCTACTTGTTTTTCCTTTACGTTCGAACGGTTATTTTCTTTTTTCTTTCTGTTCTTTGCTATCCCCCACATACGGTTCGATCTTCTTAAATTTTAGTTTTGTTTTCTTGCCGAATCGCTCAATATTATCGGTTGGTTAATTTCAGATTATTGGACTTGTGTTTCGCCAATAATCTTAGTTCATTGAAAACGCTGGCGCCTAAGATTTTTCTTGTTCTTTCTTCCTTCTCTGTATATTTTGTTCTCCCCATCAAGTCTAGAGTTAGTTTTTTCCTCCACATTTTTTTTTATTCTACCGTTCTATTCTAATTTCTATTTTGTTGTTTCGCTTCCATTGGTGTTCCTGATGTTTATCCGACCGATATGTTTTAGATTGACCTGCACTCGCAAAAATTTTCTTTTGGCTTCTATCGAATTACGGTTAGTCTTTATTTAGTTACTTTCTCCTCATTTTTTTATTCGTATTCAAGATGGCTGTCATGGCGACAAGACTATGTGATGGTATCTGCAATAGACAACAGGAGTCATCAGAAAGTATCACAGACTATTTCAGGTTTATGACGGCCCTGTTTGTGTGGTACGGTTCTTTTAAGGAGAATGATAGATTATCTATTGTGCTCCGTAACCTTGCTCCATTCTATAGAGCTCCTTACAAGACGTAAAAGACGAGTGTTTGAAATTAGAACCGGTAAAGATTCTAGTCGATAATGTCGTATCACCTAGTCCAGACCTACCTGTTAATTACGAACCAGGTCTTGCTTATGAGTCCGCTACGATTGAAAAAAATACTTCTACTTCACATGATAGAGTTGTTAAGATTTTTCCTACGCTTACGGGTAGATCCGATACTTCCTCCGTACTTTCTACTGTTCTTCCTCCTAGTTCTGCTTCTACTCGTCACGTCGTATGCTTTAATTGCAACAAACCTGGTAATGTTTCGACCCGTTGTATTCGTCCTAAAGTACTTCATTGTTATGGTTGCGGATATAAGGGAGTTATTCGCCACAACTGTCCACACTGTTATCCTACTTCTAATAGGTCTTCGAATCATACTTCAAATACTGTTCTCACTTCTAGCTGCCTACTTTCTTCTGCTTCTCACTCTACGTTCTATTCTGTCCCTCAACCAGGCCACCCTGCTACTAGTATTACAACATACCCTTCTTCGGCAAATACAGCTTGGAACAAAATTTCTTTTGTCTCTAGTTCTACATCCTTTTCTGCACATACTTCTGCTTGCCCTACTATCATCACCTCGAACCCTTTTCAGCCATATGAGCCTTTGAACTGTAATATTGATTTTTACGACTATCACGCCCCTTCGACCCTCTACTAACAAGAAACAAATTTCCTCTGTCCTTCGCGAATCTAAAGATGAGCAAATGGATCCTACGTTTTCACTTCCATCCCAAACTATGCCTCCACCATCATTAAAACCCATACTTTGAATTCGTGACTTGTAGGTAGCTTATCAAGGGTTTGTTCCCGTTTTCTTAAATGATTCTACCCAAGAAATTTCTGTCGTGTTTGCAAGCACACATGTCGCTGAAGTGACGATAATTTCTAATTTAGTCAGCTAAGGTCCTGTTGAAGTCCATGCACCTGTATCCTTAATGTCTGTTGCTGTTGCTGTCAAAATTTTACATGTTCTTGCTTTCTTAAATGGTTCTACTCAAGAAATTTCTATCGTGCCTGCAATAACAGCCGTAGCTGAAGTGAAGATAATTTCTAATATGGATAGAGAAGGTCCTGTTGAAGTTTGGGAACCCGTAGCTTTAATGCCTGTTGCTGTTGTGGTTCAAGCTTTACTTGATGCTGTTTCGTTATCTACTATTGTTAAGAAATCAGTTCCTATTGTGGCTGAAGTTTTGTCTGTTCCTACTACGTTGTCTATCAGTGATGAAGTCCTACTTGATTCTACTCTTTATCGGACGTTGATAAAACGTAGATAATCGTGGGCAATGTGTTTTCCTTTTTTTTGGTATTTAGGTGAATCCCCCCCCCCCACACTCTCCGACATCAGTGGAAGAAATATTTTCTTATATGTTTTTTTAAGAGGCATATAACACCACTCGACAACTGTTCATATGTTGACACGTTCGCGTTTCACCTGCTTGCACGGCGAACTTCCACAGAATTTATCATGCCTACTAATTTGTTTAACATGATGTTATTACACGGAATTATCTCATTTTGAGTATTTGGTGTTAAGTATAGAACATTTTCGGTCGTGTATCTAAATGGTTTTTAAAACGTCATCTCGAGAAGTGGCACGGAACCTCAAAAGTGTTCGAAAATTTTCTTAATTTTCTACTGTAAATGTATTTACATCATAAAATTTACTAGTTTGATGATTTAGTATACAGAAATGTGAAAACAATTAATCTGAAAAGAAAACGAACAAAAATATGTCAGTACTACAGTTAGAATTCATCTCGCCGTGCAGTATCATCATCTTCAGTCTCTTCTTCAACTGGCTCTTCTGCTGCACCATCCTCAACACCACCTGACTCTACAAACTTAGATAATCCTTCAAAAGTCCTAGGACCATTGTAATCAATAACTTTGTTGTCTTCTTTCTTGTATAGTTTAATTGTAGGGAAGCTTGTAATACGAGTATGTTCGAGTTCATTTGCTGTGGAATCAATTTTAGCAATAACAACATCAACATTACTTTCAAAATGCTCTGCAACTTTTTCATAAATAGGGACCAACTGTTTACAATGACCACACCATGGAGCATAAAATTCTACAAGGACGTCCTTGGATTTATCTAATACAACTTCATCGAAATTGCTTGCAGCAAGAACACGCACGGGTTGTTTATTTCAATCTTCAGGAAGTTCTTGACTTAATAAATGTTGTTTAAGCTCACCTTTTAAGAACTTATCTACAAATGTAGTTATGCTTTCAGCATCAAGTTCGGGCGATTCAGGTTTGAATTTTGACATTTCTTCCTCAAGTTTAATAATACGTGCAGTGGGAACCTCTTCTTTTTTAATTCCAAAGAATTCTAAAATTCGCTGGTGGTCTTCCTCCTCTACATCGATTGTAACAAACAAAATTTTAGATTTGTAAGGTTTGGCGACAGAACGAGCAGCAGATACAATAGCACTGGTTTTGTCATCACTTTTTGATACAAAGATGAGTAAATGGCTCTTAATTTCACCTCCAAAGATCTTAGGTGCCGTTTCATGATTGAATTCTACGAGGTTTGGTAGCGACTCTGATGTAACAAAGCTTTTGATGTTCTGTTCAGTATGTTCACCTTCAAAAATGGATTTTCCTTCGTCGAACTGTTTAAATAAGACAATAGAACCACATGTAGCTTCATATTTCTTGTAAATTGCTTCGTCAGAAGTGATTCCGAACTGATAATCATCGACAGCATTAGCAACAGATAAATAAGCTTTAGCTTTATCTGAAGTTTGATCTGAGAAGAAACCAACAACTGCAACTTTATTTTCTTCAATAAATTGTTTAGCTTCCTCGACTGTCTTAAGCTCTTTAGCTGCAGGACCAGTTTTCTTTTTAAGCCAAGCTACTATTTGGGCAGCATCACGTCCTCCTGAATAATCAATAGGCTGTCCATTTCTAAAGAATTTAAGGGTAGGATAACCTTTGACATCATATTCCTTAGCAAGATCTTCCTCTTCGGTAGCATCAATTTTACCAAGCTTTATCTTTGACTCTTTGTCTGCTAATTCTTTTGCAGCTTCGGAATATTCTTGATCTATATCAACTAAAAATTCTTCACGAGTATGGTATTTTTTTTGGTGCAAGTTATCTCGAACTGATTGTAAATCCATGGGTCGTTGGATAATATTTTGATAGTGTTCGACTAAATTCGCATTTACAGGAAATAAGAATGGTTGTACATCTGGCATATCATGAAGTTCATTTAAGATTTCTTCAAGAATACTAGATAGTATAACAATTGGATCGGTTGTTCGTCTATTGGCAGGTTTATTATGTTTTGTCAGATAATCGCAATGTAGTTCAGAATTAGGCCGATACAGGTTTCTTGCATGCATTGTATCTCTAGGAACTTTCGAAACTAAGGTACTTCGTTTCATTTCTTCAGGATGCATTTCGTAGAATAGAACATATGCTTCTGCTTTTACAAGTGTTTTAGAGGATATACTGCACACCTTGGAATCGTTATATTCATGCCATACAAATGAGTACGGGTGTCGACAGTATGCGATGTAATGGCCTTTCAAAGTAGTCCCACTGTGTTTCGATATTGCATACAGGTTATAATGACAATTTCAAGATTTGTTTCTGCAGCGTAGTGTCGCATATCTAGACCTTCTAATGGAAAATCTATAGGCGTAGTTAGCTTTCTTTGATATGTACCTGTAGGTGAAAACCATTTTAAGTGTATCACCAATATTTTAGGAAACCTCTGTATGGACAGTGATTTGATGCATTTTCTCCTTTCTTTGCACTTAAAACATACTGGTTTTTCGTCGTCATCCAATGTTTCAGGCCTAGTAAAATGATCTAGACAAAGTTGTAACGTTAAGCAGCCAGTGTGCTTAGGAATTGCTAGTGATAGATTCCAAAAGACTTCGAAAGTTACAGAAGAATGATTACAGTGTGTGCAACGTACTGTTGATTTTAACTGTCCAGCGAAAATATCAACAATTTTGGAATTGTTACTTCTTAAATATTGCTGCCAGGATTCATTACCTTTGTCAGAGTCACTTAATGGTTCATTTAATTCTGACAATATAGGAATTTGATTGGAGGTAACCTGATTAACGTCTTCATGACTACCATCTAGCAAGTACCGCATAAACTCTTGTGCGTCTTGTTGATAGAAGCCCATAAAACTAGGTGCAAATCGATGAAAGTGTGATTTCAAGTTATTAGTATTTATCACTTTGTCGAAAGTATCTTCAGACCACAGATCTTTTATTACTTGTGCAAAAGATTTAATTAAAGCTCCTTTCATGGTTGAAGTGCTAGTATTGATATGCTTTGAAAACGCATTATGTTTTAATATATTCAAGTAATAATTTAGTATTTGAGAGGCACTGAACTATACAGTTTATAAAGCAAGTATTGCCAATATTTTCCAATCCTTTTTTGCCTAAATTTGTAATTGTATTTGAAAAATCATTTAAGTTCTTATAGTAAGGATCGAGTTGTGATGCATTAATTGTATGTTGGAGATGAGTAGATGTATTTGAAGAATGGCTCAATCTGTTAGAGCAATTAGGGTTTTTTGAAATTTCTTCTATTGTAAAAGCGATCAGTGTTTTATTTTCTTCCATGTCAACATTATTTAGCTGTTTCTTAAAGACAGTGCAAGATGATCGAATGTTTTGGTTTTCTAAACTGTAACATTTTGAAGGCAGGTCAAAAAATTCACTTAAATCTTTGGAAGGTGGAATGGTTCCTAATATGGATGCAGCATTACCTCTTTGAATAGCTATGCCAATTCTTTGTAATAAAAATGAAGTGGCTCTTTGATCAAAGGTATTATAATAGATTCGTCTACCAATTTGCTTTATGAATTCCAATCCTTGACTACCTAGAACTCCTAAGGTTTCAATTGAAACTGGGTAAAAGATATAAAGGTCTGATAAAGAGGAATATTTTTTGTTTTTTATTCTTTCGCCAGCTTTTGCTGCTGCTCCAGTTTTGTTGGAACAAGCAGTAACATAATAACTAGCGAGAGTGTTGGTACATGTAAAATCCCACATTACTGCTTTACCGTATTTCCAAGGAATTAAACTAATGCCGTCAGGTCTTTTACCGTCTTCTCTGAATAAATATGTAGGTTCCAGAATAGAAGGAACATCGGCAGAGACTAAAGCTAGTTTAATTAAATCGTTAACTGCTTTGTGCCTGGAATGCATTCCTGCACTAAGCCTGCAACTTAATCCATGTATACCTAACTCTTCTGCAGCTGATCCACAAATGCACGAGTGTGGTGTACACAACCGAGTACCAAGCCTGAGTCCTACAGCAATTCTAAACGAATGATTATCTAATAATGTGCCCAGAGATGCTATTGGAAGAGCGAATAACCATGCGCTGGCATATTTCAAAGAAACTGCAAGAATACGAGCCCTATGTGTATTATTGGTAGCTGATTCTATCAACTTATTGGAAGATATATCCAGCAATGGTACATCCCATTTTTTTTGGACGAGTTTGTTGATTTTAATTTCATTTAAATTTGTTGCAGACTTCCAAAGTTCTTCAGCTTGCAAAAAGAAATTATCAATAGATATAATGCAAATAGCATTAGAAAAGATTGATCTAATTGTAGGTAAAGATGAATGAAAAGAAGACAGGTAAGCAGGTAGTGAAAGTGAAGTTGAAAGACGGACACCTAATCCGCCTCTGTTTATTGGAAGAGATGCTTGCGACCATTCGAAATGGTTCAGTTTGATATTTATTACTTCCTTCAAAGTGCATCGTAATAGTTCGTCAAATATCTCAAGAGATTGCATACAAGTCCAAGTTGGGCTACATCTGAGGATGTACATCAATTTAGGAATAGCAAAACAATTCTTAATCAGACAAAATGAGATATGATTTGGAATAGAAGATGACTTTAAACGAGAGCGAATGGAGGACATCAATTCGATTTTTTTATTGATACTTTCTGGAATCGCTTCAGTACAGAGTAGTGCGCCAAGTAGGGTCCAATTACTTTTATTTATTATCTGAATACCTGGTGCGATCATGTTTAAGAGTGAAATGGTTTTGTTAAAATTGGATGGAGGTGAACAAAACAGTTCACATTTATTAAAATTGAGTTCCAAACCAAACGACTTAGCGATTAAAATTATCTTTTCGAAATTTTGGATTACGGAATGAATCTCACCACCAATACATCCGTCATCTAAATACCAAATATTAAACTCTGTGTTTAATGAGTTAACAAGGTTGTTTATTGCCAGACAGAAGATTGCCGGGCCTAAAGGATCGCCTTGTTGTATACCTCTTTCGGAATTAATTATGTTATCACCAAAAAACAGAAATGAAGGATTTGCATAACATTGTTGAAGAAAAGGCAATAGATGGGGAATGTGGTTGTAAATATTATGTAATAAAATAACTCGGTTAAGTGAGTTGAAAGCATTTTTAAAATCAAGCTTAAGAAGAATGTTATTGGGATTATTAATTAAATATATACGTGCAGCGTGTGCTACAATTTCACAACCGCCTGAAGTCCCAAATCCAAACTGTTTGGGTCTGAAAAGATTTTCTAATTTCTCCTTTATATTCCAGCAAGATAATTTAGCTGCAAGTCTTCGATAAAAAGTACCTACAGCTATTGGTCTAATGCCGCCGTCCTTTTTCTTAAGTGCGCATAAAGAGGCGCCATATAAAATAGGACAAATTTCGGAAGATATCTTGCCCGATAGCATTAGGTTACATAAATCAGTTAAAGATGATAAAAGCTTTTGTCCAAATATACCAGTGGAATAACTCAATATGTCTTGTAAATGCGAAGGCCGTAGGGCGTCAATTCCTCCAGCGGAACTAGACTTAAAAGATTTGATACCTGCTAAAACTTCTTCACGATTAACTGTGAAATTTGAATTAGTTTTCATAAAGGAAATTGGCGGCGAAATTGATTTTGGATGTTTCTTTTGTATATCTTCTAAAACTGTAGCGTCTATATTTAAAAAAGATTCATTTGAACTTAAAATTTTAACCGCAGAGAATAAATCGCCATCTGAAACTTTTGATATGATTTGTTTCGAAATATTCGTTTTAAAGGTAGCTATGCCACTTCTACTACTGAGAGAAACAACTTCTTCAACGGACAAAGGGTTTCGTAAATTTTCTAATATTATTTTCGAAATTGATTTGTCTTTATTGCTTAAATTTCCACTAGGAATCGATAGGGATAGGTAAGGGAATAATAAGAGTTCTTTCCATGCTGACATTGAGCGTTTTTTAACTCAAGTGTCAATAAGCTCACATAATTTCTTTGCTACCTGAGCTCTCGCTGATTTTGGTATACGCTTAACGACGAAAACTCTTGACAATTTCAGATTTTTTAATATGTATTCTAATGCAGGCTCTTCGTCATTGTTCAAAGATTTATTTTCACTTAATTGTAAAATTTGGCTATTTTCTTTAAAAACTTGGCTCTGGTAACAGTTACTGCTGTTTTCTTTATGTATTTTACTAAAGTGAATGTTAAGTCCTTTAGAATTTTTAAATCTTCGTTTGCATATATTACAGAAATTTAAATCATATTTGGTTTTATCATGAATATTTCATGGTAAATTTATTTCATAATAACACAATATACATAACATGAACTGTTAATTTATCACTTTTTTTTTAACGATCCAATCAAATAAATTCATTACTGAAAGACTATAAAATTTTGTTATTTCAAATAAAATATTTCCTCCATGGAAAAGGTTGAAGGAAGAGTTCCTAATATGCTGGCAACGTTTCCACGTTGTATAGCTAGACTAATTCTTTGTTTTAAATAACTACTGGCACGAGGATCACCGGAAGTAATGTTGAGTAATCTTCCAATTTTTTTGACTAGTTTAGTTGCGTCTGAACCAAAAGATCCTAAAGTTTCAACAGCAATAGGGACGAAGTCATAATTTTCGATGATTGTTTTATATTTATTAATCTTCAATACAGCAGCATGATCTGCAGCAGATCCAGCTTCGTTTGATGATAAATGTAAGTGAGAGGAGCTAAAGTGTCTACACAAGTAGCATCCCAGACTAGAGCTTTTCCTTTGTTCCAAGGAATGAGGGTCATTCCATCAGGTCTTTACCATCTTCACGAAATAGACCATTCGGTTCGAGAGTTGATGGAAATCCTGATGAAGCTAATGATCTCCTAAGAATGTCGTTAATTGCAGCATGTCTGCTAAAACGACCAGCACTCATTTTACACGATAAACCGTGAACTCCTGAAGCATCTACTTTCTCACCACAAATACATATATGGGGTGACAGACATCTGCACCAATTCTGAGTGATATTGATATACGTAGTGATTGTTTATCCAATAAAGTGCCTAATTGTGGGGAAGGGTAGGCATGTAACCAAGCTCCAGACTCTGGTTGGCAAACAGCCAGGATACGTGGTTTTGCATTTTCTGAACTATTTAACAGTTTATCAAGAGTTAGCTTAATAATAGGAAATCCCAGTTGGCTTGAATTTTGGGGATTCCGGAATCTCAATGTTAGAGACTAACTTCCACTTCGATACAGCATCGTCTAGGTACAAAATCTCAGAGTCTGTGACAGACTGGGATAAGATTAATTCCATGAGGGTTTTTGTACAATAGGTGGATGTGATATAACTAATAAGTGAAATATCTTCTATCTTTCGAATTCCAATTCCTCCATATTTTACGGGTAAACAACATTGTGACCAACTTTCCTCGGTAAATGTTATATTGAAAAGATTTTCCAAGAATAGCTTAATTTTGAAATCCAGAGTTCTTAGATGGTTGATGTATTTATAAATTGGAGAACTTCGCAGTAAATAAATAAATTTGGGTATCCATAAACAGTGTCGGAGTAGGTAGAAGGCGACATGTGGGTTTAGACTTTCGAGGCGTTGGAGAAACAAAGTTAGTTGAGATTCTTTTTCATTGAAGATTTGTGGGATGTTGTCTTCGGTTAATGGTGATCCTAACAATTTAAGATCATGAGAAGAAAGGCATTTAAAGCCATCAAGTACTGTCGTTAATTGAGAATAAAGTTCTTCTTTTCTCTCTGGAGAGATTGATGGGAAGAAAAAGATTTCACATTTTTCAGTATTTAATTGGAGACCAATTTTTTGAAAATCAGTTTTGATTTTGTAAAGATCTTGTATTACGTCCTCGCCATTACCACCTAAACTTCCATCATCCAGAAACCATACATTAAAACAAGAAGATAAGCTTCGAACAACTGGATTAATAGTCAAGCTGAAAATTGCTGGAGCGCAAGGATCTCCTTGTTGGCAGCCATGGGACGATTTAATAATTTTGTTGTGGTAGAATAAATTTGAAGGTTCAGAGTAGCATTGATGGAGATAAGGATAAAGTTTTGGAATGATTCGTTTTGTTTGATCCAGCATGTTGGCGCGGTTGACGGAGTTAAAGGCATTTTTGACATCCACTTTGACAAATATTTCTCCGGAACCCTTTTCGATAAATGATCTCGCTGCGTGAACGGTACCTTCACATCCTCCTTTTATGCCGAAGCCCATTTGATGTGGTTCGAACTCAGCAACGAGATCATTACTACAGGCTCGGCAACCCAATTTAGAAGCAAGACGACGTAAAGTTGATCCAACCGCAATTGGCCTTATACCTCCATCTTTTTGTTAATGCAGTAAGGGATGCTCCATAAATGTAGGGAATGAAGTTTTCGTTTACATTGCCTTCAAACATGAAATTGCATAAGGTAGTTAAATGTTTGAGAAGTGTTTGTCCCGCTATTCCGTTATTTTGTGTTATCAAATCTTTCAAATGTTGAGGTCTAAGACCGTCCAATCCAGCTGCACTCCAATTTGGAAAGGAAAAATTGCCTGTTGAACTTGTTCCTTTTTAACGGTTAAATATAAAGTCCGTTCTTCTTCGGAGACAGGAGGAATAGCAATGTTTGGGGGAGTTGGGTGTTTATTTTTCAAATTTTCAAAAGTTGCGTCATTGTTATCTGCTAATTGGTCTTCACTGGAGAGAATTTTAATCGCGCCTTTTAAATCACCATCGGAGACTTTGCATTTGATAAATCTAACTAGGGACGTATTTTTTTGTTTCTTCTTCTCAATTGTTACAGCATTTACAGATGTTGTGTTTTGTTTAATTGCAGCAGTCAAAGATTTCAATTTGCCTTTCTTTCCTGAGGATGGAATGTGGAGTACGTTATACGCAAACAAGAAAAGATTTTGCCATGATTCAGTTGAATTTTGAGATATAGTATTTTGAATAACGGCTGAGAGTTTTGTAGCGACACTAGAACGAGCTCCTCTTGGGATACGTTTGACGATTTTGTTGTTTATCTTAAGGGATGATAAGAGTGATCCGAAGTCTTGGGAATTGACTGAGGATGCATTTTCTTTATATGGATTTTAATCCTAATTGTCCGTGAAATTTCTTATTGGAGTCTGGAGGGCAGTGAGGGCAAGATAGTTTTGTAGGAGTAGAGGATAGTGAGCAATTTGGACATAACCATTCTTCGTTTGTACATCCTAAAGTTACAATTTGTGTATTTGATAGATTTACATGTTCCATGAAACCATTTACCACATAAGCCGTCACATCCGATCCAATTAGAAATGTCATCTGATTTTAAACATATTGGGCAGGTAAAAGTGTCAAATTGATTGATGACATCTTGTTGATTATATGTTTCAAGGTTTAAGGGGAATCTCTTCGTAGTGCAGTTTATTTGTGGCAATCATATTATCCTCTGCAACATCTGTAGCACGTACATCGGATTCCGGGGGATTAAACGAACGGCGACGGCTCCGAATATATTCCATAAAATTAACTTTTTTGATGATGTCAGATTAATTGTATCTTGAGGAACGTAACACAAACACTTATGCACAATCTTCATATGTTTACCAACGAAAATAAAAAAGGAAAAATATATATTTAAAGATAAAAACAATTATGAAAATAAAATTAGTTCATTCTGACTATTCATAGACTTGGCAGCTGTCAATTAATTAAATGAATTGTAATATTGTCGCTGACATTTTCCATTTTGTTAATGATGTCACATTTTTTGTATGAATTTGTAAAAATATTCATTTTGAATAAGGATTGGGTCAATCAATTCTGTACCAGATCCCTTGTCCGCATGCAAGATCTTCTTAAAAAGAAATTTATTCGTTTATATAAAATTGTTATCTTAGCCAAGTTCAACACAATAGTGACAGTAGCGTACAAAATCTCTTCAAAAGCAAAGATCATTGGTATAAGGGTAAAAACTATATATTCTCCATATAAAGTAAACCTCCAAAATTACTAAAAAAGTCTTCTTGTAAAATATTTTAACTTAATAAATTGTAGAAATAAAATAATCTGAAATACTTGTGACAGATACTTGACATACATTCAAATTTGCACATTGATAATAGAAAGATTTTCTGTTCACTAATATTTGCTAATGAAGTGCGAAATTTTTGGAGAGCTTTAACGCTTTCTGTGAATATTATAAGAACACTAAAAAAGAGTATAGACAATTTCGGTTTTGAAATTTCCGCATGAGACATATACTGTGCTTTAAATAATAATAAAGGTTATAATCTAAAGCTCGCATTCAAATATAAAACCCCGGGTAATTAATATTCATTATACACTTACCCATGTGGTTTTATACAGATACGACGCTACCGGTCTTTGGGGTGGGTTTTGTGTTTCTTTCCATTCTACGGAAGACGGTAAGAAAGTCCCGACATATGATGCATTTCCCACGTAAATGTCTACCCCCTCCAACCGAGGTTGGCGCACTTTCACGCGCGTTAATGGGAACCAAGACGTTCCAACGCGAGAACCGCCATGTCAGCATACTCGACCACATTCATAAGTCAATGTCTTACTATCCGTTTGACCCACAACTTGATGTTGTATTCACAGCGTTAGCGTTATGATTATTGTCTACTAGAAATTTTTCAAACCAGAGTTCTAAAAAAAGTTCCTAAACTTAAATTAATGCAATATTTTGTTGGAGCTTTAAAATAGAGCGTAACAGGGTATAAAGCCAACGTGATTTTATATAAGAATTTCTCACTGTGAAGGTTAAGTAAATGTCTGGTTGAGTAAAATATTTTGAAAACAAACATAAGTTTTCAAATTCCATTGCTATTTAGCGGTTCTAAAGTTTAAAGACGGCCAGTTATTGGGTTATAAAAGTTCATATATAATTTTACAAGGAAGGTTAAAGACAAAAATATTTTTCCAACAAATGATAAATCTCGCTTAAGAGTTGTTACGTGAAAATCATAGTTATCTAAAAAGTACTGAAGTGATAGATCAATTGTAGATAATTAAATTGACAATATTATACATTTTACAAAAAAATTTAAATACAACTAAACTTGTGTATCAAATGTAGAATTATTCTTAAGGTCTGTTCCGCAGAAACCAAGCTTATTTGAATGTGAGAATGCATAAATCATACATACGAATGAAGTATGTTACGATTTTTTCTAGCACACAAACCTTAATTAATAATTCATCATAGGGGATTTTTAATTCTAAATTAGAATTTTTCCTATCATAATTTAACTAGTGTAAGTAGAACATGACGCATTAGAATGCGGTTTTAAATTCCCATCCACTATTGGGGAGCAACTTATAATTTACAATATGTATTTAGCCGCATAAGATGTTTTTCACATATAGAAGAATGTGTATCAGTGTTACAAGCAATACGAATATCGTAGAGGGGTTTTCTACAAGTTAGTGTAAACGCATGCCTTAATCGAGGAGATAATCTTGGCCATTTCTTTACCGAACAGACGTGGTGGCAGTTAGTGCATGAATTGTAGTGAAACTATCTGTAAATCATCTGCTTTTCCGTCTTTTAATATCTTACAGGTGTTCCTTATTTAAATGTTGTCGGTATCAAAAGTAAACTGTCCTAAGAATTTGCAGTAAATAAGCCATATACTTTAATAGGACCAGAACGTACGTGTTTTAAGAGTAATACAAAGTATTTGCCGTGAGAAATTGGCTTATTACGAGAATATCGTATTTAGATGAAGCAAGGTTATCGTGATTTACTCACAGAGTTGGTTGGTTATATTGTATTGAGATTTGTGTAATATTATTACGCCCTCTGTTCGGTAACGCGATGAACTAAAATACATCTTCTTATAGATGTAATTTACCTAAAATAAGCAAACATATTATAAATTTATCAAAGAAATTTAAAGACAAGTATTGTACTGAAAGATAAGTCCCTTAATTGCACTTTCCGGAACCCAGAATGTTCAAAACATCTTGTCGCAATTATTATATAAATTTTATGATTTTTATTTTAGGGTTTTGTGGATTTGTTTTAAAAAATTTTATTTTCTTTTGCTTGATTATTTTTTTGAAAAACTCGAACTATGCAGTGCTTAATTGAGCACTCAAATTCCTTTGTATTGTTTCGTTCCGTTTAGTATTTGTAAATTTACTGCCTGTTTAATTTAAAAACCATTTCAATTCTTGCTATTTGAATATACGGATTCGCTACATTTTTATTATTTTAAGCTAGTTCAGTTAGGCAACCAACGTTGTTCGCTCTTTATTTAATTTACAAGTCAACCTGTTTATATTACACTTTCTTATCGAAGCATATGTTTAATAAGAATTTCCTAAATGTTGCTGGTTTTAAAACATGGTATTGAAATTATTGTTGTTCTGTTGCTCTGTTGTAACAATACTTTCGTGTGTTGATTTTTATTGCAATGTAGTGTTTTTAGGGTTCCGTACCTTATAAAGAATAACGGAATCTTTATAAGATCACTCTCGTGTCCGTCCGTCCGTCTGTCACAAAGGTTTTTCTCGAAAACTATGTAACGTAGGAATTTGGAATTGGGCACAATGCTAGGTTCTTATGGTGCGGTGCGCACATATATCGACAGTTAGATTAAAATGGTGGGGGTTAATTGGGTCGAAAGAAAAAAGATTTAATAAATATATCGCGCGAGGTATCATTTGAAAAAGTATTTTAAAAGGCTTCTAAAAATATTTTTTTTATAATTTTCGGTCCAGTAGTCTTCATGATATAGCTCAAAATGTGCCAAAAATGACCATCCCCCTCCTGTTCTCCTACATTTCCAAAGTTAAAATTTTGATTTTAATAGGGATAGTAGCCATTGAGTCATAAATTATCGGAAAACCACAGATTTTTTGACAGTGTAATAGTTGCTGGGAAAATTTTTTTTAAACACATTAATAGATAACGTATTTACTAATAATGTACCAGTACAATGTGGGATAATATATTCATTTTTTAGTTATCACAATCAAATTCGGATAAGATTTATATATACATAAAAAATAAAAACAGCTTAATTTGGTTTATTGATTGCTCACTGTAGTATTGGTACGGAAACCTAATAGTGCGAGCTCGACTCGCTTTTGGCCAACTTTTTACTGAGACGTTGGTAAAAGTTTTTATATAGAGTGTACTTTGCGCTTATCATATATGAAACGTAAGGTTTAAATGACAATCGTAACTTGTTTCTTAACTGTTATACCTTTTTTATTAACTATAGACCTAACCAAGCAGTTTAGCAAGAAAAATCTTGTTGCTGTTGTGAAGTGTAATGAACAAGTTTTGTTACGATATCATTAAAATGTTTTAATATTAAAACTTCATGTTCCTTTTGGATGTAATTGTTCATTACCTTATTAGAAGCTACCGACGCCCTTCGCAGCCTGCGTGATGTCGTGTTATATCATGATGACCGAGAACTGTTTTCTTGACTCCGTGACGGTATGTAGATTGCCAACATTCTAGTAATATTAAGAGAAATGCCCTATGTGATAAAATGTGTTCATAGTTTGATGATCTGTATTTAAATGTACTGTTCTAAATATGTAATTTTTTTGGTGTGCTTTTATGTTTCCGTAGCTTCTATTAAGAACAAACTCGGTCTGCGTCAATATAGCGTAACTAATTAAGATTTTGACGATATTTATTATATATATGTTCATGCCGCTGTGTAAATATGATTTAGAACGTAAAATTTATACCTAAATTCAAAAAGGCGGATGCATCAGACCTGGGCAGCTATCGTTCAATTAGCTTGCCACCGGTGCTGCGGAAAGCTTTGGATCGCGTTATGACTACTTGAGTTGAGCACTTGGTGCGAGACAGCGGCGGTTTTAATAACCGACAGTTTGGTTTTATTTAGGGAAAGTCGACTATCGACGCACTAGAGTTCGTTATCGGAAAAATTAAGCAGACGCGAGATGCAAAGGAGTATTGTGTCGTTGTTGCTTTGTTCATTTCAAGAGCATTTGATGCTGCCTGGTGGCCATTGATTGTTTGCGAATTGGAAAGTAGGGGTTGTCCGCGAAACTTGATGTATTTGGTCAAAAGTTATTTCTCGGGGCGATTGACACAGGTTGAAATTCTGGGTGAAGTTTTGTCGCGCAAGGTGGAAAGGGGATGCCCGCAGGGGTCATGCTCTGGTTCCACATTTTGGAAGTTGTTGTATGAGAGCATTTTTAGAGTCAGGTTGCTCACGAGATGCTCACGCGTTGGGTTTGCAGATGATACACTTTTAATTGTCAGATCACGATTACTAATGGATATGCGCACCAAGCCAAACGAGGCGCTTAATAAGTTACACGAATGGTCGCAGCAGGCAAAGTTAAAATTTAACACGTTGAAATCAGAGGCGCTTTATTTCGTGACGAAATCTGGACAGCGACCCCTTAGACTAAAGTTAGGTATCAAGATCGACAATAAATTAAATTGGAAAGCGCACGTACAGTACGTAAAAAGTAAGGGCAGCGAAATATCAAATAAAATGATGGCGGTGGCGAAAATAAATTGGGCTTTCAGGGGCAAATCGCTTAGGACAGTTTACGCGGGAGCAATAAAACCGGCGATGCTGTACGCAGCATCCATTTGTGCGGAAGGTTGTAAAGTAAGGGAAGCTCGATAGCTGACGAGCGTGCAACGCATAACCGCGGTCAAGGCGGCGAGGGCGTACAGGACCACTTCGTGGCGATCCTGGTAATCAGTAGGGCTCTCCCTATCGAATATGTTGTTAGGGAGATCAGAGATAGGAGATTAGTTAATACAGGGAAAGGACATGAAATTATAGAGAGCATGAATCTTGCAAATAGGGAAGCTTAAGAAGAAAATCGTTGCTTCAGGGTTAGGGCACCCGGCCGATGTTAGAGGTATCGAATTTGTCGAAGGTGATGGGGACGCGGTAGGGATCAGGATTTACACGGACGTTTCGCGTATGGACAATGGTCAAGCAGGCGCTGCGTTTGTCGTATATAATGAACAAAGGGAAGTGCTTCGGTTTTAGACCAAACCCGCGAATTGGAGCACTATCTTCCAATGCGTATTGGTAGCCATACGAGAAGCTATTGATTACGTAATAAATCATACGGGCAGAGACGAGTATTATATAATCAGTGATAGTAAATCGGCACTGACGGCTTTAACGAATATGAACACCTAGACAGACCTTCAAGCGGGCGTCTTTGAGGATAGCGCATACGGAGTTCGAGTTCTGAAGTTTAAAGTTCTGTTGGGTTAGGTCGCACGATGGAAACATAGGAAACGATAGGGCTGATGAATTAGTTAAAAAAGCCGCGACGGGCGACTTTCGTATATCACATTCGTCGATACCGAGGTCTCTAATTAAAGAAAGCTGCGCGAAAAGTCAATTCGACAATGGGAAGAGAGGTGGAACAACTCTGCCACGGGCAGGTTGACTCGCAAATTCATACCGAGCATAAAAGCTAGAGGTAAAATCGAGGTGAAACTCGATCATAAAATGGTGCAACTGTTAACAGAGCACGGCGCCCTGAAAGCATATTTACAAAAGTTCGGTTTAACCGATAACGACCGCTGCGAATGCGGCAAGGGCGCAGAAAGCGCAGAGCGTGTGCTCTTCGACTGCCCACTCGAGACGGCAAATCGAGGGTCAGCTGATATGAAATTAGCTGTCGCAGGACTAGCATGACCCAAGAGTCTAAAGGAAGTCGGGGAAGTGGCTAACCAAAAGGCGTTCTGGACAGCCTTTAAAGAATTTTTAGAAAGGGTCGCGAGATTGGACGGTGATAACCGCGCGTAAATCGGTGGGTGAGGGGTGGTAAAACAATCAGTCAAACCTTAAACGCGAGGAATATCGGGAATAAATTAAAACAAGTAAATAATAATAAACTAAATCAAAAACCCTCATTAATTTAAATCAGTAAATAAATAATGAAATTAAAATATAGTGAAACCGCGCATCCCTCCCTGGACTTTAAAGTGATGGGAATTGTGATTCCCCCTGAACATTTAGTGCATACCCACTAGGACTTTACCAGTGCATACCCATCTCCCCTTAAAAGTAAGATATAAATAAACGATATCTATTTACATAAATATATTTATTTATATTTATATTTACATTATATATTTATTTATATTCATTTTGCATTTATTTTTGAAGCTTGATATGTTTCGTCTGACGTTCTGCCGCCATTTTTGGTGGCAGCATTTTTATAGGACCGAAGATTGTAATTGTGAAGAATGTAATTATAATATAAATCAGTTAGGGAATGGTAGGGAAAGCTAGGGATGAATCTAGGCTGAAGATAGAATAAATTACTTAGCTCAGGGAGGATGAATTTGTAAATTTATAGAGCAGGCAGAATAGCTGGATTCACTATTTAAATATTTGGCGAATGCTTAGAAATTTGAATCCATTTTTAATATTAGTTAGCTAGATTTGGATAGTTTTAAGACGACCTTTCAGGTCGCACCGGTAACCAGAGCTGGCGACTGCTATCCGGTATTACGGATCTCTTCTCTTTTACTTTTGCGTGTGTCTTGTTGAACGGACACACTTTAAATGAACGCTAGGGTTACCATTATTCAAATCCTATTTCTAGTTTTTGTTTTAGTTTGTTAGATTTTTATTTAGGATCGATTAATTTTAAAGTTAGATTACATCTGAAGCATGTTTATATTTTCGTGATTCAACCCAATGTAGTACCTTCGGGTGGAGCATTGAGGACGTGGCCGCAAGTATAGCGGCCCTTATTCAAATTATAATGTGTAAATATGACTAACTAGTTGTTTACTGTTTCAATACCGATTGCTATTAGTTAAGCGGTTAAATGTCACTTAGTGTTTTTATCCTATATTATGCTGCAAAACTTAAGAGATTTATATCGAAGTAGTTATTTTATTTATAAAACACATTTCAGTGTATTTGGTACTTAGACGTAATTAATATTAGTACGTGAGGAGTGAAGAAATCAAATGTTTGTCCTTAATCCAGCAATTTAATATTGTTATATCATTTACATTGATGAAGGTGTTGTGTATGTACGCACGCATGCCGGTCCGTATGGATACACGAAGGTGGCGGGGAACGTAACGACAGCCGCAGGTGACATAAAAGAGACAATTCAGAAATTAATGCTTAGATGTAAGATGTTGATGAATATATGAAACTATTTCTGTGTTTTGAATTACCCTAGCGAATTTGCTATAAATACAGAAACACATACATTACAACTGGCGACGAGGCAAATTGAAATACTTACACTTTTACTGTTGCAAAGCTTTTTATGGCTACAATAATCGGAAGTATAGAACCATTCAATTCAAGCACTGACACGTGGCCTTATTATCAGGAACGGTTAGAGGCTTGCTTTGAGGCAAATGGTGTAAAAGGTTAAAAAAAGCAGGCCGCTGTATTACTCACATTAATAGGTAAAGAAACGTATGCAGCTTACTTACGCCTATACTGTCAAAAGACAAAGAGTACAAAGAGTTGGTCAAGGTACTACCGATACATTTTAATCCTGTTCCTAATGCAGTGGCAGAAAGGTACCGTTTTACACATCGAATACAATAGGAGAGGAAAAAGTTATCTGATTATTTAGCTGAATTACGAAAACTTTCCACTCACTGTAACTTTCAAGATAATCTAGAGGAAACATTACGCGACCAAATAGTGTTTGGTATTAATGACACGATATTGGTGAATAAATTACCCTCAATTGAAAAGCTTACGCTTACTATTACCGTGAACACTGTTTTAAATTTTGAAGCCGCCAAAAGCGACGCGTGCGAACTGAGAAAAGCTAGAGCCGTTCAGATCAATACGATTGCGGTCTCTAACAAAAACAATGTTCATGATTCAAGTACTAAAAGAAGGAACGCGCGTCGTTATACTAAAAATGCCGGTTGTTGCTACAGATGTGGCAGTACAGAACATTATGCCAATGCATGCTCCTACAAGGATTATGTGTGTTCAGAGTGCGGCAAGACCGGACACTTGCGGAAAGTGTGCATGCAAAACAAGAGCTCAACAAAAAACCCACCAAATTTGTCAAATCTTAATAGCGTGCAGACAAGTAGTGCAGCCAAGGAATGTGGTTCTAGGGCACAGGAAAGCACTACTGACTTGGAGGATACAATACTATTTTACAGACTGGAGAACGCGGCACCAGTAGTTGACCCTGTATACACTACGATGCAAGTGGAGGGTCAGCCTCACACATTTGAAGTCGACACTGGATCCGGTCCCAGCATCATTCCCGAAGACTTTTATGTCAAACATTTGCAACATTTATCGTTACAAAATACACATATTTCTCTCAAACCGCACGTGGGAAATTACATACCTACAGTTGGGGAAGTGCTTGGCGAAGTACAGGTAAACGGCAAAATCTCCAGCCACAGTTTCCTAGTTGTTGCAAATGGCGGGGCTTTGTTGGTTGGTCGATCGTTTGTCAAGCAATATGATATGGATGTGAATGCATTGTTAAAAAATGCTGAATTATTTCCAAACAACACGACTGACAACGCGATCGATATCGAAAAATTATTAAGCGACTACGACGTTTTTGACGCAGGCTTAGACTGTTTCACGGGTCCTCCAACCACGCTACGGATGAAGGAAAATGCCACTCCAAGCAAGGTCTGTGCCCTTTGCGTTACGCTCTAAAATCGAAGAGGAGCTAAACCGATTGACACAAGAAGGAATATTAGAACCAGTAGAACATTCTGAATGGGCTACACCCATCGTCCCGGTACAAAAAGGAACGGATGCGTTAGAATATGCGGGGACTACCGCATTACAGTCAACCCTCAGTTAATTTGTGAAAAGTACACTTTACTTACGGCGGAAGAAATATTTGCAAGACTAGGCGGGGGTCTGCAATTCTCTGTACTGGATATGCGTAATGCGTTTTTTCACCTACCGCTATGTGAATCGTCACAAAAAGTATGTACACTAAACACCCACATTGGGCTTTATAAAGTATTAAGAGTTCTTTTCGGCGTTGCTTCAGCACCGGAAATTTTTCAAAAAAAACTTGATTCTATGGTTGGAAATCTTCCGATGGTTGGAGTTTTTCAAGACGATATTGTCGTAACCAGCAGTACCACAACAGAGCATTTGGAAAATCTATCTAAGGTATTACTAATTCTACAGAAAAACGGAGTACGTTTACAAAAGGAAAAGTGCAAATTTTTTCGTGACACAGTCACATACTTAGGATATTCAATTTCAAAGCAGGACTTACGTCCCACTGCGGACAAGCTAAAGAAAATCCTAGACGTTCCCGCGCCAAAAAAAATCGGGTAATTACGTTCCTTCATTGGATTGATCAATTTTTACTCAAAATTCTTGTCAAAAATGGCGACATTACTCCACCCGCTTTATAGCCAGCTAAAGAAAAATACTCGATGGGTTTGGTCAGAAGAATGCGAAATTTCTTTTAAAAAGGTAAAAGCTGAGTTGGCTAAAGCTCCGGTATTGGCACATTTCGACCCTAAACGCAGAGTAGAACTTATGTGCGATGCCTCATCTTATGGACTTGGGACCGCAATATTTCAAAGAAACGACGCAGGTGAAATGCTACCAATCGCACATGCATCCAAAGTTTTAAATCGAGCACAAACAAACTACTCACAAATTGACAAGGAGGCGCTAAGTATAATATTTGGAGTACGACGTTTCCATCAGTACCTGTACGGGAAAAAGTTTACAATATGGTCTGATCATAAACCACTAATATCAATTTTCAGTCCTGACAAGGGAATTCCGGGTACAGCAGCTGCCAGGTTGCAGCGTTGGGTATTAATTTTGTCTGCGTACGACTACGAGATTAAATATGCGAAGTCGGAAGACAACATTGTTGCTGATTTTCTATCAAGATTACCTATTGATAAAGCAGACCCTGACTGCAACGAATTAGACGAGGTATCGCATATATTTAAAACCACGGCGGAAAATACCTTACCTTACACGTGTGCCGACGTGGCCCGTTACACTCGCACTGATCCGGTTCTAGCTAAAGCGTTTACCATTACAAGTTTAGGTTGACCCAATAGCGTACATGCACCGGAATTACTACCGCTTCTAAAAAGGCAATCGGAGTTAACCATCGAGCAGGGATGCTTATTATGGGGAAGTAGGGTCGTCATACCTACTAAACTACGCTCAAGGTTGCTAGAGGAGTTACATTCAGCACACGTGGGAATTGTGTGTATGAAAGGACTAGCACGACAGTACGTCTGGTGGCCCAACATTGATCGGGACATTGAGAACATAGTCAAATTCTGTATGTCTTGTGCTTTCACACAGAAAAACCCAGAGGTCAGTTCTGCATCCATGGGAGCCAGCTACGCGTCCAATGCAAAGGGTTCATTTGGACCATGCCAGACCTTTTATGGGCAAGGAGTTCCTAGTTATAACTGATTCGTACAGTAAGTGGCCAGAGGTTTTTCCAGTAAATTCAACCTCCACCGCAGTTACAGTGAGCAAATTGAGACAATTTTTCTCACGTTTTGGGCTACCAGATGTCATCGTTTGGGATAATGCAACAGGATACGCATCTACGGAATTCGAAGCCATTTTGAGTAATAACGGCATACGTCACAAAACGTCGGCTCCGCATCATCCGTCTACAAACGGAGCGGCAAAAATCTAATTGATACCTTTAAGCGTTCAATAAAGAGCAGCGTTTATTTGCAACTGTCAGTGGATGATGCGCTATACACGTTCCTAGCCTCATAGAGAATGGTGGCACACTCTACAACAGGCGAGTCTCCGGCCTATTTAATGCTCGGGCAAAGACCAAAGACTCGTTTCGATCTACTACGACCTAGCTACGAAGGCAGAGCGAGGAGTAAACAGGATGCCCAAGTGCGCAATTTCAATGGTTCAGGGGTGACAGTCTATGAGGTTGGCGACACTGTCTTAGCGCGTGACTCTCGGTCTTCGAATTTTTGGAAAGTGGCCACTGTTGACTCAATTTTAGGAACACATACATACTTACTACGTCTACAGGATGGAACCTACTGGAGACGTCATGCGGACCAACTGAGACAGGCTTCGCATGAACTGTTAAATAAGTCCCCATGTATAGAGTCAGTGCAACCGAGGTTAGCAGTTGATCTTCCTAGCGTACCGGTCGAAGCAGATGACGGCTCAAACGCTTTGAGTCCGACTTCGATTGCTGTGTCCACGTCCGGTATACCTAGCCTACCTTGCACTCGTGAGCTTGAAAATAATGCGTGTTCTACGGGACAAATTTCAGGTCCTCTCAAGCGTTCATCAAGAGTACGCACACTCCCCGATAAGTTGAATCTGTAACCTATTGTTACGGGGGAAAGTGGTGTTGTGTAAGTACGCACGCATGCCGGGCCGTATGGATACACGAAGGTGACGGGGAACGTAACGATAGCCGCAGGTGACATAAAAGAGACAATTCAGAAATTAATGTTTAGATGAAAGATGTTGATGAATATATGAAACTATTTCTGTGTTTTGAATTACTCTAGCGAATTTGCTATAAATACAGAGACACATACAGTACAGAAAGTTATTTGTTAGATTTGTATTTCACATGTGCTTTGTGTTTAGTTATCATTTCAGGTACATATCTTCTACGAAAAAGATGAATTGGTTCGCGTGTACTGTCATTTCATTCTTTAACCCTCCAATCTCCGACTGTTTAGCGTAGCATTCGTTTTCGTTCTCTTTCTTTCCTTTCCTTTGTTACACGTAATTCGGGGAAGCATTCCGTTACTGATTTTGTTCTTTTCTTACAGGCTCGCTCGTCATACGGGTAATAGTCTCTATAACAAACTTAGCCACGGTTGCCACTTTTACTAAGAATACTGATCGAGGTTGTTCTTGCACCCCATTCGCATTTTTCATCCAGCTACATTTAGCTTGGGTTGTTTTACGCATAACATAAAATGTTTCAAAAATAGGGAAAGCTTTATTTCTTAAACTCTTAATTACATCTTTCAAAAACGTTTGCAAAAAGTAGTGGGGTAAGGCCGGTCCTAATTCAAAACGTGCTTACACGTATTTTACATATGTAAAATACACGTGCACCGTCTGGAATTAGGACCGGCCTTATATACTTTTAATGTAAAATAGTTGTGAAAACATGAATTCAGACCGGCCTTGTATACTTTCAATGTAAAATACTTGTGGGCACGTTTTGAAGTCAGACCGGCTTCGTATTACTTTCAATGGAACATACATACTTCAAAACACACACACACGTATGTTGAAAAATGTAAGTGCAGAGAAAATGTGTGTAGCTGTTTGAATTCGGTTTTCTAGCGAGAAGTTATAAAGTATGACAGATGCAAAATATCGCATTAAAGTCAATTGTATTTAATTAAAGTGGATTTTGATTTGTTTTTTACTTATGTTTGGAGGCTGCAAATACACATGGGCCGGTTTCAATTCAAAATGTGTTCACTCTTGTGATAGGTTGAAAAGTAGGTTAGCAAAGTACGCAGATGGTGGTAATCTGCTATATATGAAGATTGCTTCTAATATTAATTTAATTAGTCGAAGTTTACTGCATATATTTACATACAAACATGTATATAATTGATATTCAGGGATTTAAATACAAGAAAAACGAGTTTGTGTGCAAAGAAATTGCGGTTTTGAACTTGTTGGAAGGTGTTGTTTGGCATCAAATTTTTAAACTGCCAATGCAGTCTAGTTGTTTGAGCCAAGTTCATATTAAACCAAACGACTGGGTGACAAGGAATATTCATGGTAGTTCTTGGGATGAATCTTCAACGGCTGGAATGGTGTCATCATATATAGCGCTTTATTTGAAGCAAATTATCCGACCCGGTGAAGAAGTATTTGTGAAGGGTCTAGAAAAGAAGAAATTGATTGAAACCTATCTAATGCAAAACGTTGTAACTGATATGCTTGCACTAGGTTGTCCTAAGTTATCGGAGTTAAAAATCAACAATCGTTTAATATATAACATCCATTGTTGTAGACACAGCAATAATAATCTGCAATGTGCAAAACAAAATACCTTGTTATTAAAAGAATGGCTTAATAATAATAATAATAAAAAACAATAGAAAAATTGTGTCTGTATTATTGTAGTCAGTAAGGAATTTTTAATGCTGATATCTGCAGAAAAAACGATTAAACTCAGTCAGCACGAATGGGACTCTCAACCCTGAAAGCAATTATAATCGATTAACGCAATAGCTCTTTATTGGTTTTACAACATTTACCAAATTGTACAGATATCTCGAAAAAATTTCTCAAAGACAGACAGACAGACTGATTGCACCAATTTCTCATTCTCGCTTTTAAAAAATAACAAGTCGTAGTTATTAAATCGCGAACACTGCTATCTGCAAGAAATATATACTGATTTGTCAAAGACGGACAGACTGATTGCATCAATTTTTTATTTTCACTTTAAAGAATAACAAGTAGTAGTTATTAAATCGCGAACTCAGTTATCTGCAAGAAATATATGTAAACGGGGAAATTTATGAAATGCTCCAACTTCAAGAAACTAGAAATAAATCTATTGAAACATATGCTATGAGTTATTTACTGGTTACTGTTACCTTGCCTTTACCGTCAAGTAAATATATTATTTATATCTTTCTCGTAATGAAATGCATTAAGAAATTATTTTATCAATTTATTGTTCGAAACCCGTGGTATTTATGATCAAAAGTAGGATTTATTATTGTAAAGTTAAAAAGCAAATTTACACGTTAGTGTTGTATTTGATAGGGTAGAGTTTTGAAATTATATATCGCAAATGCAGTAGTACTGACTAATTTGTTAACTTAACGTTTTTGCAGCTGCATCATATTTTGCATTATTTGGTTGAAGTTAGCAAAAATTTGTTTACCTTAGGGAATGTTTTTAAAGAAACAGATGTAAATTTGAACATATTCATAAACGAATGTGAAAATAACTTTTGTATTTGAATTCATAGTCAAGTCGAGTGTTAGTAATAAGTATGCGAATCTCATGTTTCCTACAAAATTTCTGCAGTTGATGGTGCGGCAAACTAGATCTGTGCGCGCTGAGTTGAGTAAGCCTTAAAATCGAGTGGCTGCATATTTCCGTTTCGTGGTATCGCAATTTTTGCTACGGTTTAAGAAGTCAGGTGGCGTTCATAGACAAATGTAATTTAAGTTTTCCGTGAATGTGTAAGTTTTTGCCCGCTTGTAGGTAATCTTGCATAAATTCACAATACATTTTACGCAATTCTAAGCCCCTGCAAAACCTCAAAGAAACGCAACTTGATTTTACCGAATCGAGCACTAAGCAATGTAGAATTAATACAGTTTGTTAAGCAATTAGAAGTACCATATTTCCGTGGAGTGTTCATGAGAAACACGTCACTATCAAAAATAGCAGCAGTGTCAAGTTGAGGTGAAGAACCAAAAACTTCTTTAATCAAGTCTTCGTCAGAATGTAATATAAATTGTTCTAGACCTTTTACGTTGGTACTACTACCATTTTTTTTTTATTGATGATAAGTTACTCATTTTCTAAAGTTGCTAGTAGTAGTAACTAATAATTATACAACAGATCTGATTGAATACTGTTGGTAAAATCTACGTGAAGTATTTATATTAAATAATAAACTGACCTGTTAGAAAAAATTAAAAATTTGCATCGTTTTCTGAAAAAATTGCAAATGTTATATATATTCAGCTATGTAATCTATTCTAATGAATAAAAAACAGTATCTAAGCAAATATAATTATGCCTCAACAGAAATAACGAATTGGATTCATTGTCTGAAAAAAAATTGCAACGAAGGCACATAGTAAAATAAAAAACTGAAATTATTTTAATTTCGTTTAAAATAATGCAATGCAAATGGCCCTTAACTAATACAGTAATATAGAATAAGTAACAACAAGTGCAAAAACCGAAATTTCTTTGCACACAAACTCGTTTTTTTCTTGTATTAAAATCCCTGAATATATATAATTATGCCTCAGCAGAAATAACAAATTGGATTCATTGTCTGAAAAAAATTGCAATGAAGCACATAGTAAAATAAAAAACCTTAATTAGTTTAATTTCGTTTAAAATAATGCAATGCAAATGGCACTTAACTAATACAGTAATATATAGAATAAGTTTTAGATTACTGGTGGGATAATTTATTTTTCAGTAAAACTTAACAAAATTGACCTTTATATGCATATATAGGTATGTAGTAATTGCGTTTACATCATTCATGCTGCATAATGAGATACTTTAATTGTCAAGGTACTGCTATATATAGCTTCCAATAAATTAAATTGCATGCTGTTAATTGTATTATGATAAAACTGCAGAATGTTTTTTTAATACTGGTTTTTTTAAAAAACCATGAGTGTGTGTAAATTATTAAACAACATTGACAGTTTAATCTGAGACATTTCAAATTTGCTTTATTTTTCTGAAATTTTTTTATATGTAAGTATAAAAATAGCACTGTAATGCTAGCGTATTTTCTGTACACACAGCATAAATCAAAGGTCGTATAAGAACATCCTTATTACTGTACTGCGAGCAAGCATATTTTTTTTCGTAAATACAGCTGAATGAAAATGATGCGAGGTTGTTGTGACAATGCAAGTGTTAATAAAAAACGTATAAAAATCAGATACTCCAAATGGAAGATATTCAGACATTGCAGCCCCATATAAATTATTAACATCAAACTACATTAAATATTTAGAATTAATATTCTGTCTTTTTAATGCAATTGGAATTGTAGGGTAATACTGAATCAAAATGTAATAGCTATAAAGTCCGAAAACGGGAACAAACGTTGAACACCCTCTTTAAGCAGATTATGATTGTTTATATTTACCTTCGAGTGTAACACTTCACTGTTAACTTTAAAAATATCACTACTAACTTCGGTCACTATATCAAAATACATTAAATATTTAGAATTAATATTTTGTCCTTTAATGCAATTGTAATTCGCATTCAAAAAAGAAATATATCCTACATTAGAATTATTGGCAATATTAAGTACGTTCAAATGTAATAGTTCTGGATTGGTGCCAATTAAAATTTTCCATATGGAAGATATTCAGACATTGCAGTCCCATATAAATTATTAACATCAAAATACATTAAATATTTAGAATTAATATTCTGTCTTTTAATGCAATTGGAATTGTAGCGTAATACTGAATCAAAATTTGAATAATGCTGAACACCCTCTTTAAGCAGATCATGATCGTTTATATTTACCTTTGAGTGCAACACTTTCCATTTACAGGATGGTATGAAACAAGAAACGCAACATCAGATTAATAGATTCTATTTTTTCCCTAAATTTTAAAAACGGGCGTATTTTTTAATATTTTCTATGCAATATAGGTTAATTGCGAGATTGTTGAGCTTCTCAATTTTTTTTATTTCTTTAATACAATTAGAAACGAATGGGATTGTAGCGCAATACTGAATCAAAAAAGTTGATAGCTAGATATTCTATGAAGATTTTGTAAAGCAGTAACCAAGGCCCAAAGAATGCTATGTTGATCGTTATCGGTATTTTTTTTGACGAGAGCATATTTTTTTTGCTTACATACTGTTTTTTATTCATTAGAATAATTAGATAGCTGAATATATAAAATTTTCATGTGCAATTTTTTCAAAAAACGATGCAAATTTGTAATTTTTTTCTAAAGTGTCAGTACTGTTTCAATACTGAAATAAATAGAAAAAAAAACAGATTGTAGACAAAAATAATGATGCCCTTAGCAACATAATGAATTTGATTCATTGTCTGAAAACAAATTGCAAATATGCATTTTTTTATAGTTATCAGCAAGAATTCGAATTTGCTTTATTTTTCTAAAAAATTGCAAATGTCTAATTTTATTGCTATTTGCTTACATCAGAACATATTTATGTATAAAGTAATTTAGCTAGTGACCGAAGTCAGTAGTGATATTTTAAAATTAACAGTGAAGTGTTACACTCGAAGGTAAATATAAACAATCATAATCTGCTTAAAGAGGGTGTTCAACGTTTGTTCCCGTTTCGGACTTTATAACTATTTACATTATGATTCAGTATTACGATACAACTCCAATTGCATTAAAAGACAGAATATTAATTCTAAATATTTAATGTATTTTGATGTTAATAATTTATATGGGGCTGCAATGTCTGAATATCTTCCATTTAGAGTATCTGATTTTTATACGTTTTTTATTAACACTTGCATTGTCACAACAACCTCGCATCATTTTCATTCAGCTGTGTTTACGGAAAAAAATATGCTTGCTCGCAGTACAGTAATAAAAATGTTCTTATACGATCTTTGATTTATGCTGTGTGTTGGAGTTTCCTAAATTATTTCGTATTCGTAAAATCTTCTTTATTTTCAATAAGATTAATTACGTTCAAAAATGCTCTATTATTATTTCATTAAAGCATATCAATATTCAATTCCATTAAATAGCCTGTCCTACAGGCAGGGAGATAACCTTGAGCACGTGCAGCGCTCACCTGCCTTCGTTCTGATAAACAAACAACGGAGTTCGTTACTAGCCTTCCCAAGTTATAGACGCGGGCTGTAATTATCTTTATGCTAAACCGCTGTTCTATAAATTATTTCTAGTGTGCAAAATTGTAATGAATTCGTTTCCTATCGTAATAGTTATTGATTAACTTAAATACGAGGCGATCATTAAGTAGTAATTTCTATTCTCTCAACACAGGTGCGTGTTTTTCCGGATGTATGTAAATTTCTTACAAATCGTCCTGACGTTATTGATTCTTCCGGTTATAATAGTAATTAATAACCGTTTTTCTTAATCTGGTATCACACAAGTTATCTCGTACTTGTGTGGTATTAATGCAATGACCCTTTCCATTGACGTATCATACAAAATACGTTAGTGAACTTGATACAATGGCATATGTACTTAAATTCATATAACTGTGATAAAAGTAGTACGTTTATACAAGTTCGAATAATTCAGAAATTTAATATACTGTAAATTGTGCTTTTCGCTGTATTTCTAATTCTTATTGACGTTATAATATATGATCCTCTTACTACACGGTGTACAATTAATTGTTTAATTTACTCACTCCATAAAGTTCACCAGATTGTCGTTGTGAGTTGTTATATTGCAATAGTGTTCATTTTCTACTATTCGGTCCTTCGTATCTTCGCATTTCTTCCACTAGTGTCTACCTCTCGACGATTACAGTTCACTGCTCCGGGAGGTGGAACTTCAGGGGTGCCTACTTCGCTCCACCTTCTCTGAGTTACCCGATCACTGTGTGTACAGAAAATACGCTAGCATTACAGAGCTATTTTTATGGTTACATATAAAAATTTTTCAGAAAAATAAAGCAAATTTGAAATGTCTCAGATTAAACTGTCAATGTTGTTTAATAATTTACACACACTCATGTTTTTTTTTAAAAAACCAGTATTAAAAAACATTCTGCAGTTTTATCATAATACAATTAACATCATGCAATTAAATTTATTGGAAGCTATATATAGCAGTACCTTGACAATTAAAGAATTTCATTATGCAGCATGAATCATGTAAACGCAATTACTATATACCTATATATGCATATAAAAATCAATTTTATTAAGTTTTACTGAAAAATAAATTATGCCACCAGTAATCTAAAACTTATTCTATATATTACTGTATTAGTTAAGTGCTATTTGCATTGCAATTATTTTAAACGAAATTAAACCAATTTAGTTTTTTTTTACTATGTGCTTCATTGCAATTTTTTTCAGACAATGAATCCAATTCGTTATTTCTGCTGAGGCATAATTATATTTGCTTACATACTGTTTTTTATTCATTAGAATAGATTACAGAGCTGAATATATATAACATTTGCAATTTTTTCAGAAAACAATGCAAATTTTTAATATTTTCTAACAGGTCCGTTTATTATTTAATATAAATACTTCACGTAGATTTTACCAACAGTATTCAATCAGATCTCTTGTATAATTATTAGTTACTACTACTAGCAACTTTAAAAAATGAGTAACTTATCATCAATCAAAAAAAATGGTAGTAGTACCAACGTAAAAGTTCTAGAACAATTTATATTACATTCTGACGAAGACTTGATTAAAGAAGTTTTTGGTTCTTCACCTCAACTTGACACTGCTGCTATTTTTGATAGTGACGTGTTTCTCATGAACACTCCACGGAAATATGGTACTTATAATTGCTTAACAAACTCTATTAATTCTACATTGCTTAGTGTTCGATTCGGTAAAATCAAGCTGCGTTCCTTTGAGGTTTTGCAGGGGCTTAGAATTGCGTAAAATGTATTGTGAATTTATGCAAGATTACCTACAAGCGGGCAAGAACTTACACATTCACGGAAAACTTAAATTACATTTGTCAATGAACGCCACCTTACTTCTTAAACCGTAGCAAAAATTGCGATACCACGAAACGAAAATATGCAGCCACTCGATTTTAGGACTTACTCAACTCAGCGCGCACAGGTTTAGTTTGCCGCACCATAACTGCAGAAATTTCGTAGGAAGCATGAGACTCGCATACTTATTACTAACACTCGACTTGACTATAAATTCAAATACAAAAGTTATTTTCACATTCGTTTATGAATACGTGCAAATTTACATCCGTCTCTTTAAAAACATTCTCTAAGGTAAACAAATTTTTGCTAATTTCAACCGGATAATGCAAAATATGATGCAGATGCGTAAACGTTAAGTTAACAAATTAGTCAGTACTACTGCATTTACGATACATAATTTCAAAACTCAACCCTATCAAATACAACACTAACGTGTAAATTTGCTTTTTTACTTTACAATAATAAATCCTACTTTTGATCATAAATACCACGGGTTTCGAACAATAAATTGATAAAATAGTTTCTTAATGCATTTCAATTACGAGAAAGATATAAATAATATATTTACTTGACGGTAAAGGCAAGGTTAACAGTAACCAGTAAATAACTCATAGCATATGTTTCAAGAGATTTATTTCTAGTTCTTTGAAGTTGGAGCATTTCATAAATTTCCCCGTTTATATATATATATATATATTTCTTGCAGATAACTGAGTTCGCGATTTAATAACTACAACTTGTTATTCTTTAAAGTGAAAATAAAAATTTGATGCAATTAGTCTGTCCGTCTTTGACAAATCAGTATATATTTCTTGCAGATAACTGTGTTCCCGATTTAATAACTACGACTTGTTATTTTTTAAAAGCGAGAATGAGAAATTGGTGCAATCAGTCTGTCTGTCTGTCTTTGACAAATTTTTTCGAGATATCTGTACAATTTGTTAAATTTTGTAAAACCAGTAAAGAGCTATTGCGTTGATCGATTATAATTGCTTTCAGGGTTGAGAGTCCCATTCGTGCTGACTGAGTTTAATCGTTTTTCCTGCAGACATCAGCATTAAAAATTTCTTACTGACTACAATAATACAGACACAATTTTTTTATTGTTTTTTATTATTATTATTATTAAACCGTTCTTTTAATAACAAGGTATTTTGTTTTGCACATTGCAGATTATTATTGCTGTGTCTACAACAATGGATGTTATATATTAAACGATTATTGATTTTTAACTCCGATAGCTTAGGACAACCTAGTGCAAGCATATCACTTACAACGTTTTGCATTAGATAGGTTTTAATCAATTTCTTCTTTTCTAGACCCCTTACAAATACTTCTTCACCGGGTCGGATAATTTCTTCAAATAAAGCGCTATTTATGATGACACCATTCCAGTCGTTGAAGACTCACCCCAAGAAAGACCATGAATATTCCTTGTCACCCAGTCGTTTTGTTTTATATGAACTTGGCTCAAACAACTAGACTGTATTGGCAGTTTAAAAATTTGATGCCAAACAACACCTTCCAACAAGTTCAAAACCGCAATTTCTTTGCACACAAACTCGTTTTTCTTGTATTTAAATCTCTGAATATCAATTATATACATGTTTGTATGTAAATATATGCAGTAAACTTCGACTAATTAAATTAATATATAGCAGATTACCACCGTCTGCGTAATTTGCCAACTTACTTTCAATCTATCACAAGAGTGAACACATTTTGATTTGAAACCGGCCCATGTGTATTTGCAGCCTCCAAACATAAGTAAAAAACATAAATCAGAATCCACTTTAATTAAACACAATTGACTTGAATGCGATATTTTGCATCTGGCATACTTTATAACTTCTCGCTAGAAAACCGAATTCAAAACAGCTACACATTTTTCTCTGCACTTACATTTTTCAACATACGTGTGTTTTGAAGTATGTTCCATTGAAAGTAATATAAAGCCGGTCCTAATTCAAAACATGTCCACAAGTATTTTACATTGAAGGTATATAATGCCGGTCGTAATTCTTGTTTTCACAACTATTTTACATTGAAAGTATATAAGGCCGGTCCTAATTCCAGACGGTGCACGTGTATTTTAATATGTAAAATACGTGTGAGCACGTTTTGAATTAGGACCGGCCTTACCCCACTACTACAAAGTATTGAACATTTCTTAACGTAATTTATGATTATTCCTTACAAATCTAATATAACGAACCGTCATACATATTTTGCATTTCAGCTGTGTAGTTGCTCTCTAGAGAGCAGCAAAGTTTCACTTTCGAGCCTTCACACATTCGAGCGGCTAATTACCAAAGTTTTGAGGCGATAACTAAGGAACGAATCCATTTCAAACAGTAGATTTAATTTCCAATACAAAAGAAAATTTAAATAAAGACAATTTAGCTTGGTTAAAATTTTTTAATACACCGCCGCAGACGCCAATCAAGTTAGAGTTGTTCTAAAATTATCCCCCACTTGGGGGGATTTCTTTAACAGAAAATTAAAATAAATGTAACTAAGATGAATCCTATTTAAAGCTAGAGCCTTTCAAACGTTGTAGATTTGGATATTGTCGAAGCTCATTTGATATTCAAATCATATGCAACATATTGATTTAATGTTAGTTGGGATCTCTTGTAGATAGCATGCTCTGTTGGGGCTTGAATTAATTTCTCTATGATCTGCAACGTAACTAATTATAGCCATAAGCATCTTTACATAAATCGCTTTCGGCACTTGTATTCTACATTACGTTAGTTTCTGATCAAACATGTTCAACACCTCGTTGCGATCGTAGCGTGTATCAGTCCCTAGAGACATTTCCAGCATTTACATCAAAATTAACTGTCGACATCTAGCGCTTGTTAGCTTAAAACTACGCCTATGATATGGAAATTGAAAGAATGTATGACCGAATTGAAGGGATTATTCAGACGTTACAAAAAGAGGGATTTTTGGTTACAGCAGATTTTTATGCAACTCTGCGTTATGGTGGAAAAGGAAAAGTAGTAGGTGAGTATGGTTTATGAGTGAGAAATGAAACAGGTTATAAAGTAACAGAACTCTCTATCAGAAAATCGTAGACGTTTTGCACGACATTATAAGTGTAGCAACTGTGGTAGTTTTGGAACTTGTCGGATGTAGTTAAGATTATTAAAATAGATAATCTGTAGTAACGCGATCACATTTATGTTAAACCAAATTACACTATATAAATGACATCGACTTTTATTAGTTATTGTTACGTGCCAATTGCCACTTAAACATTGTTTCTAGGTTAAGTTTTGATGTACGGGAGTTCCGCGCCATAATTTCAAAAGGCGCGGTGCGCGGGAATTTTAAATAGACTAGGCGTGTACTTCCGTACGTCATAGTAGTGCATTTGCGCCGTGTGCGTGTCCCTAGAGGGTTGGACGAATACTAGACAAAGAGTGGGGAAAAGTGGTGAGAGTTTTCCTTTTTTCTCGAGAACGTGGCTTTTTGCCTTTGTTTTTCGAGTAGTGTGGTTGGTCAGGTATCGTATCGTGCTTAGCTTACCTATGTAGTTTCCCTGCTTGCTTATCTTTTCTTTGTCGACCCTTACCTGTTTTTTTTCCGTCATTCCCTACATAGGTAGATAAATTTGCAGCCACCTCGAGGCAAACCGGACTCCACGACCCCGAGACAAATTGGATGTCCATGCTCAGCCAACAGCCCGGAGCGGAGCCCTGAGTGCCGGTCCGAACGCTTGGAATAGCGTCGGCGTATCAACTTTAACCCCGAGATGACGAGTCACCACCTTTAGTCTCTCCGGGATGGAGCCTGATGGACTTTAACCGAGGCCTACCCTAGCGCAACTTTGTGCGGATGCCGTATTCCTTATGTAAGTAATTAACGTATTACCTTTTGTTTTTAATTCTGTATTATTTATTGCCTTAATTTTGTGTAAATTTTGCGAAGTATTGCGCAATATACCTTTTGTATCGGTGACGTCATGGTAGTTGGCCACGCGGAACCTGTCATAAGGTTCGCGCTTCCGGCCGCCACGGCGTTGCATTGCTTTTCTTATTGCGCTTGCGCGATGTATCTTATGAACTTTGGTAACTGTATTACCGACTTTTAAGAACTATCACCATCTAAAGTGTAATACTTTGTAAACTGTTTTATCGACCTTTTGGTAAGATCTATCACCAACGAAGTGTAACAATTTGTAAACTGTTTTATCGACCATATAAATGTATCACCAATAGAAGTGTAATAAGAATGGCGCCTTTAATGTGTGAGGTTAAAGTACATTGTATTAACAGATGTTATTTAAACAGCTTTCTCACTTAATAAAGAACCCTACTTTTATTCATGTAAGTATACAAATAAGTATTTACCTTAATTAGATACCTTTAAACACAGTTTATTACAAAATTATCTATTAAAATATAACTTTTGGTTGTTTTCTTAACTTTAAAAGACCGTTTTTTGAAACTTGAATGCACTGTCTTTTATGTTACATTCTAAAAACTGCATTATTGATTTACCTATTGAACTAATATCTTAATTACCTTTACAAGAAAACCTTGTGGTTAAACTTTCTGATTTGCGTCAGTATAGCATATCTTATATATATATATATATATATATCGTGTCTCAAATAGAATTCAAAATGAATATTTCTCATTTAAAATCCCTCGAACTAATTTACGAGATTGAATGTAGGAATATTATTCCTGCGTCCAATCAAAACGATAGAAGATCTCAGCTCAGGGCTATTTTAGCCCAGGAAATGAAGGGCGTTGCCATCTTAAAGAAAATCGTTGGCGATTGGCCCCATAACGTATCTGAAATTAAACTTTCTTTGGACGACATATCTGGTATAAAAATAGAACAGATCCCCGTCCCAGTGATGTAGAGCTAGGACGATTGGCTTCGAGAATAACGTACGTCAAACAACGTACAGAACTATTATCCTTATATGACGACGAGCAAGCAAACCAAGCTAAACAAAGTTTATTGTCTGATGTATTATTACTTGAAGGGATTGTTCTTGACAAACTTAATCCAAATGCAGACGTAGATATATTGTTACCCTTTTCAAATCTCGTACTTGCTTCACCCAAACCTGTAGGAAAATCTATACCTGTATACAAATGGGGTCTCACTTTTCAAGGGTTTGATTTGCTGGTCCCTCTATCGTCCTTTCTTGACCGTATTAATGACTTCAAAACCTCTCGCGGGTGTACAGACCAGGACTTATTTGTCTCAGCAGGTGACTTGTTCTCAGACTCTGCGTTGATATGGTACAGAAACATACGAGACCAAATTTCTACCTGGGAGGAGTTAGTTGTGTGCCTAAAACGAGATTTCCTACCTCATGGTTATATTACCGACCTTTGGAACGAAATACGTAATCGAACCCAAGGTCCTGACAAAAATGTTGTTTCTTTTATTACCTCACTAGAAGCTTTATATAGCAGACTCGACAAAAAACTTTCAGAATCCGAAATTATCGATCAGTTACTTAGAAATTTAAACCCCTATTTCTCAGAACGTTTGGCATTGCAGCAAATCTCTTTGTTAGCCCACTTTAAAGATCTATGTCGTTCTCTCCAGGAAGTGAAGTTAAGGATTGACAAATATCGTCCGCCCCCAGAGAAACAGTCTGGCCTCTTAGAACCCGATTTAGCTTGCCAAGTTCGAGCTTCCCATAAAGTATCTACCCTTAACGTACCTTCTACCGTAACTAATAACTCACTTACCTGTTGGAACTGTAAGAGAAGTGGACATAACTATAATGTCTGCACATACCCCAGAAATATTTTTTGTTATGGTTGTGGCCGCTCATCTACAAATCTACCTGCACCAACTGTAATCCTAACGTATCGCGAAACTCCCGTACATCAAAACTTAACCTAGAAACAATGTTTAAGTGGCAATTGGCACGTAACATTATACCGAGTGCGCATACAATACTTATGGACAGTAATACTAAACTCCAAACTGACTACTGTTGTTGAATCGATGACTTGTCTCTACATTAATTTATATAGCCATATATGACATGCTCATTTCGGATGGACTTGCACTTTAAAAAAGTTCTAGATTACTAGAACAGGTGGAATTGCTTCCGCGTTCCAGTGATCTAAAGAGCCTAACTACAGGTTCAACCAAATTGGTAGGGTCTTTAGTGAGGAATCAGACTAAGACAGGTCCCCAACAGAGGGCAGTGGCTTTTTCGGTACTTAGATTGGCAGAGACCATAGGGGTCGGTATGGCATTCTAAGACACACTACCGCGATGTGGAAGGCAAGGGAAAATCACCAAATTATCTCCTAAGTACACAGCGTATACTAAAAATCACTTAAAAAAGTATGGCATTCTCTGAGAAGGGACTACTTTGGAGGATGTGATGGGCTTGCTCAATAAGAAGAAAGTACAAAGCGTACTTACATTGTATTTAAAATAATGGCATCCTCTGAGGTAAAAGATTCCGAAGGTAAAATAGTCTCCCACTCGGATTTCCGGGAGGGAACTACTTCGAAGGATGTGATTGGAAAACTTAGAAAAAGAATCGGGAACATTCTACAAGTCGAGGTGTGGAATGCCAGAAGTAAGAAGCAAGTAGGTAAAGCTAGAGAACTTAAAAATAGAAATGGATAGGTTAGCACTAGAAATAGTAGGGATCACCAAAGTTCGGTGGCCAGAAGCGGGGGATTTTTTGAGTAGAGACTTTAGGGTAATTCATACAGGATCTGAGGAAGAAAATTCTAGTGTGGGGATAGTTATGCGAAAAAAGATAGGGCACTGTGTAGAAAACTACTTACAAAAGAACGAAAGAGTACTCATGGTTAGATTTGAATCTAAACCGGCAAACAGTAATAATACAAGTATACATGCCCACCTCCAGCCACAGTGAGGAAGAGGTAGAGGCCGATCTACAAAGATATTGAAGACATACTAAGATACGTAAAAGGACATAAAGTTTAATAAATACGGTGGATTTTAATGCAGTGGTAGGTGAGGGTATGGAAGATGCGGTAGTAGATTTATTTGGTTTAGGCACGAGAAACGACAGGGGAAATAGGTTCGTAGACAAAAATAATTTAACCATTACAAACACATTATTTCAACATCATGCTAGAAGACGATACACGTGGAAAATGCCAGGAGATATAGGAAGATACCAAATAAATTACATTCTTATTAAACAACGGTTTGTTATACCCCGTAAACGAAGTACGCGAAGCCACTGATGACAGTTGGTAGCGATATTAGATAAAGTAAAAATTGACGCGCAAATTATAGATAACGTCACACAATTTGCAATTTATTGCAACATAATTACACAAATTTTAAAGAAAATAAATTTTAAAGAAAACTCCAAAAGGGGCACTCACGTTAACATGTAGAGCTTTCTTCAGAATTCCTCCATAATGGTCGCCGGCTGCTTTGGCTAATCTTTCTCGAGTGTGGGAATTCTTAAGCCAGGTTGAATCCAAATTCAATTGTCTTCTTCCTATGTAGAGGGGCGACAGGAACGGGTATGAGGAACGATAATCAAAAGAAAGCAAAAAGGGACCTACATAACAAAAAGATACGGTAAGACACAAAAGACAACCTTCTTCACATCTCGGAGGCTAGTTCTCACCCTAGCGGAAAATCCCTCACTTTATTCTTCCCCCCACGCGTTCGCGCGAATCTCGCGCAACGCACTATCTGAAGTGATGGAAATACGCACACGCCCTTTTAAATTTATGGCGCGAAATTCTCACACATTAAAACTTAATTGAAAATGTCTAGTGCCGATTTTTCGGCACGTAACAATCGCGACAAAGCCATAAACGAAAAAACTTAAAAAAAGGAAAATAACTGTTAGCACAGTAACATCTTAAAATCTAAATCCTAACTTAAATTCTACAAAATGTTTATTCGAGGCGCACCTGGATTTTTCCTACCGATAACATGTCTTCCAGATTACCAGGAAACGAAAAAGTGCACACACGAGTCTTTGGTGTGGCCCATTTATAATCGACAGCACAAATTTGTCGGGGAGAATGAAACACTACTTAAACTAAAACAAATGCGACAAGTTGCCTAACCTATATATTAAACTAAAGCTAACATTACAGTTTCCTAAGTGCAGACGCATATGAGCGTTGCATCGAGACTGTTTCTTCGTTGGCAAAAAAAATGCCCAAATTTAAAAATGTTCAAAAGAGTGAGTTACTCTACACTCTAGCAAATTTTTAGTTACTGGTACTCTGGTTCAATAAACAATACACATCAAAACTTGTCCATGACATGGTTGTGAATCAACAAATTTACCAAACGTACCACCTTACTAATTCCTTGCATTGCTAACCTAACAAATTACATTTCTACCATCAGGTTAGCTTTTTCACTTAATATTCAAGAAAAATAATTCCCACGTCTGTTCATAAATACCAAACGTTAGGAAGGTAAAAAGATAAAACAAAATCTCAAGTTGTTATCGAAGATAATAGATAAGATAACGATATTGAGCTTAAGTTATTATCAAAGGTAATAGGTAAGATAACGATATTAAACTAAAGCAATTATTAACGGTAATCGGTAAGATAACGATATTAAACTCAGGTTATTATCCAAGATAATAAATAAAATAAAGATATTAACCTAAGTTATTATCAAAGGTAATAGATAAGATAACGATAGAGTGGCTTCTTGGAGCCGTTACATGGGAATTTCTGGTGCCGCCTATAAAGGGCGACCTGTGAAGCAGGCCCGTTTGCAGTATAAGGTACGAGGGACCGGCAAAGGCATTTGGGTGCATCCCTGCACCCGGCGTTAATTGATATCGGCGATATAGTCCCCCGATATCTACACGATATATAACGATATATATATATATATATATATATATATATCTATAATCCACTCACACATACACACACTCATACATACATTCACTGTTAGCGACCGTGTGCGCTGACAGCGGTACCGCATGACCTCACGAAAGATTCCCAGAGACGTGGTCCGGATGTCTGTGAAAACCTCCTGCGCAACTACACGGTGACTAACGGAAATAAAAAGGCAGTAGAAATAGGAACGGTAGAAAGAAGGAGGTAGGTATTTGGAATGCATAAGAGGCACTTCCAGGTAGAAAAAAATAGAGGAAAGGCTCGCATTGAGCTAAAGAGACAAAAAAGGTGGATAGCAAAGCGCTACTCAACCAGCCAATGTAGTCAGTAGCCCGGAGTGAAAGAAAAATCACTCTTATGTGGTAGACGGGTGTTCGGGGACGAGAACAGGTCTACCGAAAGAAAGATAAGGCAGAAACGGAGACAGCAGGATACGAAAAAGTAGAGTTTTTAAACAAGCGTCCGAGAGAAAGTAGATAATTGTCCCAGTTAAAACACAGATCGGTCTGAAGGACCACCTGCGATATTAATCCGACAAGTTAAGGTATATCATAAGTTAAAAAAATTACTATACTCTTAAGAAAACTAGTACGATCGTTTTCCTAACGAGTGCATCCACTACGATAAGAAAATCAGACAAAAGTTGACACAACAACTTAAAAGTATCACTACAGATACAATCACACGAAAACAAACTGTTTTAAGGTAATTTTTTAAAACGGTAACACCCTAAACACACAAAGATGCCTAATTATAAGCAGTTAAATACAGACACACTGTCCGAATATGCTAAAACAGCCGAAAATTTGATAAAATATCAATAAAAAACAATAGCACCTCACTACGAAGTTCAACAAAAAACAACGAAAAAAAATGTTTATATATTATGATGATTTAGTAGAAAAAGAAACAAATAATAGTATAGGATAATGTGAGCGACTGTAATAATTCAAAGAAAATGCAAGGCATTGTCGCAACGAACTTCCAAATGTAGACTTACTTTAAAACAATTTAAAGAAATTAAAATTATTATGTTGTAATAATTATAAGTATTCAGATAGAAAAAAAAAATAAAAATTTATCCCGGGGGGGGGGTCGGGTATCCGTGGTCAGATTTTGTGGGGGGTACCATATTTCGACTCAGCTATGTTAGGGAGTCCAAATATGTATCGCACATTAATTTTGGACCTATTTGAAATTTTAATTTTCCCGACGGAATATCGCGGGGGCACGGCGTCCCCGTGGCCCGATTTCAACTGACATCAAAACTTAAGCTCAGGACACCGAGCTGAATCGATTGATGTATCACACATTGATGTCCGACCATTAGAAAGGCCTCGGACGGACAGACGGACAGACAGACGGACGACAAATCGATTTCATAAACGAACGAAGTTCGTTGAAAACACATGGAATAGAAAGTCCTAGTTTTTTGCAACTGCGAATATGAACTATTTCTTACAATGGCATAGGCCGCGTTTCCTATGTGAGCCCAAAGAAGAAAGCATCCACTCCAACATCAGCTAAAACCAATCATAAAAATTCAATGAGTTATTACAACCAAAGTTACGACAATTACCACACAATTAAACGATGTAAGATAAATACTAAAATCCAAATAATATGTTGTAGGAAAAGTTCGAGTATTAGTTAAATGAAACGACAGAGTTATACTGGGGAATTTAGAGAATAAAGTGATATACAGTGTGTACAGTATAAAATGCAGTACATGGGGATCTTGGAAACTGTAGGAGATACGATCTTGGTTAAATGGGACAAAAGTTGCATAATCATGAGGGTATCTCAGATCGGTTTTCAAATTTCAAAAATTTTTCATAGGTTACTAGATAGAGGCACACAAAATGGACGATTTCTTTATTTGCTCGTATTTAGTCTACTAATTGAAATAGAATATTCAAATTTGGTACATCATGGTAATTCCCCATTGCGCTTGACATTTTCTACTTAGATTTTGTCTAGGGCATCTAGATTTTGCGTGACGATGTTCAACTTTTTATTTTTAAATAGCCGCCATATTGGATTTTTACGTTTTTGAAATGCTGACAAAAAACCCTTTCCAAAGAGGTATAACATGGCTATGTTTGATTGAATCAAAACACTAAAAATCACATAATTATGTTTTGGTCGTAGTAGGCTTTAATTTCCAGTATGACAAAGAGAAACAATTGCTCAACATCTGAGAAACGTCAAAGTTTGTCCTTTATTTTATGTTTCGAGTAGTGCAGTTTAAAAAAACAGTTAATTAATTTACATAGAAATTTAAGTAAAGCATTTGCGCTTGAAATGGATCGCTTTACTAACCGTGATAAATATCAAATGTTAGAATGTTTTATTCTTTCTGGAAGGAATGATGTTAAAGCCGCTGAATTGTATTTAAATAAATACCCAGAAAAACATCAACCAAACAGATGTATGTTTCGGAGACTACAAAATAATTTAATAAATTATGGTAGTTTTGGCTTGTCTAAGAGAAATAGGCAAATTAAAAAAGATAATGAAAACAACGTTTTACAAACAGTTGTAGAAAATCCTCGTACTGAAGATCAAATTCGAAGAATGGAATTTTGTGCTTGGCACATCAGAAAGTGCAACGTATTTGAACCATTTAATTATTAACACCCCCGAAAAATAGCAGAGAAATTCATGCGTCTGTCACCAATATACGCCAAAACTGCCTACTTTTGTGTATACATTCGTCGTTGTAAATTTTGCTAATTGGTACAGTGAAACTAAATTTTATTACCTTGTATCTAAGTGCACTGAAGTACATTCATGTTAGCACGTAAATAACAAGCTATTTTGAATCACTAAAATATACGAGCAAACTTTAAATTATTTAATCAAACTAAAATGCACGGTTTAACATCTTCAATCAAGTCGCGTATGTACGAGCTTTTAACGCATCGAATCGTCAAAAGTCTAAGAGGGCTTGTTTATATTCATCTCGGTATATATAGCAAAAGCCTGTCTGTCGGTCTGTTCCCCAAAACGGGTAATTCTAAAGAATTTCTCATGCCATGTTCCCAGTCTGTCGCTCGCACGTCGTTTTTACGAATTTTCACTCGCCCCATTTAAATCTCAGAAAATTTCCACACGGCACGCAAGCATGTCCGAGAAAAACTAATTAATTTTGTACAGAAATTGTTGTTCTACCTCTGATATTTGCATCCTATTTTCAACCAATTGTGACCCTCGTGACGTTGTTTAAATCCCGCCTTTTACAATATGTGTCTTTGCTTGACGCATTTTCTCTTTCCTTCTCTAACCTGTTCGTATTGGTGCAAATTGATATTCTTTATTATCGATTATTTTAGTCCACATGGAGTGTGAAATAACCCAGCTTTAGCAATTCTCGTAACTATTATGCGACGTTTTCCCCAAGATTCTTTGAAACATTAATTATCTGCAAACTTTACGCCGAATGTGACATTTAAACTACGCAGGTGTTCAAATATAATATTAATTCTCAGAGCCTTATTCCGTGGTATTTTAATCTTGGGTTTTTACAAGTTTCTATAGGTATTATATGTTATTAACGGTTTAATTAACTCCAATTAAATTGATTTCATTTTTAGCGAATACAACTTAAATATTAATTATTATGTGTACACTTTGTTTAATACCGGTTACTCGAAATAGAGTTAATTAAGATAAATTTTGCACGTAATTTCTCTTTGTTTAGGAATAATTACATTACACGCAGAGCTTTTCAATACTGCTTCTTTTGATATAAAGCGTCTTATAAATAATTTAAGTTTCTTAATTTTACTGAGACGACCGAATTTATTTATGCTTAATAGTTTTAATAACGCTTATTATTTAATGAAATTCCTTATACACGGTGATTAAAATTATTTGATGTGATTATTTAATCTTCTACCCTGGTCTAAATATGAGTAATATATATATATATATATATATATATATATATATATATATATATATATGTGAAGAAGAGAAAGATAATACAGTACCTTTTCTAGATACCTTACTCATTCATGATAGTAACAATAAGATAATCCTCGACTGGTATCAAAAACCAACATGTTCGGGTAGATATTTAAATTATAACTCATACCATAATTACAAAATTAAAATCAATTTTATATTAGGTTTAAAAACAGAATCAAAAAATTTGTCACCCTTCATTATACCAAAAATTTAAATAAATTACGAACAATTCTAAAAGATAACAATTATCCTTCAAAAATGGTAAATAGACTGATCCAGCTAGTAATATAAACAATATTAATTTAAACAATGATGCGAACATTACTAATAATGACACTTTACAATACCATTCTCTTCCTTATATAAAAGAACTGACACCAAAGTTATATAATATTTTTAAAAGATTTAACATAAAAATTGCAAGAAAGAATATACTTACACTAAGTAATTTATTTTCAAAAATTAAAGACAAAACTTCACCATTAAATCAGAGAAACGTAATCTATAAAATTAGCTGTTTATAATGTAATGAAGAATATATTGGCCAAACTTCCCAAAATCTAAAACAAAGGTTAACTCAACACAGAAGTGACATCCGCGTTAAACCTAATGCATGTGCATTGAGTATCCATGCAAATTTAAATAATTCTCACAAAATCAACTTTTCAGAACCAGTAATTCTAAATATTGTAAGCAATAAACAAAAAAGAGAATTTCAAGAAATGTGCTACATTTACAGATACCCTAACACAATGAATAAAAAAACAGATATAAATAATTTGAGTACTATATACACATATTTATTACGTTTTCAATGTGATAATAATTCAAATACAAATACAATACCAAGATAATATATTTATTACATCTTACTCCAACCAAATGGTTTAATCGACATTGATACACTCACATACACGTACATACTTATTACTTAAAAAATCTAGCAACACCTTTCTCACATTATTAGAAAACAAAGTTGTAACGTATTTTTTTTCTTGTTACACCAAGCTTAATAAATTAATAATAAAACAGATAAATTTTAAAGCATTTAATTCGTAAATATTCAGCCAATAAAAATTAAAGTATAATGTTCATAATAACACATAGATTCTAGAAGATATGTATTCTGAGGCTTGTTACCAAGCGTTGTCCAGTTAATTATCAGCACTTTTGTTCCCAACGTCGAGGAGTGAAGTCGCTTTTTGTAGACTAGAGATAAAAGTCAAGATGTCCCGACTAAAACACGAGGCGTCTAATAGAGTCAGGAAGAAGAGCTTGAGTTGAGAACATGGAACGATAATTTACATCATTTAAGACAGTTGGTATAGATTAATACAATAAATTAAACTAATATATTTCACTTTAGTGCAATATCTTATGGACATATCTACAACAACAATTTTCAATGTTAAATTATAATAAATTTTCGTCGCAATAATTTAAAGCAGGCAGTTATGGTTTCGTTCTATCTATTTAATACGCCGTATAGAAATGGTTTATTATACAAAGAATCTTGGTACTTCAAACTTACAGATGATTAATACGCTGGAAAAATACAACAGCTGACGTCATGATTTTGCACCTGCAATTTATTTGGATACACGTGAGTGTTTGAAACTTTCCGTAACTTTGAAAGTATAGTAAATTATTATGAGATTTCCTACGTTGATTATTAGAGTAACAAAAATATAAAGTAGTTTTTAAAGTTAATAACACACCGAATAAATATCTAGTTTGTCAGTTATTTGTACACGCATACAATGTGTTTCAAGATATTTAGAATGACAACTTATGTCAGATAAAAAAATAGTATAGATTCTGTTTCCTAATCTAGACGCCAGATGCAGTCTTGATTTAATTTTCACATTTTGGTTAAAAACAGTCAGGTCATGTAAAAGCTTTTTATTGGTGCTGAAATTCGTGTATATTTTTTGTGTAGATTACAGTTAAATTTGAGTAGTTGCATTTTATGATTGCTATTTTTCTGATGATCAATCTTTGTTGTAAATGGTCAAGGAAGCGCTTCAATGATTATAGTAAAAATAAATTCATGTGTTATGATCTAATAAATTATTACATGTTTGCTTAAACTAAATTTTATAGAAATGATCAATTAATACATATTTATTTTGAAGGTTAAACTTCACTAAAATTCTTTTATAAAAATTTTAAGACAAGATAGTAAATATATATATTGCAGTCACATGTATTTAATCAGATTTCTACATATAAATAGAATTCATTTTGTTTCCTTTGAAAGAAGTTTTATTATACAACATATAAATTAGGAAAGAGAAAACTAGAGCAAATCCTCCTTAAGTAAAAAGACAGAGTAATGAAAATGAATCCCTTTAGTATTTCACAGATGTTTAAATTCATTTATTCTATTTTTGGCATATGCTTTTGAAGACACAAATAGTGTCCATGTGGTGTTTTGTTTGTTCACAGGTAAAGCTGAGACAACTGTTTGACATCTGGTGGTTGAGGTTTTGGTAAGTGTGTGATAAAGAGTGAAATTCAAATTTTATGGCTATGATAGTGGTGTTAAGATAAGGTTTCCGCATTCCCCTTATACAAACACAGTTAAATTTTGTTGGCACTTGTATTAAAAAATACGGTGGCGCCTATTAAAAATATTTTGGTCGATTATCCACCCATGACCCATGCTCATGATCTACCCAGAGCTAACACTCTACTAGCCGTTTAACCCTAAGAGTTTTCTTTGTCTAAAGCCGTTTTCCATCTGACATTACCCTGGGCTTGGGTATAAAGAAGAAAATCTCGACCTAGTGATATCAGATTAAAAATAGAGAGTTTTAGTATATAGCTGATAGTCACGAGGATAAAGGGTAATAAACTTACAAAAAGTTTTAATTACCCCCGTTTTTTATTACACTTACAAAGTTTTGTATACAAAATCAGACTTTCAAAAAATTGTCACTATATACAAAAATATGAAATTTGTTATGTTATACTTATGTTTTTAATGTTTTTAGTTTGTAGAATTGTGCTTGCTTTTTATATTTATACAACGCCAATTTATTAGTAACCTCAATTTAGTAAGTACTTTAGTTATTAATATTGTAATAGCGTTTTCTTATTGTAGCACCTTTGAAAAGGATAGAAATATATCCGAAAATTTAGGTGATAAAAAGAGTATTCTTTAATCCAGCAGACCTGAAACCCACAACTCCTTATAAATAAATCTACAGCAAGGTCATTAACTTACAAAATATATATATATATATATATATATATATATATATATATATCAATAAGAAGTGCAGTAACGGGTTTATAGGTCTACGTTCATAAAGGTAAAATTAAAACTCTTTGTTCTTTACCAAGCTTTCGATTTAATTTTAAATCTTCCTCAGGGTGCTACAAAATTATAAACATCCATGTCAACATTCAAATAAAATACATTAACACAAAAACTGGAGTGTAAAATAGTAACTACATTGAAACATACTAGGTTAACATTCTTAGCACTAAATAAACAAACTAACAGATTAAAATTGTAACTTCACATGGTAATATGTTTGACCAGGTATGCAAACCTAATTAAGTGACAGGTGTTGGTAGAACCTGATTTCAATACTTACAGAAATTATTGCATAAAATTCAACTTAGTGTCTCTTTCTTTCTGTTGATATTACTTAGTTTTAAAATATAAGAATAAATCACACTTAGATTGTTAGTATCAGATTTGAAGTTCAAAACGTTGTTGTTATTATTAATGTGCACCATTTCAAGAAAAAGTCTACCTTTGTAACTAACTCTTAAAATTTCACATCCTTCTTTACGTCTTAAAAATTTTAACTTGTTAACAGAAATTGCGATAAACAATGGCTTTCCAAAAAATCTGACTAAGAAACTTATTTTCGGGAACAACTATAATAATAAAAAACAAAAAACTGATTTGACACCTGTAACAGAAATTGGTTATAAGAAACTACCGATGATTAAAAATTTAACATTAAAATTACTTAATGTCCTACGGAATGACTCCATCATAATTTCAAAATACAACCCTGTTACTATAAATCAATTATTTTCTGCCATTAAAGATGAGACTCTATGCTGAGTAGTTCTAACGTCATATACTCTATTCCATGCAGTAATTGTGATAAGATCTACATTGGACAATCTTCACAGTGGTTACGTTCCAGGATTGTTCAGCATAGGAGTGACTGTAAAATCAAAAAAGATTCGTGCGCTTTATCTTGCCATGTAAAAAAATCAAATCATTTGCCGGATTTTAATAAAGTAAAAATTTTAGATAGGGAAGTTAGTTACAAAGGTAGACTTTTTCTTGAAATGGTGCACATTAATAATAACAACAACGTTTTGAACTTCAAATCTGATACTAACAATCTAAGTGTGATTTATTCTTATATTTTAAAACTAAGTAATATCAACAGAAAGAAAGAGACACTAAGTTGAATTTTATGCAATAATTTCTGTAAGTATTGAAATCAGGTTCTACCAACACCTGTCACTTAATTAGGTTTGCATACCTGGTCAAACATATTACCATGTGAAGTTACAATTTTAATCTGTTAGTTTGTTTATTTAGTGCTAAGAATGTTAACCTAGTATGTTTCAATGTAGTTACTATTTTACACTCCAGTTTTTGTAAGTTAATGTATTTTATTTGAATGTTGACATGGATGTTTATAATTTTGTAGCACCCTGAGGAAGATTTAAAATTAAATCGAAAGCTTGGTAAAGAACAAAGAGTTTTTAATTTTACCTTTATGAACGTAGACCTATAAACCCGTTACTGCACTTCTTATTGATAATAATTAAAGGTCGTTACACATAATATATATATATATATATATATATATATATATATATATATATAGGTAAATTGGGAAATACATAACTCGCGTTCCTCTTGTCACGTACGATTTCAAGTTAATAGCATTGATTCGCTTGGATTTTCATACTTCTAGATAAGTAAACCATTGTTTGTTCAAATAAATTTGGTGAACTTTGACTTTAATTACCATGCCTTGCTTGTTTCCAATAAATCAAGTGTCGATTTTAATTCTCTAGTCACGTAGACGAATACAATGTATGTATTAAATTATATGCGTTTGCCATCTTACGCATATTTAAACCTGTTTGTTTTAATTAGAATTTTTGATGTAATAATGATGCGTTATCCACGCGTGTCGCGTTTCAGCTTGCATTTATGTTATTTAACGACTTGCGGATTTGTTTTATTCAAATAAATCTTCAAAATATTTTTCATTAACTAAATTAATTATAATTATTATTATATACAGGGCGTTGTGATTTACTTTCCAGCCTAATTATCGTATTTCTTGTTTTCTTCAGAAAACTGTGTCGTTTTCTGAGCCCTTATGTATTTTATGTGGAGTGCGCTATACTATTGGTCCTAACTACCCCTAAATGCCCCTTTAACACAACAATATATATATATATATATATATATATATATTACTCATATTTAGACCAGGGTAGAAAATTAAATAATCACATCAAATAATTTTAATCACCGTGTATAATGAATATTATTAGATAATACGCGTTATCAAAACCGTGAAGCATAAAAATTTATTAGTTTCATTAAACATAAGAGATTTAAATCATGTACAAGACGCTTTATATCAAAAGAAGCAGTATTAAAAAGCTCTACGTGTAATTTAATTATTCCTAAACAAATGGAAATTACGTGCAAAATTTATATTAATTAACCCTATTTTAAGTAACCGGTATTAAACAAAGTGTACACATAATAATTAATATTTAACTTGTATTCGCTAAAAATGAAAGGATAGAAGTCAATTTTAATTGGAGTTAATTAAACCATTATTAATAATAAGCATAAAAGTCTGTGAAAATCCAAGATTATAATACCAGAAAATAAAGCTCTGAGAATTAATATTATGTTTGAACACCTGCGTAGTTTAAATATCACGTACGGCGAAAATTTTGTAGATAACAAATGGTTTCAGAGAATCTTGGAGAAACCGTCGCATAATAGTTACTAGAAATGCTAAAGGTGGGTTATTTCACGCTCCACATGGACTAAAATAATCGATAATAAAGAATATCAATTTGCACCACTAAGAACAGGTTAGATAGAGACAGATAATATGCGCAAGACCGAGACACATATAGTAAAAGGCGTGAGTAGAGCAACGTCATGGGGTTGCGATTGGTTGAAAGTAAAATGCAAAATTTGAGAGGTAAAAATAACATTTCGTTATAAAAGTCAATTAGTTATTTCCAGACTTTGCGTGCCGTGTTGAAATTTCTGAGATTTAACTGGGGTGAGTACTAAATTCGTAAAAACCGACGCGCGGGCTACGGAATGGGAACATAGAATGACGAAATTCTAGAAACTGGCCGTTTTGAGGACTCGACCGACAGACAGGCTAACCTCTATATATACCCAGGTGAATATAAACAAGCTCTCTTACATCTGCGACTTGATTCAACGCGTTAAACAGTGTTTTTTTAGTGTGATAGAATAATTTAAAGTTTGCTCTTATATTTTGGTGATGTAAAACAGTTTATTCTTTACGTGCTAACATGAATATACTTTAGTGCACTTAGATACAAGGTAATAAAATTTAGTATCACTGTACCAATTAGCAGAATTTACAACGACAAATGTATACACAAAAGTAGGCAGTTTTGGCGTATATTGGTGAAAAAAGTATGAATTTCTTTGCTATTTTGCGGGGGTGTTAATAATTAAATTGTTCAAAAGCGTGTCTGGATCCACGAAACAAGGGTCAGATATACACAGATGAGTTCCGGGAAAGCCCTGAAACAACTTTAGATGAATGGTGATGGAGAAAATTTTAAAAGCGTTGAGAATCAAAAGCTGTAAATATAACCCAGTTGGAATGGTGTGATTAACAAAAGGGACGATGTACATTGAAGCTACGAGTGCAGTAACCTTCAGGTAAATTATACTATTTTGTTTGAACTTTGATATTGTTGTGTGTGTTGAATAACTTTATAATTGATTTACTAAAAATGGACATTAGTGAAATTGTGCTCACAATAAAATTTTAATTTTAAGGTGAAATTTGCTTGTTTAAGTAGAAAGGGGTATTTAGTATTGATGTTCTGGATTATGATGAAATTTTGGGTATGTCTTTGAGCTCAATTAGACGAACCTGGTTAATTAACGTAAAGGGTGGAGATGCTCCTTTGTACTCAGACTCAGGTCTGCATATATTGTTATATTAATTAGTAGGCATCCTACAAGGACTTTAATTTTGGATGCACATTAAAATGATTACAAATTTAAATCTTGAAATTTTCTGATACTGAAATTTATGCTGAATTTTAATTTTGAAATTTTAATGTATTGTGAATATTGATGTAAATAGAGTTAACGTTGATGTTTGTGGTAGGAATGTGTGTGTTTTTTTTTTATGTATGAGGATGAAAGTTATCTAGAGGAGCAGCCGAGGCGATTAACAGAAGAAAGTCAATGGACCAACACAGTTAAGGTAATGAATAGCTTTTTGGTGGTTTCACAGCATTCTTGATGCCCAAAAGTGAGGCTCGATTATAAAGCGTAGTTCACGGATTTTGTAGGTTTCACAGCAATATATATATATATATATATATATATATATATATATATATATATATATAATTTACGATTGTATCACAAACTCATTAGTGTACTTCTAGATCCGCCTTCCTCGTTTTGTGCATTTGTAACTACTACATTTTTAACTGTCGCCTGTTTTCTGGGTTTTCTGACACTAAACAACATTAGTTGGCATCCAACAAAATTATCAATTAAAAGACTGGCATTCCCGAGAATAGCCCTTCAACTCTCTCTCTAAATACTTAAACTACTCTTCCCATGGGTTAGTTATTAACCTTTACCTTGTAGTTTACAGTCAGGGTCATTTGTATTTTCTGGACTGTAGAATTAAGAGGGAGATACTTTATTGAACTTCTCTGTGAAAGATTTGGACTGAAGTTGTACATACAATGTTCACTTGCCTATTATGATATAGTCCCACGAGCGGTATTAAGAATCTTTGACAATTTATTCAATAAAGTTATATTGGCAATTTTTACTAAATTTTGTTCAGCGTTTCTGCATTTAAGACGTTCGCTATGCATTTGCAATTTCGGCGTATCGTTCTGTAACCAAATTCTATACTAAGCAGTAGAATGAGCAAATTAATCTTCAAGAACACTTGTCTGTAATATGTCAAAAGTCTCGAAAGTATGAACGTCACTCCATTACCCATTTAATTAAACTTCTTTTACTCTTCATCTACCAAAAAGTTTCGCTTTCATTCCCAACGTTTATTCAATGAAGATCCTAATTACTAAAGTTGTGAACTGTCAATTAAATACCGGGCGTCGTTTATCCCCAAAATAATTTATGTTTGACGTCTATAGATATTAGATGTGAATTAAGTTTTTCGCTGAGTGAAAGCTTATTTCTCACTAACAGACTCATTCGATGTAGCGCACTAAAATTATTACCAGTAGCATTTAATAATAGTTGTTATTATCTGAAGTAAGTTCTATTGACAGCTTATAACATGTGGAAGCAGAGAAAAGTTAGATGTAAGTCAGGATGACTTTATTATTCAATTTAACTTCATATTTCCATTATGATTCAACAACCTAAATTGATGCTAAAAGAGTCGCTTGAAGTTAGCTAGTAACAGTTTACTTAATGTTGGTATCGCTTGTAGTTTGACAAGATTTAAGCTAATCTAGTATCGCTGAAGCTTTTGTTTTCATTACTTGGTCACGATATACCAACTCGTCAACTCTAAGAATTGTTATACATAAGTTATTCCTAGCGTTGGCATATTTTACCAATGTGTGACATTACTAGTATCAAGAGTTGCCTGGTAACCGCAGGAATGTTGGAACTAATGGAATTTTGTCGAAGTATGAAATTTCTACCAACTTTTGTTGCGTGTCAAATTCCTTTATATTTTGTTACCGACTGTAATTTTTCTATTGTTACGGGTGAAACATTTTCAATTTTGACTTGCTCCGAAGGGGCGAGAACCCTGTAACAATAAAAGAAGTACGTCGGCTAACTGCAGTGGTCGGGAGTGGGTTCCTTTAGATAATAATGAAAAGAATATAGAGAACACTAAAGAAATACAAAAGGAATAGATAACCAGGTTTTCAAGTAAAATTCTGCATCACATTTACATTTACCCTGGAAGTCCTTGTCTTCGTCAATATTGAAAGGCGCCAAACAGTCGGTCGTCGCAAGCTTTGTTGTGTTATTGTCTATTGAAACACTGCTATTCGGCAAAAAACTCCCTTGCTTTAGGTATTTAGCATTCGATCGTCACGTTTCTCTGTTCAAATCAAGTACTTCTTCCAGATCTGCCTAACACTGGAGTAGCTGGGGCTCCTTTATAAATTACTACCCATTTGCTGAATAAAGTTGAATAAAATAATCGACCTAACTTCTATTACTATAAAATGCACATACATATAAATATACTTTTGTAGCACTAGCTGTATCTGCAATCTAGCCAGGTAATGCTAAATTAAACTCTAAAATAAATCTTAAAAGTAGAATATTATTGAGAGAATGATACGCTTGGCACCACTAATACGGTCTACGTTTCATAATATTGCGCATTATAGCATAATTACGCGGCAAATTGTATCAAATACCAAATACGTTTACAATGATACAATTCTTAATTCACAGTTTAAATAAAGCAATGTACTTACTTAAAACGCGCCTTGCAGGTTTATCTCAGGGCATCTCCTCGTTGTTGTTGGGTTACATTACGCCTTTGTTGAGTCCATATTTAATCGTTTCTCGTCTTTCGTTGTTCGTAGGTAAGGCAACAAGGATACAGATAAAGGCACTCGAAGATAAAGCTATAAGGGAACCTACATCCTAAAAAAAAGAAAAGACAGACACGCAACACACAGGTAGACATTACCGGACTGATGTCTCGTGGCTAATAATGTCGTGTCACACCGCGCACTTGCGCCACTCACTCCGCGCCTGCGCATTCTTTTGCGCCAACGCAACTGTCCGGAATGACGGAAGTTAACAAGTCTATTTTAAAATATTGGCGGGAACTTACTCACATATTTAACAATTTACTTGCCAATTTTTGGCATGTAATACGAATCAGCGCAGTTTTGCGCATTTCTGTTCCTGGAGGGTATGTGGGTGGTCTGTTAATTGAATCTAAACCCTAATTTCCCGGACAATCTAACCTTGTTAAAATTTTTAAAATCGAGCTATTCCTTACAAAGTTAGACCCCGTTAAAGCCTCGTACTCCAAGTTTTTGCTCATTGCATTCATATCTAACATAGATAAGAGTTTTCTTCAACTATCCAAATGCACCTTATCCAAAATTTTCTGAACAATCTAACCCTGTTTGAATTGTTTAAAATAGGACCACCCTTACAAAGCTATACCCCCGAATTTAGGAAGTTACCCGAAATCGTCTTAGGATATGACACATAAGTTTAGTCTAGATTTTTCTGGGAACCCAAATCTTTAGAAATTTTTTAATCGAAGCAACCCTCGTAGGAATTTTTAAATCGAAGCGACCCTCGGGAGAATTGTACCCTTATACCTAATATCAAACTTATTAAAATTGTACAAAAGTATTGCGTGGGTTCTAATTCTAGTAATTTTTCAAAATAAGATCAACTCTTGTAAGCGCTAAAGACACTCAATTACTTACATATTTTTCTAAATAACTTAAAATTCAACTTAAACCTTTGATGGAAAACTTGATGAAAAGCATAGACTAGAACATTTATTAACTTTATGATTGATCGACAAATTTGGCATAGTTTACAAGTCTTTTCTAAGTAAGCACTCACCTCTGTATTGATTAGGATAGAGGTGGGTTTCTGATGCAGTTCAAAATTGCGAGCCGTATATACATCAAGGCGTTTAGAATCACGTGTAGCAAAATGAAATCCTATTCCTCTACAGATAGATCAAATTCCTTAAGCGCCTGCAAGTTATCGACAAAGGTGTCCACTAATTGTTGTAAGCCTGATGAATGGTCAGAATTCAACTTGGTAAACTCGCCCGGGACGAGATAAGTTTACTCAGACAAGGTTTTAAACAAAACGATTTTATTATAAGAAAGTTAGTATCGAACGATTTACGAATGGAGGCCTCCCTTTCAAATTGGTCATTGGCATCAGCGACCCAGGTTCGAATTCCGACACGGTCCGCTTGAAAAATGGTAGGTGAGCATTTTTCACAAAAATACGCCCTCGTTCGGATGAGTGGTAAAATGGAAAACCCATGCGTGAGTGTTGTCACGCACGTTGAAGATCCCTACCTTGCTTGGAACAGCAAGGGTTCGGCAAAATTTAGAAGGAAAATTTTTCAGGTAAAATACTCGCTTCCAGGTCAATGTAGTACCTTTGGGTGGAGCATTAGAAAATCACATGTAGGGCAACAGTGACCGTTGCCAGAAAACCAATTATGGTAAAATGTTGAACAAAAAGCTTTCTCATAGCACATCACTAGAAGTATATTAGGCGCGAAACAGATTTAAGAGACTTTGGTCATTTTCACTTTTGTGTGCAATTTTTTTATTTTTTATTTATTCTAACGTAACAATTAGTCTGCTATCTAAAAATTACAGCAAACCTGTTACCCCTTAGAAATCTAACGGAATTATTTGCTACCTTAAGTTATATTGGTTAGTCTTATATTATTTGCGTTTGGAAATACTCGTGTGTGTGTGTGTGTGTGTGTCTGTGTCTGTCTGTGTCTGTGTCTGTGTCTGTGTCTATGTCTGTGTCTGTGTCTGTGTCTGTGTCTGTCTGTGTCTGTTTCTGTGTCTGTTTCTGTGTCTGTGTCTGTGTCTGTTTCTGTATCTGTGTCTGTGTCTGTGTCTGTGTCTGTGTCTGTGTCTGTGTCTGTGTCTGTGTCTGTGTCTGTGTCTGTGTCTGTGTCTGTGTCTGTGTCTGTGTCTGTGTCTGTGTCTGTGTCTGTGTCTGTGTCTGTGTCTGTGTCTGTGTCTGTGTCTGTGTCTGTGTCTGTGTCTGTGTCTGTGTCTGTGTCTGTCTGTGTCTGTGTCGGCGTCTGCGTCTGCGTCTGCGTCTGCGTCTGCGTCTGCGTCTGCGTCTGCGTCTGCGTCTGCGTCTGCAAATATATCAATTCACCAAATGTCCATGTTAATTTATGAGGGATTCTAAGCATTTCTAAATTTTGTTTTATGAACGACTCCGTAATGATTCTTGTGGCCTTTGAATTTTTTCTTTTCGTTCCAAATTAAATTCCGAATATGTTACGAAGGAAATTTTATAATAATCAATCCCGTTTTTGTGAGTTTGTGTTTGATTTGCCAAGACGGTGGCGGCTATCAATCATTAACTCAGGATTGAACTTAGCAACACCCATTGTTGTTGGAAATAGTTTTATGAGGTTATTAACTTAACGTTTTTTTTTTGTTTTAATTTTTTTATCTCGGGGCACCCAAGAATTAATGTATTTCTCCGTCCGTATTGTTCAAGATTATCTACTCTGGTATTTACGGTATTAATTTGAGATTTTACTGTATCAATAGTATCTATGATTGACTTAAGTTCGTTGAATTCAGATTGTATATCAGCTAGGTAGTTTTACCAGCGGATTTCTTAAGTTTTGATTCGAACTCACGCATTTAATTCACAAAGCCTGTTTCCAGCGATAATATTGAATTTTCTCTATCATGTCTGGACATGTCTATATCTATTTATTTACCAATTTTCAGTTTATAATATTATAATTCACGTTCAATGTGTAGTTTACTGGTAGCCAGAAAGCGTGTTTCACTTATTAGAGTCCAGTTTTGTTGTACAAATATATCAACAACGTATGGTCCTATAGTGATACTCCTAATTTATTGTTATCTAACCCAAACTATTGTTTCACCATAGCACCATAGCCTTCAAATGCAGTGTATACACTATCACAACTTACACTTCTGATATTGAGCGTTAACTATATTTGTTGTGAGCGATCGCTAGATGTTCACTTTTCTGTGGTTCACTACATATTATTCTAAAAATGTTAGTGGCGAGGATGTTTTAACTATTACGGGATATTTAGAATCGTATAAGATTTTAATACAAGAAAGAAGAATAGTTAACCATCGAAAGCAACTTACCTTTGTTAATATAAATGTTTACGTAGAGCTGGTAAAAGACTTCTCGTCTTTGAATGACGCTCCTCTAAACGTAATCTCAGGTTTTTGTGAGGGTTATTTTAAAAAATTTTTAAAAATTAATTTTGGGAAAAATTTTTAAAAAAATTTTTAAAAAATTTTTTTGTTTTAATTTTGGTTTTTCTTTAAAAATTAAATTTTTAAAATTTTTTTTTTTTAAATAAATTTTAATTTTTGGAAAATTTTTTATTTTTATTGGGGAAATAAAGGTACCCATTTTATTTCCAGGTTTTCCCTTTAAATTTAGGTTGAATAAATTTTTGATGGTAAAAGAAAATTTAAATATGTTTCCCAAGTTTAAATAACTTGAAAAACTTAAATTTTATTTATTATTTAATTTAAAAATGGACTTGGGTTAAAATTTTAATTTGCCTGGAAGAAATTTAATTAAAAAAAATATTAAAAAATTTATTTTAAAAAAGATTAAAATTTTTTATTTTAAAATATTTAAAAAAAGAAATATGAAAATTCATTTTTTTTTAAGGATTGCAAATTAAATGAATTTTTATAATTTTCCGGTTACTTGAGAACAATGATAGGATTAACCAGTATTTTCCAAATTAATAAAAATTTTTTGAATTATTTGGTTAAATTCGAAAACAACCGGCTTAAAGGGTTCAAATTAAAATAAGAAATTAATAAAGATTAATATGAAAAAAAGGAAGAAGAAATTTAATTAAATAATTTTTAAATTGGGAAAATTGAACAAATTAAAAATTTGAAAAGAATTCCCAATTTTTTTAAATTTTTAAAAAAATTAAAAAGAATTTTAAAGAAAATAAGGAAGGGAAAATTTTTTGGAAAATTTTTTTTAAAATTATTTCAAAAATTTTAGGGTATAAGAAAACCAAAATTTTCCCCAATTTGCATTAAAATCATTTTAGGAGAAATAGATTTAAAGGGGAAATTTAGATTCCCCTTTGAATTTTGAAAAACAAATAATAATAAAATACAATTTTTAGATTCATACCGATACGTTGCATGGGTTTATCCCAAATTTACAAAACATTGAAAAAATTTTACAAACCCAAACCCAATTTTAACATTAAAATTTTGCTCATTTTTTTAATTTAATCTTTGTTTTTTAAATTCTTTACATTTGAACCGTAAAAAAGGGATTAAATTGCTTTTCCCAAAATTTCAAGGAACTAATGAATCTATGAGAAAAAATTGGGGAAACCAAGACAAATGGGATTATTTTTACAACCATTTCCTTTTAAAAAAGGGAGTTTATTAGATAAATGGCAAATCAGAAACTTTTTAAGGACCATTATTAGGTCCTGAGATAAGAGGTTATAATTTTGATTGCTTAAGATTAACAATTTTTCCAATCCTTTAAGGGAAAAATTACCTTCTTAATTAATCAAACTTTTCCGTTTGAATAAAAATTTAATGAACATTTAAAGAATTTGTTAAAAAATTTTTGTACATTAAAAAATTTTGGAGCAAAATCGTTGAGAAATCTTTAATTTTTATTGAATATGTAAAAATTTTGAGAAAAAGGGGAAAAATTATAAAGGGGTATTAGAAATTTGTTTGGGCAAATTCCAGGACACAAATTTCTTAGAATAAATAAAAAATTCATGGTAACCGACTATGGGAATTAGGAGTTTGCAAAGAAATATATAATGTGAGCTGAGATTGAGAAACCGTATTTCTCCAAATTCTAGAATGTAAATCGAGATTGATAAAATCGTCATGATATTTGATGAATGAAGGTTTAGGAATTGGAAAATGGGAAATGTGTTAGTGCGATAATGTGCACAGATTCCAAGACCGTTGAAGCGAGAAGTCACAAGATTTACTTATAGAATTACGAATGTATTAGATCTGAGAAAGAAGTATGTTTGAGAAATGTTGAGCAAAAGGCAATAATGTAGACAAAGTAAACTCCAGAACCTCAGACATACTCATTACTGAGGTTTTATAGTAGCTTTTGCAGCACTATTAAAGAAATGTTAACATCGATATGAGTATCTATTTCACAAGATGAAAAGTTGACAAAACAGTGAAACATTGATGGCTAGTATTGCAGGATTATATGCGTTACGCAAAAATATTGGTACACGTTGATTCTAAATTTGTAAACTATTTTGCATGTTATAATTGATAGCAATAACGATCAAGGTGTTAAAACTGATAGAGTCTTCCACAGACTTTACAAAGCAACCTTATAAACAAAGATGAATCGATAAACTTACGTTCAGTTTGCAAGGGCAGTAGCGTCCTAAGAGATAATGTTGTAAGTGTCAGTTATGTGCAGTTAGAAACAAGAGTGAATGGTACGTATTTGAAATGTTCAAATGTGTACTGTTGAAACAGAAATGATTCGCAGCTAGCTTTAAGTCTGAAGATGCGTAAGAATCCGGAAAAAAATTTAAAAAGATTTCGACTAACGGAAGTTAGAGTCTATACATGCACCTTAATTATAAAGTAGTATGGCATTAAGATGTTAGCAACAACTAACAAAGAATGTATAGTTATGCATAATCGAAATGACAACGAACAAGATCGCATGAAAGCATATTGCAAAGTATTTAAAGATAATAAAGGTAAATCGTTAGGAATACTAAAGAACCAATCAAAAGGTAGCAAAGATAAGTAAATATAAAAAGTATACACTGAAGAACAAAGAATTCAATACAATTAAACATAACAAGAATGTAAGAATAATGGCAGTGAAACGTCGAAAAAAGCAAGCCAATAATCTGAAATCTATTCTCGTCTATAATTGTAAATTAAAGCAGATAAGAGTCAAAATGCACTCAAATGCAAAGTTTAAGAAGATGCGGCAGCTACTAAGAGAAGATTGATTAAGGCGTATAAGCCACAGTTAGCATAAATTCATAAGCGAGAAATCGTGGCGCAAAATGTGAGAAACGAATGAACGCTAACGAAAGGTCAATTTCAGACATGCGACTAGCAGCGTACATAATTATAGTCTAAGTAGAAAACTGGAACAAAACAAATTTTACAACCTGTAGCAAGAGCATAAATCCGTCGCTGAACACTTGTAGAAATTAAAGTACGTTAATTGGAGTTTAGGGTAACAAATAATGTACATGTTAGGCGAGTAGTAAAATATAATAATGATGCAATAGACGATTTGCAACAACATCAATAGCATGGATGCATCTGAAAAGATTGAAAGTAGAAAATCTTATATAATAAGATCAATGTAAGACATGATGCTTATTGAGAGATTTTCAGTTTAAAAATGCAAAGACTAAATGTAATCAGAATAAATAAGTAAAGCATGCACATAATATAAGGGTATAGTCAAATGTCTTACTTATCCTTAACATCTTGCAATTTAAAGAGATCAGTTCAGAATTAAATAGACTTATAAGGATGAAATTTAGTAATATACCATGTCAGGTATCAACTAAACAAAGTTAGGTAATGCAAGGATGAATCACGTCTCCATAGGAACAGTCAAATTACGGTGTAGTTTATAACCATAATTGAATAATTACGATCATTACATGTTTGACAAACTGATCCGGTCAGACATTTAAACCTTCGTTCACAGTTAGAACAACTCAAATGTCTTTTAAAGTATCATTATGAATAATTTCGAAATATTTTGATCTTTATTAATAAGAAGCAGAATAATCACTATTTACAAAACCAAGTACATAGATTCACAATCCTGTCCTATTTTGATAACATGTATTAGCAAGATGAAACTACTTAGTCGTTTTAGCTCAATTATACACGACACTGATAAAACAATTATACTAATCTGAAACTAAGGAATGACTTAAGCATTCACAAGTTTAAATCGCATAACAAGCATAAATAAAACCTACAATAAAATTAACACAATAGTTAGTTAAAGTCGTATCCTTAGCAGTAGTCTAAAATGACTTAAACAATTTAGTCGACAAAAACCTGAAATCAGTAAACTAGTTCATAGTAAAGCAACTTTGAATACAAGAGATCTGAACAAGCACTTTATTCGCAAAGAATTTCGTAGCTATTAAATAGCAAAAGTGTATTAACATTTATATCAAAAGCAAAACTTAACATTTTACAGGCAAAAGACTCAATCACTCTTTCAACATCTATACAATTCTATATAAAATTTATATCTTAACAAGCGTACTTGCATTTAATAATGATTCACAAGTTTAATAATGAATAGATTGGTAAGCGTCTGTAATATATGATGCTAAAGTTAATCTCATAAGCATAAACTTGAAAAGGCTTGAATTAGTTTAAAGATGTAACCGAAGAACATTACCTGATGCTTAAAATTATAAAACAGTGCATGATTTCAGCAACTAAAGAAAGCATACTGAAAGTTTGCCTGCTGTAGAACAATTGCAGAAACCATGCAGTAAGAAAGGACCAAAGCATTGAAGCGGCTTACAAACAAGTTGACAAAATCGTATTCAACAGAACATAACTATGGATAACTAATAGATTGTATACATTGACCTACCAGCGAGTGAATAATTGGCAAGAGAAATTTGCATCGAAGCCTAACATGGAAGTTACAACGTCTACAAGTAAACTGACTAAAATGAACAATGGTAATAGCAAGATAGGGTTAACTGCATGTTAACTTAGAATGCCGAAGTTTTGCGGACTACATCACCAAGCAATTAGTCAAAAAATAAGCGTAAATAAGTAAAACTTATCGGCAAATGACAAGTATCATCAACCTCTTGACTGAGATCATACCATCTTAGGTAGACAAAACTCGTTTGTATCTCAGCAGTTAGTGCGTTGTTCCAAATTTGACTAGTTTGCAGACTTTTGTCGCCAAAGAAGCATTTTGTAAGTAGACTGTACCAATTGTACAAGATATTGAAAGCAATTAAGTTTTAGAAGAAATTCAAATGTATGCTGAAGTTTGAAATCAAAATTAAACAAGATGTTTGAAACACTAGTTAACCTGATTGTTATATTATAATGTTTAAAAACTGAATAATTAAAACACCCCAAAAATACCCTTAATGTTAACCAAAATACTCGACAAACCTTCGGAAAAACTACATGTAGACACTCTAGTAGTAGAGGCACAAAACTTTTTAACATTTGTAGACTCATTCACCTAAATAGGTCAAGCGATACCCATCACTTCCAAAAATAGCATTGACGTAGCCCAAGGATTCTTACAATATTTTACATTTTATGGCACACCCGATACAATAACTTTAAATAATGGCAGCGAATTCAGAAATCAAACGATACAAAACACCCTAGAACTCCATAAAATAAAAATTCATTTTATAACCGAAAACCACCCTGAATCAAACGGATTAATTCAAAGATACATCTAACCTTATTAGAGCAAATGAGATTATTAAGACTAACTTACAAGAAGAAGCACATCACTAATATAATATCATACGCACTAATCGCTTACTACAATACAATCCACTCATCAAACAATTTTACACCCTTAGAATTAACATTATGACATTCAGATTCCCGCAACCCTTACGACATTCTTTACAACAAAGAAGCATACCAACAGTATGCTAAAAACCATAAAGGGAAACTAAAAATAACTTACGACAAGGTAAAAGATAAATTAGATAACGACAAAGAACGTATTACCACAACTGCAATAAAAATACAGATGCAAATGAATTTTCAATAGGACAAACCGTGTACGAGAAAAATCTCCAAAGTAAAAGACACAAAACGGCACCCAGAAATTTAGGCCCGTTTAAAATCAAAAAATATCAGACAAAAATATAGCCATAGTAGACAACGAAAAAATAGTAAAATATATTCATCTAAAAAACCTAAGACACCATGTAATTTCAAATGGACAGCCATCACCCTTACCGTCAACCTACGCCCAGGTAGAACAGACATTATAATTTGAATTAGGGCCGCTATACTTGCGGCCACGTCCCCAATGCTCCACCCGGAGGTACTACATTGGGTTTAAACGCGAAAAATAGTCGTGCTCCTAATTTATTCTTACTTCATAGTTGATTCACCCTAAATAAAAACTAAATAAAAATCTAACAAACCTAAAAATCTAACAAACCTAACAAACTCTAACAATCTAACAAACCTAAAAATCTGACAAAAACTGGAACAAAAACAAAACAAAAACTAAAAACAGGGTTGTAAATAATGGTATCCCTAGCGCTGACTTTCGAGTGTACCCGATCAACAAGCAAAAATGAGAGGGGGAGGGATCCGTAATACCGGAGAGCAGACGCCGGTTCTGCTTACCAGTGCGACCTGAAGGGTCGTCTTAAAACTATCCAAATCTAGCTAACTAATTTAAATCCATCCCTAGCTTTCCCTATCGTTTCCTAACTGATTTACATTATGATTACAATCTTCGCAATTCTGCTCGTCCTTCCCAAATATATACTGCAACCAAAATGGCGACAGAACGTCAAACAAAACAAATAAGCCACATAATACATGCTATATATAAATAAATATAAAGTGTAAATATAAAATATAAATAAATATAATTATGTAAATATATAAATAAATGTTTAATAAGCGTTAAGCATATAGCAGTGCACAAAATAGCGAAAGCATCACCCTATTTATCAGGTGCACTCGCACAAGCATTATGTCGGCTAGCGCCTTTACACACCAAACGTGCTTGTTATATTATTTCGAAAACTACTAATTAATGTAAATCAATGCTTGTGCAGTACAGCCGCCACAATTTAAGTCTTACCTCGATAATAAAATTCTCCAGCATCCGAAGATCTGGTCGTCTGTAACTTACTTCTAAAGGTGGGACGGGGTGCACAGCTAAAGTCCTGGTGGGTATGCACTAAATGTTTTTGGGGGGATCACAATCACTATCACTATCACTTCACTTTCAAGTCCTGGGGATGCGCGGTTGCACTCTGTTTTATTATCCTTGTTTACTTTATTGATTTAATTTAATGAGGGTTTATGATTTATTTGTTATTGTTTATTTGGTATTATTTATTCCCGATTTTCCGCACATAATTATGAAGATAGGCAGTGATTGTATTAATGGAGTGGGGTTTCTCGTGCATATTGGACATTTTGGTATAATTATCTTTTTTTTTTTTTTTTTTTAATATCAGGTTTTGGTTATGCTCGTATCCTTACTCACGCCAAGTCAATCTAAAATTTTCAATTCTCCCACCAACCCCACCGAATTTTTACACGCGGTCGTCATTGATTGTCTAATCTCGCGACCCTTCCGCGAATTCTTTTAAGGCTGTCCAGAACGCCTTCTGGTTAACCACTTCCCCGACTTCCTCTAGGCTCTTTGGCCATGCCAGACCTAGGATAGCTAGTTTGCTATCAGCCAACCTCGATTTCCCGCCTCAAGCGGGCAGTCGAAGAGCACGTGCTCTGCGCTTTCCGCGCCCTCACCGCATTCGCAGCGGTCGCTATTGGTTAGACCGAACCTTTGTAAATACGCCTTCAGGGCGCCGTGCCCTGTTATCAACTGCACCATTTTGTGATCGAGCTTAACCTCGATCTTACCTCTGGCTTCTATGCTCGGTATGAATTTGTGGGTCAACCTGCCCGTGGCAGCGTTGTTCCACCTCTCTCCCATTGTCGAATTGATTTTTCGCGCAGCTTTCTTTTGATTAAAGACCTCGGTATCGACGAATGTGATATTCGAAAGTCGCCCGTCGCAGCCTCTTTAGCTAATTCGTCAGCCCTATCGTTTCCTACGTTACCATTGTGCGACCTGACCCAACAGAACTTTAAACGTCGAAACTCTAGCGCCGTACGCGCTATCCTCCAGACGTCCGCTTGGAGATCTGTCGAGGTGTTCATGTTTGTTAAAGCCGTTAGCGCCGATTTACTATCACTGATTATATAATACTCGTCTCTGCCCGTATGGTTTATTACGTAATCGATAGCCTCTCGTATGGCTACCAATTCGCACTGGAAGATAGTGCACCAGTTCGCGAGTTTGGTTTGAAACCGAAACACCTCCTTTCCTGCTTATACACGACAAACGCCGCGCCTGCTTGCCCATCGTCCATACGTGAACCGTCCGTATAAATTCTGATACCCATCGCGTCCTCATCACCTTCGACAAACTCGATCCTCTAATATCAGCCGGGTGCCCTAACTCAGATACAACAATCTTTCTTGCAATTTCCTATTACCAAGATTAAGATCTTCGATAATTTCGCGCCCTTTTCCTATATTTATTAATCGTCTATCTCTAATCTCCCTAACGACATATTCGATAGGAGAGTCCTACTGATCACCAGGACAGCCTCCGTGGAGGTGGTCCTGTACGCCCTCGCCGCTTTTACCGCGGTTATGCGTTGTACGCTCGTCAATTGACGCATCTCCCGGACTTTACAACCTTCTGCCCATACAGAAGCTGCGTACAGTATTGCCGGCTCAATTGCTCCGGCATAAACCGTCCTCAGCGATTCGCCCCTGAAACCCCACTTTATTTTAGCCGCCGCCATCATTTTATTTGATATTTCGCCGCCCTTACTTTTTACGTATTGTACGTGCGCTTTCCAATTTAATTTATTGTCGATCTTGACGCCGAGGTAGGTAATACAATCTTTAAACGGATTTTCTCCTCCTAGCTCTAACCTAGGAGGTCTCTGTCCTGGTTTCGTGCCGAAATAAAGCGCCTCTGACTTTGCCGTGTTAAATTTTAATTTTACCGCCTGCGACCATTCGTGTAATTTATTAAGCGCCTCGTTCGGTTTTGTGCGCATATCCATTAACAATCTCGATCTTACAATTAAAAGTGTGTCATCTGCAAACCCAACGATTGAGCATCCTGCGGGCAACTTGACCCTAAAGATGCTCTCATACAACAACTTCCAAAATGTGGGACCAGAACATGACCCTTGCGGGCATCCCTTTTCCACCTCACGCGACAGAACTTCACCCGGAATTTCAACCTGTGCTAATCGCCCCGAGAAATAGCTCTTGACCAAAGACATACTAGTTGAAGACATTAAAAACAACCCCGGTATACTACCAGTAAAATTGGGAAGTATGCAAAATACAATAGACTATTGGACAATCGCACAAAAATTCGATTTAATCAGATTCAATGCGATATTCACTCAAATAATATCAACCCTTATTGTAATCCAACAAATTTTAACCACATTAGAAAATACTGTAAGATTTGCAAAATTAAATACACTACACTCTAGTATTTTAGAACTAACTGACTTATTAAAAGAATTATTAGGAATTAGATCATTTATTACTAACAGTAAATTACTCTTCAAAGTAATAGAATCAAACATACTCATGTTTGAAAAAATAGCTATAGTGAAAGGCCTTGTAAAGAATAACGAACTCATATTTTTAATAGAAATCCTCATAGTAGAAAGTAACAATTATAATTATTATCATTTCTTTGCTTTTTCCATGAAAATTACTAGCATGTATCAAGTTATCATCCCCAAAACGAAATTCCTTTCCTTAAATGAACTCGGATATGGTTACACAAACGAAAAATGTAACGAAGTAACATCAAATCAATATCTACGCCAATCATTAACAACAACAACTATCCAAGAAGACAGCCCTTGCGAAGTACAATTATTAAGATTTTCTAATCATTACGACAACTGTGAGGCCAAACCAGTACAAATCACCAATATGAAAATTCAAAAGTTAAGAAAACAAATGGATTGCTGTATTTCCAACAAAAGTATTAGCAACCGTCCACTGCAATCAAGCCGAGAACAATTTAGCATTAACTGGAAGCCAAGTAATCACTCGTAAAGAAGATTGTTATCTAAAATTGAAAACGAAATCATTAGAGTAAACAAGAAATTTGCAAGTTTACCTAAATTCAAGATTACGCTATCCGAAGACGACGAAAAATCAAGAAACCCATGCAACTAGAATACCTAGACTTAGACGATTTCAACCACGCCATGAAACTAATGGACAATTACAAAAACCCTTTGTTATGTTTTTTTTTGAGGCAGCCACGTTGCCAAAGTTATGTTACGTTGGCTCGTAGCCGTGCGTAACAAAAGAAAATCAAAGAAGAAATGACCGGGCTCAATCGGAGAGTAGGGGGGGGTGGTAGAAAGCAGACCAACATATATTGTATGCGGCGGTAAGGAGTTAGTGACAATACCTGCAAGAAAATTAGTTAAGCAAACCTGAAAAAAAAAGAGAATAAGCATAGCAGCAATGAAAAGTCTAAGTTATTCAGTACTTTGTAGAATGTAAAAAAAAGAAACTGTTTAGATAAACTATATAATATAACAACGGTAGAAGCAATACAGAAAAATGTTTAGTACAAAGTGAGGTAATATTGGGGAGTAGCAGAAACGTTTCCTCACACACCAATTAGACATAAAGCAGACAAAATTTTAACAAAATATAAATAGGTAAACACAATTAATATGAGTAGTCCAGTAGTATTGATTTTTCTTTTTTTTTTCTTTTATTTAAAATAGCATGCAAGTCTATGGTAAAAGGTATCAGAACGCCAACGGTATGGCAAAGCAACGGACAGGTATTTAAAGTGAAAACAAGTAGGAAATAGTTCAACTTACAAACAGTCCTTCAGCAACTCTTCCTCGCAATTGAATGTGGGATTCCCGATGTCCTGCACTAACGACGCACTTCACCCTTGCCTGTGAGGGTGTTGATCAAATTTCTCACACTTTACACTAATCACGGGTGTAGCTTGGCAAGCATTCAGTCTATTCGCGGGGGTGGAATTTGTGGTACAACAGACAGGAACATATGCAACACACGCAACTAAGAACAATTAAAGTTAGTATAATCCCGATCCAAACATCCGTCAAGAATTTCGTATTGCGGATCTGCTTCAGCAGAAAGAACCTCGTCAACCTCGGCAGCTAATTTCAGTTGGTAAAGGCATTGTTTGAATACGGTGAAACATTTAAAACACTATCACTCTCATCATTAATACGGAATGAGTTAAACACTTTTGCAATTTCATTTTGCAAATGTTTTAGGAGTTTAAAACCTGACTAATGTGGCTCCTTTAAAAATTCTGTACAACTCTGTACTCTGTACACTCTGATAAAAAGGACCACAAAACTAGATCGCACACACAGTAATCCTAAAAAATCGGTCAAGTTTAGCAAGCAAGTTCTACAACTTTTACTTCAAAAGAAATTCAACTAAAACACAATTAGTAAAGCAACGCGTAATCACTAAGTCAATGTTCCGTAAACAAGCACGTCAAACACGTTCGCCTATAAAAGCATCTTTTCTTCCATGTAATCAGAACTACACCGCCTACAGGTAATATACAACTAAAATCGCGTCGTGCTTGTTCATCAAGGCAAAAGAAACAGTCCGCATTAATTCTCACTATTCTCAAAAGCAAAACCAACAGTATTTTTCAACGTAATTAATGCATAGGAACCAAGAACGAACTACAACTTTTATTTCCAACAGAAAATCAACAAAACACAGTTAGTAAAGCAACGCGTAATCACTAAGTCAATGTTCCGTAAACAAGCACGTCAAACACGTTCGCCTATAAAAGCATCTTTTCTTAAATGTAATTATAATATATCGGAACAAAGAACAAACCACGACTCTCCGTCTGTTTATTCAACTCGTTCTATTACAACCGCTTATCGTATCTTATCTAGACTTGTATATTCACATAAGCAACAAAATTTCTACGAACCGCAAGACAAGGACGATGCAATTTATAATTAATTACACGCGGTTTATAATTTTCAATTTATCTATCTTTAAATAACTACACACGAGTTAATAAATATCAAATACAGAAACAGCAATTTGCAGAAATGCATTTATAAATTGGGAAACAGCGCAAAAGTTTAAAACTACAAAATGCCCGTTACAACTTAAATGAGTTGAAAGTGCCAAAATTACATAATGACAACATAAGCGTTTGGACAATTTTATTAATCGTTTTATCTACTAATTATGTATGCATTATACAAAATGTATCTTAGATATAAGAATAAAGAAAGAAATTTTAGTCATAATGAAACAAAGGTAAATAAAGAAGTAGTAAATGTACCCTTAAGAACAATGAATTTAAAAATTAAGTAAAACCCTTAATTTTCATTTACGTTGAGAGGGGTTACATATCCCCCAATCCATATATGTACAATTAAATAGAAGTTATTGAGAAATTATTAAGAAACTTAAGCTAGATGTAAGAATGAATTTCAAGGATAAATAAGAAAAGGTTATTGAAAATTCACAAGCAAGTTGGGAAAACGGATGTAAATACATTGTATTACAGACGAAAGTGATACTTCAGGTGCAGGTCACAGACGGTTAAAAAACCGCAATTATTAGAATTAAGATTGTTACATTGTACAATAAATAGAATAAAGAAACAAGCAGATATGAGCTCTGCAAGTTCCCACAGACATGTGAGGGGCAGGGACAACATAAATACCCCGGGAGCATCAGATCAGTTAGTTAGTCTTGAGTATTTCAGCTTTTACATTGTTGTTTGCTTAGGCTACACGCCCTAATTTAACTCCAATTATTGGTAAACTTCGGCTTTTTTTATTTTTTAAGTTTGTCAAAATTCTACATGTAATTTCTGTTTAATAAATAAATTTGTTACAAGAAGTTTTGGAAGAAGATTTTCTAAAAAGGGAGCTCCCAAGGCTCGAAACGTAACTCGCCTAATATTAAAATAAACCTGTGAAGCCAATGAGAAGTAAAGTGTGCGTCAGTAATCTCAGTTGCCCATTTCTTACTGTGCTTCACCGCTTCTACCACCATACGTAAGCCATAAAATGTCTATTCTAGAGTAGTGTATAGAGCTTGTAGGAGTTTTGTCGAAGGCTCCCAATTATTTTTGGTAATCATTCGAATAAATTATCTTGTGGAACATTACTGAACTATGATTATCCTACAGAAGTTAGTCATTAGAGCTCGATATAAGCGATACAAAATGTATACCCTATAACTTTATATCGTAATAAGAGAGGATGACAAATTACTTTATTATAATTAAAACAATCAGGATTCTAAAAATATAAATAAAAATTTGAATAATTGTGTATAATAAATAGTATAAGTTTTCTAATAGCGCTACACCTCTAAAGTTCATTTTCAATTTCACACATTTGTTTTTTGTATGGTCCTTTAGTATAGATGCACTTTATATCATGTATAGTAGCGCTTTCTTTGCACAAAGGACAAAACCGCTGCTGTTTACGTCGAAGCCATACTCTAATGCAGTTTAAACCAAACACATGTCCACAATTCAAGGCACATATTTGATGGCGTCCTTTTTGGGACCACGTAGACAAACAAATACAGCACGTTTTACTTCGATCCTCATCGGATTCTTCATCAGATGAACGACGGCGTTTTTTTTCTAACTTTTCTAATAGCACCTTAGGTGAATTCTGGGATACCTTAGTGTCCTTGTCGGTTATGCATTGTACATCTTTATCTATAGCAAAGGTTTTAGTGTTAAAATAGCAGAAAAGGACTTACCATTCTTTGAAGGCACGTTCGAAGACATTTTTGAATTAGGTAGAGACTTATAATTTTGTTTTAGGTGTAGCTCAAAGTTTTGAATATTGTATATCTTGACACAAATATGTAAACAAACATTAAAACAAATTTTAATGGACCTTTCAGAATGACATTGAAAACTAACTAGTTGCCTATGGAAATCTGTTAAAGTGTGTAACAGTTAGATTTAACTGCTACGAATCTGGACGTTAGGCAACTTTATTCACCTCCATTTAGATTATACGTTAAACGGAAAAGCAAGTTCCTTTGTCTTATGAGTCGAAATTCTGTTAGGTAGGGATCAAAAGGCATATTTTAGTATTCTGCGCACTTGATAACATCGGGCTATCTTATTCAACTTTTGGTGGAAGATGGACACGAAGCAGCGTGCTATTTTCCAAACGTTAGTTTGCTTGTTAGAAGCGTTTCTTTTTGAAAATAAATTAAATTGCCGGCTAGGGGTAAGCTGATTTTATTTATTATACAATGATTTTTAAATAAGATTATCTGTTGTAGAAAAATTAATTTAATATTTAAAAACGTGTTGTTCACTTCAATATGGTTTTGGTTAGATTGCCATTTAAGTGAATTTGAATACTTGTTCGAGTATTATAAAACGAATAAATTAGAAATTATCAGCAGAGATATTGAACTAATTTACACTGTTTCTATATTTTGGATTGATTCCTGGAAAGCTTGCTTTTTTTGGATTAAGATACTTTGGGTTAGAGGATCAGGTGTTCGAGTGTCCGCCATGAGGTCACACCATATGTTGTTATTTCCATTGATCGCGTTTTGCCCTGAAGCGTGTTGAGGTCAAAGACGTTGAAAACACTTTATTCAGGTATTTATGTATATATCCATTTTACATTTTTATAAAGAAAAAAAACTTATAATAATTGTTTGTTTCGCAAATGTTTATATACTAATCGCACTGTGAAGATGCAATGCATTTAATTTATGTTTGAATTAATACGTTCTAAATTTTATCTTGTAAAAACCTTCGGGACATGAGCTCATATAACGACGTTTTATTTTGTTAGCCTTTTGCTACACTGTAATTATTAAAAAGAAAAGAAAGAAAATTTACTGAAGTAAAATTTACAGTTTTGTTAAAGTTCTAAGAGAATTAAAATTGTTTAAGGTTAAATTTTTAATAGTTTTACTAAAATAATTTTGCAGCTTGATTATCTTGTTAGTTCAATTACAATTATTATATGTATTTATATCACATGTTGTTTTGTCTTATTTCAAACTAAATCAGTGAAGTTTTTGTTGGATAAATTATTTCCATGTGTATACTATCGCAGAGATAAAACAAAGAACCCACGGTTTTAGCCCTGATGATAAGGTCTCCCAGAAGATTTAAGTAACAAAGTCAATATCTATTAAGAAAGATTGAATAGGTGAACATGATAGAGGTAAGACACGTTACACATGTTAGAAACATGAAAAGGCAGGTTACAAGTGTTATTAAAAATACTGTGTCGTAAATTGTAACAGAATTGTATTTAATCTATGACAAAGAAAGGGGGAGAGATGGTAGGGTACGGTTTGGGAATCGTTCAAATTTAATTAAAAAAATATGAAAATGACTCAGGAAAGCATGCTTTTCAAAGTACAACAGGAAAATTTGCGGAAAAATATGATATTCCGGAAAAAAATTAAAAAATTTTTTTTAAATAGCACATGGATTTGACACATCTTTAAAATATATGATTAAAAGAGGGTGGAGCAACTAATGAACAGACACCTAGTCACTTCTTTGTATTAGAGATGTGTGAGGCGCAATTAATTCGATCTTTTTATGTCGATCAGTACCAAGTATCGATTTATTGGGTTAGTGCAAATGATATGATTCCAACATCGAGTATTTCAATCCCGCAAGTAAAGTGCATATATGAACACAAATTATTTAATGAGTAATACTAATTGATGTAAGAGGTTGCGAATTCATATCCAGCATACCGCCCGTCTTGAAAGGTAGCTTTCAAAAAAATAAAACAAATCATAGAACTAAGGTAACAATACAATGAAGCAAATCATTATTAGCAATAAAAGTGAACACAAGCAAATACTTAGTCTAAGCAAGTAGGAGGTTTGTGGGGCTCCTGGCGCCACATTTGCTCCCAAAACCCACATTTGCTCCCACATTTGCTCCGCATTTGCTCCCAAATCCCTCATTTTCCTCCAGCATCCTCATTTACATGTAAATTTCCATAAAGAGGAAATGAGGAGGATTGACTTTCTCCTTCCACATTTGCTCCCACATTTGTTCTCTCAATGTAAATTTCTATAAAGAACAAATGTGGAGATGAATCTCATAAGGAGCAAATGTGGATATGAACTCATTTGCTCCCTCATTTGCATATAAATTCTCATAAGGAGGGAAATGTGGAGATGAATCTCATAAGGAGGAAAATGTGGAGATGAACCCCATAAGGAGCAAATGTGAGATGAATCCCTTTTAATCGGATAGCCATTGCATCTTTTGAGATAACCCTATCTTGTTTGGTATCAATTAATGATTTCTCATAGGAATTTCTTAGATTGCATCATGCCCCAGAGAGTCCAATTTAAGATTTTCTGCATGCAGCGATTTTATGGCCGTCCTTATAAATTTTTAGCCATGTGACACATTAAATTAATCTAAATTTTACCAGAATCCGAATCTGCAAACAGATTTAAAATCGTACCACCATTACAAGTTACACTTTTAAAGTCTCAAACCTCTTTAAATTGTTTTGAGACTTTAAAGGTGTAACTTTGTAATGGTGGTACGATTTAAATCTGTTTGCAGATTCGACTGTGTAAAATTTAGATTAATTTAATGTGTCACATGTAATTTATAAGGACGACCATAATGCTGCATGCAGAAAATCTTAAAATTGGGTAGCTGGGGTGATCAATCAAGAAATTCTAGAGATGGATAGCTGAGAAAATCTAATATAATTGATACTAAACAAGATAGGGTTATCTCGAAAGATGCAATGTAGTCGAAAAAACTATTTGGTTTAGATGTGGGAGCAAATGAGGATGCTAAGATGAAAATGCAAGATAGGGTTAACTCGAAAGATGCAATGGCTAGCCGATTAAAACGGGGATTTGTCTCCATATTTGCTCCTTATGGGGTTCATCTCCACATTTCCCTTCTTATGAGATTCATCTCCACATTTCCCTCCTTATGATAATTTATATGTAAATGAGGGAGCAAATGAAGGAGCAAATGAGTTAATATCCACATTTGCTCCTTATGGGAATTTACATTGAGGAACAAATGTGGGAGCAAATGTGGAAGGAGAAAGTCACTACCTCATTTCCTCCTTATGGGAATTTACATGTAAATGAGGATGCTGAAGTAAAATGAGGAAGAAAATAAGGGATTTGGGAGAAAATGCGGAGCAAATGTGGGAGCAAATGTGGGTTTTAGGAGCAAATGTGGCGCCAGGAGCCCCAGAAACCTCCTACTTAAGCACAATTAGAAACTACATTCCACACAATGATTTTTCTTGTATAGTCACTGCGCACTGTGGGAAAGGTGCACGATTTTGCAAAGAAACGTTTTACGATTCCGTTTGAGATCTTGATTGAGGCAACACGAGAGATACCGTCAACACCAAGAGAGAGCTGAACCACTCTGCCGAGCTTCCACTGAATCGGTTGCGCATGGTCATTTTTGATGAGGACTAGGGTGTCCACTGCAAGTTGAGAAAAAGTTTTGCGCCACTTAACACGTTGTTGGAGCTCTGATAAATATTCTTTGCTCTATTTTTTCCATAGATGTTGATTGAGTTTTTGTACCCTTTGACATGTTGATAGCCAGGATTCGGAAGGTTGTGTTAAATCTGGATCCGGCAGTGCAGTTGACGGACAACTAATGAGCTTTTGTAGCAAAACAAATGAATTAACACAAATAAGATTTAGTGGTTTTACAACCTCGACCCTTGCGGTCTTTAACTATGAAAGGGCCACGATAGTTTCCCCCTGTCAGATAGAATGGAGGAGATGGTTAAACACGATAAGAGGCTAGGTTACCCATTATTGGCTCAGCGAACCTTGGAGAGAAACAAAAGCATCGCAGGATCGGTGAACTACTTGCTTGGCAAGATTTCTGCAAGGAGTGATCTAATACCTGTCCCTAAGACAGGAAATTAGCATCTGCGGTCCAGCATGCAAAAGCTGTATGTGCTGGTTAAGAACAAGAAGTTTTGCAATCGGATGTTTATCCGAAATTATAAACGGAAATTTCTTGTCATATGAAAATTGAGAGTTTTGGAGTCTTCCACCAACTCTCATTATGCCCTTTTTACATTCTACAAAGTACTGTTACGTTTTTTCGTGGCATCCACGTTGGGCGCCAAAAATTATATGTTACGTATTTCGCGGCAGTCCCTGTTCGGGCGCCAAAGTTATGCTACGTTGGCTCGTAGCCGTGCGTAACACAAAGAAAATTAAAGAAATGACCGGGCTCAATCGGAGATTAGGTGGGGGCTTGTAGAAAGCAGACCAACATACAATGTACGCGGCTGTAAAGAATTAGTGATAATACCTGCAAGAAAAATAGTCAAGCAAACCTGAAAAAAAAAGAAAAAGCATAGCAGCAATGATAAGTCTAAATTATTCAGTACTTTGTAGAATGTAAAAAAAAAATGTCAACCTCAAGTGTGCAGCAAAGAAAGAACCAAGACAAAGTAAAGGGCAAAGACCAGCTAGTACACAATCTAGAATACTTCCGACTGAGGTAACACAGATTCGTATGAAACGATTACTCAAGCAAAGTATGACTAACAGACCTACAAAAGCGACCAAGTCGAAATACCTAAAGGAAAAGAAAATAGATCTGAAGCCTACCTCAAGGAATGGATGTAGCAAGCGACTATAATAGTCAAATAGTGAACAAATGGTGGAACTAGCCAGAAGGAAAAGTCACGGGATGGGCTAGCTACAAAAAGATGAATAGCAATACGAAATGGGCGCCAGTGTTTTCGGACACAAGCTTATCATTGAAAACACAAGACCAATAAGCCAAAAAAACATCAAGGTCATAAAAAAAAATTTAAAAAAAATCAAGAGCAAAAAAAAATCGGGCCGAAAAAAAGAATCGACCCCACGTTTATCGAGCCCCACGTTGCGGGCTAGCTCAGCCGGTAGAGCATGAGACTCTTAATCTCAGGGTCGTGAGTTCGAAGACCACGTTGGGCGCCAAAATTTTTGTACGTTTTTTTTGTGGCAGCACGTTGGGCGCCAAATTTATGCTACGTTGGCTCGTAGCCGCGCGTAACACAAAGAAAAATCAAAGAAGTGACCGGGCTCAATCGGAGATTAGGGGGGGTTGTAGAAGCAGACCCACATATAATGTATGCGGCTGTAAGGAGTTAGTAACAATACCTGCAATAAAAAAAATTAGAATAGCAAACCTGAAATAAAGAAAAAGCATAGCATGCTGATCGAGCATGGATTGTTCAGTACTTTGTAGAATGTAAAAGAAAAACTGTTTGGAATAATCTATATAATATAACAACGGTAAAAGCAGTACAAAAATTTTTAATACAAAGTGAGGTAATATTGGGGAGTAGCAGAAACGTTTCCTCACACACCAATTAAACATAAATCAGACAAAATGTTAAAAGAAAATAAATAGGTTAGACACAATTGATATGAGTAATTCAGTAGTATGGATCTTTCTTTCTTTTTTTCTTTTTTTTTCTTATGTTTTAAAATATCCTGCAAGTTTTTTGTAAAAGGTATCAGAACGACAAAGATATGGTAAAGCAACGGATAGATATTTAAAGTAATAACAAGTAGGAAATAGTTCAACTTACAAAAGTCCTTCAGCAACGCTTCCTTGCAACGGAAGTGTGAGATTCACGATGTCCTACGCTAACGAAGCACTTCACCCTGGACTGTGAGGGTGTTGATGGAACTTATTACACGTCAGACTAATCACACCTACGCATTTCACTGGGGTTAGCAGCAGACACCATCACGCGACGGAACTATGTAGCATTGATAAATTTCTGGTTAATTCTATTTCCTGAAACAATAATTTCGAAATATTTTGTAGCACTAGTTTAATTTCAACTGGGATCAAATGTATACTATTTTCATAAACCTCCAAGAAGCAGTGAGAAACTTCAACCAATACCTTTGTAAACCGGTAATCTGTTGTATTTCGCAAATAACGAAATTCGCGCAAGCACTGATCTATTTTAGATTCTTTGGTGTTTAGAAAAATGCAGAAACTACAGTATCCACTGTATTTAAATAATCCCAAGTATGCACTAATCTGATAAAACAAAGGGACACTAGACTAGATCGCACACACATTAATCCTAAAGAAGGAATCGGTCAGCTTAGCAAGTTCTACGACTCCTATTTCACAAGACAAACAACTAAAACCACAAATTAGTAAAGTACGCGTATCACTAAAGTAAGTCCGTCAAATGTACCTTAAAGCATTTGTCTCACAAGAAAAACAACTAAAAACAATTAGTAGGCACGCGTAAGCAATAAAACCGTCCGTCAAATGTTCCGTAAAACACACGTGCCTTGAGTTTAACAAGCTTTACCGCTTTTATTTCCAACAGAAAATCAACTAAAAACATGCCGTGCTTGTTCAGGAACAATACGAAAATTAATCCCGCATTAATTTTCACTATTGTCAAAAGCAGAAAGAAGCAGTATTTTTAACGTACTTAATATATCGGAACAAAGAACAAAACTCTACTCCTCATCTGTTTATATCAATTCGTTGCTATTACAACTTCTTATCGTCTCTTATCTAGACTTGTATATCCACATAAGCAACAAAATTTATACCAACGGCAAGACAAGGACGATGCAATCCACTCATTTTAATACGATGCATTCGCCTAAGGAGTTAATAAATATAAAATATAAAATAGTAGTTACAGAAAGGTATTTGTTAATTGAGTATAGCGTAAAATGTTAAATTACAAAATGCACGTTACACCCTTGAAATCAAAAATGGATTAAGAGGTAGCAACTTTGAGGATTTTAAAGATGTACCTTGAAGTAATATCTTTAGCTCGGCAAAAGAGATTCTGCTGCGTAAGCTTTATAAGAACAAGGCGTGATTCATGAAACTCAATAGAAGAGAAAGGACCGAAGCAACGATTTGCCTTGGGCTTCAAACAATTGTTATGAAACCGAAAACAGTAAGCAGTGACTTGCACCAACTTAGACAAGCTTGAAAAGCGATTGAATAAAAATAGTTCTGGTGAGTTGACCAGATTGCAAAAACAGTCGAGTAATTCAAATGGGACCATGAAGACTCATCTTCATGAAGCCATGATGGACCGTTCCACCAAACGTCTGAATCCTTTAATGCCCGAGGACTGATGCCTCTTGAAAATAAATCTGCAGGATTGCATTTGGTTGGCACATGAAGCCAAATACCGAGTTGTGTAAGCTGCTGCATATCAGAAACCCTGTTGCATACGAAGGTTCTTAACAGCCTTGGATCGGTTTTCAACCATACCAAGACAATGGTTGAATCAGACCAAAAATAAGAACGGGTAACTAGCAAGTCTAATGCATTTAGAACTTGCTTCGAAAGTTTTGCTAAGAGAACAGCTCCACAGAGCTCTAACTCAGGAATTGTTAGCGGTTTCGAAGTAAAACCTTGAATTTGGAGCATATAAGCTTAACGTCATATAAACTTCTCTGTCTTTTGAACGTAAAAAGATGCATGCACCATAACCTTGCATGGATGCATCACAGAAACCGTGAATCTCAACCTCTGTGTGTTGTTTGCACACAACATATCTTCAAGTCATTTAGACTGACTAATTCGCTACGATATGAAAGCCATTTTGTATTTAAGTTATTGGGAACAGGGTTGTCCCAATTTTCGCTCCCAAGGTGCATTGACCAAGCAAACCCAGATGATCAAAGATTAAGGAATTCTCTGAAAGCATGCTATGCTTAGTAGCCTTTTGTAAAAGTATTTGAAATTGTGAACAGGACTGATCAGATTGAAATCACCAAATCAAACCTAAAGTTTTGGTGTGCTTAAGATCTCTCAGTTTGAAAACACCTGGATGTATATCTGAGTTTGGAATTCTTTCCAAAACACGTGGATCACTCGAAATCCATTTCCGCAACTTGAAACAACCTGAAGTTAGAACTTCATTTAACTGAGAGCACAGGCTGCGAGCACCTTCAAGCGTGCTAGTACCTGTTAATAAGTCATCAACATAGAAATCTTATTCCAATTACCTTAGAGATATCCGGAAATGAAGCTGCACGATCGTAACTCAGCTGTGTAAGACTACAAACAGCAATAAAGAGTGCAGAAGCAGTACCATAAGTAATTGTATTTCAGTTGTATGCGAGAAGTGGATCTGCAGAAGAGAATCGCCACAAAATCTTTTGCAAAGACCTTTCGTCAGGCTCCATCTGAACCTGTCTGTACATCTTCTTAACATCACCATGAATAGCGAAAGTATGCTTGCGGAAACGTATCAATATGGAGAACAAATCTTGCTGGATAGTGGACCAACCATTTGAATATTGTTTAAAGAGTAACCAGAAGTGGTTTCTTGTGAACCACTGAAAACGACTCTTTTAGGATACCGTGGTGTGGAAGATAATAAGAAATTTTAGATGCCTGGGGATCAGCAAGTGACATGTGCCCCAGATCAATGTATTCTTGCATAAATTGACTGTAGCGACTAGGCAAGCCTGGATTGACTTGCAGTCGCTTTTCTAACCCAAAGAATCTTTTGGGCAATCTTACAAAATCACCTAGAATCTCAGGCTTGAAAGGAATGGAAACTATAAACCTGCCATCAGAATCGCGACGTGCAGTTTGTACAAAATATGCCTCGCAGGCACTTTCTTCTGCTGTAGGAACTTTTTCGGCAGGGTAATGTACAATCTGCCAGAATCTGTTGAGTGCATCAACAAAACTCTCGACCGATGTATAATTGCACTGTACAGTATGTGCGAAAGTGCTCGTGGCACCTGAAACAACCCATCCCAATCGCGTCTTTTGCAGAATTGTTCGCAAGAGGGTAATTGACGCTCGTAGGATCAAAACTTTTAATCGTAAGCAATGCGGAAACCTTTAGCACTGATTAAAGGTACGAAAAGTTTATTCACGCCGGACAGTTCACCATTTAGATGGACTAAACTATAAAAGTGGTTAATAAAACCTTCAAATAGACAACCACCTCTAAAACTAGCGGGGGTTTAGTGGCTGTAGAGACACTTTTTACTTAAAAATATTAGAGGAACGGGTAAACTAGCATGGGATGGGGCAAGTTACTCATACAAAGTTTTAAATAGAGTGCTTTTATTAGAAGAAAGTTAGTATCGACCCGTTTACAAATCACGTCATTCCATTCAAATTGTTATCGGTGTCAATTGCCGATGCGATTGCGTTGATTATGGCATTATTTTGCACAAAAAAGCTTTCTTGTATCACATCAATGGTTGCATATGAAGCGTGAAACAGATCTAACAAGCTGGGGCCATTTTCACATTACCATCTTGTTACGTTCAAAATCCTGCAAGTACTTTTTTCTGCTTTCATTTTTATAACGCCCTAAAATTTCTCAACAAGCTCGATTTCCAGCCATTTGAATTAGTATTATTTAATAAAATTTTTCAAGTAATTACTCTGTATAAAAGTTTGCCAAACAGCTGCTTAGGAAACATTGCGTTAAAAAATAGTTGCAATATTTCCTAGCACCTGCAGTGATTACATTTTAATTAAAAGCTGCATGTAAATGCACAGCTTTCTTCTAAAAGATAAGACCACTTACCACCTGCCTACATCTGCTTACAATAGACTTGTTATCTGGTATTCTGCAGCTGTTAAGATGTTACAAAGTAACAAGATCGTTTTCCTTTGTCTAAAAATCCTTTGATAGTTGCGTTATCTGCTTGTAGGCAAGCTGTTACAGTTTGTATTTCGGCAGCTGTTGTCTGGGAATTCTGCAGACTTGTTTCTTCGACGATATCTTTGATAGCCAAAATACCTATCCCCATACATGATTCTGGCCATGTGCAGCTACTCTCAACATAGCTCTAATTGAATCAAACCTAACCACAGAACGGAAAGTTTTGCTATTGTCAATACTGATCTTTTGTGAGAAAACTCTTGCTACCAATCGGGCTTTATAGCGTCATGTATCGCCTTGGAGATTTTGTTTAACACGAAAAACCCACCGATTATTAATTGCCCTTCTACCAGATGGTAGGACACCTAACTCCCAAATCCCATTTTCAGATAATGAATCTAATTCTTCTTGTATTGCTTGTTCCCATTCGAGAGAATTTTCTGAAGCTACTGCTTCCACTGATGAGTTTGGATCTTTATTAGCTAGGATTGCAAAATCGTTATATTTTATTGGAGCTTTCGACTTATTGCAATCTCGCAACTGTCGGCGCCCTACAGCAGAAACTTCCTCGTCTGTTAAGGGCTCGTGATCTCTTTCATCTTGCGTAAGACTGGATTATGAAATCAACTGTTTAGGGTCTTTCTTAAAGATGATATCACGGCTATGCTTTCAAGTTTGTAGTTCAAGTACGTACACTCTGTATCCGCCTTTCTCGCCAACATAACCTTTCCAGGACTTTGCATCAAGTTTCTTACGTTTCTCTGTGGGTACATGGACTAAACAATCTGAGCCAAATACTTTTAGATGGTCCACAGCAGGCGTCTTACCAAACCATAACTCGTGCTTACTTACTTACTTTTCAAAGTTCATTTTAGTTTTATTAAAAATGAAAACGTTTAATTTGTTAACCACGCGCGATGAATTTCAACAATATATTTGACGTAGACCGTTTCTTTCAAAAAGACGATGCCGTCTTAGTAGAAGAATTATGTACCAACCACCTTGTGTAAACCAATCCACGCTACACAGAGAGAGCTTGTCGTCGCCCTATGATACTTATACGGAACCCTGCCAAGCCACTAGGGTTCTACTTCCGCTGCACTCGGAGGTACTCAACTTACAGTCTACGGAAGAACACGATCTTCGAACGAAGCCATTTAACCATGGATGTAGTACTAAAATTACAAAGGTGTTGGGTGATTAAAGTTCCATGGGCTTAATGGATATCCCCAAAGCCGCTACTATTCAACAGTACCGGTACTTTAGAGATATTTGTGGCTGGAAGTGGATACAACACCCCGAGTTGTTTGTGCTTGGTAGTCCGAAACAGATTGACGAGAGCCTAGTAACTAGTAGAAAATACCACAGAGGTCGTATCACCACGCAACAATGGGTGTTAGGTTTGTACGGCACAGAATCAAGAGAGGTTACGTTATATATGTGGGCAATAGATCAGCGGCCACATTGATTCCCATAATAGAAGCTCGTGTGTTACTAGGTTTGATGATATGGGCAGACGAGTGACGTGCTTAGGCTAGGTTCAGTAGTGTTGGAGGAGTTTCGCAGTACATACACCAAAGAGTGAATTTCGTCATACATTTTTGTTCTTAAATGTCGGATACTTTGGTCGGGTTGTTCCATTTTTAATTTTGTTAAGATTAGACTTTTCACGTCTTGGAATTTCATTCCAAATTGGTACGGGCATTGGTTACTTTCCATCCTAAGGTTTATTAGATCGCGTATTAGACATTTTATGTTACGTTGATTGCCAAAATATGCGATTACTAAGCGTTTAAAATCCTGCCATTCTTCTAAGTTATCTCAGCTGGCTATTAGTGTAAGTGCCCGTCCGATCAGTTTACTTATTATCAGCGGTAAGAGCAATGCATTTTTTTGTTATCTTCAGGTTTGTAAAAGGTTTTAAAAAATATTTTGCATGCCGTAATGCAATTTCCAAGCAAAGCTTGTTCTCCGTTAAAGGTGAGGATGGTTTTGAGATAAATCTTTATGTTTAAACTTATTTTTGTTAAGGGTTGCTTTCGCTTTTAATTAATCTTAAATTTTGTAAAATTGAGATTTATTTCTCGGTTTGTATTGTTACTTTTTAGTTTGATTTGTTAATTTCAGTTTAAAGTGTGTTGTGTTATTTAAAGAATCGAGTTGTTTGTATTTGTACTTAGTTACACGGTGCTGTAATTTGAATTTAGGGATTTTGTTTGGTTTATTGCTGTAGCCCTAGATTTGTTTATTTTTGTAATTCACGGATGTTAAAGTTATTACGGTTTTAATTTTCTGAAAGGTTTTGATGTGAGTTAATAATTTCTCACAGTAATTACTTTACTTTGTGTGTTTTGTTGTACCAGTCATGATTTTATTATGTCTCTATTTCTGTCCTGTTGATTAATTGTGTCTGCTTTAATTATCTCTTCTCCGTGGGTGTTGTAATTAATAAGTGTGTAAGATGTTACTCTGTAATTAATTTGTCTAGTTACCTTGAGTCTAAATATAAAGTTTGCAGGTTTTCAGTTTACCGTTTTGTTACAATATTTGTATCAGTTTCCTTTATAATTTATATAATAAACTTGTTTAAATTACAAAGTTTTAAGTCTGCTGAGTATGTAATTTTAGCCTCTGTGAATAGTTTTAAACAATTTGCATAATGCTTCTGTTTAATCAAATATCTTCGTAATACAATTATACTTATTGAAGTTGTTAATGATTTTCTAAAGGTTTTTGTTTTCAGTCTGTGATAATTAAATAAATCGCCTCTTTTACAACTATATACTTAGTTAATTTCTGAAGTATTTAATCATAGAATACAACGTTTGAATGAGTCTTTTGAGTAATGTAAATATAAAATTTTATGATGAATGTTTCTAAATGCTTTTATTTAGTAATTATTTCACTATAATTAGTACAATGATGAGGTTTTCCGGTGAGAATCGCGCTTTGTTTTATTAATTTGTAGTGGGTTAATTTATTAATAGATTGCAAAGTGCGTTTCTATAATTTATAGAAGTACGATGAAGGTCGAGTTTTAAATAATTTTTTCTGTAATTAATTGTCTATAAAAATTGCGTAGAGTTAATTACGTTCTGTTTTTGGTATTTTAAAATCGTTCTTTGTTTTGTATTAATTTTTTCTTGAGTCAGTTACGTTTTGTATTTATTAATAATTCGCAATAATTGTTTGTACTAATAGTTGCGTAAAATTCTCTTTAAAAGTCAATTCTCTTAAAATAGTTCTCGTTTGTTTTAAATATAATTTTTCAAAATAAATTTTGAAAATAATTTCTCTTTGTAAATTATTCTCATTAAATGGCATAAATTGCAATAATAATAAAAATAAAAAATAATCTGTACATACATAAAATAAAAAATTCTTTTACTAGCTAATATCAGTAAATTTGTCAAAGAATAAATTGGTTTTAAGGAAATGAACTTACATTAATTTCTTGGTCGCTTTCATGGACTTGGCCGATTCGTGTACTTTGTCCACATTGGTTTGGTTTGGATTCGATCGATGCTGGTATCTCCTCCAAGTTTGTTTATTTAGGTAGATTCGGTCGATCCTTGTACTTCTTACAACTTTGTTTGGATTCTGCCAAATTGGGAATTGAAATTCCAGACCACCAGTTCTTCGAATTTGGGTTCCCTAGTGATCTTTTGACATCATACCGACCGCGCCAGTTACGTTTCGGGCCTTGGTAACGGTGTTTTTGAAAATTACTTCCAATTCTTCATATCAATATTATTTTACTTAAACAGACATAAATTATGGAATTTAGACAAACTGTTGTAAATTTAACTAAGTCGAAATAAAATAATTAATTGAACTAATTTTAGGGTGAGTAGCCTCTGCAAACTGCAATGTTAAAGCTGAAATACTTGAGACGGACTGACTGGCTTTGAGGCTTCCGGGGTATTTATGTTGTCCCTGCCCCTCACAATTCTGTGGGAACTTGCAGAGCTCATGCCTGCTTATTCTTAATTCTATTCATTAATACATTGTAATAATCTTATTTTCTAGGTAATCGCGGTATCCTAACCGTCTGTGACCTGCCACCTGCAGTATCACTATAGTCTGGAATACATTGCATTGCATCCGTTCTCATGAACTGTTAATAACCTTTTTATATCTATCCTTGAATTACATTGTTGTACTTGACTTAATAATTTCTTAATGGTTTCTAATAATTTCTTAATACTTCTATTTTATAATACTTACATAAATTGGAGGATACTTAACTAGCGTAGTTGCCGTGTCTTATGAGTTACATTTATGTTTTTTCAGATATTCAGTTAATGTTTCTATATTGTTGCGAAAGCCTACGGTCCTAAGTAGAGGCGTCCGTTGTTTTGTCTTAATAGTAAAACATCTACAACAGCAACATAACCTTATCACTATTATTGAACATGTACATGTTGGGTATTTTTCTTAGTAGAAGCACATTCCTAATGCTGTCATAACATTAACACTATTTTTGCACACGAACCCTTTCAATTATTATGTCTTGATAGTAAAACATTTCGACTACTAACCTAAGTTGAGACCTCGATACTATTTTGGCACATGTACCTCTTTGGGTATTTTTTCTTAGTAGTGAAATATTTCTAACGGTAATCTAACTTCAACACTATCCATGAACATGAGCCCAATGTATTATGTCGCCTTAGTAAACATTTCGACAACAAACCTAAGTTGCAGCCTCAACACTATCTTGACACATGAGCACAATCACTTATATTGTTTTAGTAGTAAAACATTGAAACCATTGGTCTGAGTCGAAACCTCAATACTATTTACTATTAGAAAGAAATGCCCAAAGCGGTACATGTGCGAAAATAGTGTAGAGGCAAAAATAGTGCTGATGTCTTAACTTAGGTTAGTCAAAATGTTTTACTACTAAGAGAAAGTAATCGATTGGGTACATGTTCGACAATAGCGTTAAGGCGAAAACGGTGTTGAGGTTTCAATTTACGTTAGTTGTTGAAATAGGTTACTACTAAGATGAAATAATAATTAGGTATAAGTGCGAAAATAGTATTGAGACGAAAATAGTGTTGAGATTTCAACTTAGGTTAGTGGTCGAAATGTTTTACTACTAAGACGATATAATACATTGGGTTCATGTCCGTAAATGCTTTCTATATTATGATCCATCGGTATTTATATGTCCTAAAGAATTACCCGATTTTACCTCGTTCAGACGAATGGTGCATTCAATTTCATTTTATTTATGTCTACGATCATCTTGTTTTCACACTTTTGAAAGCGGTGGGTTGTTTATGTTCGCGACGAAATTTTCATGACTAAGTCTATGAGTTTATTTCTTTTGTGGTAATTTACTATGGTTGCGGATTCTTTGAATTCCTGAGAGCTCGGAATTCCATCCACGGTTTACATGCGACGCTAGTTATGTGATCCCTCATTTGTTATACCTATTAAACTAATAAAAGTTATTAGGAAATATTAGGAAAATGCAACAATGTAATTAAAAGACAATTTGTTACATTATATTTCAGTTATAAACGTTCTCATGTGAACGGAAGCGCTACAAAGTAGCACAAGGATAAGTGACACTGCAGATGTCAGGTCACAGACGGTCGTAGAAAGTCACGTACCGAGATTACGTAGAAGTAAGCCTGCAACATTGTAATTATGAATAGCTTTTAAGATAGCAACTATGTATTATTAATAGAGTCAAGTGTAAGCAGACATTAGGTCTGCAAGTTTCCACAGAATTGTAAAGAGGTAGGGAGATTATAAAAAGACCGGGAGCTCCACTCCCAGTCAGTTCATCAACGTTCAGCTTTCACATTGCAGTCCGTCGGTAACTTACTTGTACAATTAAGTATTAACTATTTCGACTTAGAATAAATTAATTCAAGATTGTAAAATTCCATGTTCAAATCTGTTCAAACAAATAAATGTGTTAAGGACCAAAGAAGTCTTTTTAAAAAGGACCGCTCGAAGCCACGAACCTTAACTCGCTTTAATTTTTATGGCGGAATTTGAGGTTATTGGTGTTATAGACGTGTCAATCCATTTCCATGATTCAACGGTTTTTTTTAAACTCGGGTGCATGTTTACGAATACGTTTTCCTAGGCTGGTTATTTACCGAAATATGTCGGTATTCTTTCTAAATTAATACGAAAAGTCTAAAGTACGGGAAACTCTAAGGTCCAAAAAACCATTTTTGTCAGTTCCAAAGGTCATTAACCCCGAGGCCGACATGGCGACCCTGGAGGGAGGATGTCAGTTTTAGACCCACCATCACAACAACCACCACCACAACCACCACCACCACCGTCGCCACCACCACCACCACCACCACCAAACCACCACCACCACCACCACCTTACCACCACCACAACCACCACAACAACCACAACCACCACTACTATTACCACGCCCACTCCCACTACCACCCTACAACCACCACCGTATTAGCAAATATTCACACATATAGTAACAAAAATCTGCACAATAGTTTTTCAACTAAGCATTTTTAGCTCCAAACACGGATCTTGCTCTCGACACCCTGATCTGGACCGTCACCACACCACCACAACCACAACCACCTGTACCACCTCCAGTAGTAGAGAGAGGAAGTCGCATCAATTTGAAAGCATCAAGGACGCAACTGTTGATGTAAGAATGGAATTTGAAGCTTCAAGAAATTTCGAACCGTCGATGAAGGCTTATGCTTTAATTATACATGACTCTACGTTTGAATATAATCCGTTTACGAAAATTGTTAATAGATTTATTCACAATTAAATATTTTGTATATATATTATTAATAAAATAGTATAAAATCGATAAATTAATTTGTTTCAGTTAGTTTTTTTATCTGTCGAATGGTGAGCATCTCCCACTCTGTAAATAAGTTCTAGTTATTTTAGAGCGAATTTATCTCCATCAGAATAGAGTGAAATTGCCCCATTGGGTGAAATTGCCTCATTGGGTGAAATTGCTTTATAGAGTGAAATTGCCTCATTGGGTGAAAGTGCCTTATAGAGTGAAATTGCCTGATAGGGCGAAAGTGCCTTATAGACTGAATTTGCCTCATAGGGCGAAAGTGCCTTATAGAGTGAAATTGCCTTATAGAGTGAAATTACCTCATAGGGTGAAATTGCTTATAGAGCGTAATTGCCTCATAGGGTGAAATTGCCTTAAAGAGTGAAATTGCCTCATAGCGCGAAATTGCCTTATATAGTGAAATTGCCCCATAGGGTGAAATTGCCTTATTGGGTGAAATTGCCTTATAGAGTAAAATTGCCTCATAGGGTAAAGGTGCCTTATAGACTGAATTTGCTTCATAGGGTGAAAGTGCCTTATAGAGTGAAATTGCCTCATAGGGTGAAATTATCTTATGGAGTAAAATTGTCCCATAGGGTGAAATTGTCTTTGAGTGAGTAGGTAAAAGGTTGGTTTGACTCATAGGATGAAATTGTCTTATAGAGTGAAATTGCCTCATAGGGTGAATGTGCCTTATAGAGTGAAATTGCCCCATATTGTGAAAGTGCTTCCATCGGTATTGGTTAGCATGGTTAGCAATAATATAAGAAAACGAAGTAGTGGATACAGTAAAGAATCTGTAGATAAAGCTATAAAAGATGTTCGACTTGGTAAATCGAGTATATACTCCATCAGTAGAAAATATAACATACCGAAAGAGACGTTAAACTAAATAAATCTATTAACAATGTTTGTAAACGGATTATATTCAAACATAGACTCATGTATAATTAAAGCATAAGCCTTCATCGACGGTTTAAAATTTCTTGAAGCTTTAAATTCCATTCTTACATGAACAGTTGCGTCCTTGATGCTTTCAAATTGATGCGACTTCCTTCCTCTACTACTGATGGTGGTGGTTGTGGTGGTGGTGGTGTGGTGACGGTCCAGATCAGGGTGTCGAGGGCAATATCCGTGTCTGAAGCTAAAAAATGCTTAATCGAAGAAAACTATTGTGCAGATTTTTATTACTAGATGTGCGAATATTTGCTAGTATGGTGGTGGTGGTGGTGGTTGTGATGGTTATGGTGGTGGTTGTGGTGGTGGTGGTGCTGTTGGGTCTAGAACCGACTTCCTCCCTCTGTGGTGTGTTGTGGTGGGTCTAGAACTGATATTCTCCCTCCAGGGTTGCCCTGGCGGCCTCGGGGTGGATGAGCTTTGGAACTTACAAAAATAGTCTTTTAGGACCTTAAAATTTCTCATGTTAAGTTTCATAAGAAAACCTGTTTTTTGATCTCGTACGAACATAGCCTATTTACTTACGGGACTTTATTACTAGTTTTATTTAATCTATATTAGGTACTTCCTGTTTATTTCTGAGCCTTATTTTAGTATAATAATGAATTAACCACGTTTTTTTTCTATTACATAATGTTTGCTTAAATAACGCACTAGCGTTACAACAGTCTTTGATGGAAAGGATATTTTTATTCAACTTGTTAATTTCCACTTTGGATAACGTGCATTAGATTCATATATTGGATTTCAATGAAATTTGGGGAACTAGTTAAATTTTTCTTTCGACAAAGCCATATTTAATATGCGAAGTAAAAGGTTAGTGCTTGTGTATAGTTCCTATCTATCCAGGGTTTAACAACATCTTGCTTAAGTGGAGAGTTATATCAAATATAATCAAAACATAGTGAATTCTAGACTAATAGCTTTTTAAATGATATAAATTCTACACTAATTGAGTTAAAGAGCTTGACATTCATCCGTAGTACCTTTAGTGGAGTCAGATTAGGTTTTTATCTCGGAAGTGGTTAATGATTGACGGCTTAAAATTTTATAAATTAAATATATTAAAACCCCTATGGGCTAAAAAATTGCCGCTTTTTATTTATTTAATAAATTATTTAAATTATATTTTTATTATAACGTTGTACGAGAGAAAACGCAATCAATGTATGATATTAGGTACAATACCAATTCTAAAACTCTAAAAAGACTTCAAGCATATAATAATAAAACGTTGAAAAGGTTTTTGGAGGAGATTTCATTGTAGAAAGAGACAGAGAACGAGCAGATGTTTTGGTAGGGTCTCGTAAGGACGCACGATCAATGAGTGTCGAAGGCGGACCTTTCAAACGTGGAGTCACACAGTGTCGTCTATCTAGATAGTTTTAAAATTTTTAATTTACTCTTTTAAGAAATTAGAAGATACTAAAATCAGAATGTTTCTATTCTATAATAAATAATTTGTATTCAATAACAAAATAAAAAGAAATAAATAATTTCACATATGTTAGTCGTATAAAAAATTATTAGTTAAAGAAAATTTCGTTAGTTAGCATTTAGATGAGCATCAGATATGATACTCACGAACAAATTTAATCAAAAACTGTAATTTAAATGATCAAAAAGTAGCTATTAGTGAGAATTTCAAATATACGAAAGTTAAAGCAAATATTATTTTCAAGAAAATATATTCTAAGTAAAAAATGTTAAATACTCAACAAAAAAATAAAATTGACCGAGTTGGATGCCGGGTCTTACAGACTGTAACGATGGAAGTTTTCACGTCTTAAAACTTAGCCGTTTGTGGGAAAGGGGGGTGTGAAATAAAAAATTTGTTTCGGGATTAAGTAAAAATAACTCATCCTTAACCACTGACCGCTGGACTACCCTTAGATTGGTTGGGCGCAAGTTTTAGCTGGTTGCTTGCAGTGACAAAGGCGATTGCCCCAGACTGATATCGTAGTACATGATGGGTGAGCTCAAAGGTGACGGTCGGTTCAGAGATGCTTAAACATTAACGATGTTAGTTGCCTTGAGGGTACATATAGGCTAGTAGGTATTTGTTGGTTTGACGACATTTATTGACTTTACAGAGTACGTAGACTCTACAGAATTTGGTTGGCCATACAAGATTTTTTGGCCGTACAGGTTTTTATTGCCCCTACAGAATTTACGCATCAACGACTCCTGTAACATGTCATTTTACCTATGGTAAATGCCACGTTTCAGCTTAATTTATCGTTCCCTTTAAACCTCAGATTTTACTTTAAAAAGTCCATTGAACCTTAATATACACTTTTACTTTTAATAGATTTATTATAATCTCAGAATATAGAACGGTTATAGTACTTCATAAAGTACCGTGTTTGTTTTCTAATATTCATACTTGTTTGTAAAGTTGCCTACAATCCAGTATTCTTGGTAATTATTTTCACACTTCTACTTTGCAGAAGAGCTCTGTAGTTTTCTTTCCTTACAATTCCAAATACCCCGCTCTGATAATTGAGACAGATGGTTGCTTGTCAAAACTTTCTGATAAAGCTTCATTTCTTGTCTTGGTTCTGTGCACAACAGGTCATTTTGAATTCCTGTTGATAAGAATTGACCATGAGGTCGTATCAAGTATGTATTCTTTTGTTAAATAATAAATGTGTAATTATTTAAATATTATTACAGATATCTTGCCTAGCGTTTCCTTTCCTTCATAAATTACAAATCCCACCGGATTACTTTTCCGATGGTAAGAATTTAATAGATGTATTTTAAACTCCTTTTCACTTGGTTTTGCGTGTTAACTAATTCACGTATTATATTTTAGGGTCGTTCTCTACCCCCATGTCTTCCTACATTTTTATCTTACGTTCTGTAAAGATGCAGATTTGTTTTGCTGTCGCTTTACTATAGGATGACAATGTCGTTGTAGTTTAAATTACGCTACCTCAACATACAATTTTAGTTTTGTTTATTATCGTGCAATTCAAATTTGGTTAATATGGATCTAGAAGTTAAACACAGGATGTTTTTCAACTTGTTTGAATGCTAGCGAATTCTACCTCATCACTTGTCTTTGATGCTTTACCTGGGACTCCTGCAGTTTCTACACTTTTGATTTGGATTTCTACAGATGTTCCGTTCAAAGAATTTCAGGGTAACAAAATATGTTATTCAACGCACATGTCAGGTATGACAAATTAAAATATTATTTATCTACTCAAAATTAAATGAACTGATTTATGCAAATTAAATTTCTCTTTATTTTAACTGAAAACATATTAATCTACTGATAATTATCTAAATAACAAATATTAATTTATTATACATAGTCTTACTGACGCATACTGTCCAAATGTAAGCCACATGTTTTATGAAACTTATGGAGCAAGTAATTTATTAATTTTTGTTACGCATTTAAAAGCACGAGATACTTTTCTTAGTATATTTGAACGTTTAGTTCGTTAAATATTTTATCGACTTTTATATGTTACGTTCACATATTTAAAAACTCTACTTAAATTATATAGCTAAATTTACTATAGTTGCCTAAAAAGAGTATATAACTTTACTGATCTATTTATTTTATAAGACTTCATAGAACATTTATGATGTTTTTGTTCAAAACTTTATTTCTATAAAATTTAATAAATACACTATATAACTTGTCAAGTTTCTCGCAGTTGTTTATTTTACAGTCATTAATTCACAAATTTTCTCCTTCGAGATTTTAAGTCCTGAGCCTCCGCAACCTCAACGGTCGATGCTAGCTGTGCAGAGTGTAATTTTATTGCTCTGTCGTGCGCCTATCCTTTTATAACACCTGAAAAGGGTAGGTGATCAACCTGCTTGACTCAAAGATGATGTAAAAGTGAGCATTCAGAAAATGACTTACAAAACTGGAATTATCTTATCGAATCAAGCTGATGTCTTTCAACCAACTGAGGCAAAGAAATTAATACTTTAATAACCCGCATTAACATTACATTCCCAAAGAGCGAAATATATCCCGACGGTATCTCAACTTTTTACACATTAAAATCAATCTATTTACAAAGTAATAAACACTTTATAAAATAACCAGGACCGGATTTAGGAAACAAAAGAAATTTTTAACTTTATACTCAGTGCAACAAATTTTGTAAATATAAGAAATAGAAACGGGTTAGTAATTAAAATGTATGTAACGGATTAATCGTTTAAGCTCTTTACAGTCGTGACATACTACAAAGTCCTCTTGTTCCCCAAATACGGGCAACTATTTATAACGTGAAACACTTAATGCCTAAATAAGTTTTGGGCGCCCCTAATTTTTCTTAAAACAAGCCGCAATAAATCAGGAAACGAAAAGGCGAAGTAGTACAATTAGTCGATTACCTCAATATTGTGCAAAAGTTATTTTTGCAGCAACCCTGCCAGCACATTTTGTCGGAAAGCAAAAAATTTTCTTAACTTAAAATCCTACAGTTCTAAATTTAGTTCTAAATTTTAAGTATTGAAAGTTTTTTGTAAATTCACAGCATTATATGTATAATATTATTTCTGCACAGATTATGTTGTAAACCTTCAGTGCTAAATTGATAACTTAATTTGGAGGTTTGATAAGAACTAGTAACGACATAGCCATTTTCTTCTTTCAACGAACGCCGTGAGTAATCATTTACATTAATTAATATTTATTGCTAAAACCTGTAGGTGAAAAGCCATTTTGTGTATTTTTAACTTTTCCGTGTTTAAATTGAAGTTTAACTTACTAGCAAGAAACATTTTGCGGCTAGTTTAATGTCAATTTGTAATCGACAACAGGCGAAAGATACCAAATTCATTGCTTTTAGTGGGATACCGGTTTAATATTTACCCTTTATGTGTTATTAAAATACGTTTATATTTGCATTGCCACTGTGGTGTATTTAATCCAGATAAATTGCTTGTGCTTCTAATTCAGTTATTTTGAAATATAGTTATATGATTGTAGTGGCTACTTGTTATACTTATATTTGCTCTTTAGGTGTGATATTAGCGAAACATGGAGTGGGTTTCGTAGTTCTTTCGGCATTTCAATCAAGTCTCTGGCGCCTTTTATACTGTATTTACTTGTAGGTCTGTTCGGGTTTTAACGACCTACTTGCAGGAATCAAGATCCACCCTGCAGAAGAGTCTTTATTAGCCGAGGTGCAAAAAGTCACCGTATCCACCCTAAAGAACCCACCTTTGTAGCTTTCATCAAATTACCGTGACAATATGACTTAGTTTACTTAGCTACTTTTCAGTTTTCTTAAGTATAAACAGCTAAATATATAAAACTTTCTGCGCAAGATATTTTTAAAACTACAGGCAAGTATCCAAATCTTACCCTGCCTATTTGGCATCAAAACTAAACACATACTTTTCTTTAATTTCTAACTGCTTTAAAATTTTAAAGCTAAAACCGGTCAGGTTTTTTCTTGTAACTTTAACTTTTACCCAAGTTATATAAAGCTTGATTTCAAAATATCAGTTAATTAAAATTCCCAACAAATTTTGTCCATTTGTAAAACAAAAGGAAATTTTCCAAGACGAGTAAGCTAGAGGTAAACAGTGATAATTCCACAACATTAACCCTAAGATAAGAGTAAATTCCCAAGATAATTCTCATAGAATAACCAACATGAAGGTAAAATCTAAGATAATTTTGAAAGAAAACCCCAAGATAAAGGTAAAATTCTAAAATAAGGACATCTATATACATAATACTAAATTCACAGATGGTCCCGTAGATCCCTTAAAAGGGTGTTCCTTGTCGCAAATGCGAAGTTTGGGAATTGATACCCGTTCTGTTGAACGTAAAGTATCGGCTTACAGTATAGGATTACTGCCGCAGGTATAAAATCGATAAAATATACTAACGGCAAATAAATTGACGATGAAAATATCTACCGCTAAAGGCAAAGGAGAGTGACGACGCATACTGAAAACGAGGTCCGCACAGCATTGCCAGTGCCGTGAGGTGCTTGATTTCTAGACCATGCGACGATTAACAAAAAAGAAAAGTAGATAAATATAAGGAAAAGGTATTAGAAGGAGGTTGGGATCGATTGAATCATAGAAGCTTCTTCCGAGGCGAAGAGAGAAGAAGAAAGGCTCGCATTGAGCAAAAAATGGTAGACGAGGTGGATAAAAGGCACTACTTAACTCGCCAAAACGAAGTCGGTTACCCAGTGGTGAAGACACTTATGTGACAAGCGCTAGTCATTAGGATTAACGACAGACCTGTTAGAGGAAAAATAAGGCAGAGAGGAGACAGCAGAAAATAAAAAATTAAGTTTAACAGCATCATGTAAAGAGACGAAAGTGTCCTTAAAAATGGTACTGAAGTTTGAAGGACTCTGCTTAGTATAAAAAGCAAAAAAACTCATACTAAACTCAAAAATAGACACACAACCAATACATCAAAATTGATAAAGAAAGAGTATGTACACCATAAATGCACACCACCACAATCAAGAGAAGTATAAGAGAAGCAACCCTTATGTTAAAAAAGATAAAAATGTAATGGAAGTTTTAGTTTACAAATAAAGAAAAATAGTGGGATGGGGACGGAATAGGATAATGAGTAAAAGTTTCAGAATGAAAACGCAAGAATACAAATTTGAGTCTTTACAACTGCGTAATTGCTTTTTCCAACATAGGCATGGTTTGTAGAATGTTTACCTAATCTGAAAACATCAACTCAATATTAGCTCCGACACGTCCTAAAGATTTATTGCGTTATTCATGCCAAAATATAACAAATATAAATACAGGGAGTGTAAGAAACTAAAACTGTATTATACAAACATTTAAACTAACACTAATTAAATTAATATTTAGAATCATCAGAACACAGTTGTCAAAAATTTTAAAATAAACTTATAAAGTCTTAAATATGATATAAACTAGATAATTAATAAAAGTGAGATAATACAGTAATCTAAAACAGACAAGTATGCATTCGTTCATAAGTAATCTGATTCAAGAATTTTACAGAAATGACTAGGAGACTGTAAGCCAATGAACTTTTAACCTTCGAACTAAATGAAGTGACATCTGATCATGCAAACTTAAACGATAACAATTGAAGACAAAATCTATCAAGTTGATAACAGAATGTTTTAGAATACACAAAACTTTTGGAATACTTTTGGCTAGAAATATCGAAAATCGCTTCACATCATTATCTGAAATGTATTTGCGAAAACACTGGATTACAATCCTGGATTGAACCAAATCAATGCTTATCATAAAAAATCTCTTGTGAATCCACTAAAACCAAGATCATTGAAAATGAATTATGCAGTGCAATGTTTGTCAATATGCTTTCGATTATTATTGCGATTTTCGCTAAGAACTTCTCCTGTTAATCTATTTCATCGAATCTCAAAATATGAATTGCTTACGATGGAAATACTGCGTATGCGACTCTGAAACGAACATCTCCGTATCCAGATTTCGCCAATAGTAATCGACATATAGTTCTACGTGTATGGTAAACATAATCTAACTCGAACTTTAGACAAAAGTTATTACGCGATTCACTTTCAACGTGATATATAAATTGAATAAAATAAATTAAACGCTAATCAATATCAACTATGGATACCTTAAGACGTTAGACCTTTAGTGTTAGAGAACTAAATTATTAAATTAAGAACTACTCATGGATGTGGCGTTATCTAATTTAAAGTAGAGTATTATGACGTTACAAGATTCACGCTTCCACATGTAGTCACAATCATCATTCGTTGTTTGGATAAATTTGCCAAGAAGCTTTTTGTATCAATGTATGCAAGGTAAAGTACGTATCAATATTTACTGAAGGACATTCAAACCTTTTCTAAACCTTGAGTTCACCTTGTCTATAGATTATACCAATTTCAACTAATATCGTCAAATGCAAGAATGTTACATTTAAATGTTCATATAGACACTCTGTTAAATTGAACTGTTGAAATTGTAAAGTGTTCAATGATCTAGACTGTTCATTGTTACATAGACTGCATTGGATACTTTGTTAAAAGGATCTTTCATGTTCATCTAATTAACTAGCTTTACACTGTACATTGTCTCACCTAGATTAATGTTTTGCAATTCGACGTGTTCATATGCAAAATACCTGATTGCTTATCTGCTTGGCTATTCTACATGCTCGTATTTGGCATTACAATACGAGAATTTTTCTCAGTTTTTGTAAGAATTTTACCAAATTCTGCCATGCAATACTAGCTTGTTTAAACAACATGAATATAATTCATTGTAATTTTTGCGAAGAACTCTTTAATCGGTTTTGTATGAATCTAGTCTTTTTAATCGTTATAGGTATTAATACCTCTGCGATGTTGGTACTTAAAGTCAATATGTTTATGATCAATTTTTGCTGCCTTAACTTCCGATTTTAAGGCGTATTTCATTAATTGGTTTGATGAGTAATTCAGAATCGTATTATTTTTTGTAATGCTTTCGCTTCACAATTCGGCGCAATTTCTACTCTTGACATACTAAATGTGAGCATGATCTTTTATTGCAACGGAGTTCAAATAATTTAGGTTTCGTTACTTTTAAATTGTCAAGTTTTGTTTAAACTAAATTTACCTTTTAATCATACCTCTTACTCTTAAACATAGGGTTTATGAATACTTGTAGTACATTTTAAAAATTAATCAACTTGTGTATGTCAAACGGGTTCCAAGCTATTGTATCACGACTTCTCAACTTACATTTTAAGTTTGAATTTTAATCAGAACTAATTTAAGTTTGGTAAGTCATCTTAAAATCGATGCCCTAATTGTTCGGTTTTACAGACTTGTGTAAAGATATTTCCGGAAATTGTCTGTATCCAATTGTTAGCTTATTAAAATGAAAGCGTCTAAACTTGGTGACGGAGTACTAATTAATTGTTTGTCAAGAAAATGCGTTTATTGAGATTATTACCCTGTGTACTAAATCAAGTTTGATTGATTACAGTTCGCTTTGATTAGCTTATTCGATTTATGTTTAAATTTTTTATGTAGACTCGGGTACAATTGTACAGCATTTTTCTGTTAAAATTAATACTTAAAATTGTGAAATATTCCATAGTACGCAAATGTTTAATTAATTAACTGCATATCAAAGTGACGTTATTTTAGGGAAGATCAACCATTTTGTCATTAAATGTGTTAAGGTTTATATGGCATAATGTCAGGTGTTCAGACTTGTTCGTGTACTTATGGTTTTTTATATATTTTGGGTTCTTTAATTGGATAATCGTCGTCATTGATTTATTTCAAGTTGTTTTACTGTTGATTTGCAATTGGTTAATCGATGTTATTCATGAGGTTTTATTGACATCCGTACAGTACCATTATTTCGTTTTGCTATTGACTACTTCTTTCTTTAATTGTCTAACGATTAGATTATTACGTTTCAATTTATAGTGAATATTTCCTATTCTAATTTGTTATTTCGCTGTAAGCATATTTGTACATGGTTTGATCTGTTATAATATGTCATGCTAACTTCTGGAATTGTCCGAACTCAGATGTTATTGCTAATCTATTTTAGTGACCTTCAAATTATTTTTCAGGTAATCGTTTTAATCTTTGTATTCAGTTTTTGGTTTTATAAAATTTTTGATCGTTTAATGATTAATAGCTTGTTGTCTACTTATAAGTTGTAGATTGCATAATTGTTGTAATGATTTAAATTTTATGTTGTTTTGTTATTAAATTCTTTAATAACAGTGCTTCTGATTAAAGATTAATTTTTAATGGTTTTTTGTTGATTTTAATAAGTTTCATGCTGTATTTTTATTACAATCTAATTGTTACATTATGATTTTTTAACGCTGCTTTATTTTGATTAATTTGTAGTTAATTTTCTTACCTGTGTTTAATTTAAGTAATTTGTATTTTGTATTAATGTTTTCAAGTCTAAATAATTTCAGTATTCGATTTTACTTATATCTTCTTTTATTTTTTGTGTAACATGATAATTATCAATTTTGTTTGAGTGTAAATTACGTCTTAATGTCAACAATATCTTTTTAATTCGAAATAATTTGAAAATTTAATATTAATTATTGAAAATTAATATTGATTATTACTACTAATAAATTTTATATAGTAAATCCGTTTTTTCAATAGTTATGGTTCTTAAGTATTTACATAATTAACTGTTTATGCTTGAATTGTAATTACTTTTGATGAATTTTATGCTTAATTAGTATTTTACGAATTTGGTCACTGTAGTTATTCAATATCGTTTGTATCTAATGATACATTGGGATTCTACTTATTGCATGGTTTTATAGAACGTTTGATCAGTTACGAAATATATTTCGTATCCTTTTTAACATTGACTTATTTAATTACGAAATTTTTCATATAATGTTCTTGATTATTTATTTTTAATTATAGTTGTATTTTAATTTCAGGCTGAATTTGATTAAGTAATACTGATGTCCTGATGTTTTATTAGTTTAATACTTAGATTTTGAATTAAGCAGTAACTAATAGAAATACATTTAAATTATTTTATAAATTGTAGAAATGCTCAAGTAAATATTATGTCATAATTCAGTGAATAATTTTCTAGCAATTACTTTTGTAATTTTAATATTTTAATAATGTTACATAATTTCTTTGTCATTACTTTGGGAGTTTCCGGTTTGGTTTGAATTCTTTATATTTTGTATCTTAATTTTCATTTGGAATTCGGTTATTCTTAATTTGTTAAATAAAACTCAAATAATTTAAATTCAAAATTCTTGATTTTAGTCCATTTTGTATTAATGTTTATAAGAACCATTATTTGGGCCTTATGATTTTGCATTGTTAACTTTTTTAATTTTTGGTTTTTCATTAATTATTTCTAAGTCTTTGTAATTTAATGTCCGAATGTTTATTTTATCATTTGTTAAACATTGCCCTAATTTGTTAAATCTAACGTTTGAAAGGCTTTGAACATTGCGATCGGCCCATCTTACTTTGGTTGAAAGGTTGTGGTTATTCTAAATTTTATTTTATTAAGTAAAATTTTTTTAAAGGGTAATTTCGTGGAATATATCGAAAATTTTGGTAAATGGATTAATTTTCTTGAATATTTTATGAATTATATTGTTTAATGGTTAATTATGTTTAGCCTTTTTGTGAATTTAAAATGCGATTTATTCTATTTTCTTTAAGTTAATTTAATTTTTAGGAATTTCTAATTCCTTTGCTGACCTCGTTAGGAATCTTGTTTTTTTTAATGTACAATTTAATTACTTTACTTTTTATAATTTTTGACAGTTGGTATTTTTTTTAATAATTTCCCATTTATACTTCATATTTGGATTTAATATTTGTATACCTTATAAGTTATTTATTTTTAATATGTAACTTATTAAATCTAATTGTTTAATTTATAAACTTCGCACAATTATCTAATTATACATTAGTTAGTATTTTCTATAATGTCAGAACTTGTAAGCTCAAAATTTGAATTTTTGAACAACCAACAATATAGTTAAGTTAACTACCTTATCATAATTTCAAATTAAATTTGGGTTTATTAAAATTTATTGTGAGTATCAATTATTTACTATTAGTTAAACATTCCAAATAAGTCTTAAACTTGTTGAAAAATAATTCGTTTAAATTATTTAAATTTTAAAAAATAAGTTTTGGTTTAAATTTCGGTTAAAAAAATTTTTTAAAAAAATTTGAAAATTTTTAAAAAGTAAATTTTAAAAATTAATAAAAAAATAGTTTTTGAAATAGGTTAAAAAATTAAAATTTTAATTTGGAAAGTTTAAATTTTATTTTAATTATATTAAAATTTTTAGAAAAAATTTGGGTTTTCCGGTTAGGGAAAGGGTTTTTATTTATTTTAAAGGGTTAATAAATTTTTTCCCTTTTTTTTTATTTGGCAGAAATTTTAAAAAATTTTTTATTTTTGTTAAAAGGTATTAATTTTTTTTTTGGAATTTTGTTTTTTTTTGTTTTTTTTTAAAAATTTTAAATTTTGAATTTTTTGAAATTGTTTTCTTTAATTTGGTAAAATTCCTTTAAAAAGGAAAATTTGCTCTTTTTTTAAATTAAAAATAAATTTGGAAAAAATTTAATTTTCTTTTTAAAAATTTATTATTATAAATTTTAAAAAAAATAAAAAATTGTAAAATAAATTTAAAAACCTTTTCGTTTTAAAAATTTAAAATAAAGGTTTTAAAAAGAATTTTAATTTTTTAGGAAAAATTGTTGAAATTTTCCCAAATTGTTTTAAATTTCCAGTCCCTTTAAAGGTTTAAAATTTAAATTTTGGCGGAATTTTTATTTTAATTTTTTTTTGAAATTAATTAAATTTTAAAACGTTCAAATTTGGGTTCCTTTTTTTTTTTAAAAAAGCGAAACCGGGCCAAAATTTTTTAAATTTTTCCCAATTTAAAATTTTTTAAAAACCATTTAAAAAAAAAAAAAAACCCCCAAAGCGAAAAAAAAAAAAATCCCTTTCCCCAAAAAAAAAAACAAATTTAAAGACCCATAAAACCCCCTTTAAAATTTCCTTAAAACCCCGCCCCTTTTTTTGTAACCCCCCAAAAACCCCCCAAAACCCCCCCCCCCCAAAAAAAAAAATTTATTTCAAACCCCAAAAAAAAACCCCCCAAATTTCCAAGCTAAATTTTTCAACCCCCTTTGAAAACCCAAAAATTTAAAAAATTTCCCTTAAATTTTTTTTTTTAAATAAAATTTTTTCAAAAATTTTTCCCCCAAAAAAAAAAAATTTATTTAATAGGAGGGTTTTTAAAATTTAATAAAGGGTTTATTGTAAAAAGGGGCTTTAAGTTGCCCGAAAGGCCTAGGTAATTTAAAAACCCTTTGTTTTTTAAAATGTTTAAAAATTAAAACCCATTTTTTTATTAAAATTGAAAATAATTTGTTGGGATTTTTTTATTGGAAAATTCCCCAAGGGTAAATTCATTTTCGCAAAGCAACAGCTCGCGACTTAAATCAAAATAACATTTTGCGATCGAATTTAAGAATTGAATGGATGATCTTATTTAATTAACGTTTTCTTATATATACAAATTTATCTATTTCCAGAATGTAGTAGAATATGCGCGACTCCATTCTAAATAATAAACGCCTATCTTACGTAATTTTTTTGAAAATCCTTGTTAGCGTTCAAAATTGTTGAATTCTATTATCTCGTTATCTCGTTCCAGTTATTAGTGACGTACGTGCGAGGTTTGTCCTACTCTAACACATTTACGATTATTGTGGCGTATCGCTTCTCTCCAACAGTGAATGCGAAGATCATAAATATTTCTTATCAATTTTTCTGGGATTTTAGTGTTCCGACCTCGTGATATAAATGCTTCATTTATTAATTAGATATTTATGTAGTTCTAAATAAGGACTACTCATCCTTTCTATATTTCTAATATTTTAGAAGATTACACATATAGCGTCCTGTTTTGAGTATGATTAGATGTTTAAAAGCGGTACTACGTCAGAACTAACAACGTTATCAGAGTTTGATTAGGACTGACTTGCAATATAAATGACCGTAAATTTGTATACATTTCAATTGTTCTAGATTACTCTAACACATACCATAATTATGTAAATAACATTCTCGAAAATACTTATTGTAATCTAAATGACTGCTAAATACAAAACTCTCGTACCCGTCAGTCAAAGTTCATTGGAAAGATGCAACGCCGCGGTGACCATCAATCATGTTTTGTGTATAAACGCCCCGCTATCACTCCAATGTATTATTCTCAGACTAGGTGGCGTTACAATAATAAACTGATAGGAAACCCTACTGTGTGTCTTCGCTTTAAAAGCGTGCACAATACCTGTATTCAGTCTTTCATTTAATCAGAATTCTAGCGCATGCATTAAAAACTTAAATACTCTAAAATACAGTTCCTGTTTAATTACTTCAAAGTTATTCAACAAAAATAGTTTTTTTCTAGACTGGGATGTAATAGAGCTTATATCAGACAAAACTAAAGCAACTTACTTGTACTAAAACTGTTCATGCCGCAAACAATAGGGATATTAACTCAACCTCTGAAGGATGTGCTAAGTTTAAGCAAGCGTTCAAATATTAAACCAATCTTTCCATACTTCCTTTTAGGAAATTGAAAGTTATCTTTGATATCGAATCCCGTTTACGTAACGTATCCAAATTTTTGCTTATAATGTAAGCCTCAGATCACTATAATGAATTTTATACAGAATTTATTGACTTAATTTTTTAACTAAAGTTAACCACAAGTAATGTAATTATCTTAGAAGATATTTTTTATTTAACATCAAGCGGTGAAGCATTTCAGAGCAGTTAAACTCATCTAATGCTGGTTGTCTTAGTCTAATATACAGTGGCGTAACTACGATTTTTGGGCCCCCCCGCAAAAATTTTAAAGTGGGCTCTCTTTAAAATGTATTACTTTTACTGGCTTATATTTAGCCATATTTTTAAATTATAGTACATGTAGAGAAGGAAGCAGTATAGAATTAAATACATATACTATATTAATCAAGTGCTTTATTAATTATAAAACCAAATTACATAAATTCAAACTTATAAGTTAATTAATATTAAATCTACATATTTATACGCCGCACAAAATTATTTACACCTAAAAATTTGATACAGTAAAAACCTATGAGCTAGCAGACATTCCAAATCAAATTCAAAATTTTGTTTTTCTTGCATGTTTTGCTGCAAACGCGTTTATTGTATCCTCTATATTCATATTTTTGGCAGTGTCATGTTCTACTGCTAAGAGGGATAAATCGTCTAATCTATCTTGTGAAGTGCGGTTCCTAAGATAATTTTAATAATTTTTAATTTTGAGAAAGATCTCTCCGCACTTGCAACGCTAACGGGTAAAGTTAGGTATAACATTAAGGCTGTTATGGTGTTTGGAAAACTGCTAGAACCTGTAGATTTGGAAAGTACTAGATATTCTAAAAATTGTAAGATACCGTTAACATTTTTAATTCATCACAAATAAGTCTATTATTTTGAGTGTAGTAAGTTCTATACCTATAGCATCATTTAAATCTTTGTAGTAAAATTTTTGCAATTGTTTTGCCTTAGATAAAATATCGTCTGCAGTTAAATTCAAAAATACATTAGGTTCTAAGAAATTAAACTTTTCGTTTACATGAAAAAGCGATTTAAAACGATTCGACAGCTGTGAAATTATAATATCCATTACGCGATAAAATACATTTATTTTAAATTTAAATTCTTCATCATTAAATCGATAATCATTGGATAATTCATCGTAATGCTTTTTATTTTGGTTGCCTTTTTTATAAATTCCGGTTTAATATTCCATTGCCCTGCAACTTTCGCTGCTTCCTCCTTGATGTTGGAATAGTTATTTCTTGTTTCCTTGAAAAATTTTAAAGTTTTTGAAATAAGAGAGTTATCTGATTAATATTCGCCTTTTCACTCTGAGCAGTTTGTGAGAGCTTGTTAAGCTCTTCTAGAATTTGACTTAAAAACACTTAAAAAATAAAATTAAAATTATCCATGCTAGTTAATATTTGCTTTGCGTCATTTCGTTCATCTGTTTTTTGATATCATAATAATTTTATTAAGAGACATTACTATATCTTTATACCGAATTCTTATGGCAGCTAAAGATTTTACTCGATCCGCCCAACGTGTCGGATTTAAGCGTTTCAATTGTGTGAAATTTTCTTTAAAAACAGAAAGCCAATTCCATCTTACTATACTATTAGCAAAAATGTATATATGTTTTCTAAAAGTAGAAAAAACGATTCTATTTCTTTTATACCTTTAACGGCATCATTTATGACTAGATTTAAGTTATGGGCACTACAGTGCATATATAAGGCTGCAGGCTCTATGTTTAAAATTCTCTTTGCACGCCAGAATACGTACCGCTCATAACGTTAGCTCCATCGTAGCCCTGCCCTCTACATTTATTTATATCTAATTGCATGTTGGTTAAATTGCTTAATATAGTATTACATAGTCCTTCAGCAGATTGGGACTCTACTTTTGTAAAACCCACAAAAGTTTCACAAATATCTATTTTGGTTACCTCTCCCAAGCTGTCTTTTTAAAATCAATATATCTTACAATTTTACTTAATTGATCAATCTTAGTTATATCCTGTGTAGTGTCTATTATGATTGAGAAAAAGGAGCGGATCTAATTTTATTTAATAAAATATTTTTAAGTGTGCGCTTAAAGTATTAATAATATCGTTTTGAATTTTGGGAAAGATATTTAATTGAACCTTTGGGTCGTTCAAGCACTTTTTGTAATATAGGATCATAGTTACTAATTAAATGAACTAAACTTAAGAAATTACCGTTGTAACTGTCTTTTGAATCAGAAAAACTTTCTCTATGTCCTCGAAATGACAGCATGCGCTGGGATAGTGTTAAAGTAACATTGAAAAGTCTGTGTAAAACATTTTCCAAAATTCAGTTTCTTGTTTTAATAGTAGAGTATCTTTCTTATCTATGGTATAATTTTTTTCCACATATCGTAAATAAAACAACAAGTTAAATGAGATTGAGCAAGCAAATGCTCTTTAATTTTTTGATAAACCCTGCCAATCATTAATTCCGGTCGTCCAACTTGACCTTACTGAAGCAAACAGCCAACATGGTTGACAATAAACACAATTTTTAATTTAGAATAACACAACCACCCATTTGAATTGTGTGGTAAGTTTAACGTATTGCTTTTATTTTCGCTTGCAGTTATTAAGTAATAATAGTGAACTGAAAAACTTCTATTTTTATTATCTTTAGGAAACGCACCATCTGGTCTACACAATCCGTAATTAATTATTTCTTTTCTTAAATTGTCATGTTGTAAAACATTGATTTTTAAAAAATGTGCAAAATCGGTTGGATATTCTTTCGTCAGATCCATAGATAGTTCATTAAGTGAAAAGTACTACTCAATTTACCTCTGTAATTGTAGTGGTATCTAGTTCCAAATTTCTATCGCGGCCGTCATTATGTGATGTACTTGCGCCCTGGGTGAGAGTTTTTAAAATTGTTGACGACTGCTGTTCGTCTGTAGCGGAACTAGTAGATGCTACTGTCGAAAGCCCAATTTCTTTCATAGATTGTTCTTGTTTTTCGGACTCTTTAGAAGTAAAAAAGGAACTTATTTTTGGAATCTTGCTCTTTGATTCTTCCAATAGTTTCCTTTTCGTTTTTTGCAGCGCCGCTTGTAGTGCTCATTGTATATTATTTCCTGCAATTTTGAATGAAATTAATTATAATGTAATTAGATAAGTAATAATTATTTAAAAGCCTTTTGAAATTACAAATAACACATACATACTTTGCTTTAAATGCTTTAATTAACAAAATATAAATGATTTTTATTGAATGCTTAAAGATTTATTTATATGTATTTCTCAGCGCGACTTCAACTATGATCAAATCAATAGTAGTTTAATAAAAATAGATATAAATACTTACGTTTAAATATGAAAGACCTCCTGTAATACGAACACAACACTATTGAGTAAAACGTACTGGAATGCTTTTTACTTCCTTTCCGTTATATATAATGCAGCTAATGCAAATACGTTGCAACCAGCTGACTAGAAACCACAAAATGAATTTCTTTCTAGTATTATATTTCTAGAAAGCGAAGGTTACTAAGCTACCTGCCATCCTGTGAATCTGTACTGTACAGACAATAGCCCTTTTATTCCTATTTAAAATCCCACAAACCAAACTAACCCTACTATACGTCGTTTAATAATGCTTTACCACTTTATACAACTTATCACTTAAGAATAATATAGACATCTTTGTTATTAAAGTTTACAGTCTCTTTCATCTGTTTATTAACCCTTACAAAATAGGACAGAACGGATAGAAAGAAGAAAGGATGCAGGCTGCAGGTGGTGTTCAGTATTTATCTTAATTATTATTTCTTGTATTTCAGCAGTTCCTAGTAGTAACATCAAGAAAACGTTCGTTAACCTGCGGTTTCTGAATTATCTGCAATATTTTCTTGACCGTTTCTTACCTGCCAAATACGTTGAAGATGAATAAGTTGAGTTTATTATCGTTTGGGCCTTCTTGCAGGGGCCCCCGCATAGCGGGGCTGGCAGGGGTGTAGTTACGCCACTGCTAATATATTAAAAACGAATTTAGTTCATGCACGAATTTGTTCATTATTTTGCCACTTAAAACTTTAGTAATTAAGAACATGAATGCGGCGAAAGTGAAAGCAAAGGTAAAATATTTAGATTCACTAGAGAGCAATGACGTAGCTGAAATGCAACAAGTGGCTAAAATCAAAGATGAATTAGATAAAGTATAAATTGAAAACTGCTCAGAGAAATATTTATAAATTAACTGAAAAAGTCTATAAGCTTTGAAGGAAAAATAATTGAAGCAGAAGTGTAAAGAATGCAATATTGTAGGGGTAGATATTTATGGCAACTGGGTTTCTGCATGAAAGTTTAATTCTTTATCTTGCCCAACACCTTTTATTGACATTTCATTGGCATACACAGAAACTTGACATAGATTTTCTTGGTCAAAGAGATTAATAACACAGGCCGTTACGATCCTCTTTATTGTGGCGCAACCAAAACTTCTGCTCATCTTTTGCAAACATATTACTGGTACTCAGAACTGACGTCACTCGTTACATCCAACATTGTACGGTTTGTACTGCTGACAAAGTATAACAGCTACCACCTCCTGGACCATTCGCTCCTATAGCCAAACCATTCTATTCTTGGTAGGTCATTACCTATGACATTGTAGGTCGTCTACTTCGTTCCACCCGTGGTCATTCCTATATCTTTGTAGTGGCCGATTACTTTATTAAGTTTTCTCTTTTCTTTTCTATGTGCAACCCCACTGCAGTGCCCGTTTTCAAAATGCTTGAAGACCAAGTCTTTCTACTTTCCGGTGTTTAAAATATCTTATCATAAATAACAGCGTACAATTCCGCTACCGTCAGTTCACTTCTTTGTGTGCCCGTTATCATTCCAAAATCCTTTTCACCGTTAGTTACAATCCTCAAACCAATCCTGCCGAACATGTTAACAGCTCCCTCATAACCATGATTGCTTCCTATATTCGTGGCAATCAGCGTCACTGGAATTTCGAAAGTTTCCTGTGCTATCTGAAAGTACGAATATGAGTTCCTTGGTTGTACTCCTTTCTTTGCCTTGTTGGATCGTGAACACGTCCTCTTCAGCGATTATTTGGGACAACTGTCTGAAATAAACGACATGTATATCCTTGATCCTAAAAATCCTTCACCTGATCCCGAACACTTTAAAAATATTCGCTCCTATGTCCTCACGAAACTTTCCGCTGCCTACTGTAATACCTATAATCGTTATAATCTCCGTCGTCCTTCTCTGTTTCCTTTCAATTGGGCGATTCTGTTGGGTGCCGTAATTTCGTTCTGTCCGGCGCTTCATGTAATTTCAATGCTAAGCTCGCTCTTAAATTCCTTGATCCTTTCCCCATCAGTAAAATCTTTTCTCCTTGGATCTATGAACTTATCGATCCTTCTGGTGCTAAGAGCATCTGGCGTGTCAAAAACCTTAAACATACCCATCCCAACAATCCTGATGTCGCCGGTCTCGATTGGTTTTCCTGCTAGCGACGCAAACGTCTTAAACCCTATTTCTAGTTCTTCACATCTCTAGACTTCTATGCTGATTCAGACCTTTGTTAGGACTTGATTCTCTGACTTTACGCTTTTTGTTTTCTAAATAATCGTCTTATTCTGATTGGTTTTCTTTTTCTTTTTTTTTATCGTTCCTCGTACTTAACTCCGTGTAGGTCCGGATTAGAATAACCTCACGGTACGACCTGCAAGTTATAAGAGGCGAGTAAAGACACTCTCCAATACACTCTCTCAACACACTCTTTGCACACACACACACGCGTGCGCCACACACTGCATACACACAAATATTTTTAGTTGTTTTTTTCTTTACTTCTGTCTTCTTCTTTCGGATTTTGTGTTGATTCTTAGAGTTTTGTTGGATTTTGGTTTTGCTTTTTCGTTCTCTTTGCTCCACATTCCTTTCCCCTTGTTTGACTGGTTTTCTTACTGTTAGTCCTCATACTGACTTGATTAAATTTTCGATCCACTTCCTGTAGTATATGCTTTTTGGCGGCTCCGTGGCGTGGTGGTATGTGTGGACTACTACGTCCAAGGTCCCGGGTTAGAATCCCGACACGGTCCGCTTGAAAAATGTTAGGCGAGCATTTTTCACAAAAATACACTCGTTCGGATGAGAGGTAAACTGAAGGTCCCGTGTGTGAGTGTTGTCACGAAAGTCAAATATCTCTACCTTGCTTGGAACAGCAAGGGTTCGGCAAAATTCCAAATTTTCCAGTTAAAAAAAAACTCTCTTCCTGGCCAATGTAGTACCTTCAGGTGAATCACATGTAAGACTTTTTTTCTTTTTTTCGGAAATTACGACTTAGTTGACTTTTCGGTCTATTTAGCTATTCTTTTCATCGGTTGTTCGTTTGATACGATTCTTTGTTACCACAGCTTAAAGTACTTCAACTTTTGTATCCATCATTCTTGCTGCTTCCTTGTATACTTTGAGACGACAGTTATTATCTCCTGCTGACTTTTACTGTTGGTTTTCCTCTTCTCTCTTTTTCTTGTTTTTGGTTTTTTGCAAGAAACCAATCCTTTTCTTGAGGTTGGAAAACTTTACTGTTTCTTTACTAGAGATATCCGTCCTCCAACGACTTTTGCAGGGTTAGGTCATTCTATTTTTGTCCTCGGTGCTTGCTACCCTATAACCTCTCCTGTTCCTATAGCTTTAGCTTTTATATTTCTTGACTTGGTCTGTTATATTGTTTTTTTGAGCCGGATGATTTTTTTTAATTTTAATTTTTTCTTCTTTTTTTCATTTTGTTTTCTGAAACAAATTTTCTTTTAAATAGTTCTGTTAGTGTATTGCTTTGTCCGGTGTATTGATTCTTTGAACCGGATGGAAGTTCTTATGTCGTTTTTGGGTTTTCTATGGGGTTTTCGGGAACGAATTTTCTTTTGGTTCGTCCTGTTGATGCTCTATCATGTCCGCTGCTTCTGCTTCCTACCCCAACCGTCTATTTTTGCTTCGGGGTATTTGTTACTTGCTGTTCCTGTAGATGAATGTTTTCATTTTTATGTAATTAAATTTTAAATTCCCTACTGTATTCACGGTCATTTGCGAATTTGCAAACTTGTTAAGCGTTTCCGACTTTCCTCTAAAATAAAATGATTACCTATTTATCGTTTTGTAGTATATTTAGTACAACTTAAGTTACCTCAATTGATATCTATTAAGGAGATGGCATTGAAAAGGTATTCAATTTTCAGCACCGTTTGCTTTCTGAAGTGATGTGTTCGAGTTATTTGGAAGTGTTATCACAAGTTTTATATGTAGAATGAATTCTCTACATGTGCGATTAGAGAGTGCGAATCAATTCGAATTTGCCGGGTTTTTTTATGTATACATTGATGTTTCTTGAAAAATAATATACAATGCAATGGAATAAAAATTATCAATTGGATTTCCCGTTACTAATAGTTGTAAGCTCTCCTACAGCTAATGAACTTACAACAGGAGGTTCTAAAATTAGTTTGTACCAAGTTGTTACTTTGAAAGATGGAATTTTTGCAACAACGAAGTATTTCATTCAATTGGTGCTAATTTACTTTTAACTAATTCAACTTGTCACGGCGTAACATGTATAGACATATATCCTAGATCAGATAATGGTTTACTACTAGCTATTGGTCAAGGAAAGCGAAGAGTTACTTTGTTCACCTTTACTTCTTCTAAATTTGATTTACTTGCTTTTCCTGAAAAAGAATTTGGTATGGTGTGGCATGTAATGCTTAGGTCGATTATAACCAATTGCTGGGCCGCAACGCAACGTCCGGCCAAGTTGTAAAAATTATTATTTCTTTTATGCGTCGCATAGATGACCTCTATCAGAAACAATTGGGTTGGTTATTTGTTACGTTTCTTAGTTGGCTCATAGAACAACTAAAGGTATTATGGCGTTTAAACTTACTTCACTCAAACTGTTGAAATATGTCAATAAAGACAGCTTTTGGGTATTAATTATAAAATACAATTTTCTATCTATATAAAATTTAGTGTGAAATTTTTTCTAATAATCTTTTTCAGCTGTGACGAAATGTATTTCGACTCGTGGATGGTTTCTCGTTTTAAAACTGTAATTTACTCTTACAATTTTTTCTTTGTAATTGCTTAGTGAGAATTGCTTGTGGACAATGCGCAATTATGTATAAATAATGCTACAATCATAATTTAATACATTAAAGTAACATATCTCCCGTAGGTGTCGTTCGTTTCCTGACTTCAGGGCAAATAAAGTATAATATAAAGCAATATTTTTTCTGTAATCTGCAGCTTGAGTTAAATCAACCAACACAAGATGTATCTGTAAATCCACAAAGCGAATTTACTTACACAAACCGAACTAATATATGCATAGAAACTACAATACAATTATTTGACGATTAATAACATGAGAAAACATCCATTGACCTGGTTTCGGCCTTTTTAGGCCTCGTCAGGATGGAGTAGTTTTAACCGAAATAAAACATCAAAGGTAATCTTATGTTTGCTCGAAGGAACTTCTTTATTCTGATGAATGTATAAATAAACCACTATCAGGTGGCTAAAAGCAGCACCAAGACGGAATTGTACAGAAGCTGATTGAAAACTATACAGTAATTTTATATATGACCATACACATACGTTATACCTTTGGTTCGATTTGTATAAGTGAATTTACAGATACATCTCATGTTAATTAATTAAATATGAATAATATATACGTATTCCAAGTCACTTGGGCTGAGCTATCGCGTTTGACATTTTTCGAAATGTCGCTCGCTCTATGGTTGGATTTTATCTAAAGCATAAAATTTAGATATTTGCGAATAAATGACGCTCTTTTGTAATTGTTCGACCGCATCCGTTCGCTTCCGTCAAATAATTTTTTTAAATATTTTCGAAAAATAGGCGCGTATATAAAAAAGCGAGAACTTTTTAGATCAGTAATCAATTGTGAAGACTAAAAATATATATTAAGTATTATATTTCGTTCCAATTTACAAATTTTGAAAATAATTCTGCCACTAAACTTTTGATGGTACCTCCTTGTGCGACTTCAACTGTCTTTGTAAACAGCTTTTGACTGTTTTTGAATATATTTATTAAACTTTACATAAAGTTTGTTAAGAAAGTATAGTACCTGCGCGTAAATAGTAACGAAGTCAGGTTTTACGCGGACGACCTGGTGTCTCTGTACATGTTAAGATTATTTTAGGGACCCTGTAAGAATTTTGGAAACCAATACTATCATCGTGCTCTCCGCACAACCACGATTTAACACGTTGTCAGCTCTCCGAACAGCGCGCTCGGCTCCCGCGTCAGCGCATAATTAACAACTTCTGAAAAGCGCATTTTCTCCAAATATCCGCTTTGTCGCCGGAAAACCCCACAACTTTGCCCTCAGTCAAACCCCGTTTCTCCCAGAGCCGCATCCGCCTGGTCTACGGAGGAGGCTCCCGATTAATTTCGCCTCTTCCGTCTCATCTCCGAAGCGCGAGTCGGTGCAAAACGAGCTATTAAAATTTTTGGTCATTAAGATTATAAAAACATTTTTCTATGAGCAGTTCTCGATACATTCAAAAACATCATTCTCTTAAACGCATTATCTAAGAAATTTACTTACACAGACAAATATAAATAACGCTTATTGATGCAATTTACAACTTACATTTAGAAAGAATCAACATTTCATCACTAATTACGTATTAATACAATCTTCACCTACTCCTTGTTAATATTTAGACAACCTCAAAACATTTCATGTGTCACAAGATTTTCTTTGAAATTTTGATGGATAATTTAAATACTTTTCTATTGCTCTGCCTCAGTCTGACTGATCAGCAACTTTGAGCAAAATTTTTTGCAAGGGCCATATCAACTAAAGAGTTGACTTCAAAATCACACAAATTATCTATTTACAAGTAATGCAAAAATCATATGCGAGCTTAATCTACTTAACGATATACAAATTGTCTCTCCAAAGATTTAAATCAAAATTATGATTCTGTCAAAGTTTTGCTGGTCTTCCTGCCTTTATTACTACTTGCCTTTGATTGTAATTGCTATCTAATGATTTTTTTTATTTAGAATTAACTGCATCGAAAAACTCATGGTTCCCTTTTTTAGATTTCTATTTTAATTAATCTTTATACGTCCAAGTATACTTCATTAGTTTTTGAAAGTACTTTATTTTTAATAGATTAAAATAGCCAGTGACCTTGCACCAAGTTCAATCACCGTTTTTACATAGGAGCAATAAATGTGTCGTTGTTGCGCTCCATAAAAATCTATTCAGTAGCTATCTATTAATTATCGAATGTCGAATGACTTATGTTCAAATCTTTAATGCCTGCTCTTACTAATTTCCGGTTTTTCTCGAATTTCGATACATCCTAGGAGGTCCAGTCATCCCATGATGTAACAATAAACTGCAATTTCATGTGTTTTTATCTTTAATTGCCTGTTAGTTTAAAATTTATTGCAATCACAAAATTTTCCTATCTTTTATTAACGCTTGGAGCTAATAGTGAGTTATTTGTCTCCCTGTTATTATTTTACAAACCGCTGTAATTTATAGCCATTAAAACTTGTCATCCTATCTGGTTTTATAGTTTTTTCTGGGGTTATTGCGTTCTACGAATTCACGTATTCACATTGCTTGTTTACGTAAAAAGTAGATTTTCGAACAATCTGGAAAAGTAAGTTGTTTAAAAGAATGTAGCATTTATCGTTTTGGATTAAATGACGTTTATTAAATGATATTTCTAAAGACAATGAATGCATTATTGAATCCGCTTACGGTACTTTCGGTCTACATACATGTAATATAACTGTATTACCTGATATTTTTCAAAAGGATACATATTTATACACGGGTTTTCCAATAAAATAAATGCTTTTGTATTTTCACGGATTAGATTTGTTTTAAGATTGAACTTTATCTTTAAATGATATGTCTCAACGCTATATGTACTTAAAGCGTGTTATTTTACCTTTGATTTTACTTTATGTGTTATATGAATAATAAGCTTATCTTAGTGAAATATTATACAGGGAAAAATTTGAAAAATGCAATTTTTCCAACTTAGGATCGATTTACTTACAGATGTGGTGCTCAATGACCTCTTGTGATCTCCTTATCACATCATTATATGTATATGTGATAAAGAGGACACAAGAGGTCATTGAACGCCAAATACTATAAAGAATCACTACCCAAGAGAATAAAACTGAAAAATTAAAAGTCCCAATATTTAATTTTTCTACCTTGTATAAATGTAAGCTTATTTCATTAACACATAAGAAGCCCAACTTTAAACCCGAAAAAAAAAATCTTATTGCATTTATGAAGCATAAAACAAAACCTTTATTAATTATGTGTATTGCATTTATTGTGGAGCGTGAAAAGATTCCCAATTTTTAAATTAACTTATTTCAGCCATATGCATAAATTACTCTTGAGAGATATCTTGTGTAAATAAAACCTTTTATACTTAGTAAAAACGTAATACGCAACACGTACTGAAAGGTCAATTGAATAAAATAATATCCATTTAACGCATTATTAAAGCAAACCATATTTTCTGCGTATAATATATTTACTAGAATAAGGCTTATTGTATTTACAATCATTAAGAATTTAATATCTAAAATAAAATATTCATTCTCGTTAAAGTCGTTATTACCGCAAATTCATTAAAGGTTACGCTCAGATAACCAAGCCCCTGACAACTTGTTTAAAAAAGGAAAATAAAATTGAACACACCCCAGAATTCATTAAAGCCGCAAAAAATTAAATGCATACTCACGAATCACCATGTATTAGAATACCCAGACCTTTCGAAACCATTTATATTGACAACCGATGCATCAAACGTAGCACTAGGCGCAGTATTAAGCCAAAGAAAAGTGGGTAGCGATAAATCAATCAGCTACGCATCCAGAACCCTAGACGAGACTAAACAGAAATATAGCACAATCGAGATAGAATTATTAGCCATAATTTGGGCAATGAAATATTATAGACCATACCTTTATGGACGAAAATTCTATATATACACCGACCATAGCCTATTGGTATGGCTATGCAAACTTAAGAAACCAAACTCAAAACTATAACCATCGAGAATTATACTAGAGGAGCATGATTACGAAATTATATACAAAAAAGGCATTTATAATAATAACGCAGACGCCGTAAGCAGAATACAACTCAACGCAATAGAAACGGAGTCAATCATAGGCAACGTAAACGAAACAGAAATAAGAGAAGACCCAAAAGAAATAGACACCATACATTTGACACAGAACGAAGAGCCAAAAACCGCAGTTAAAATCTTAAACGAAGCGATAGATATAAAACCAAAACAATGTATAATTACCGAAGTTTTAACCAACCCCAATCTCGTAAAATATACGAAAATAGACAATAAGAAAACAAACCAAATCCAAATAACCCAGGACGATAACGAGGAACAAATAATTAAAATTCTAAAAGAATATACTCCCGAGAAAAACGATTTTACTTTTATTTCAACACCGAACATGTATACAAAAGATTTTCGGAATTATATATTAAATTATTTAGTAACTCCGGCCCTGAACTTATTAGATGCACAAGAAAATTAATAACCTCAGACGACCCTGACGAGATAAACGACGTAATTAGAAATCAACATGAAGGCAAAACAAACCATCGTGGAATCAGTGAAACACTAAAGTAAGTTACAAGACGATACTACTCTATAGATATGAAAGAGTTAACCACAGATTTTATTAATCAATGCGATTTATGCGATAAAGCAAAATACGACAGAACACCCCCAAAAAATACCCTTAATGTTAACCAAAATACTCGACAAACCTTCGGAAAAACTACATGTAGACACTCTAGTAGTAGAGGCACAAAACTTTTTAACATTTGTAGACTCATTCACCTAAATAGGTCAAGCGATACCCATCACTTCCAAAAATAGCATTGACGTAGCCCAAGGATTCTTACAATATTTTACATTTTATGGCACACCCGATACAATAACTTTAAATAATGGCAGCTAATTCAGAAATCAAACGATACAAAACACCCTAGAACTCCATAAAATAAAAATTTATTTTATAACCGAAAACCACCCTGAATCAAACGGATTAATTCAAAGATACATCTAACCTTATTAGAGCAAATGAGATTATTAAGACTAACTTACAAGAAGAAGCACATCACTAATATAATATCATACGCACTAATCGCTTACTACAATACAATCCACTCATCAAACAATTTTACACCCTTAGAATTAACATTATGACATTCAGATTCCCGCAACCCTTACGACATTCTTTACAACAAAGAAGCATACCAACAGTATGCTAAAACCATAAAGGAAACTAAAAATAACTTACGACAAGGTAAAGATAAATTAGATAACGACAAAGAACGTATTACCACAACTGCAATAAAAATACAGATGCAAATGAATTTTCAATAGGACAAACCGTGTACGAGAAAAATCTCCAAAGTAAAAGACACAAAACGGCACCCAGAAATTTAGGCCCGTTTAAAATCAAAAAATATCAGACAAAAATATAGCCATAGTAGACAACGAAAAAATAGTAAAGTATATTCATCTAAAAAACCTAAGACACCATGTAATTTCAAATGGACAGCCATCACCCTTACCGTCAACCTACGCCCAGGTAAAACAGACAACGACATACTAGTTGAAGACATTAAAAACAACCCCGGTATACTACCAGTAAAATTGGGAAGTATGCAAAATACAATAGACTATTGGACAATCGCACAAAGATTCGATTTAATCAGATTCAATGCGATATTCACTCAAATAATATCAACCCTTATTGTAATCCAACAAATTTTAACCACATTAGAAAATACTGTAACATTTGCAAAATTAAATACACTACACTCTAGTATTTTAGAACTAACTGACTTATTAAAAGAATTATTAGGAATTAGATCATTTATTACTAACAGTAAATTACTCTTCAAAGTAATAGAATCAAACATACTCATGTTTGAAAAAATAGCTATAGTGAAAGGCCTTGTAAAGAATAACAAACTCATATTTTTAATAGAAATCCTCATAGTAGAAAGTAACAATTATAATTATTATCATTTCTTTGCTTTTTCCATGAAAATTACTAGCATGTATCAAGTTATCATCCCCAAAACCAAATTCCTTTCCTTAAATGAACTCGGACATGGTTACACAAACGAAAAATGTAACGAAGTAACATCAAATCAATATCTATGCCAATCATTAACAACAACAACTATCCAAGAAGACAGCCCTTGCGAAGTACAATTATTAAGATTTTCTAATCATTACGACAACTGTGAGGCCAAACCAGTACAAATCACCAATATGAAAATTCAAAAAGTTAAGAAAACAAATGGATTGCTGTATTTCCAACAAAAGTAATAGCAATCGTCCACTGCAATCAAGCCAAGAACAATTTAGCATTAACTGGAAGCCAAGTAATCACTCGTAAAGAAGATTGTTATCTAAAATTGAAAAACGAAATCATTAGAGTATATCAACCCCTATAGTAAACAAGAAATTTGCAAGTTTACCTAAATTCAAGATTACGCTATCCGAAGACGACGAAAAAATCAAGAAACCCATGCAACTAGAATACCTAGACTTAGACAATTTCAACCACGCCATGAAACTAATGGACAATTACAAAAAACCCTTTGTTACGTTTTTTTTTAGGCAGCCACGTTGGGCGCCAAAGTTATGTTACGTTGGCTCGTAGCCGTGCGTAACAAAAAGAAAATCAAAGAAGAAATGACCGGGCTCAATCGGAGAGTAGGGGGGGTCGTAGAAAGCAGACCAACATATATTGTATGCGGCGGTAAGGAGTTAGTGACAATACCTGCAAGAAAATTAGTTAAGCAAACCTGAAAAAAAAGAGAATAAGCATAGCAGCAATGAAAAGTCTAAGTTATTCAGTACTTTGTAGAATGTAAAAAAAAGAAACTGTTTAGATATACTATATAATATAACAACGGTAAAAGCAATACAGAAAAATGTTTAGTACAAAGTGAGGTAATATTGGGGAGTAGCAGAAACGTTTCCTCACACACCAATTAGACATAAAGCAGACAAAATTTTAACAAAATATAAATAGGTAAACACAATTAATATGAGTAGTCCAGTAGTATTGATTTTTCTTTTTTTCTTCTTTAATTTAAAATAGCATGCAAGTCTATGGTAAAAGGTATCAGAACGCCAACGGTATGGCAAAGCAACGGACAGGTATTTAAAGTGAAAACAAGTAGGAAATAGTTCAACTTACAAACAGTCCTTCAGCAACGCTTCCTCGCAATTGAATGTGGGATTCCCGATGTCCTGCACTAACGACGCACTTCACCCTTGCCTGTGAGGGTGTTGATCAAATTTCTCACACTTTACACTAATCACGGGTGTAGCTTGGCAAGCATTCACAGTCTATTCGCGGGGGTGGAATTTGTGGTACAACAGACAGGAACATATGCAACACACGCAACTAAGAACAATTAAAGTTAGTATAATCCCGATCCAAACATCCGTCAAGAATTTTTCGTATTGCGGATCTGCTTCAGCAGAAAGAACCTCGTCAACCTCTGCAGCTAATTTCAGTTGGTAAAGGCATTGTTTGAATACGGTGAAACATTTAAAAACACTATCACTCTCATCATTAATACGGAATGAGTTAAACACTTTTGCAATTTCATTTTGCAAATGTTTTAGGAGTTTAAAACCTGACTAATGTGGCTCCTTTAAAAATTCTGTACAACTCTGTACTCTGTACACTCTGATAAAAAAGGACCACGAAACTAGATCGCACACACAGTAATCCTAAAAGAATCGGTCAAGTTTAGCAAGCAAGTTCTACAACTTTTACTTCAAAAGAAATTCAACTAAAAACACAATTAGTAAAGCAACGCGTAATCACTAAGTCAATGTTCCGTAAACAAGCACGTCAAACACGTTCGCCTATAAAAGCATCTTTTCTTCCATGTAATCAGAACTACACCGCCTACAGGTAATATACAACTAAAATCGCGTCGTGCTTGTTCATCAAGGCAAAAAGAAACAGTCCCGCATTAATTCTCACTATTCTCAAAAGCAAAAACCAACAGTATTTTTCAACGTAATTAATGCATAGGAACCAAGAACGAACTACAACTTTTATTTCCAACAGAAAATCAACAAAAACACAGTTAGTAAAGCAACGCGTAATCACTAAGTCAATGTTCCGTAAACAAGCACGTCAAACACGTTCGCGTATAAAAGCATCTTTTCTTCAATGTAATTAGAATATATCGGAACAAAGAACAAAACACGACTCTCCGTCTGTTTATTCAACTCGTTCTATTACAACCGCTTATCGTATCTTATCTAGACTTGTATATTCACATAAGCAACAAAATTTCTACGAACCGCAAGACAAGGACGATGCAATTTATAATTAATTACACGCGGTTTATAATTTTCAATTTATCTATCTTTAAATAACTACACACGAGTTAATAAATATCAAATACAGAAACAGCAATTTGCAGAAATGCATTTATAAATTGGGAAACAGCGCAAAAGTTTAAAACTACAAAAATGCCCGTTACAACTTAAATGAGTTGAAAGTGCCAAAATTACATAATGACAACATAAGCGTTTGGACAATTTTATTAATCGTTTTATCTACTAATTATGTATGCATTATACAAAATGTATCTTAGATATAAGAATAAAGAAAGAAATTTTAGTCATAATGAAACAAAGGTAAATAAAGAAGTAGTAAATGTACCCTTAAGAACAATGAATTTAAAAAATTAAGTAAAACCCTTAATTTTTCATTTACGTTGAGAGGGGTTACATATCCCCCAATCCATATATGTACAATTAAATAGAAGTTATTGAGAAATTATTAAGAAACTTAAGCTAGATGTAAGAATGTATTTCAAGGATAAATAAGAAAGGGTTATTGAAAATTCACAAGCAAGTTTGGAAAACGGATGTAAATACATTGTATTACAGACGAAAGTGATACTTCAGGTGCAGGTCACAGACGGTTAAAAAACCGCAATTATTAGAATTAAGATTGTTACATTGTACAATAAATAGAATAAAGAAACAAGCAGATATGAGCTCTGCAAGTTCCCACAGACATGTGAGGGGCAGGGACAACATAAATACCCCGGGAGCATCAGATCAGTTAGTTAGTCTTGAGTATTTCAGCTTTTACATTGTTGTTTGCTTAGGCTACTCGCCCTAATTTAACTCCAATTATTGGTAAACTTCGTCTTTTTTTATTTTTTAAGTTTGTCAAAATTCTACATGTAATTTCTGTTTAATAAATAAATTTGTTACAAGAAGTTTTGGAAGAAGATTTTCTAAAAAGGGAGCTCCCAAGGCTCGAAACGTAACTCGCCTAATATTAAAATAAACCTGTGAAGCCAATGAGAAGTAAAAGTGTGCGTCAGTAATCTCAGTTGCCCATTTCTTACTGTGCTTCACCGCTTCTACCACCATACGTAAGCCATAAAATGTATATTCTAGAGTAGTGTATAGAGCTTGTAGGAGTTTTGTCGAAGGCTCCCAATTATTTTTGGTAATAATTCGAATAAATTATCTTGCGGAACATTACTGAACTATGATTATTCTACAGAAGTTAGTCATTAGAGCTCGATATAAGCGATACAAAAATGTATACCCTATAACTTTATATCGTAATAAGAGAGGGATGACAAATTACTTTATTATAATTAAAACAATCAGGATTCTAAAAAAATATAAATAAAAAATTTGAATAATTGTTTATAATAAATAGTATAAGTTTTCTAATAGCGCTACACCTCTAAAGTTCATTTTCAATTTCACACATTTGTTTTTTGTATGGTCCTTTAGTATAGATGCACTTTATATCATGTATAGTAGCGCTTTCTTTGCACAAAGGACAAAACCGCTGCTGTTTACGTCGAAGCCATACTCTAATGCAGTTTAAACCAAACACATGTCCACAATTCAAGGCACATATTTGATGGCGTCCTTTTTTGGACCAAGTAGACAAACAAATACAGCACGTTTTACTTCGATCCTCATCGGAATCTTCATCAGATGAACGACGGCGTTTTTTTTCCAACTTTTCTAATAGTACATTAGGTGAATTCTGGGATACCTTAGTGTCCTTGTCGGTTATGCATTGTACATCTTTATCTATAGCAAAGGTTTTAGTGTTAAAATAGCAGAAAAGGACTTACCATTCTTTGAAGGCTCGTTCGAAGACATTTTTGAATTAGGTAGAGACTTATAATTTTGTTTTAGGTGTAGCTCAAGGTTTTGAATATTGTATATCTTGACACAAATATGTAAACAAACATTAAAACAAATTTTAATGGACCTTTCAGAATGACATTGAAAACTAACTAGTTGCCTATGGAAATCTGTTAAAGTGTTATTAAAAATACTGTGTCGTAAATTGTAACAGAATTGTATTTAATCTATGACAAAGAAAGGGAGAGAGATGGTAGGGTACGGTTTGGGAATCGATCAAATTTAATTAAAAAAATATGAAAATGACTCAGGAAAGCATGCTTTTCAAAGTACAACAGGAAAATTTGCGGAAAAATATGATATTCCGGAAAAAAATTAAAATTTTTTTTTTAAATATCAAATGGATTTGACACATCTTTAAAATATATGATTAAAAGAGGGTGGAGCAACTAATGAACAGACACCAAGTCACTTCTTTGTATTAGAGACGTGTGAGGCGCGATTAATTTGATCTTTTTATGTCGATCCGTATCGAGCATCGATTTATTGGGTTAGTGCAAACGATGTGATTCCAACATCGAGTATTTCAATCCCGCAAGTAAAGTGCATAGATGAACACAAATTATTTAATGAGTAATACTAATTGATGTAAGAGGTTGCGAATTCATATCCAGCATACCGCCCGTCTTGAAAGGTAGCTTTCAAAAAAATAAAACAAATCATAGAACTAAGGGAACAATACAATGAAACAAATCATTATTAGCAATAAAAGTGAACACAAGCAAATACTTAGTCTAAGCAAGTAGGAGGTTTGTGGGGGCTCCTGGCGCCACATTTGCTCCCAAAACCCACATTTGCTCCCACATTTGCTCCGCATTTGCTCCCAAATCCCTCATTTTCCTCCAGCATCCTCATTTACATGTAAATTTCCATAAAGAGGAAATGAGGAGGATTGACTTTCTCCTTCCACATTTGCTCCCACATTTGCTCCCACATTTGTTCTCTCAATGTAAATTTCTATAAAGAACAAATGTGGAGATGAATTCATAAGGAGCAAATGTGGATATGAACTCATTTGCTCCTCATTTGCTCCCTCATTTACAAAATTTATAAAAAGATGAATCTCATAAGGAGGAAAATGTGAGATGAACCCCATGGAGCAAATAATGAAACATCTTTTGAGATAACCCTATCTTGTTTGGTATCAATTAAATTAGACCCTCTGAATTTCTTAGATTGCCATGCCCCAGAACTACCCCAATTTTAAGATTTTCTGCATGCAGGATTTTATGGTCGTCCTTATAAATTTTAGCCATGTGACACATTAAATTAATCTAGATTTTACACAGAATCCGAATCTGCAAACAGATTTAAAATCACCATTACAAAGTTACACTTTTAAAGTCTCAAACCTCTTTAAATTGTTTTGAGACTTTAAAAGTGTAACTTTGTAATAGGTGGTCCGATTTTAAATCTGTTTGCAGATTCGGATTCTGTGTAAAAATTTAGATTAATTTAATGTGTCACATGGCTAAAAAATTTATAAGGACGACCATAAAATCGCTGCATGCAGAAAATCTTAAAATTGGGGTAGCTCTCTGGGGGTGATGCAATCTAAGAAATTCCTAGAGATTTGGATAGCTGAGAAAAATCTAATATAATTGATACTAAACAAGATAGGGTTATCTCGAAAGATGCAATGGCTAGTCGAAGAAAACTATTTGGTTTAGATGTGGGAGCAAATGAGGATGCTAAGATGAAAATGCAAGATAGGGTTAACTCGAAAGATGCAATGGCTAGCCGATTAAAACGGGGATTTGTCTCCATATTTGCTCCTTATGGGGTTCATCTCCACATTTCCCTTCTTATGAGATTCATCTCCACATTTCCCTTCTTATGAGAATTTATATGTAAATAAGGGAGCAAATGAAGGAGCAAATGAGTTAATATCCGCATTTGCTCCTTATGGGAATTTACATTGAGGGAACAAATGTGGGAGCAAATGTGGAAGGAGAAAGTCACTACTCCTCATTTCCTCCTTATGGGAATTTACATGTAAATGAGGATGCTGGAGTAAAATGAGGAAGAAAATGAGGGATTTGGGAGAAAATGCGGAGCAAATGTGGGAGCAAATGTGGGTTTTAGGAGCAAATGTGGCGCCAGGAGCCCCAGAAACCTCCTACTTAAGCACAATTAGAAACTACATTCCACACAATGATTTTTCTTGTATAGTCACTCACGCACTGTGGGAAAGGTGCACGATTTTGCAAAGAAACGTTTTACGATTCCGTTTGAGATCTTGATTGAGGCAACACGAGAGATACCGTCAACACCAAGAAAGAGCTGAACCACTCTGCCGAGCTTCCACTGAATCGGTTGCGCATGGTCATTTTTGATGAGGACTAGGGTGTCCACTGCAAGTTGAGAAAAAGTTTCGCGCCACTTAACACGTTGTTGGAGCTTTGATAAATATTCTTTGCTCTATTTTTTCCATAGATGTTGATTGAGTTTTTGTACCCTTTGACATGTTGATAGCCAGGATTCGGAAGGTTGAGTTAAATCTGGATCCGGCAGTGCAGTTGACGGACAACTAATGAGCTTTTGTAGCAAAACAAATGAATAAACACAAATAAGATTTAGTGGTTTTACAACCTCGACCCTTGCGGTCTTTAACTATGAAAGGGCCACCATAGTCTCCCCCGGTCAGATAGAATGGAGGAGATGGTTAAACACGATAAGAGGCTAGGTTACCCATTGTTGGCTCAACGAACCTTGCAGAGAAACAAAAGCATTGCAGGATCGGTGAACTACTTGCTTGGCAAGATTTCTGCAAGGAGTGATCTAATACCTGTCCCTAAGACAGGAAATTAGCATCTGCGGTCCAGCATGCAAAAGCTGTATGTGCTGGTTAAGAACAAGAAGTTTTGCAATCGGATGTTTATCCGAAATTATAAACGGAAATTTCTTGTCATATGAAAATTGAGAGTTTTGGAGTTTTCCACCAACTCTCATTATGCCCTTTTTACATTCTACAAAGTACTGTTACGGTTTTTCATGGCATCCACGTTGGGCGCCAAAAATTATATGTTACGTATTTCGTGGCAGTCGCTGTTCGGGCGCCAAAGTTATGCTACGTTTGCTCGTAGCCGTGCGTAACACAAAGAAAATCAAAAAAATGACCGGGCTCAATCGGAGATTAGGTGGGGGGTTGTAGAAAGCAGACCAACATACAATGTACGCGGCTGTAAAGAGTTAGTAATAATACCTGCAAGAAAAATAGTCAAGCAAACCTGAAAAAAAAAGAAAAAGCATAGCAGCAATGATAAGTCTAAATTATTCAGTACTTTGTAGAATGTAAAAAAAAAGTCAACCTCAAGTGTGCAGCAAAGAAAGAACCAAGACAAAGTAAAGGATAAAGACAAGCTAGTACACAATCTAGAATACTTCCGACTGAGGTAACACAGATTCGTATGAAACGATTACTCAAGCAAAGTATGGCTAACAGACCTACAAAAACGACCAAGTCGAAATACCTAAAGGAAAAGAAAATAGATCTGAAACCTACCTCAAGGAATGGATGTAGCAAGCGACTATAATAGTCAAATAGTGAACAAATGGTGGAACTAGCCAGAAGGAAAAGTCACGGGATGGGCTAGCTACAAAAAGATGAATAGCAATACGAAATGGGCGACAGTGTTTTCGGACACAAGCTTATCAGAAAAAACACAAGACCAAAAAGCCAAAAAAACATCAAAATCATAAAAAAAAATTTAAAAAATCAAGAGCAAAAAAAAATCGGGCCGAAAAAAAAAAATCGAGCCCCACGCTTATCGACCCCACGTTGCGGGCTAGCTCAGCCGGTAGAGCACGAGACTCTTAATCTCAGGGTCGTGAGTTCGAAGGCCACGTTGGGCGCCAAAATTTTTGTACGTTTTTTTCGTGGCAGCCACGTTGGGCGCCAAATTTATGCTACGTTGGCTCGTAGCCGCGCGTAACACAAAGAAAAATCAAAGAAGTGACCGGGCTCAATCGGAGATTAGGGGGGGTTGTAGAAAGCAGACCCACATATAATGTATGCGGCTGTAAGGAGTTAGTAACAACACCTGCAATAAAAAAAATTAGAATAGCAAACCTGAAATAAATAAAAAGCATAGCATGCTGATCGAGCATGGATTGTTCAGTACTTTGTAGAATGTAAAAGAAAAACTGTTTGGGATAATCTATATAATATAACAACGGTAAAAGCAGTACAAAAATTTTTAATACAAAGTGAGGTGATATTGGGGAGTAGCAGAAACGTTTCCTCACACACCAATTAAACATAAATCAGACAAATTGTTAAAAGAAAATAAATAGGTAAGACACAATTGATATGAGTAATTCAGTAGTATGGATCTTTCTTTCTTTCTTTCTTTTTTTTTCTTATGTTTTAAAATATCCTGCAAGTTTTTTGTAAAAGTTATCAGAACGACAAAGATATGGTAAAGCAACGGATATATATTTAAAGTAATAACAAGTAGGAAATAGTTCAACTTACAAAAGTCCTTCAGCAACGCTTCCTTGCAACGGAAGTGTGAGATTCACGATGTCCTACGCTAACGAAGCACTTCACCCTGGACTGTGAGGGTGTTGATGGAACTTATTACACGTCACACTAATCACACCTACGCTTTTCACTGGGGTTAGCAGCAGACACCATCACGCGACGGAACTATGTAGCATTGATAAATTTCTGGTTAATTCTATTTCCTGAGACAATAATTTCGAAATATTTTGTAGCACTAGTTTAATTTCAACTGGGATCAAATGTATATTATTTTTATAAACCTCCAAAAAGCAGTGAGAAACTTCAACCAATACCTTTGTAAACCGGTAATCTGTTATATTTCGCAAATAACGAAATTCGCGCAAGCACTGATCTATTTTAGATTCTTTGGTGTTTAGAAAATGCAGAAACTACAGTACCCACTGTATTTAAATAATCCCAAGTATGCACTAATCTGATAAAACAAAGGGACACTAGACTAGATCGCACACACATTAATCCTAAAGAAGGAATCGGTCAGTTTAGCAAGTTCTGCGACTCCTATTTCACAAGACAAACAAACCACAAACCACAAATTAGTAAAGTACGCGTATCACTAAAGTAAGTCCGTCAAATGTTCCTTAAAGCATTTGTCTCACAAGAAAAACAACTAAAAACAATTAGTAGGCACGCGTAAGCAATAAAACCGTCCGTCAAATGTTCCGTAAAACACACGTGCCTTGAGTTTAACAAGCTTTACCGCTTTTATTTCCAACAAAAATCAACTAAAACATGCCGTGCTTGTTCAGGAACAATACGAAAATTAATCCCGCATTAATTTTCACTATTGTCAAAAGCAGAAAGAAGCAGTATTTTTAACGTACTTAATATATCGGAACAAAGAACAAAACTCTACTCCTCATCTGTTTATATCAATTCGTTGCTATTACAACTTCTTATCGTCTCTTATCTAGACTTGTATATCCACATAAGCAACAAAATTTATACCAACGGCAAGACAAGGACGATGCAATCCACTCATTTTAATACGATGCATTCGCCTAAGGAGTTAATAAATATAAAATATAAAAATAGTAGTTACAGAAAGGTATTTGTTAATTGAGTATAGCGTAAAATGTTAAATTACAAAAATGCACGTTACACCCTTGAAATCAAAAAATGGATTAAGAGGTAGCAACTTTGAGGATTTTAAAGATGTACCTTGAAGTAATATCTTTAGCTCGGCAAAAAGAGATTCTTGCTGCGTAAGCTTTATAAGAACAAGGCGTGATTCATGAAACTCAATAGAAGATAAAGGACCGAAGCAACGATTTGCCTTGGGCTTCAAACAATTGTTATGAAAGCGAAAACAGTAAGCAGTGACTTGCACCAACTTAGACAAGCTTGAAAAGCGATTGAATAAAAATAGTTCTGGTGAGTTGACCAGATTGCAGAACAGTCGAGTAATTCAAATGGGACCATGAAGACTCATCTTCATGAAGCCATGATGGACCGTTCCACCAAACGTCTGAATCCTTTAATGCCCGAGGACTGATGCCTCTTGAAAATAAATCTGCAGGATTGCATTTGGTTGGCACATGAAGCCAAATACCGAGTTGTGTAAGCTGCTGCATATCAGAAACCCTGTTGCATACGAAGGTTCTTAACAGCCTTTGATCGGTTTTCAACCATACCAAGACAATGGTTGAATCAGACCAAAAATAAGAACGAGTAACTAGCAAGTCTAATGCATTTAGAACTTGCTTTGAAAGTTTTGCTAAGAGAACAGCTCCACAGAGCTCTAGCTCAGGAATTGTTAGCGGTTTCGAAGTAAAACCTTGAATTTGGAGCATATAAGCTTAACGTCATATAAACTTCTCTGTCTTTTGAACGTAAAAAGATGCATGCACCATAACCTTGCATGGATGCATCACAGAAACCGTGAATCTCAACCTCTGTGTGTTGTTTGCACACAACATATCTTCAAGTCATTTAGACTGACTAATTCGCTACGATATGAAAGCCATTTTGTATTTAAGTTATTGGGAACAGGGTTGTCCCAATTTTCGCTCCCAAGGTGCATTGACCAAGCAAACCCAGAGGATCAAAGATTAAGGAATTCTCTGAAAGCATGCTATGCTTAGTAGCCTTTTGTAAAAGTATTTGAAATTGTGAACAGGACTGATCAGATTGAAATCACCAAATCAAACCTAAAGTTTTGGTGTACTTAAGATCTCCCAGTTTGAAAACACCTGGATGTTTATCTGAGTTTGGAATTCTTTCCAAAACACGTGGATCACTCGAAATCCATTTCCGCAACTTGAAACAACCTGAAGTTAGAACTTAATTTAACTGAGAGCACAGGCTGCGAGCACCTTCAAGCGTGCTAGTACCTGTTAATAAGTTATCCATAGAAATCTTCTCCAATTACCTTAGAGATATCCGGAAATGAAGCTGCACGATCGTAACTCAGCTGTGTAAGACTACAAACAGCAAGAAAGAGTGCAGAAGCAGTACCATAAGTAATTGTATTTTAGTTGTATGCGAGAAGTGGATCTGCAGAAGAGAATCGCCACAAAATCCTTTGCAAAGACCTTTCGTCAGGCTCCATCTGAACCTGTCTGTACATCTTCTTAACATCACCATCAATAGCGAAAGTATGCTTGCGGAAACGTATCAATATGGAGAACAAATCTTGCTGGATAGTGGGACCAACCATTTGAATATTGTTTAAAGAGTAACCAGAAGTGGTTTCTTGTGAACCACTGAAAACGACTTTTTTAGGATACCGTGGTGTGGAAGATAATAAGAAATTTTAGATGCCTGGGGATCAGCAAGTGACATGTGCCCCAGATCAATGTATTCTTGCATAAATTGACTGTAGCGACTAGCCAAGCCTGGATTGACTTGCAGTCGCTTTTCTAACCCAAAGAATCTTTTTTGGGCAATCTTACAAAAATCACCTAGAATCTCAGGCGGTTGCTTGAAAGGAATGGAAACTATAAACCTGCCATCAGAATCGCGACGTGCAGTTTGTACAAAATATGCCTCGCAGGACACTTTCTTCTGCTGTAGGAACTTTTCGGCAGGGTAATGTACAATCTGACAGAATCTGTTGAGTGCATCAGCAAAACTCTCGACCGATGTATAATTGCACTGTACAGTATGTGCGAAAGTGCTCGTGGCACCTGATACAACTCATCCCAATCGCGTCTTTTGCAGAATTGTTCGCAAGCGGGTAATTGACGCTCGTAGGATCAAAGCTCTTAATCGTAAGCAATGCGGAAACCTTTAGCACTGATTAAAGGTACGAAAATTTATCCACGCCGGACAGTTCACCATTTAGATGGACTAAACTATAAAAGTGGTCAATAAAACCTTCAAATAGACAACCACCTCTAAAACTAGCGGGGGTTTAGTGGCTGTAGAGACACTTTTTACTTAAAAATATTAGAGGAACGGGTAAACTAGCATGGGATGGGGCAAGTTACTCATACAAAGTTTTAAATAGAGTGCTTATAATTAGAAGAAAGTTAGTATCAACCCGTTTACAAATCACGTCATTCCTTTCAAATTGTTATCGGTGTCAATTGCCGATGCGATTGCGTTGATTATGGCATTATTTTGCACAAAAAAGCTTTCTTGTATCACGTCAATGTTTGCATATGAAGCGTGAAACAGATCTAACAAGCTGGGGCCATTTTCACATTACCATCTTGTTACGTTCAAAATCCTGCAAGTACTTTTTTCTGCTTTCATTTTTATAACGCCCTAAAATTTCTCAACAAGCTCGATTTCCAGTCATTTGAATTAGTATTATTTAATAAAATTTTTCAAGTAATTACTCTGTATAAAAGTTTGCCAAACAGCTGCTTAGGAAACATTGCGTTACAAAGTAGTTGCAATATTTCCTAGCACCTGCAGTGATTACATTTTAATTAAAAGCTGCATATAAATGCACAGCTTTCTTCTAAAAGATAAGACTACTTACCACCTGCCTACATCTGCTTACAATAGACTTGTTATCTGGTATTCTGCAGCTGTTAAGATGTTACAAAGTAACAAGATCGTTTTCCTTTGTCTAAAAATCCTTTGATAGTTGCGTTATCTCCTTGTAGGCAAGCTGTTACAGTTTGTATTTCGGCAGCTGTTGTCTGGGAATTCTGCAGACTTGTTTCTTCGACGATATCTTTAATAGCCAAAATACCTATCTCCATAAATGATTCTGGCCATGTGCAACTACTCTCAACATAGCTCTAATTGAATCAAACCTAACCACAGAACTGAAAGTTTCGCTATTGTCAATACTGACCTTTTGTGAGAAAACTTTTGCTACCAATCGGGCTTTATAGCGTCATGTATCGCCTTGGAAATTTCGTTTAACACGAAAAACCCACCGATTATTAATTGCCCTTCTACCAGATGGTAGGACACCTAACTCCCAAATCCCATTTTCAGCTAATGAATCTAATTCTTCTTGTATTGCTTGTTCCCATTCGAGAGAATTTTCTGAAGCTACTGTTTCCCCTGACGAGTTTGGATCTTTATCAGCTAGGATTGCAAAATCGTTATATTTTATTGGAGCTTTCGACTTATTGCAATTTCGCAACTGTCGGCGCTCTACAGCAGAAACTTCCTCGTCTGTTAAGGGCTCGTGATCTCTTTCATCTTGCGTAAGATTGGATTATGAAATCAACTGTTTAGGGTCTTTCTTAAAGACGATATCACGGCTAAGCTTTCAAGTTTGTAGTTCAAGTACGTACACTCTGTATCTGCCTTTCTCGCCAACATAACCTTTCCAGGACTTTGCATCAAGTTTCTTACGTTTCTCTGTGGGTACATGGACTAAACAATCTGAGCCAAATACTTTTAGATGGTCCACAGCAGGCGTCTTACCAAACCATAACTCGTGCTTACTTACTTACTTTTCAAAGTTCATTTTAGATTTATTAAAAACGAAAACGTTTAATTTGTTAACCGCGCGCGATGAATTTCAACAATATATTTGACGTAGACCGTTTCTTTCAAAAAGACGATGCCGTCTTAGTAGAAGAATTATGTACCAACCACCTTGTGTAAACCAATCCACGCTACACAGAGAGAGCTTGTCGTCGCCCTATGATACTTATACGGAATCCTGCCAAGCCACTAGGGTTCTACTTTCGCTGCACTCGGAGGTACTCAACTTACAGTCTACGGAAGAACACGATCTTCGAACGAAACCATTTAACCCTAGATGTAGTACTAAAATTACAAAGGTGTTGGATGATTAAAGTTCCATGGGCTTAATGGATATCCCCAAAGCCGCTACTATTCAACAGTACCGGTACTTTAGAGATATTTGTGGCTGGAAGTGGATACAACACCCCGAGTTGTTTGTGCTTGGTAGTCCGAAACAGATTGACGAGAGCCTGGTAACTAGTAGAAAATACCACAGAGGTCGTATCACCACGCAACAATGGGTGTTAGGTTTGTACGACACAGAATCAAAAGAGGTTACGTTATATATGTGGGCAATAGATCAGCGGCCACATTGATTCCCATAATAGAAGCTTGTGTGTTACTAGGTTCGATGATATGGGCAGACGAGTGACGTGCTTAGGCTAGGTTCAGTAGTGTTGGAGGAGTTTCGCAGTACATACACCAAAGAGTGAATTTCGTCATACATTTTTGTTCTTAAATTCGGATACTTTGGTCGGATTGTTCGATTTTTAATTTTGTTAACATTAGACTTCTCACGTCTTGGAATTTCATTCCAAATTGGCACGGGCATTGGTTACTTGCCATCCAAAGGTTTATTAGATCGCGTATTAGACATTTTATGTTACGTTGATTGCCAAAATATGCGATTAGTAAGCGTTTAAAATCCTGCCATTCTTCTAAGTTATCTCAGCTGGCTATTAGTGTAAGTGCCCGTCCGATCAGTTTACTTATTATCAGCGGTAAGAGAAATGCATTTTTTCCGTTATTTTCGGGTTTGTAAAAAGTTTTAAAAAATATTATGCATGCGCCGTAATGCAATTTCCAAGCAAAGCTTGTTCTCCGTTAAAGGCGAGGATGGTTTTGAGATAAATCTTTATGTTTGAACTTATTTTTGTTAAGGGTTGCTTTCGCTTTTAATTAATCTCAAATTTTGTAAATTTGAGATTTATTTCGCGGTTTGTATTGTTACTTTTTAGTTTGGTTTGTTAATTTCAGTTTAAAGTGTGTTGTGTTATTTAAAGAATCGAGTTGTTTGTATTTGTACTTAGTTACACGGTGCTGTAATTTGAATTTAGGGATTTTCTTTGGTTTATTGCTGTAGCCCTAGATTTGTTTATTTTTATAATTCACGGATGTTAAAGTTATTACGGTTTTAATTTTCTGAAAGGTTTTGATGTGAGTTAATAATTTCTCACAGTATTACTTTACTTTGTGTGTTTTGTTGTACCAGTTATGATTTTATTATGTCTCTATTTCTGTCCTGTCGATTAATTGTGTCTGCTTTAATTATCTCTTCTCCGTGGGTGTTGTAATTAATAAGTGTGTAAGATGTTACTCTGTAATTATTTTGTCTAGTTACCTTGAGTCTAAATATAAAGTTTGCAAGTTTTCAGTTTACCGTTTTGTTACAATATTTGTATCAGTTTCCTTTATAATTTATATAATAAACTTGTTTAAATTACAAAGTTTTAAGTCTGCTGAGTATGTAATTTTAGCCTCTGTGAATAGTTTTAAACAATTTGCATAATGCTTCTGTTTAATCAAATATCTTCGTAATACAATTATACTTATTGAAGTTGTTAATGATTTTCTAAAGGTTTTTGTTTTCAGTCTGTGATAATTAAATAAATCGCCTCTTTTACAACTATATACTTAGTTAATTTCTGAAGTATTTAATCATAGAATACCACGTTTGAATGAGTCTTTTGAGTAACGTAAATATAAAATTTTATTATGAATGTTTCTAAATGCTTTTATTTAGTAATTATTTCACTATAGTTACTACAATGATGAGGTTTTCCGGTGAGAATCGCGCTTTGTTTTATTAATTTGTAGTGGGTTAATTTATTAATAGATTGCAAAGTGCGTTTCTATAATTTATAGAAGTACGATGAAGGTCGAGTTTTAAATAATTTTTTCTGTAATTAATTGTCTATAAAAATTGCGTAGAGTTAATTACGTTCTGTTTTTGGTATTTTAAAATCGTTCTTTGTTTTGTATTAATTTTTTCTTGAGTCAGTTACGTTTTGTATTTATTAATAATTCGCAATAATTGTTTGTACTAATAGTTGCGTAAAAATTCTCTTTTAAAAGTCAATTCTCTTAAAATAGTTCTCGTTTGTTTTAAATATAATTTTTCAAAATAAATTTTGAAAATAATTTCTCTTTGTAAATTATTCTCATTAAATGGCATAAATTGCAATAATAATAAAAATAAAAAATAATCTGTACATACATAAAATAAAAAATTCTTTTACTAGCTAATATCAGTAAATTTGTCAAAGAATAAATTGGTTTTAAGGAAATGAACTTACATTAATTTCTTCGTCGCTTTCATGGAGTTTGGGATTCGTGTACTTTGTCCACATTGGTTTGGTTTGGATTCGATCGATGCTGGTATCTCCTCCAAGTTTGTTTGTTTAGGTAGATTCGGTCGATCCTTGTACTTTTTACAACTTTGTTTGGATTCTGCCAAATTGAGAATTGAAATTTCAGACCACCAGTTCTTCGAATTTGGGTTCCCTAGTGATCTTTTGACATCATACCGACCGCGCCAGTTACGTTTCGGGCCTTGGTAGCGGTGTTTTTGAAAACTACTTCCAATTCTTCGTATCAATATTATTTTACTTGAACAGACATGAATTATGGAATTTGGACAAACTGTTGTAAATAAAATAATTAATTAAACTAATTTTAGGGGGAGTAGCCTCTGCAAACTGCAATGTTAAAGCTGAAATACTTGAAACGGACTGACTGGTCTTGGGGCTTCCGGGGTATTTATGTTGTCCCTGCCCCTCACAATTCTGTGGGAACTTGCAGAGCTCATGCCTGCTTATTCTTAATTCTATTCATTAATACATTGTAATAATCTTACTTTCTAGGTAATCGCGGTATCTTAACTGTCTGTGACCTGCCACCTGCAGTATCACTATAGTCTGGAATACATTGTATTGCATCCGTTCTCATGAACTGTTAATAACCTTTTTATATCTATCCTTGAATTACATTGTTGTACTTGACTTAATAATTTCTTAATGGTTTCTAATAGTTTCTTAATACTTCTATTTTATAATACTTACATAAATTGGAGGATACTTAACTAGCGTAGTTGCACCGTGTCTTATGAGTTACATTTATGTTTTTTCAGATATTCAGTTAAGGTTTCTATATTGTTGCGAAAGCCTACGGTCCTAAGTAGAGGCGTCCGTTGTTTTGTTGTAATAGTAAAACATCTACAACAGCAACATAACCTTATCACTATTATTGAACATGTACATGTTGGGTATTTTTCTTAGTAGAAGCACATTCCTAATGCTGTCATAACATTAACACTATTTTTGCACATGAACCCTTTCAATTATTATGTCTTGATAGTAAAACATTTCGACTACTAACCTAAGTTGAGACCTCGATACTATTTTGGCACATGTACCTCTTTGGGTATTTTTTCTTAGTAGTGAAATATTTCTAACGGTAATCTAACTTCAACACTATCCATGAACATGAGCCCAATGTATTATGTCGCCTTAGTAAAACATTTCGACAACAAACCTAAGTTGCAGCCTCAACACTATCTTGACACATGAGCACAATCACTTATATTGTTTTAGTAGTAAAACATTGAAACCATTGGTCTGAGTCGAAACCTCAATACTATTTACTATTAGAAAGAAATGCCCAAAGCGGTACATGTGCGAAAATAGTGTAGAGGCAAAAATAGTGCTGATGTCTTAACTTAGGTTAGTCAAAATGTTTTACTACTAAGAGAAAGTAATCGATTGCGTACATGTTCGACAATAGCGTTAAGGCGAAAACGGTGTTGAGGTTTCAATTTACGTTAGTTGTTGAAATAGGTTACTACTAAGATAAAATAATAATTAGGTATAAGTGCGAAAATAGTATTGAGACGAAAATAGTGTTGAGATTTCAACTTAGGTTAGTGGTCGAAATGTTTTACTACTAAGACGATATAATACATTGGGTTCATGTCCGTAAATGCTTTCTCTATTATGATCCATCGGTATTTATATGGCCTAAAGAATTACCCGATTTTACCTCGTTCAGACGAATGGAGCATTCAATTTCATTCTATTTATGTCTACGATCATCTTGTTTTCACACTTTTGAAAGCGGTGGGTTGTTTATGTTATATCAAATATAATCAAAACATAGTGAATTCTAGACTAATAGCTTTTTAAATGATATAAATTCTACACTAATTGAGTTAAAGAGCTTGACATTCATCCGTAGTACCTTTAGTGGAGTCAGATTAGGTTTTTATCTCGGAAGTGGTTAATGATTCACGGCTTAAAATTTTATAAATTAAATATACTAAAACCCCTATGGGTTAAAGATTGCCGCTTTTTATTTATTTAATAAATATTTAAATAATATTTTTATTGTAACGTTGTACGAGAGAAAACGTAATCAATGTATGATATTAGATTCAATACCAATTCTAAAACTCTAAAAAGACTTCAAGCATATAATAATAAAACGTTGAAAAGGTTTCTGGAGGAAATTTCATTGTAGAAAAAGACAAAGAACGAGCAGATGTTTTGGTAGGGTCTCAATGAGTGTCGAAGGCGGACCTTTCAGACGTGGAGTCACATACAGTGTCGTCTATCTAGATAGTTTTAAAATTTTTAATTTACTCTTTTACGAAATTTGAAGATACTAAAATCAGAATGTTTCTATTCTTTAATAAATAATTTGTATTCAATAACAAAATAAAAAGAAAGAAATAATTTCACATATGTTAGTCATATAAAAAATTATTAGTTAAACAAAATTTCGTTAGTTAGCATTTAGATGAGCATCAGATATGATACTCACGAACAAATTTAATCAAAAACTGTAATTTAAATGATCAAAAAGTAGTTTGTAACGAATTTTCCTGACCAATCCCACACATGGGTGCCAGTGAAATGTTTTCCTATATTTCTCTGGCCGACACTACTTTATTATCACCATGCTCCAAGTCAGGTGTCTGCAAAACAAAGTCTTCCGACGTAACTGGGGTCTATTCCTTGGGTAGAGCTATGAGCAATGGGGGTAAGTCGAAATCTGTGGGGGTCACACTCAAACTAAAACAAACAGGCGCCACCAAGTCCAGATTGATTTATGTTAATGGCATGGCAAATTTCTAAGGGCGGACGTGGAGACCCAAAGAAAAAAAGATCGCCTTCGCTGACACAAAAACTTGTCTTAACAGAATAAGACGCTGTTCCTGTAAGGAAAAATAATTTAAGTCACATAGAAAATGGGAACACAATTTGCGTCCCTCAAATATACCTAAAAATGCATAGAGAATATTTTCTACATAAGGGTGTCATAAAAATTTAACTCTTATTGCTTTTTGTTTATCAGGTCTGATCAAACTAGATCAGAATAAAAAGACTTTAAGCGTGGATTATAAATTTACTAGAGAGAATTTTTTCCGTTTCTGTAAATAAAATTCAATGCTATAAAATAAAATGAATACTTGAAATACTTGCAAAGTTAATGTAAGGTTTATCAACTTGATCCTTACTCAAATATATTACAATCCAGTGTGACTGGTTATACTAAGGTTTCATAACCCAATCAGATCTGTGTAGGTCATTTACAAATTAATATACAAAATTTTCTCTTTAAGTTAACGGTATTAAAATCAATTTGAAGTCAAAATATTCACAAAGATATTCTCTAATTTTATCAAAGGTGGTAGTAATGTAATACTAAACATCTGTTAGCAATTGTGCAATTGTTGACGGCATATTTCAAACAAACAGGTGACGTAACCGCAGCTGTTAATTTATGTTGAAGCCACGTGTAGTCACATATCTACGAAACTAAGTGAAATTAAATTTGATACTGGAGAAAACCAGCTTAGCTACAGATAAACTGAATAACAAATTTGTACTTCTATAAAAAAACGAAATAATGTGCTTTCAGAATGAAGTACTGAGGAAGTTCTTAAATCTACTACGAACCAAATCCCGGGCTGCTGTCCTTGGTTAGATTGGGAACTGCATCGCCGTGCGGAATCTGCAGCTAATTATTCCTGCTTTCCATGCTTCAAATACAGGTGTTGCAGCGAAGTGTGTTTTTACTTTGATTCAAAATGCATAAATTTTGTAGCGTAATCTTCCATTGTCTAATCTTCGTTATAAATATAATTTTCCATTGCGTTGTTTATAAGTCGTAGTTCGTAAGTTGTAGTTGCGCGTTACTCAGGAAGTGTGTCACATAAATAATGCGACCCGGAGGTCACTCGCCATTAATTTCAAATGCATGCTGTCGCTGCTCTTACCTATCGACGAGTGCTTTTGCCGCGTTCTTCTATCGTGGGAGGGTCCCGAGTGGGGTTGTCAAACCTCTCACGCGCGCGCCAGTGGCTGTGGAATACACCGAACTCCGAAACAAATAGACCAACGACTCTAGATACTGTATTAATGTAAGGATTTGATTGTTACACGTATTATTACTTTAGTTAATAAAGGTGTTTTAACATTCGTTGTACCTTTCATGAATAGATTTTTTACTGCGAAAATAAAATTGTTACAAGTTATTAGTGAGAATTTCAAATATACGAAAGTTAAAGCAAATATTATTTTCAAGAAAATATATTCTAAGTAAAAAATGTTAAATACTTAACAAAAAAATAAAATTGACCGAGTTGGATGCCGGGTCTTACAGACTGTAACGATGGAAGTTTTCACGGCTTAAAACCTAGCCGTTTGTGGGAAAGGGGGGTGTGAAATAAAAAATTTGTTTCGGGATTAAGTAAAAATAACTCATCCTTAACCACTGACCGCTGGACCACCCTTAGATTGGTTGGGCGCAAGTTTTAGCTGGTTGCTTGCAGTGACAAAGGCGATTGCCCCAGACTGATATCGTCGTACATGATGGGTGAGCTCAAAGGTGACGGTCGGTTCAGAGATGCTTAAACATTAACGATGTTAGTTGCCTTGAGGGTACATATAGGCTAGTAGGTATTTGTTGGTTTGACGACATTTATTGACTTTACAGAACTCTTACAGAATTTGGTTGGCCATACAAGATTTTTTGGCCGGTACAGGTTTTATTGCCCCTACAAATTTACGCATCAACGACTTTCAACCTGCTTGACTCAAAGATGATGTAAACAAACAACATATGCCGTGCTGAAAATTTAGGCCCCAAACCATATAGTTTTTCTTGTAATGACTTACAACCGTACCTCTACGCACATAACAAACATTATTACACAAGACCTTATTTGTGATTTTCCAAATTAGAAAGGTTAATTACTTGGCCAGGAAGCGAGTTTTTTCCTAAAATTTAATTTTCCAATCCTTGCTGTTTAAAAGGGTTTCCTACAACCATAACCACGGGACCTCCATTTACCTCTCATCCGAACGAAGGTGTATTTTTTTCCAAAAATGCTCGCCAACATTTTTCAAGCGGACCGTGTCAGGATGGGCCTTTCACCAGAGATTTGAATGAAAACCTCTTTCCCCTTTGGCACTCACAAAAAACCACGGTTCATCCAGCAACGTTATCTTGACGGATAAAAGACACAAACAAAACTAACCGGACAGAGATATAAAAGTACCACCTTACTTAAAACTTGGAACCGGAGACCGATCTCCTGGAATTCCCTCTGCTCTTGACGACCAGAGGCAACAAGATCAAACCATTAACCCGGAATTTGAAACGATCCAACCCTAATATGTAGAATTTGTCTTTCAAACCAACCCTTCTCTCACAAATATTAACCCACATAAGTAGTATAAGTTAATTTTAAGTAGTAGAATAGGAATTTCTTTCTTTTTAACAAATTAAATTTAAGAACTTTCACAAAGAAAAACAATACAGCAAAAAAAATCCTTTCCTCTGAAAGAACCTAATTTTTATTTATGTAATAGTATAAGTTCAAACATGTACAAAATTATATTAATTCAATCCAACCTTTTAATTAACCTGGGCAAACATAAACAAAAATTAACATTTCAAACACATTTAACACACACACACACACACAAACACACACACACACACACACACACAAACACAACACAAACAAAACAAATCTTATGTACTGTGCAAACATAAAACACTTTTCACACACTTACATTGCCTTTTCAACCGGTGGTCCAGACTGATAAGGCAACATCCGTCGAGCGTTCCCTTTTGAAGATTTGGATATCCGGCTTCCGATGGTCCTGGTTCTAAAGGGGAGGTAACATGGATAAACATCACACACAACACACAACACAATTTCTCTCTCCACACACACACACACACACACACCCAACCTTAAACCACATTCCAAATTTGTTTAAATTTTTGGTATTGGAAACGTCCGTTTGTTTTCTTTCTTGCCGACTGGGATATCCGGCTGCCGTGGTCCGGTCCTTAAGGGGCGTAAACCCCATACACAAAAAACTTCAAACCATCCTTAAATAAAAACCTGTGGACCGGGAAAGCCATTGTTTTTCTTTAGCAGACTACTGAAACGGTTGGAACAAATAAATAAAATAATTAAAAAAATGATGTAAAATGGGTTAGAAAATGACTTACAAAACTGGAACTATCTTATGAATCCCTGATGTCTTTCAACCAACTGAGGCAAAAAATTTAACACTTTAATAAGCATTAACATTACATTCCCGGGCAAATTAATATATCCCCGAAAGGTATCTTCAACTTCTTTTTACAATTAAAATCAATCTATTCTTACAAAGTAATAAACACTTTATAAAATTCCAGGACCGGATTTAAAACAAAGGAATTTTAAATTTTTAAACTTTTTAAATAAAATTAAAGGGAAAAATTTTTAAAATGAATGAAGGGTTAAGTTTAAATTAAAAGTGTGAAAACCAAAAATTCTTTTAAAACGGGAACATTTCGTGAAAAACCTAAAAAAGTTTTTGGGCCCCAAATTTTAAACGGGCAATAAATTTAAAACGGGAAACCCAATTGCCCTAAATTTAAAGTTTTTTGGCCCCACCCTTTTAAAAAATTTTTCTTAAAAAACCCAATTTAAATTTAGGTTTAAAAGATATGATTAAGTTTACTTAGCTACTTTTCAGTTTTCTTAAGTATAAACAGCTAAATATATAAAACTTTCTGCGCAAGATATTTTTAAAACTACAGGTAAGTATCCAAATCTTACCCTGCCTATTTGGCATCTAAATTAAACACATACTTTTTTTCTTTAATTTCCTTAACTGCTTTAACAATTTTTAAAGCTAAAACCGGTCAGGTTTTTTCTTGTAACTTTAACTTTTTACCCAAGTTATATAAAGCTTGATTTCAAAATATCAGTTAATTAAAATTCCCAACAAATTTTGTCCATTTGTAAAAACAAAAAGGAAATTTTCCAAGACGAGCTCAAGCTAGAGGTAAATCCAGTGATAATTCCCAAACATAACCCTAAGATAAGAGTAAATTCCCAAGATAATTCTCATAAATAATCCCAACATGAAGGTAAAATCTAAGATAATTTTGAAAGAAAACCCCAAGATAAAGGTAAAATTCTAAAATAAGGACATCTATATACATAATACTAAATTCACAGAGTGGTCCCGTAGATCCCTTAAAAGGGTGTTCTCTTGTGCGCAAATGGAAGTTTGGGAATTGATACCCGTTCTGTTGAACGTACAAGGTATCGGCTTACAGTGGGCATAGGATTTCCTGTGCCGCAGGTATAAAATCGATAAAATATACTAACGGCAAATAAATTGACGATGAAAATACTGCTACCGCTAAAGGCAAAGGAGAGTGACGACGCATGACTGAAAACGAGGTCCGCACAGCATTGCTCAGTGCCGTGAGGTGCTTGATTTCTAGACCATGCGACGATTAACAAAAAAAGAAAAGTAGATAAATATAAGGAAAAGGTATTAGTAGAAAGAGGTTGGGATCGATTGAATACCATAGTAGCTTCTTCCGAGGCGAAGAGAGAAGAAGAAAGGCTCGCATTGAGCAAAAAAATGGTAGACGAGGTGGATAAAAGGCACTACTTAACTCGCCAAAACGAAGTCGGTTACCCGGAGTGGGAAGCACCACTCTTATGTGACAAGCGCTAGTCATTAGGATTAACGACAGACCTGTTAGAGGAAAAATAAGGCAGAGAGGGAGACAGCAGAAAATAAAAAAATTAAGCTTTTGAACAAGCATCATGTAAAGGAGACCGAGAAGTGTCCCTTAAGTAAATGGTACTGGAAGTTTGAAGGACTCTGCTTAGTAAAAAAAGCAAAAAAAAACTACGACCTACTAAACTCAAAAATAGACACACAACCCCAATACATCAAAAAATTGATAAAGAAAGAGTATGTACACCATAAATGCACACCACCACAATCAAGAGAAGTATAAGAGAAGCAACCCTTATGTTAGGGAAAAAAGATAAAAATGTAATGGAAGTTTTAGTTTACAAATAAAGAAAAAATAGCGGGGATGGGGGACGGAATAGGATAATGAGTAAAAGTTTCAGAATGAAAACGCAAGAAATACAAATTTGAGTCTTTACAACTGCGTATATTGCTTTTTTCCAACATAGGCATGGTTTGCTAGTACCATGTTTACCTAATCTGAAAAACATCAACTCAATATTAGCTCCGACACGTCCTAAAGATTTATTGCGTTATTCATGCCAAAAATATAACAAATATAAATACAGGGGAAGGTGTAAAGGAAATAATAACCAAAAGGTATTAGAGAAATTTGTGAAGACACTTTGAATATCTAAAAAACAAGAAAAATAAAAAGTTAAAATATTGTACAGATGAAAAACCGAATTCATAGGAACAAATATAATTTGCAAAAACATAATCAAAAGAATCAAAGAATTTAGACAAACCTAAGTGTTTTACCTATTTACATATAAAATCACAATAAGTTTTAATGTGAAATAAGGAGAAAAAATAAGTAAAGGGTGTCGACAACAGACATTATGATGTATAGAACTTTTTATAATATAAGATATATTTAAAAAGTTAGACAAAAATTATTAATTATTGTGAGGAGCATTATCGGTAGAAGGTTTTAAATCATTTATATGCCACTTCCCTTGTTGTCTACCACCAAGATTTTCAAGTTCATAAAAAATTGGACTAAAAACTCGCGTCCTTTTACATAAGACAAACTAATTTTTTAGGTACAAAACAAACTTCTTTCGTTTTTAAACGTAGATAATTTATTTATAAAATTTCAAATTTAATTTTAAAATAAATCCTCTAAAAAAGTCGTTTTAATTTTTCGTTAGTAATTCGACAAATAAAAATTATCAAAAAACAGGTTAAGTTGATAAGTAAGTAATCAAAATATTCCAAGAGAAAATTTTTACAAAAGTTAATCTAAATAAAAAATTTTTTATTCAAACAGGAAAAGAATGATTGTTAACCATCGAAATCTTAAATGCATTAGTAAAAATCACGGTAATGTAAAAATTTTAGTAACGAATTAAAAATTACGAGTATTTACCCTACGGAAATTTGCATAAACGATAAGCATACTTCACTATCAAAAGAAAAAAAAAATTTATTCGGCAAAAGTAAATTACAGATAAGTCGAAGTAATTTATTAAAAACTATTAAGATAAATACCGTGGCATTTCAGAATTAGTTAATCTATAGAAGATTATTTACAAAAATAAATTATTTATAGGTAGTGTGTTAAACACGAAATCTGAAAGTGTTACAAGGTACACATTTTTTCAGCGCAAGATTTAAATAGACGTAAATCATGTTAAGTTATTCGCAAAAACCACAGTTTCAAATTTTTACTTTATGAAAACCTCAAAAATGAATTATTACTTCAAAAAACCGGCCTAGATACGAGAAAAGTGTATTTCCTGTTATTTTAATATTTAAGAGGACTACTTAGTTACAAAATTGAAAGATATATTCTAGTTCGGTAATAGAATAAATGTGTTCGCTTTAAGTAGTAATTTTACTGTCGACACAAAGCAAGTTTTTATAGTATGCTGTGTTTGTACAAATTACATTTTAGATTTTAACAGACACAGAATTATTTTACACACAATTTATAATATACTATATATAGTTAGTTTACAACGCAATCGGTAAAATTTTCTTATTACTACAAAGAAAGAAAAAGCCCACCTTAATCTTTTATAATTAGCAAGCAAATTATATCATAGAAAACGCTCCACGAGTTGAAGCGCCATTTGATACACATCTCCTTTACTCAATTAACGGTTGCAGTTTATGCAAATTCTTATCTAAGGCTTATAAAATATTATCACTTACGGTTTCCGGCCTCTGGCTACGGAACATTCCTCGAGATCTTTATGGTCAGGTTTTTCTAAATTTCGGTTTGTGTTGCTACTTGCAATTCTCGGTAGTGCTCTAAGGAAAGATAATAGGAAACGATAATTTGGACACTACATTTGACGCTAACGAGAACGGCACTCTGAAAACGCAGCATTACGGTAATGAAGTGTTTAATTTAGGTACATGTAAACTACCCCCATCGTTTCAACACACGCCACTACCGGGAATGATTTATTCAAATCCCCGAGTTATTTCAACCGATTGGAACAAAAAACTTTGACACTTTTATAACGCGTATTCACATTATATTCCCCGAGAGCGATAAAGTTACCCGAGGGTATTTTACCGTAGTTATACAAATTAGTCATTTTAATCTTGCAAGGTAACTAATAATTTATAAAATAACCAGGGCCGGAGTTAGGGAACAAAGCGAATTCTTTTACTTTTATATTCAATACAATAAATTCAGTAAATATAAGAAATGGAAACTGCTTGTCCATAAATAAAAAAAGGCATTTTACGAATCAATTCATTTAACACGCAACAAAGTTTAACCACAGCTGATACTTCTTCTTTTTCCAATGCACTTAGGGTTCTTGTTTATGCACAATCTTTCCTCTGTTAAATTCCCAAGTGTATTTAGCATATGCGTTTTGTGCAACAGATCGTTTGCTTTAGAAAGGGGAAAAATATTCCGCAAACTCGAACGTTGTTAGTTCCCCAATTTGGTTTGACTAACTAATTTACTACTTAAACTCAGTACGTTGTTAAACTAATATAAGATTATTTTTCGTAAATTTTTGTACGGATTACCTTACATGCACTTAATGTATCGTGTCGTCATTCATGTATTGCGTTTCAGCTATAATTATCGCTCCCTAGCGAGCATCAAAGCCTCAATTTCATGTTTCACATTTGATTTAGCGGCTAATTAAGGAACTAAACCATTTCTAACAATAAATTTATTTTCCAAAATTTAGGAAAATTTAATCAGAGACAACTTCCTCTTAGTTAAAATTTTCGTATAACCGGTGAGTGGATAAGTTACCTTTATTTTAGGCCAAAACCTACCATTTTACATGTATTTCTCCATAAGAAAATCTAAGATCAATACTGTAAATTTTTGTACTAACAATAGAATTCCCCATAAAGTGGCGTTAGTTACATTCTTATTAATGTATGGGTCCGTCGGAAAATTTGTTTGCGTTTTCCAACACCAATGATTGATGGGCACTCGGACGGGCGGACGCGCTTGCAAGTAGGGTTATTATTATAAATACATTCACGTATTGCATAATAAATTTGATTTTTGTTTATTTATTGATTTATTTGTGTTTATTGATATCCCTAATCATTGGCGTTGGGAAACGGGAACAAATTTTCCTGCGAACACAAAATAACGAGAATGCATCTAACGCCACCTTATGGGGATTTCTGTAGTTGGTACTACAATTTGCAGAATCAATCTCAGATTTTCTTATGGAGAAATACATGTAAAAGTGGTTCACTTTGGTCCAGTAGTTTATCTGCTTCTGGAGCATTTCAATGAGTTCAAAGTTGTTTTGATAGTAGCCTCTATCATAAATGCGTTGCTTGCAGTTTATCCTTAAAAGAATTAAAAAATAAATCTAAAATTGGTCTTATTTAAAGTTATAGACTTTCAAGCGTCGTAGATTTGCATATAATACAAGTCGGAGCCCATTTTACATTCACATACTATGCAATATATTGATTTAATGTTTGCTGTAATAGCTTAAAGATAGCATACCCCGTTGGGGGTTGAATTAGTTTCTGTACCATCTGCTACGTGACTAATTATAGTTTCAAGCATCTTTACTCAAATTGCTTTCGGTATTTGTATTCGATATTATTACCTTGGCTTCTAAACAGTCAAACTTGGTTTGACAAGTCGTAAGTATAAGGGGTGTTTGATTACCTAGAACCGACATCTCCATCATTAAAATAAAAATTGGCTCACCTATCCACATCTCATTTGCTAGCTTAAAATTATGCATAACAATAAAATTTTGTACATACTAACTGCTAGTAAAATTTGTTACGTTCAAAACCCTGCAAGCGATCTTTTCTGCATGAATATTAATTAATACTACTTTTATTTAAAATACCCTAAAATTTCTGAACAAATTATATAAGTTATTGATCAACAAGCTCGATCTCCTTCTTATTGAAATTAGTGCTATTTTATAAAATTTCATCAAATATTTACTCTATAAATTTTGCCTTATAAAATCAAACAGCTGCCTAGCAACTTCACATTACAAAGTCACTAGAAATATTTTCTAACTCCTGCAGTGAATATGTTTAAACCACATATGCACATGCATTCATTGCTTTCTCTTAAAAAATAAGGCCGCTTAACCACTTGCCTAGTAAATGAACGCTCGAAATGGGTTTATTGTTTATACCAAGTTTACACTTCCACCAAGCGGTATGCTGTTATCTTTGCAGCTGTGCAGGTGTCCAAAACAATAAGATTGTTTCTTTTTGTAAACAATTCTTGGTAGCCGTTATCTCCTTGTTTGCAAGCTGTTGCAGTTGGTATACTTTTGCAGGTGCTGTCTGAGAATTCTTTACATTTGATCTTTTTGAGATATTTTTGAAAGCCAAACCCCTTGCCCCTACGTGTTTTTTTCTTTATAAATACAGACTGTGCTTTGAAAACGAGACATTTAATAGAACTCCTTCTAGCGAAAAAAGGTGTTGTAAGTTGCGACAGTGAAATGCCATCTTAAATTGTTTTACTTCAAGGTGTAACAGTCTAGAGCACTAGTTTCGAGTATTCAGTCCGATGGAAAGGGTAATATGCACTTTTCAATCTGCTATGGTACCAGAGAGGCAGATAACTTGGTTTATGGTACAGTTTTCCGGTTTGCTTTGCTTATGTTGCTGTTTTGGAAGATAAACAGTTTTTTCGTTGATTCCGCAATAAATTGCAGACTGTACGTTACCGAATGCACGTTGGTCACAATGCACGAAAGATTATTCAATTATTCTGAAAGCTTGCGTTAAAGCACCTCTTACTGTTTCCTTTTCTGTGGACATTAATGTTAACGTCAACAACTTGCTACTTATATATGATTACGTTATTTAAAATTTAATATTACGTCCCTAAATTTTACGAGGTACACTTCCCAAAGCAGATACTACTGTAGTATTTCTTGCATGTATTACTGTATTATTTCTTGTACATATGTTTAGGGTTGGAAACACTTTGTAAGTATAGGATATTTAGATTATAAGATTTTATTCTTCATATTTTAAAATGTTTAGGTTTATTCTGTATTATATGTAAGTTGACGCTTGGCTTACATAACGTTATAATACAATTACGTAAATGTGTATTTTTGACTTTCGCAAATATTCTTTCCGGACGGTATGTTTGTGATATAGTTTTTTTTACTGAGGTTTCTTTCTTTCTGTATCACCCACCCTACTCTACGACGCTTCTGAGCTAACCCGACATTTAATTCTTTTGAATTTTGATTCTACAATTCTGTCCCTTTTTTGTTGCCGTATTCGTTGTAGACGATTTTCTCTATTGACTTTACTGTTTTCTTTTGTGTCCGTACGGAGTACCGTAACAAATTATAGTAGTATTTAAATTTTCGAACAAGTAGACTGGGTTAAAGTTTACTGTCAGAAAGCAATGTAAACGTGGCTGAATAGAACCTGTTTTCAAATTTAAGATTAAAGAAATAAATAAAGGATTTGTAGCTTGTTGTTTGGGATCCACTTCTTTATTTTTACACCCAACGATCATACGGTTTAGAAGTGAATAATAATACTCTCAAAACGAATAAACATTTGAAGTTTCATTTCGCCCTACATCAAGGATTAATATTGAAGCACCAATCGGTTTGCATGTGACCGGCGTAATTACATTGGAATGCAGCAGGCGTTTGTACACAGAAGAGAATGGATGGCCACCCGTGGCGTTGCACCTTTTGGATGAACTTTGATTGACGTATACCAGAGTTTTATATTTAGGAGTTACTTAAGGTAAGTAAGAAATTCCGAGAATGTTATCTGCATAATTCTGGCATAATGTAGAACAATTGAAATGTATATAAATCTACGGTCATAGATAGTAAGGTAGTTCTGATCGAACCTTGATCACGATATCTGTTCGAAAGTTAAGTTGCGATTAAAGCTTGGAAAGTCGTGACACGATTTAAATTAGTGATACAAATAAATTAGTCTAGGTAAGATAAATTATTGTAGAGGTCGAAATAATATAAATTAATCATAGTACATCGATATAAGTTAATTAAGAAGATTAGCATAGTAGTGTTAAGATGGTAACACTTGTACTGTTAGCGATTAGTTCGGAAAGTGAATAATTGTGAGACCTTTTAGAAATTTTATTGTAACTACGAGCTGCTGAAAAGGCTTGTATAACCAGTTTGAAAATATAGAACTGCTGTTTGTGCAAATAAAGTTTTCGTTACAAAACGACGCATAATAAATTTTCTGATTTGTCTTATTTTTGAACACGTGTAATCAACAGAAATTACCATTAATTGTGAGGAGTGCAAATGAACAAACAATTTTGAAACTATAACCTTTTCATCCCCACCTGTGGTTCAAAGTAAAACTAGACTCGGCTTGTGTATAGGTTTTGAATCTAATGTTCTTTTAATATTAAGAAAATGCTTACTAGTTGCTCTGTCACAGCTTAATTTTAATATCAATCTCTATTGCAATGTGATTCGAATGAACCATCGCAATGCACCATTCAAAAAAGGGATTTAGAGTAAAATGAAGGCAATTTTCAATAAAATTGAAGATACTTTCTTATTAAAAATTTTACCTTTACTTTGAACAAATGACACGAGTAAAATATTCATCTATTCAACTAATATAAAACGTAGTTTTTATACCGAATATTTTCAAGCTTTTATTATGAATTAAGATTTGGAATTTCGCCTTTATTTACAAAATAGTGCTTATTTCTCTTTCGGGCGTTACTAAAAGGGTGATATGATATAAATACAGCGAAATGTAAAATTTGCAATTATTTACGTAACTTCTTATCTAACTTTGCCTGACTAGCTCTTCGTAATTGACAGAGTTTTTAAAATGAAATCAAGCACAGCAATATTTAAGCATTTATACAGTATGAAATATTTTTTCTCATACAAAAGCGTACAAAACATTTACAACACTGTTTCTTTCATACATAAAATAATTTCTAAGAAGTACTTATTAAGAAAACGGTCCTTACCTTATTTTAAATTTACAGAACTAAATTTCTTCTTTTATGGATATTTTACCCGACTTTGTTTATTCCCACGTTTGTATGGTTTGTTTGGCCAAGAAATCCTTGACAGATAATCTATTAAAAGATCAGAGTGTTTCGAACTTTGAGCACAAACTTTCCTGGTAAAGACCTTTACAAAAAAATTATAAGGACTATCTTAAACTATGTTAAACTAAATGACAAAATACAAATATCAGTTACAAAAAAATTATACTTGCAAAAATCCACGAAACGTTTTTTTTTATCTAATTCGTAATTAAATATCTTTTTATTTTAAACTGACGTGTAAATCACCTTACAAGATTTTCTATATTTAAAATTCTCATTTCAAACAGCAGTTAGCAAAGTACATTTTGGTTAAATTTCCTTTGGACTATTTAATAAAATTTTTAAAATAGCGTTATATTAAAGAATTTTCCCTGTTCATTGTATTTAATAATTTCAATTTTTTTTGTAAGTTACGTTTAAAACGTTACTACCATATACATTATAACATCGTAAATATTTAATTACGGTATGCTTACTGCATATTTCAAATATCATTTTCGCAAAGCAACAGCTCGCGACTTAAATCAAAATAACATTTTGCGATCGAATTTAAGAATTGAATGGATGATCTTATTTAATTAACGTTTTCTTATATATACAAATTTATCTATTTCCAGAATGTAGTAGAATATGCGCGACTCCATTCTAAATAATAAACGCCTATCTTACGTAATTTTTTTGAAAATCCTTGTTAGCGTTCAAAATTGTTGAATTCTATTATCTCGTTATCTCGTTCCAGTTATTAGTGACGTACGTGCGAGGTTTGTCCTACTCTAACACATTTACGATTATTGTGGCGTATCGCTTCTCCAACAGTGAATGCGAAGATCATAAATATTTCTTATCAATTTTTCTGGGATTTTAGTGTTCCGACCTCGTGATATAAATGCTTCATTTATTAATTAGATATTTATGTAGTTCTAAATAAGGACTACTCATCCTTTCTATATTTCTAATATTTTAGAAGATTACACATATAGCGTCCTGTTTTGAGTATGATTAGATGTTTAAAAGCGGTACTACGTCAGAACTAACAACGTTATCAGAGTTTGATTAGGACTGACTTGCAATATAAATGACCGTAAATTTGTATACATTTCAATTGTTCTAGATTACTCTAACACATACCATAATTATGTAAATAACATTCTCGAAAATACTTATTGTAATCTAAATGACTGCTAAATACAAAACCTCGTACCCGTCAGTCAAAGTTCATTGGAAAGATGCAACGCCGCGGTGACCATCAATCATGTTTTGTGTATAAACGCCCCTATCACTCCAATGTATTATTCTCAGACTAGGTGGCGTTACAATAATAAACTGATAGGAAACCCTACTGTGTGTCTTCGCTTTAAAAGCGTGCACAATACCTGTATTCAGTCTTTCATTTAATCAGAATTCTAGCGCATGCATTAAAAACTTAAATACTCTAAAATACAGTTCCTGTTTAATTACTTCAAAGTTATTCAACAAAAATAGTTTTTTTCTAGACTGGGATGTAATAGAGCTTATATCAGACAAAACTAAAGCAACTTACTTGTACTAAAACTGTTCATGCCGCAAACAATAGGGATATTAACTCAACCTCTGAAGGATGTGCTAAGTTTAAGCAAGCGTTCAAATATTAAACCAATCTTTCCATACTTCCTTTTAGGAAATTGAAAGTTATCTTTGATATCGAATCCCGTTTACGTAACGTATCCAAATTTTGCTTATAATGTAAGCCTCAGATCACTATAATGAATTTTATACAGAATTTATTGACTTAATTTTTTAACTAAAGTTAACCACAAGTAATGTAATTATCTTAGAAGATATTTTTTATTTAACATCAAGCGGTGAAGCATTTCAGAGCAGTTAAACTCATCTAATGCTGGTTGTCTTAGTCTAATATACAGTGGCGTAACTACGATTTTTGGGCCCCCCAAAAAATTTTAAAGTGGGCTCTCTTTAAAATGTATTACTTTTACTGGCTTATATTTAGCCATATTTTTAAATTATAGTACATGTAGAGAAGGAAGCAGTATAGAATTAAATACATATACTATATTAATCAAGTGCTTTATTAATTATAAAACCAAATTACATAAATTCAAACTTATAAGTTAATTAATATTAAATCTACATATTTATACGCCGCACAAAATTATTTACACCTAAAAATTTGATACAGTAAAAAAACCTATGAGCTAGCAGACATTCCAAATCAAATTCAAAATTTTGTTTTTCTTGCATGTTTTGCTGCAAACGCGTTTATTGTATCCTCTATATTCATATTTTTGGCAGTGTCATGTTCTACTGCTAAGAGGGATAAATCGTCTAATCTATCTTGTGAAGTGCGGTTCCTAAGATAATTTTAATAATTTTTAATTTTGAGAAAGATTCTCCGCACTTGCAACGCTAACGGGTAAAGTTAGGTATAACATTAAGGCTGTTATGGTGTTTGGAAAACTGCTAGAACCTGTAGATTTGGAAAGTACTAGATATTCTAAAAATTGTAAGATACCGTTAACATTTTTAATTCATCACAAATAAGTCTATTATTTTTGAGTGTAGTAAGTTCTATACCTATAGCATCATTTAAATCTTTGTAGTAAAATTTTTGCAATTGTTTTGCCTTAGATAAAATATCGTCTGCAGTTAAATTCAAAAATACATTAGGTTCTAAGAAATTAAACTTTTCGTTTACATGAAAAAGCGATTTAAAACGATTCGACAGCTGTGAAATTATAATATCCATTACGCGATAAAATACATTTATTTTAAATTTAAATTCTTCATCATTAAATCGATAATCATTGGATAATTCATCGTAATGCTTTTTATTTTTGGTTGCCTTTTTTATAAATTCCGGTTTAATATTCCATTGCCCTGCAACTTTCGCTGCTTCCTCCTTGATGTTGGAATAGTTATTTCTTGTTTCCTTGAAAAATTTTAAAGTTTTTGAAATAAGAGAGTTATCTGATTAATATTCGCCTTTTCACTCTGGCAGTTTGTGAGAGCTTGTTAAGCTCTTCTAGAATTTGACTTAAAAACACTTAAAAAATAAAATTAAAATTATCCATGCTAGTTAATATTTGCTTTGCGTCATTTCGTTCATCTGTTTTTTGATATCATAATAATTTTATTAAGAGACATTACTATATCTTTATACCGAATTCTTATGGCAGCTAAAGATTTTACTCGATCCGCCCAACGTGTCGGATTTAAGGCAATTGTGTGAAATTTTCTTTAAAAACAGAAAGCCAATTCCATCTTACTATACTATTAGCAAAAAATGTATATATGTTTTCTAAAAGTAGAAAAAACGATTCTATTTCTTTTATACCTTTAACGGCATCATTTATGACTAGATTTAAGTTATGGGCACTACAGTGCATATATAAGGCTGCAGGCTCTATGTTTAAAATTCTCTTTTGCACGCCAGAATACGTACCGCTCATAACGTTAGCTCCATCGTAGCCCTGCCCTCTACATTTATTTATATCTAATTGCATGTTGGTTAAATTGCTTAATATAGTATTACATAGTCCTTCAGCAGATTGGGACTCTACTTTTGTAAAACCCACAAAAGTTTCACAAATATCTATTTTGGTTACCTCTCCCAAGCTGTCTTTTTAAAATCAATATATCTTACAATTTTACTTAATTGATCAATCTTAGTTATATCCTGTGTAGTGTCTATTATGATTGAGAAAAAGGAGCGGATCTAATTTTATTTAATAAAATATTTTTAAGTGTGCGCTTAAAGTATTAATAATATCGTTTTGAATTTTGGGAAAGATATTTAATTGAACCTTTGGGTCGTTCAAGCACTTTTTGTAATATAGGATCATAGTTACTAATTAAATGAACTAAACTTAAGAAATTACCGTTGTAACTGTCTTTTGAATCAGAAAAACTTTTCTATGTCCTCGAAATGACAGCATGCGCTGGGATAGTGTTAAAGTAACATTGAAAAGTCTGTGTAAAACATTTTCCAAAATTCAGTTTCTTGTTTTAATAGTAGAGTATCTTTCTTATCTATGGTATAATTTTTTTCCACATATCGTAAATAAAACAACAAGTTAAATGAGATTGGAAGCAAATGCTCTTTAATTTTTTTGATAAACCCTGCCAATCATTAATTCCGGTCGTCCAACTTGACCTTACTGAAGCAAACAGCCAACATGGTTGACAATAAACACAATTTTTAATTTAGAATAACACAACCACCCATTTGAATTGTGTGGTAAGTTTAACGTATTGCTTTTATTTTCGCTTGCAGTTATTAAGTAATAATAGTGAACTGAAAAACTTCTATTTTTATTATCTTTAGGAAACGCACCATCTGGTCTACACAATCCGTAATTAATTATTTCTTTTCTTAAATTGTCATGTTGTAAAACATTGATTTTTAAAAATGTGCAAAATCGGTTGGATATTCTTTCGTCAGATCCATAGATAGTTCATTAAGTGAAAAGTACTACTCACATTTACCTCTGTAATTGTAGTGGTATCTAGTTCCTTTCTATCGCGGCCGTCATTATGTGATGTACTTGCGCCCTGGGTGAGAGTTTTAAAATTGTTGACGACTGCTGTTCGTCTGTAGCGGAACTAGTAGATGCTACTGTCGAAAGCCCAATTTCTTTCATAGATTGTTCTTTTTTCGGACTCTTTAGAAGTAAAAAGGAACTTATTTTTGGAATCTTGCTCTTTGATTCTTCCAATAGTTTCCTTTTCGTTTTTTGCAGCGCCGCTTGTAGTGCTCATTGTATATTATTTCCTGCAATTTTGAATGAAATTAATTATAATGTAATTAGATAAGTAATAATTATTTAAAAGCCTTTTGAAATTACAAATAACACATACATACTTTGCTTTAAATGCTTTAATTAACAAAATATAAATGATTTTTATTGAATGCTTAAAGATTTATTTATATGTATTTCTCAGCGCGACTTCAACTATGATCAAATCAATAGTAGTTTAATAAAAATAGATATAAATACTTACGTTTAAATATGAAAGACCTCCTGTAATACGAACACAACACTATTGAGTAAAACGTACTGGAATGCTTTTTACTTCCTTTCCGTTATATATAATGCAGCTAATGCAAATACGTTGCAACCAGCTGACTAGAAACCACAAAATGAATTTCTTTCTAGTATTATATTTCTAGAAAGCGAAGGTTACTAAGCTACCTGCCATCCTGTGAATCTGTACTGTACAGACAATAGCCCTTTTATTCCTATTTAAAATCCCACAAACCAAACTAACCCTACTATACGTCGTTTAATAATGCTTTACCACTTTATACAACTTATCACTTAAGAATAATATAGACATCTTTGTTATTAAAGTTTACAGTCTCTTTCATCTGTTTATTAACCCTTACAAAATAGGACAGAACGGATAGAAAGAAGAAAGGATGCAGGCTGCAGGTGGTGTTCAGTATTTATCTTAATTATTATTTCTTGTATTTCAGCAGTTCCTAGTAGTAACATCAAGAAAACGTTCGTTAACCTGCGGTTTCTGAATTATCTGCAATATTTTCTTGACCGTTTCTTACCTGCCAAATACGTTGAAGATGAATAAGTTGAGTTTATTATCGTTTGGGCCTTCTTGCACTTGGGGCCCCCCCGCATAGCGGGGGCTGGCAGGGGTGTAGTTACGCCACTGCTAATATATTAAAAACGAATTTAGTTCATGCACGAATTTGTTCATTATTTTGCCACTTAAAACTTTAGTAATTAAGAACATGAATGCGGCGAAAGTGAAAGCAAAGGTAAAATATTTAGATTCACTAGAGAGCAATGACGTAGCTGAAATGCAACAAGTGGCTAAAATCAAAGATGAATTAGATAAAGTATAAATTGAAAACTGCTCAGAGAAATATTTATAAATTAACTGAAAAGTCTATAAGCTTTGAAGGAAAAATAATTGAAGCAGAAGTGTAAAGAATGCAATATTGTAGGGGTAGATATTTATGGCAACTGGGTTTCTGCATGAAAGTTTAATTCTTTATCTTGCCCAACACCTTTTATTGACATTTCATTGGCATACACAGAAACTTGACATAGATTTTCTTGGTCAAAGAGATTAATAACACAGGCCGTTACGATCCTCTTTATTGTGGCGCAACCAAAACTTCTGCTCATCTTTTGCAAACATATTACTGGTACTCAGAACTGACGTCACTCGTTACATCCAACATTGTACGGTTTGTACTGCTGACAAAGTATAACAGCTACCACCTCCTGGACCATTCGCTCCTATAGCCAAACCATTCTATTCTTGGTAGGTCATTACCTATGACATTGTAGGTCGTCTACTTCGTTCCACCCGTGGTCATTCCTATATCTTTGTAGTGGCCGATTACTTTATTAAGTTTTCTCTTTTCTTTTCTATGTGCAACCCCACTGCAGTGCCCGTTTTCAAAATGCTTGAAGACCAAGTCTTTCTACTTTCCGGTGTTTAAAATATCTTATCATAAATAACAGCGTACAATTCCGCTACCGTCAGTTCACTTCTTTTGTGCCCGTTATCATTCCAAAATCCTTTTCACCGTTAGTTACCACACCCAAGCCAATCCTGCCGAACGTGTTAACAGCTCCCTCAAAACCAAGATTGCTTTGTATATCCGTGGCAATCAGCGTCACTGGAATTTCGAAAGTTTCCTGTGATATCCGAACGTTCGAACATGAGTTCCTTGGTTGTACTCCTTTCTTTGTCTTGTTGAGTCGTGAACACATCCTCTCCATCGACTATTTGGGACAACTGTCTGAAATAAACGACATGTATATCCCTGATCCTAAAAATGCTTCACCTGATCCCGAACACTTCAAAAATATTCACTCCCATGTCCTCACAAAACTTTCCACTGCCTACTGTAATACCCATAACCGTTATAATTTCCGTCGTCCCCCTGTTTCCTTTCAATTAGGCGATTCCGTTTGGCGACGTAATTTCGCTCTGTCCAACGCTTCACGTAATTTCAATGCTAAGCTCGCTCTTAAATTCCTTGATCCTTTTCCCATCAGTAAAATCTTTTCTCCTTGGATCTATGAACTTATCGATCCTTCTGGTGCTAAGAGCATCTGGCGTGTCAAAAACCTTAAACATACCCATCCCAACAATCCTGATGTCGCCGGTCTCGATTGGTTTTCCTGCTAGCGACGCAAACGTCTTAAACCCTATTTCTAGTTCTTCACATCTCTAGACTTCTATGCTGATTCAGACCTTTGTTAGGACTTGATTCTCTGACTTTACGCTTTTTGTTTTTTAAATAATTGTTTTATTCTGATTGCTTTTCTCTCTTCTTTTTTTTCGTTCCTCGTACTTAACTCCTTGTAGGTTCGGATTAGAATAACCTCACGGTACGACCTGAAAGTTATAAGAGGCGAGTAAAGACACTCTCTCAATACACTCTCTCAACACACTCTTTGCACACACACACACACGCGTGCGCGCACACACTGCATACACACAAATATTTTTAGTTGTTTTTTTCTTTACTTCTGTCTTCTTCTTTCGGATTTTGTTTTGATTCCTAGAATTTTGTTGAATTTTGGTTATGCTTCTTCGTTCCCTTTGCTCCACATTCCTTTTCCCTTCTTTGACTGGTTTTCTTACTGTTAGTCCTCATACTGATTTAATTAAATTTTTCGATCCACTTCCTGTAGTATATGCTTTTTGGCGGCTCCGTGGCGTGGTGGTATGTGTGTGACTACTACGTCCAAGGTCCCGGGTTAGAATCCCGACACGGTCCGCTTGAAAAATGTTAGGCGAGCATTTTTCACAAAAATACACTCGTTCGGATGAGAGGTAAACTGAAGGTCCCGTGTGTGAGTGTTGTCACGAAAGTCAAATATCTCTACCTTGCTTGGAACAGCAAGGGTTCGGCAAAATTCCAAATTTTCCAGTTAAAAAAAAACTCTCTTCCTGGCCAATGTAGTACCTTCAGGTGAATCACATGTAAGACTTTTTTTCTTTTTTTCGGAAATTACGACTTAGTTGACTTTTCGGTCTATTTAGCTATTCTTTTCATCGGTTGTTCGTTTGATACGATTCTTTGTTACCACAGCTTAAAGTACTTCAACTTTTGTATCCATCATTCTTGCTGCTTCCTTGTATACTTTGAGACGACAGTTATTATCTCCTGCTGACTTTTACTGTTGGTTTTCCTCTTCTCTCTTTTCTTGTTTTTGGTTTTTGCAAGAAACCAATCCTTTTCTTGAGGTTGGAAAACTTTACTGTTTCTTTACTAGAGATATCCGTCCTCCAACGACTTTTGCAGGGTTAGGTCATTCTATTTTTGTCCTCGGTGCTTGCTACCCTATAACCTCTCCTGTTCCTATAGCTTTAGCTTTTATATTTCTTGACTTGGTCTGTTATATTGTTTTTTTGAGCCGGATGATTTTTTTTAATTTTAATTTTTTCTTCTTTTTTTCATTTTGTTTTCTGAAACAAATTTTCTTTTAAATAGTTCTGTTAGTGTATTGCTTTGTCCGGTGTATTGATTCTTTGAACCGGATGGAAGTTCTTATGTCGTTTTTGGGTTTTCTATGGGGTTTTCGGGAACGAATTTTCTTTTGGTTCGTCCTGTTGATGCTCTATCATGTCCGCTGCTTCTGCTTCCTACCCCAACCGTCTATTTTTGCTTCGGGGGTATTTGTTACTTGCTGTTCCTGTAGATGAATGTTTTCATTTTTATGTAATTAAATTTTAAATTCCCTACTGTATTCACGGTCATTTGCGAATTTGCAAACTTGTTAAGCGTTTCCGACTTTCCTCTAAAATAAAATGATTACCTATTTATCGTTTTGTAGTATATTTAGTACAACTTAAGTTACCTCAATTGATATCTATTAAGGAGATGGCATTGAAAAGGTATTCAATTTTCAGCACCGTTTGCTTTCTGAAGTGATGTGTTCGAGTTATTTGGAAGTGTTATCACAAGTTTTATATGTAGAATGAATTCTCTACATGTGCGATTAAGAGGGAATCAATTCGAATTTGCCGGGTTTTTTATTATACATTGATGTTTCTTGAAAATAATATACAATGCAATGGAATAAAAATTATCAATTGATTTCCCGTTACTAATAGTTGTAAGCTCTCCACAGCTAATGAACTTACAACAGGAGGTTCTAAAATTAGTTTGTACCAAGTTGTTACTTTGAAAGATGGAATTTTTGCAACAACGAAGTATTTCATTCAATTGGTGCTAATTTACTTTTAACTAATTCAACTTGTCACGGCGTAACATGTATAGACATATATCCTAGATCAGATAATGGTTTACTACTAGCTATTGGTCAAGGAAAGCGAAGAGTTACTTTGTTTTACTTCTTCTAAATTTGATTTACTTGCTTTTCCTGAAAAAGAATTTGGTATGGTGTGGCATGTAATGCTTAGGTCGAATATAACCAATTGCTGGGCCGCAACGCAACGTCCGGCCAAGTTGTAAAAATTATTATTTCTTTTATGCGTCGCATAGATGACCTCTATCAGAAACAATTGGGTTGGTTATTTGTTACGTTTCTTAGTTGGCTCATAGAACAACTAAAGGTTTATGGCGTTTAAACTTACTTCACTCAAACTGTTGAAATATGTCAATAAAGACAGCTTTTGGGTATTAATTATAAAATACAATTTTCTATCTATATAAAATTTAGTGTGAAATTTTTTCTAATAATCTTTTTCATCTGTGACGAAATGCATTTCGACTCGTGGATGGTTTCTCGTTTTAAAACTGTAATTTACTCTTACAATTTTTTCTTTGTAATTGCTTAGTGAGAATTGCTTGTGGACAATGCGCAATTATGTATAAATAATGCTACAATCATAATTTAATACATTAAAGTAACATATCTCCCGTAGGTGTCGTTCGTTTCCTGACTTCAGGGCAAATAAAGTATAATATAAAGCAATATTTTTTCTGTAATCTGCAGCTTGAGTTAAATCAACCAACACAAGATGTATCTGTAAATCCACAAAGCGAATTTACTTACACAAACCGAACTAATATATGCATAGAAACTACAATACAATTATTTGACGATTAATAACATGAGAAAACATCCATTGACCTGGTTTCGGCCTTTTTAGGCCTCGTCAGGATGGAGTAGTTTTAACCGAAATAAAACATCAAAGGTAATCTTATGTTTGCTCGAAGGAACTTCTTTATTCTGATGAATGTATAAATAAACCACTATCAGGTGGCTAAAAGCAGCACCAAGACGGAATTGTACAGAAGCTGATTGAAAACTATACAGTAATTTTATATATGACCATACACATACGTTATACCTTTGGTTCGATTTGTATAAGTGAATTTACAGATACATCTCATGTTAATTAATTAAATATGAATAATATATACGTATTCCAAGTCACTTGGGCTGAGCTATCGCGTTTGACATTTTTCGAAATGTCGCTCGCTCTATGGTTGGATTTTATCTAAAGCATAAAATTTAGATATTTGCGAATAAATGACGCTCTTTTGTAATTGTTCGACCGCATCCGTTCGCTTCCGTCAAATAATTTTTTTAAATATTTTCGAAAAATAGGCGCGTATATAAAAAAGCGAGAACTTTTAGATCAGTAATCAATTGTGAAGACTAAAAATATATATTAAGTATTATATTTCGTTCCAATTTACAAATTTTGAAAATAATTCTGCCACTAAACTTTTGATGGTACCTCCTTGTGCGACTTCAACTGTCTTTGTAAACAGCTTTTGACTGTTTTTGAATATATTTATTAAACTTTACATAAAGTTTGTTAAGAAAGTATAGTACCTGCGCGTAAATAGTAACGAAGTCAGGTTTTACGCGGACGACCTGGTGTCTCTGTACATGTTAAGATTATTTTAGGGACCCAGTAAGAATTTTGGAAACCAATACTATCATCGTGCTCTCTCGCACAACCACGATTTAACACGTTGTCAGCTCTCTCGAACAGCGCGCTCGGCTCCCGCGTCAGCGCATAATTAACAACTTCTGAAAAAGCGCATTTTCTCTCCAAATATCCGCTTTGTCGCCGGAAAACCCCACAACTTTGCCCTCAGTCAAACCCCGTTTCTCCCAGAGCCGCATCCGCCTGGTCTACGGAGGAGGCTCCCGATTAATTTCGCCTCTTCCGTCTCATCTCCGAAGCGCGAGTCGGTGCAAAAACGAGCTATTAAAATTTTTGGTCATTAAGATTATAAAAAACATTTTTTCTATGAGCAGTTCTCGATACATTCAAAAACATCATTCTCTTAAACGCATTATCTAAGAAATTTACTTACACAGACAAATATAAATAACGCTTATTGATGCAATTTACAACTTACATTTAGAAAGAATCAACATTTCATCACTAATTACGTATTAATACAATCTTCACCTACTCATTGTTAATATTTAGATAACCTCAAAACATTTCATGTGTCCCAAAATTTCCTTTGAAATTTTGATGGATAATTTAAATACTCTTTTATTGCTCCGCCTCAGTCTGACTGATCAGCAACTTTGAGCAAAATTTTTTGCAAGGGCCATATCAACTAAAGAGTTGACTTCAAAATCACACAAATTATCTATTTACAAGTAATGCAAAAAAAAAATCCAAAGATTTAAATCAAAATTATGATTCTGTCAAATTTTTGCTGGTCTTCCTGTCTGCATTACTACTTGCCTTTGATTGTAATTGCTATCTAATGATTTTTTTCATTTAGAATTAACTGCATCGAAAAACTCATGGTTCCCTTTTTTAGATTTCTATTTTAATTAATCTTTATACGTCCAAGTATACTTCATTAGTTTTTGAAAGTACTTTTATTTTTAATAGATTAAAATAGCCGGTGACCTTGCACCAAGTTCAATCACCGTTTTTACATAGGAGCAATAAATGTGTCGTTGTTGCGCTCCATAAAAATCTATTCAGTAACTATCTAATAATTATCCAATGTCGAATGACTTATGTTCAAATCTTTAATGCCTGCTCTTACTAATTTTCGGCTTTTCTCGAATTTCGATACATCCTAGGAGGTCCAGTCATCCCATGATGTAACAATAAACTGCAATTTCGTGTGTTTTTATCTTTAATTGCCTGTTATTTTAAAATTTATTGCAATCACAAAATATTTCTATCCTTTATTAACGCTTGGAGCTAATAGTGAGTTATTTGTCTCCCTGTTATTATTTTACAAACTGCTGTAATTTATAGCCATTAAAACTTGTCATATTATCTGGTTTTATAGTTTTTTCTGGTGTTATTGCGTTCCACGAATTCACGTATTCACATTGCTTGTTAACGTAAAAAGTAGATTTTCGAACAATCTGGAAAAGTAAGTTGTTTAAAAGAATGTAGCATTTATCGTTTTGGATTAAATGACGTTTATTAAATGATATTTCTAAAGACAATGAATGCATTATTAAATCCCGCTTACGGTACTTTCGGTCTACATACATGTAATATAACTGTTTTACCTGATATTTTTTCAAAGGATACATATTTATACACGGGTTTTCCAATAAAATAAATGTTTTTGTATTTTCACGGATTAGATTTGTTTTAAGATTGAACTTCATCTTTAAATGATATGTCTCAACGCTATATGTACTTAGAGCGTGTTATTTTACCTTTGATTTCACTTTATGTGTTATATGAATAATAAGCTTATCTTACTGAAATATTATACAGGGAAAAATTTGAAAAATGCAATTTTTCCAACTTAGGATCGATTTTCTTACAGATGTGGTGCTCAATGACCTCTTGTGATCTCCTTATCACATCATTATATGTATATGTGATAAAGAGGACACACGAGGTCATTGAACGCCAAATACTATAAAGAATCACTACCCAAGAGAATAAAACTGAAAAAATTAAAAGTCCCAATATTTAATTTTTCTACCTTGTATAAATGTAAGCTTATTTCATTAACACATAAAAAGCCCAACTTTAAACCTGAAAAAAATTAATCTTATTGCATTTATGAAGCATAAAACGAAACCTTTATTAATTATGTGTATTGCATTTATTGTGGAGTGTAAAAAGATTCCCAATTTTTAAATTAACTTATTTCAGCCATATGCATAAATTACTCTTGAGAGATATCTTGTGTAACTAAAACCTTTTATACTTAGTAAAAACGTAATACGCAACACGTACTGAAAGATCAATTGAATAAAATAATATCCATTTAACGCATTATTAAAGCAAACCATATTTTCTGCGTATAATATATTTACTAGAATAAGGCTTATTGTATTTACAATCATTAAGAATTTAATTGCAAGCTTTAATTAATTAATCAATTGACATCCGTGTGTTAATATATCTAAAATAAAATATTCATTCTCGTTAAAGTAACACTTTATAAGGTTCATAAAACGTATTAATTCCAGTAGGTGCGAATTTTCATTTTTAATAAGCAAATACGGCATTTCTACTAAGAAATGTTTTAATAAACCAATTATTTTCAATCATGCATAAGCTCTCCAATTCAAGGAACCCGTACCTATTAAAAACCATAAATTTTTGATGAACAAGTTTAATTGCTTTACACATTACAGTATGGAATAAAAAGATATTAGCGGATTGGTTCGTGCATTAGAGGAAAATAAACGACGCTTTACAATAGACATAAATTAACAAATCGTATAGCAGGACACTATTTAGTTCATTAAAACCGCGGAATCAGCGGAATTGTTACATCGGCCGTGACAAATTTTTGACAGTAGATTGGAACGGATTAGAAAAAATTATATAGTTAGAATTTTTGTATATAAAAAGGAACTGGGGAATTGGGAATCATTCTTTCTAAAGCCAAATAACATGTACGATTCGACATTCATGTAGTATTCGACGTTCAAAATTAATCCTTTTTAGACTTCGACCATATAAAAGTTGCATGCTTTAAATTATTTTACGACATGAAACAAATAAGTTTTGAATAATTTGTAGTCAATCTCATCGGCGTTCTACAATTAGCAATAAAGATGCGCCTTGCAAACTGATGTTCTAATGTCAAATGGAGATTTTAGAGAATATTATATGTATAATCCCGTACACTAGAATTTTAAACTCAATTTAATGTAGAATCAAAAAGTATTTAATACCGTTGATGATAATGGAAATGAGGTTTTGATAAGTGATGTTTTGTGTAGTATAAAATTTGGGTTTTCCTTGTTTGTAACTGATAAAAATATTTAAATATTTGTAACTTAAATTAAAATAAGTTCTTTATCTTATAAAGAAATGTTTTGGAAAGCCAATAAGCCAATAATTATTAGCAAATTTTGTGGTCAGAGTTCGAAGCATTTTAACCTTTACTACATGATTTGTGCAGCGCCATTGGTCAATTACGCCCACAAGCGTGGTAGTAAAGGAACGGTAGATTATCCACATATATAAATTAAAGAGAATTATGTACTTGTTAACAAAGATTAGGTATGAAAGAAAAATATTTTTGAATGTATAAATGTATCTTAACGTTTCTGTTTTATTACATTTTTGTAAATTTTACAGCGTAATTTCTGCTGAGCTAGCTTGGCTCGGAAAAGGAAGGTAAGATAGTAATTTCATATTTCCTATTGGATTCTCATTAATACAGTTCGCTGTACCTAAGTCACAACTAAAAGTAGTGGTGCTCCTGCCCAAGTAGGCATATCACAGCAATACTAGCGACGCTCAACGCAGACCTATTATATATCTTGACGTGATAAGAGGTCAGAGGTCAGGCGGCTCTGTGGCGTAGTTAGTATGCGTGTGACTACTACGCCCAAGGTCCTGGGTTCGAATCCCGACATGATCCGCTTGAAAAACATTAGGCGAATATTTTTCACAATAATACACCCTCATTCGGATGAGAGGTAAAATGGAGGTTCCGTATGTGAGTGTTGTCACACACGTTAAAGGTCCCTATCTTGCTTGGAACAACAAGGGTTTGGCAAAATTCAAAAATTTTCAGGTTAAAAAACTCGTCAACAGAGGTCATTTAAACCCCAATTCTACAAATAAATCCCACTTGAATATAAAAGAATCCTAAAAAAACTGAACATTCCGTAAATTTATGGTTTCGCTCTGTACAATACAAGCGTGCATTGAGGTACAAGCGTAAAATCAAATTCCCCGTGTATAAATAATCACCCTGCATGATATAAGCGCATTGTAGATAAATAGCAAGTAACATAAGTTGTATATGTAAAAATAATTAATTGTAAAATACCGTAAAACGCATCACTCTAAGACAAACACAAAGTGATTTATTTTCACTTATTACTTATCAATACATTTTTGCTTTTCATTTGCTGTAAATAGCATAGAAGAGTACTCGCTTTATGCATTTAGCATAAAAATAAATAATTTCGTGTATTTAAAAAACAAGTTCTGCATTAAAAAGCAATTAAAGTTTAAATTAATTACCCCGTGGATTACAAAGATTTATTTTAAATAAAGAGTTTTCTTGAACATTAAGAATATAAAAGGATGTCATCGGTATTTATAGAACTACGTAAATATCTAACTAATAAATGAAACATTTTTTCTAAGAAGTGGCCCGGAACACTAAAAAATGTAATAGAAATGAATAAAAATATTTATGATCTTCGCATTCAGTGTAGAATAGAAGGAAGCCGCGAGTATTCATCTTGAGTGTTAAACAAGAACAAACAGCGCTCGTCACGATTAACTATAACCAGATTAGAAAGTAATAAAACTCAAGCAATTTTAAACGCTAATGAGGATTTCCAAGAATATTATGTAAGATAGGCATTAACTATTTAGAATGAAATCGCGCACATTCTACTAGGTTCTGGAAACAGATAAACTAATGTATATAAAAAAGAGTTTATTAAAAACGAAGCAGATTTATTCATTCGATTAATTAGATTCTTAAATGCGAATGCGAAATGTTATTTTGAGCTGTTGCTTTGTGAAGATAATATTTAAAGCATGCAGTAAGCCTACTGTAGTTTAATAATTATTACGTTGGTACAATGAATATAAAAGTGATGTTATAAAATACATATTACCTAAAAAATGGAATTTATTAATTACAGTCAAGAGAAAAAATTCTTCAATACAACACTATTTTAAAAATTTTATTAAAAGGAAGATTTAAGCAAAAGAATGTACTTCGATAACTGTTGTTTGAATTTTAAATATTTAAAATTAGAAGATTTTTAATTACGGTTCAAAATATTGTTGTAAAAAGAAAAAAATGCTCTATCGAATAGTAGAGTAAAATTAACAGGTTCCCATTTGAAAAACTACGCGGAGAGGCGTAACTCAAAAACAATTGCAGATAAAAATTCACGTATTCTTGAATGTAGATAAAAGTTTCATAAAAAACTTTTGTATTAAACATAGTTTCCTAAAATAAATATTAACGACAATAAATCGTCGTCTTCATACTTTTAACTATCCCTGTATATATATATATATATATATATATATATATATATATATATATATATATATATATTGCTGTGAAGCCTCTCATATCTGCAGGAACTGGCCCTTTAAAAAAAAACCATTCGAGCCCTACAGATTGAGCGTCAAGATTGCCGTGAAACCTTTTAAATTAACTGGTCTGTTGACTTTCTGCGGTTAATCGCCTCTTTACTCTTTTCCGCCTCGGCTGCTCACCTGGTTAAACCTTCATCCTCATTCATAAAAAAAAACAAACACATTCCTACCACAAACATCAACGTTAACTCTATTTACATCAATATTCACAATACATTAAAATTTCAAAATTAAAATTCAGCATAAATTTCAGTATCAGAAAATTTCAAGATTAAATTTGTTATCATTTTAATGTGCATCCAGAATTAAAGTTCTTGTAGGATGCCTACTAATTAATATAACAATATATGCAGACCTGAGTCTGAGTACAAAGGGAGTATCTCCCACCCCTTTACGTTAATTAACCAGGTTCGTCTAATTGAGCTCAAAGACACACCCAAATTTTCATCAAGAACATAAATACTAAATACTCCTTTCTACTTAAATAGGAAAATTTCACCTTAAAATTAAAAATTTGTTGTTAGTACAAATTCACTACTGTCCATTTTAAGTAAATAAATTATAAAGTTATTCAACACACACCAAAACATCAAAAATCGAACAACAAAGCATAAATAACCTGAAGGTTAATGCACTCGTGGCTCCAATGTACATCGTCTTTTGTTAATCACACCATTCCAACTGGGTTATGTTTAGGTCCTCGGATTACTGGTCGCCTTTAAAAATTTTCTACACCACCATTCATCTAAAGTAGTTTCAGGGCTTTTCCGGAACTCATCTGTATATATCTGTATCTTGTTTTGTGGATCTAGTCACGTTTACGAACCACTTAATCATTAACACCCCCGAAAAATAGCAAAGAAATTCATACTTCTTTCACGCTATACGCCAAAACTGCATACTTTTGTGTATTCATTTGTCGTTGCAAATTTGAATAATTGGTACAGTGATACTAGACTTTATTACCTTGCATCTTCTTTTCTAAGTGCACTAAATTACTTTCATCGTAGTACGTAAAGAGCAAACTGTTTTAAAGTATTAAATAATCACCAAAATATACAAGCAAACTGTTTAAATTATTCAATCAAAATCGAAAAACTAAGAGAGAGAAACTCATATTAACACGGGTATATATAATCGCTAGCCTATACGTCGCTTTTGTCCCCAAAACGGACAGTTTCTAGAATTTCGTCATTCTATGTTCCCTTTTCGATCGCTCGGCACAGCTTCTACAAAATTTGCACACGTCCAAGTTTAAAATCTATGAAATTTCGACACGGCTCGCAACGTCTGAGAATAACTAATTAATTTTATACAGAAATGTTATTTTACCTCTCATGTTTGCCTCTTATTTTCAACCAATCGCAACCCAGTGACGTTGCTCAAATCACGCCTTTTACTATATGTGTCTCTGTCTTGCGCATATTATCTGTCTCTATCTACCCTGTTTTGAGTGGTACAAATTGATATTCTTTAGTATCGGTTATTTTCAATCCACGTGGACTGTGAAATAACCCACCTTATTAGCATTTCCCGTAAATATTAAGCGACGGTTTCTCCAACATTCTCTGTAACTATTTGTTATCTGCAAAATTTACGCAGAACGAGACTTTTAAAAATACGCAGGTGTTCACTTGTCCTACTTCTAACTAACACTTCTACGATTTGAATATTATTGGGTTTTTACAAGCTTTTATACATATTATATGTTACTAATGGTTCAATTAACTCTAATTAAAATAATACCCTTTAATTTTTAGTGAATCCTAATCAAATATTCAATTATTATCTGTACATTTTGTTTAATACTCGTTACCCAAACTTGAATCAATTAATATAATTTTTGCACGTAATTTCTATTTGATTCTTTACTCGGAATAATTAAATTACACGTTGAGCATTTTAATACTGCTTCTTTTTATAGAAAGCGTCTTGTAAATAATTTAAATCTCTTATTTTTAATGAAACGAATGAATTTTTATGCTCCATGGTTTTTTAATAAAGCGTATTATCTAATAAAATCCCTTATACACGGTGATTAAAATTATTTGATGTAATTAATTAATTTTCTACCCTGGTCTAAATATGAGTAATATATATACATATATACATATTATATATATATATATATATATATATATATATAGCTATGTGTATATAAGTTAATATCAATTAAGTACTTAATATACTTCTTGAAGGGTTACTTATACATATAATAACCGAAAAAAATATTTTAGTATAAGCTTTTTCCAAAATAAACATCTTTAAAATTGCATTTACTCCTCTTCCGCTTAAATGACTAATTTATTACTGGAACTTGTGCTGTTTAAAGCAACTTTAGATCAGCTTTCCCAAATTCTCTTTAGCAAGCTTCAGTTTACACTTTATATAATTTAGTCTGTTTTGCATTCTTGCCTTTCTCTAGTTACGTTATTGCTCCCTAGCGACTCTGAAGTTTGCGCTTTTCTTTTCGCATATACAAGTTCCTAATTATTAAAGTTGGAGTTGTTAAATAGAGCGATAATTTATTTCTAAAGACAAACCTATTTTCCAACCCCTTAGAAAATGGAAAAGAGATTACTTAGCTTTAGACGTTTTCCACTGCCGTAAAGTGTATTTCATAGGGTACTCAAAAAATCCTTTTGATGTTAACCCTCAACGTAATCACATTATTTGCAGTTTGCCGGTGGTAAAAGGTTAAATTGAATAACCCCAAAATAAATTTAATTTAAGGTTTTCCACTTATCGAAATCCAAGTTAAATCCATTACTTAAATGCGTTTTGTTAGGAAAGTATTTTATCCTTCTAAGTACGAAAAGTGCATCAGATCGGTTTAATGTTGAGTGGATTCTTTGAGATTCATTCAATGTCCTTATTGTATGCATCCCGAGCAGTTTTAATCATTAAATGAAATGCGTGTCCGAAAACAGTGCTTAGTAAAATTACTATTTTGTAATACAACCTTAAAGTAAACTATAGGATTTTAGATATAATCTAAAGCAGCATGTATAATATATATATATATATATATATATATATATATATATATTTATTGGCAAGTGACTCAATATTAGCCACAAAGGCATCCTGTCGACGCGTTTCGCCCTAATCGGGGCTCATCAGGACAGGAGTAGCAAGGATGTAATATTTAACACGAACACATTATGGGAAGTACAGCATCACCTAGCCCACAATAAATTTCATTCTTTGATATTATTTTAAGACTCATTAAATTTCTTACCTTTATATATATATATATATATATATATATATATATATATATACACACACATATATAATATATATATATATATATATATATATATTGCCGTGGATCTCGGGTAAAATCCTCACCAACAAAAATTTATTCGATAATTTTATAAAATTTTCAAATTCGAAAATAGAAAAATTTCCAAAAAGTTAAATAAGTCAAAAAAAATTATTTCTTACCCGTTTTCCTTTCTTCCTCGGTTGAATGGCTTCTTCAACTTCTTCTGGCTAGCTCATTTAGACCTCCTCTTGGGTATCTAAATTCACTCGCATATTCTCAATCGTACACACACACTCGCAATAAAACCACAAAATACAACCAACATACAATCTTTTATTTATTACTATTTACAAATGAATTTCAATATTGTCCATACTTCATTGATCACGTTACACTTCAGTAAATCTTATTTTGTACAGCCCTGTATTTTATTTTAAAATCATCAAACACATAAAATGTACCCGGAGTAAATGGGCCTTGAATAATACCTTCTCTAAAATTCCTTCTTTATAATTTATTTATTTATTTTTTTAGTCTAAGTAACTCTGGGGAATGGTGAGCTCATGATAACCCAGCTAATTATGCATAATGTATGCCCTTCTACTTTGCATTAAAAAAAACAAAGCCATGTACTCTTCACAAAATTTCACGTTCTGATGGAACGTTAAAAAGCTTTATAGACACCTTCAAAATTCTAGTTAAATAACATAATAAAGTTATTTACACGTATTATGTTCAATACGTAAATAATTCACACTACCTTGAAAAACACTCCCATACGTCACCCCAATATTTACAGTTTATAGAAATCACAATTTCAAATCGTTACCTGGAAATTTCTAGAAGATCTCCGCTCTGTAGATGATGGTAGGTATTTCTTCTATCTGATCTGCAGGCCGTTTCTAGCTGTTACTAGACGAACTCCATCTAAGTTGAACTGCTAACGCTGCCTTCACGGTGCAACCAAATTCCAAATTTCATTTCAATTATACGTCTTTCACAAATATTTACTGTAATCTACGTTACTTAATGTCCCGACACGAGTTGGTTAAAAATTTATGGGTGATACCTCAATTAAAAAATGTAATCTCGGCACACTAACCGCGTTCTAATTAAGAGGCTACCACTATGAATATAATTTAAATGATTTTATCATACTTACAACTCGTGTTGACTTTCATACGTCGTTTGGGACAATCGAAATATTAAGGGCTTTTTCCACCTCTCCATACCTACCTAACAGGAAATCTTTTATTTAAAATAATAATTCTTACAATTTTGCACTCCACCAATATTTTATCCCGCGAAATTTAGCACGTCGTTATATTTTCAGAAAACTACGCTACACTATCCTCGTGTTTGTGTCAAGTCAAACTAATCATATCGACCAATCGTAGACCTACTGACGCTTAACAAATCCCGCCTATGCAACCGTTGTCTCTTGCTTATGCGTTTTCTACGTCTCTTTCTAACCTGGTTTGAGTGGTACAAAATCGATATTTCTGTTTATTTGCTATCTACACCACGTGGATTTACTACGTGATTTAAATAACCCCTCATTAGTATTTCCAGAGAACGCATGCGACCGTTTACTGATATTCGTTGAACTTGTAGCTATATCTTTAAAAATTACGTAAAAGCTGACATTTACAAAACACGCAGGTGTTTAATTACCTGACGCTTTAACACAACACTTCTACGATTTGGAGTTCGGTGTATTTTTACCCTACTGATATATTTGTTTGTTAGCAACGCGTCTCACCTTGGTATTATTGGGTTTTTACACGCCTTTATGTATATTATACATCAATAACGTTCAATTAAATTTAATTAAATTAATAAATTAATGGCATTGGCTTCTACCATTTAATTTCTTTGCAAACCTACTAAATATTTATCATTATGAGTACAATTTGATTAATACCCGTTACTTAAAAATGAATTAACTAATATAACTTTTGCACGTAATTCCTGGTTGTTCCTTTATACAGGGTGTTTTGAAATTGTTTCTTTTATATTTATTTTTGGTCTTTTAAAACCACTATATATATATATATATATATATATATATATATATATATATATTGCAGTGGTTTCCTTTTGACTCGAGCTCCTTACTTTGGGTTGATCATAAAAATGCTACGTACTCACCTCTTAAATGGTTTTACTAACTTGGAAAGTCGTGCTTGTCTTTGCGTTGCTATACTCTAGCTGAAAATAAAATAAAAAAACTCCACCAATTTTCACTTAAATAAAATTTTGAGTCCACGCTATGATTATGATATGTCTAAGTTGAGTATCTTCTGAAAATGCTTTCCAAGTTGATAATACCACGGCTAGCTTTGCTCACTACGTCCTCCTAGTTATTCACCACAACGACTCATTCTTTTATCACCTTTGTAATTAATAAAAAAATCTTTCGACAAAAAGATACAGCTATTTTATTCTGCCAACAATAATAAATAATTATCAATAATCTTAATATGTACAATTAATATTCAAGTTAAAACATTGCAGATTTTTGCTTAATAATAAAACAGCAGTCTAAAATTCCCGTGATTTTATGCTCCTCTACATTTCATATTTTTATTTAAAAGCAGATGGGCTTATCCTGTACTCTTAATTTACTTCCTTTAGGTCTATGTAGAGATCAATATAAACCTGTTTATTTTCTGTGCATTTTGGCATTGTCAAATTATACTAAAGACCCGTTTACTTCTTACATCTATAATTCAAGTATTTCCACCCTCAGATTAATAATAGAAAAATTGTCCATAACCTATGTCCATAAAGTTACTTTTTAGTTAATAAAAATTATCACCATAAATAACTCAAATCACTCATAATTTAAAATAAGTAAACACCAGCACAACAGTTTCAATAAAAAAAATCGTTACATGGAGTGTGTTCGTCCAGATCACCATCTATGTAGATGACTTTCCACCCGACTGCTCGTTCCTGGATTACTCCATCTTTCGGAATTTCAAGTTGGACAGCAATTCCATCTCATACACGTTCATCCAAATCATTAACAATCTGAAGACTCTTTCCACCAGACTGCACGTACAACATCCAAACCACATCTCGTCTTCTACTTAATGTGCCACCAGAACCCTCGTTCAAAATGTAAATAATTATTTTACTTACGTATCATCCTGCTTTAATTATTATAATTTTTTATTCCAGTTCAGTCCATTTAATTACTTTGTACCCACTTGTGCATTAACAAACCACTTGTAAAATTTTCCAGCGGACTCCACTGTCACGCGGTATCAAAGCTAGGATGTGATTCTGAATAATTCAAATTATAATTGAAAAGTCAGAAAAATAATCAAAAATAAGAGCGAAGTAAGAGAGCGAATCTACCTCTGGTGGTGCTTATATATTTTTAGCCCCACTTACGTTGCCCGTATTTTCACTATACATTCTATGAAATGTTGTCAACTGCCACAACGATTCTTCAAATTCAAGCCGTACAAACACTTAACGAACTTTCAAAACCCAGAATTCATCCACTCCAATATTGTTTTATCACGAAAAACCCCGTAAAACTTCAACCGTTTTAGTTTTTTTGAAATCTGTCGTCTGCTATTACCCCGCCTCTGGTGTGCGTGTCTACACTGTTATCGCAGTCATTCTTTCATAACCACCTGTTCTATCTTTGTCTTAATTAACTTCCTCAATTGTCGATGTTATTTCCATTCTTTTAATATCTGTCTGCCAGATGTTTTCTGTCTTTCTTATTGTCCCACTATCACTATGTTGTTTGCTGTTAATTCTTTCTGCATATACGTGCGCCTTGAAAAATCGATACTGTCCACAAACATGTTGCACTTTTGTCCCAATTATTGGTTATTAAAATATACTCGCCAGACGCGCGCTTGAAAATGTTTGACATTTACCCACCTGTTGTTTTTCATCTTACTCTGTTATACACTAAAGATTCTCTGTCGCCTAATTTTATCGACCTGTTTTTTAAATAGTCGTCTGTTATTGTTAACCTTGTGTCTTTCCGTTACTACAATACTTAGAATTGTTTTCTCAACGTTTTCTAGCCTTAGCCAGAATTATTTATCTACCCCAAGCTTGTGTTCCTTGAAATCCTTAAATGTTTTAACTTGTTTGCGATCTTAAACCTTGTAGCTTTCTACAAATGCCTTAATTTATGATATTAAATAAATGTACGTTGCTTAAATTAACGTATACAAATTAAACCTACATTAATAAGATGTAATTTTATTCCAATCTAACTATACTAAAGCTTAATATATAAATAATTGATTTTTACATACCGGGTCCCCAAATAAATAAATGCTTGCCCTATTTACACATATTTACGCTTACCCGTACACAGTACTTTATATATATATATATATATATATATATATATATAATACAGAGATTGCTTTGAAATTATATCAGTATCATAGCGTCGATTACTTCATAGGGTTGGAAACTAATTCGCTCTGAAGATGCTTAAGGAAGTTGAAACCGGCCGGTTAGTGGATGTGTCCTTCCCTGTGAAGTAATAAAGTTATTGTTTTGTTAATGGCTACACAACTATTAGCCCGATTTGTATTCGTCAATAAGCTTTTATTATTTTCATAAGAGTTTGTTTACAGATAGATCTTATTTTATATATTGTTCTACACAATTTCTTATTGCGAACAGCAAATAACTTGTTTTATTATATATATATATAGCTGTGATAGGGGGTTGTTTAAGGGTGTACTTTATAGTAAAGGTCGTTTAGAAATGAGAAATTACCATAGGCAGCAGAAAACTGCATTTATTTAGTAAAGAATTGAAAAATGAAGATAGTTTGTAAATAGTAAGCGGTCAACACCCTGTATATAAAGTATAAGTAGTTTTAAGCGACGCAAATAAACACGGCAAGACGCATAGTTAGCGTAGAAACCAGGAAGACATGCATTAGGTAAATAGTAAATATTTAATACCCTGTAGATAAAGTTTTAGTTAATGTAGGTAAAGCAAATAAGTATATTTTTCAGTGGAAGCACGCGTATTTTATATGTAAACATAATAAAGTGTAATTAAACACGCATTCAAAAGAGTTCCAAACAATTAGGTTAATACGGAGATAGAAATAGAGCTTCAAGAGGCACAGTATAAATGCGTACAAAATAGTTAACCATTTTTAATAAGAAAGAAGATTAAAAATTGCGTAAATAACATGTATATATGAAAATTAAAAGTCGAATTGCATCAGTTGTTTATGGAAAAGCAATTAGATTCATCAAAACACCGCATGTTTGATAACGAAGACAGCTGCGACCAGGTCACAATTATTGGAAAGCATAGAAAATTACATCAGAAACTACTTTAAATGCAAAGATTTGATTCGTTAAAATGAGCGACGAGTTTGTAGACCATACCCACTGACGGAGTAGGAGAGAAAAGATATATTAACAGGTACAGTGATAACGAAGTCAGTTTTCAACTCAACAAAGGCCGAAATGCGTCACTATAAAATAAAGTGATACGTAATAATAATTCAAAGTGAAAAATTATATAAGTGCGAAGATGAAAATTACGATTGCCGATTAAACGTAAGTAGATTTTAGGAGAATTTTATTTTAAACTAAAACATAATAATAATAAGGCTTTTTCCATAAAAGTGCTGTGTAAGTCAGTAAAATTTGGGAACTAAGCTTTTAGTATCGAGCCTTTACCTATATCATCCGAGCCCCAGAGTTGGACCGTCATAAAATTGCCGTAAAAGTTGGTAAATTCTTGTGTTTGTTTGGGTCAACATAAAATTTAAAAAAAAAATTAAAACAAATTCCTTACCCTTTTTATTAAGGCCGTCTTCGAATTTCTTCTGCTCCCCAGGCTAGCTCAGCAATCGGCCTTTTCTTGAATATCTAATTTTACATTCATCCCTTTTTCACACTCACACACTATCAAATAAAATTACCAAAATAATACAACAATTATACAACCTTTTATTTACATCTATTAACCGATAAAATATATTTACACATGTTTCCAAACAGTTAGCTACAATAATTATTAACTCAATATTGTATGCTTCAAAGTTCTTGATTTTTGTAATGATTTTAAACAAATTTTATTAAATATGAGTAGATGGGCCCCACATATAACCCTAAATTGACTTCACACTAGAGTATTGTGCGCTTATTATAACCCAGTTTTGTTTGTATATGTTTTTTAAAACCTTGCATTAATTAAAATAAATCTACAGACCCGTTTACCCTTTACAACTCAATTTATATCCTGAATAAAATTTTGATATGTTCTAAATACACCCTTTTTTAATATTCAACATTAGTAAATTGTCCAGTACATAAGTTTCTACCATAAATATGCTACCAAAAGTCAACCACACAACACAAAATTCTACAAATGTTTAGGAGTAGGTTAAGTCATAGGGGTCGTAGAATAAATAAAAACAACTTCCAGTTTAAGAAAAGCACATAATTCCAGATATTATAAGAGTAAGTCGGTCACTATACATATTGTTAATTGAGAGCACACTGTATATAAAATACATGAGATTACATGCATAAGAACATAGAAATATCCAAGAGTAGTTTACAAGTTAAGATAAGATTTGAAAAACGCGACGAAATGCATCAAAATAAAATCAACAAGAAATCTATATGAATTGGCATGACGAATATTTAACAATTGTGTTAAAAATATCATCGTACACGCAATTTAAATTATGCATTATTAGAAAATCGTACGTGACAAAAAGAATTCACATTTGTTAAAAAATCCAATACTATGTAGAAATAAACAAGCACCAGATTATTCAGTTTAGATAATAATAAATAACAAACATTTGAATACGTGACTTAATAAAAGAAAATTGTTGAAATTTCTCAAATAACACCATGATATATGAATTCGAATATTTGAACTAAATAAATGGTGAAAATCCCGAAGTATACTAGGCAAAGGTAAAAGTGTCGTCCCAGCACGTGAATGAACCAATGTAAAGCAGGTGGAGGTAAAGCTTTAAATACGATAAAGATCATGTGACGAGTTAGTATACATTCAAACTGGGCTACGACTATGATCGAAAGTACTAATTAGTTTACGTAACCAGTAAAACAAAAATTAAAAGTAAAATCATTTTGATAAGTGTACGAATTTGTGCAACGAATAAGCCGATTTATTATAGACGTTAGTAATAACGACTTAATTAAAAATCCATTTCTAACATTAATTAAACAGGGTTTTTAATACTGGTATTTTAACACTGATATTTTAATACTGGTATTTAAATTGGATCTTAAATTATTTTAATACCGAAAATAAAATTGTCTTAATATCTACATTTAACTCATCATCATCATCATTTTGTTTTCGACCTTACTTAAGGTCGGTTTGACGCAGCTCTAACTTCTTTTCTATTCTGTACTAATCTAAAAAGCTCTACATACCCTTCACAACCTAAATTTCTAATAATTTGACTAATATAGTTTGGTCTAGGTCTTCCTATATCCTTCTATCTTTTTTCTATCCAGCTGGCTCTACATAGATATTAGCAACCTGATGCTAATATCTATGTAGAGAAAAGCTGGAAAGGAAAAAGATAGAAGGATATAGGAAGACCTAGACCAAACTATATTAATCAAATTATTAGAAATTTAGGTTGTGAAGGGTATGTAGAGCTTTTTAAATTAGCACAGAATAGAAAAGAAGTTAGAGCTGCGTCAAACATTTAACTAGGATTTTAATATCTACATAGAAGTTGTTCTCATACCGATATTTAAAATTGGATTCTAATACCTACATGTAATTTGGATCTGGATAGTAATTGTGGTTTTGATGTCGACTTCTAAATTTGACTTTCAATTTAGACATATTCAGACTTGGCACAAAACAAGTCATGGGGATAAAGAACACAGGCTAAGACGGAACTACAAAACCATTTCAGGTTAGCAATCTTGATACAATTTATTATTGAAAACTGTTTTTAATTTAATATTTATTATTTTGTATCTGTAAGAGTCAACAAAACATAGTGGGTTCATTTAGCAATTTATGCCAAAGGAAATAGGTATCTTGGAACGTTCAAAGGTGCCTAAATATAAGTAAGAAGATAGTTTTTCTGGCTTCAAACATCATAAATTTGGTATATGTAAATATTCTTAAAACGGGAAAATTTTGAGAGTTGTAAATATTTAATTATTATATTGTGTATTGTAGAATTGCTTTATTTAATTAAATAAGCTAGTCGGGGCAAAAACCATAACTTAACATTTCCATCATAGGTGCTTGATTGTTTAAGGGGGAATATCACAACAAAATTTATGACGGCTCAACGCTGGGATTAATATCACAGCAATATATTACTCAAATTTAGACCAGGGTAGAAAATTAATTAACGACATCAAATAATTTTAATCACCGTGTATAAGGAAGCTTTGGGAAAAGTACGCGTAATTAAAGGCCTACTGTGAAGATTTAAATCATTCAATTGGAATGTAGGGTTTGTATAAAATTTTATTAGATAATACGCGTTATTAAAACCGTGGAGCATAAAAATTTATTCGTTTTATTAAAAATAAGGGATTTAAATTATTCACTAGACGCTTTCTGGGGGCACCCAAGAATTAATGTATTTCTCCGTCCGTATTGTTCAAGATTATCTACTCTGGTATTTACGGTATTAATTTGAGATTTTACTGTATCAATAGTATCTATGATTGACTTAAGTTCGTTGAATTCAGCTAGGTAGTTTTACCAGCGGATTTCTTAAGTTTTGATTCGAATTCACGCATTTAATTCACAAAGCCTGTTTCCAGCGATGATATTGAATTTTCTCTATCATGTCTGGACATGTCTATATCTATTTATTTACCAATTTTCAGTTTATAATATTATAATTCACATTCAATGTGTAGTTTACTGGTAGCCAGAAAGCGTGTTTCACTTATTAGACTCCAGTTTTGTTGCACAAATATATCAACAACGTATGGTCCTATAGTGATACTCCTAATTTATTGTTATCTAACCCAAACTATTGTTTCACCATAGCACCATAGCCTTCAAATGCAGTGTATACACTATCACAACTTACACTTCTGATATTGAGCGTTAACTATATTTGTTGTGAGCGATCGCTGGATGTTCACTTTTCTGTGGTTCACTACATATTATTCTAAAAATGTTAGTGACGAGGATGTTTTAACTATAACGGGATATTTAGAATCGTATAAGATTTTAATACAAGAAAGAAGAATAGTTAACCATCGGAAGCAACTTACCTTTGTTAATATAAATGTTTACGTAGAGCTGGTAAAAGACTTCTCGTCTTTGAATGACGCTCCTCTAAACGTAATCTCAGGTTTTTTTGTGAGGTCAACGGCGTTTTCTACAGAGATTGGCAGTGAAATGGGTTGTTAACGTATAACATTTTAGGAACACAGATAATCAGATAGCGGTAAAGGAAGGGAAAAAGAATTTACTGGTAAATATCAGTACGTATTTCACGCACTAACTGAAAATATCGATTTGGTAAGGTAGTTCAAGATAGGCTCCTCAAAATCGCGCGACATAAATCCACTAACCGTCAAACGTTTTCATTAGTTAGAGTAATAACCGCACATTCTTCAATGCATGTAAAAAGGCTTATTTGACAGATTACATACAACAATCTATAGGTTCTTTACCAATAGTGCATAAGAACTTAATGCAATTTAATGCTTCGTAATCTAATTAAGTTATTGGTGGAAAATAATGCTTTCTCTTTCGGATTAAATAATTCCTACGCCAATTACATATCCACCAATCCATATATGTACAATTAAATAGAAATTATTAGGAAATTAATACAAAGCTTAAGTTAGATGCAACATTGTATTTCTAGGATAAATAGGAAAAGGTTATTGAAAGTTCACAAGCAAGTTGTGAGAACGGATGTGAATACATTATATTCCAGACGTAAGTGATACTGCAGGTGCAGTTCACAGACGGTTAAGAAACCGCAATTATTAGAATTAAGATTGTTACATTATAAAATAAATAGCATAAAGAAATAAGCAGACATGAGCTCTGCAAGTTCCCACAGACATGTGAGGGGCAGGGACAACATAAATACCTCGAGAGCCCCAGATCAGTGAGTTAGTCTTGAATATTTCAGCTTTACATTGTTGTTTGCTTAGGCTACTCGTCTTAATTTAACTCCAATTATTAGTAAATTTCGATTTAGTTTAATTTATAAAGTTTGTCAAAATTCTACATATAATTTCTGTTTAATAAATAAATTTGTTACAAGAAGTTTTGGAAGAAGACTTTTTAAAAAGGCAGCTCCCAAGGCCCGAAACGTAACTGGTGCAGTCGTACTAATCCAAAAGGGCACTACCAATACAAAAATCGGAGATCCGGTGACCAAGAATTTCAATTCCAAATCTGGAAAAACCAAACAAATTTGGACAAGGTACAAGAATCGACCGAGTCCAAAGAAAAAAACAAATTAGGACAAGGTACAAGAATCGACCGAGCCCAAAGAAAGAAACGTGGACGAGGTACAAAAATCGACCGAGCCCAAACAAATGGAAATGACGATAAAAATTATGTAGGTTTATTTATTCTAAACAAATTTATTCTTTTACAAATTATTGATGCTAGTAAAAAAATATTTTTATATACAAAATTTTTTTAAATTATAATTGCATTTATGAAAAGAATTTACTTATTTAATACGAAAAGTTATTTTCGAGCACAAGAATTTATTTTAAACAAGAGATCTACAAAGTCGCATTTATGTGGACAGGTTATTACGAATTATTAATACAAAACGAACCGAATTAATTCAGCAAAACTAAAATTAAAGTATAAAAATAGAACGCAATTAATCTTACCATTTTATGTACAGCAAATATTATTACCGAAAGCTTAATGTATAAAACGCGACTCTTAGTATAGCAACTAATTTACGGAAACCTTTATCGAATTCTATAAATTATACACTTCAGCTCGGCAAATTGACAGAAGTGCGTAAGTGTAGAAATATTTTTGTAACTTATTAATAAATTAACTCATTACAAGTTGAAACAAAGCATGCAAATCGATAACGCTATTCTCATACCGGAAATCATCATTGAATAAAAACCCATTCGAAAAATCTAACTCTATAACGCTAAATTATATTATTATTAGCACTGAAAAGATCCATTCAAACTTGATACATTTATGATTAAATACTTTAGCACAATTAACGAAGCATATAATTATAAGAAAACGCAATTTATCTACTTATTGCTGAGACTGAAATAAACACCATTCAGGGGACTTAAAAACTTCACAATTAAATAATTTTATTGTATAATTATAAAAGCAATTATTGCAACAAAACGATTGAGTGAGATAACAGAAAACTTGAAACTCTATAATTGGACATTCAAGGTAACAAGATTGTACAATTGTAAAGAAAGCACTTTATGCACTTAGCAATAAAACACCTACGGAGACGAGATAATTAGTACAAACAGTCAACTACTCAGCAAGACTGAAATAAAAACGTAACTGGCGCAAGAAAAAATACAAAGTATAATGCAATTATTGCAAGAAATTATTAACCACATAAAAACCCTTCAGAAAACTAAAACTTGCAACAACTGTAATATCTGCAAAGTATAAAAATATGCACTCAAGGCTACAGCAATTGACTAGACATTACCGAGTACAAATTCTTAAATATAATTATAGTAACCGATAACTACGTATAAAATATAAGTAAAACGACTCTTTAAATAACAAATACCAACCAAACTGAAAAGTAACAAACCAAACCAAAAAATAAATCTCAATTTATACAAAAATTTAATATTAATTAAAACCGAAAGCAACCATTAACGACCATGAGTTCAAATATGAAGTTTTATCTCGAATGTGTGCTCCAATATAACGGAGACCAGACATTATTAAAAAATTTTATTACCGCCTGTAAAATATTTTTGAAAATCTTTTACAAACCAGGGGAAAGTGAACGAAATGTTCTACTTTTACGTCTCATAATAAGTAAACTAACCGGAAGAGCACCAACGTTAATTGCCAGCCGAGATGACCTTGAACAGTGGGGAGATTTTAAGCGCATACTAATAGCATATTTCGGCGACCAAAGAAACATCAAATGTTTTATCCGCTCATCCAATAAACTTCAGAATGGAAAGTAACCAATCCCCATATTAATTCGGAATGAAATGTCAAGACGTGCGCACTTTAATTCTAACAAAACTAAAAATCGAAGAACTCTACCAAAATATCCGCTTACTAAATACAAAAAGTATGACGAAATGGCATTAGATACCTACATAAACGTACTAGCTAAACGATTATCAGATAAAATAAGATTCCAACATCCCCAAAATTTAAAAGAAGCAATGAATGTGGTTATAGAATAAGAAAACGTCATGTACTATCGAAATAGACTATATAACCCTAACGCAAAAAGAAGCTATTTACCGATAAAAACCATACAAACCGCAAGTCAAACATCCACCCAACCAAAATTTACACCGTTTAACGCATAAACAAATCAACCGCGAATTAACAACCCAAGTTTGAATAACACAAATTTTAACAATCAATTTAGACAATTTCCGAAACCAACATTCAACTCAAATCTTTCAAAACCCACATTTCGACCACTGTTCAACCAACACGTAAACCAACAAAGACAAACATTCGGCGCAAACCCCAACCAAAGTACACCGATAATAAATAACAATAACAACCCCAGCAGTTATTACAAACTAACTCCTATGAACACCTCATCTGGTAACACCAGACAAAATACAAAAATATTGCAAATCCGACCAAGTCATAACCAAAAACAAAACTTTATCTCCGAAGAACTATTCCACCAAGAAGTGGAAGAATTTAATAACGAGAGAAATAATTACACAAACTCCACTAGAGACGATGAACCAAATCATTTAGAAAATTACGAACGGGACGAACCATGTAAAAGCTACGAAGAGGACGACGAGGGAAACGCGTGCTCAAATTATCAGATATACCGATTTATAAACGACCAAACATAATTGATTTAAATAATATCAATCGACAAACATAGCCATACATAGAAATACCCCACGCAGAATTTAAATTATTAATCGATACCGGATCTTCAAAAAAATTAATTAGCCCCCGAACCGTAAAAAAACATTATTTGGATTTTGTAGAAAGAGAACCTTTTAAATTAAAACAGTCCATTAAACGACACTACATCAATTCATATCGAACATACCCCTACCAAAAACTTTCAACGTAAGAATGAAACATAAATTTTGCATTTTCGAATTTAACGATAAATACGACGGACTAATAGGAATGGACCTTCTAAGAAAATAAGGAGCAAAAATCGACATAAAAAGACGTTTATTAAGAACAAAGCGCGGACAAATCCCCATTAAATTTCAAAATACCCAAACCGAGCAAAAGTACACCATTGAACTCCGGATCGAGAAACAAATAAAAATGTTAGTAAACTCAAAAAACGACGTAGGCATTATAAATCACGTAATATTTCAGCAAGGAGTAGAAACACGCACCGCATTAGTACAAATAAAAGACAATTATGCCACAACAACAAATCGAAACTCAAATAACTACCCCGTAGAACTATCTTTTACAAACCCAATTAACGTAAAAGAATTGAACTTTAACAAAATGGAAATAGACGAAAATTTAGAAAACGATTACAACCCTATAGAACACAACAGGAAGTTAAGAAAAAATCTAATTAACATTTGTTTTAACAATGACATCTGTTATAGTTACTGTGTCATCCCTAACAGCCTTAAAATATTTCTAGTGTTAAGTTATGTGCAAATACTAATATACAGACTTGATGCGTACCACCCCTTATATTATGGACTGGTTTAAGTAGCGGTTGTTACGTTCTGATCCGTAAGCAACCCGGGGGTCAGTAGCTCGAGAACAGTCATTGAGTTTGAAATGCTTTCTACGTACTAAAATGTAGGGGTAAACCATAAAATGTTAAATTTCGCTTAAAGCGTTGAATTCTGTAAATAATCTATCAATCGCAATAAACTAACTATGTATATCGACGTGTATTTGTTTGAATTCATTATTTTGCAGTTCACTAAATCGAAGGAATTTCTCCGCAGCCATTTGGCTCTATATCTGGGTTACTGAACCAACCGCGGTTACTTTGCCGCTTCAATAAATAGGTAGTCTACACAATTTAACTTAATACGGTTGTGCTATCTACTAATCCAGGGTCCTTCTTTCGCGGGATTACTAGTGCTAAATTATGGATATTAATTACTTAAAAAGCTAAAGTTCGAAATAAAAGCATAATATTGCGCGTCGGTAGTGGTGTACAGTAGTATAAACATCTCTGCTTCATGCACGTGTCGCTGTTGCATTCCAGAGAGCTACATAACTTCACTAAGGGTTACTGATTCATGGACAACAGGTGGTTGGATGTTAGCAGCTGCGCCAAGGTAACGTACCTGCATGCTATTTCTAACGATTAGGATTATCGCTCATTCCTAAAACTAACAATAATTCTCTATGGAATTCAACGAAGCTTTCAGTTGTACTGACAAATTATTATTACTCTATTTAAATGAGCCTATTCGTTTAAAAGATTAATTTAATCACTATAATAAACTAGTACTAGCTATTGTTTGTATTGTCTGTCTATTTACAAACAAATTTACTAATTACCTGGTTACTGAAGGTTGAAATTTTCGCTTTAGTACTCATTCTAATATTTTGAAACTAGTGTTCTTATGCAACGTAGCTTTAAACTAAACAAAATATTTTATTTACACATTATAGTAATTGAGTTTTGTTTTCCGCTAAAGGTCCAAACATTAATTATTAATTTGGATATTTTGAACTATAAAAATGCCTAAGCAAATTTCAGCTAAACTATTGCTAACAAGGGCACAGTCGTTAATTAACGAGCTGGCAAATTTTGAAAAGTATTTGAACAAAATTATTGACGTTCCGCTGACCGACATTATTGCAACTAATTTAAATTTAAGACTAGATACGATTAAGCCATCAGCGGCAAAATACAGAGAGGTAAGTGTAGAGCTTACAGCTAATTCAATTGAATCTGACGACGTTATGGCTGAAGAGGAATATTTTGATAAACTTATGGAGCTTACTAGTAGAGCTATAAGTTTATTGAAACGTGCTTCTGAATCCTGCAGGGCGAGTTCCTCAGAGTCTTTAACCTCGTCAGGGAGTTTGGGTGCTACTAACCCCACTAAACAAATAAATGCCAAACTACCAAAATTGAGTCTACCTAGTTTTTCAGGCGAATTTACAGAGTTCCCATCTTTTCTAGAGATTTTCATGGCACTTGTACACACTAACACTAATCTAAGCGACGTAGAACGCTTTTTGCACCTGAAGGGTAGCTTGAAGGGTTCTGCAAGCGAACTGATCGCAAATATCGCTCCTACGGGAGAAAACTATCACTCGGTATTTGAACTACTTTGTAAGAGATACAATAATCCTAAACTAATTATTCAGAATCACATTAAAGCTATTTTTGAATTAAAACCTATTGCTAAAGCTAATGCTTCTGAATTACGTTGCTTGTACGATAACTTGTTTAAGCACGTCAGAGCATTACGAAAATTGGAAACGTCCATCGACGAATCTGGAATGTTTATTTCACATATCGTGATGTCTAAACTAGATGACAATTCCCGAACTGAGTTGTCAAAATATAAACCCAACAATATACTAAGCCTAACTGAGATCGACGACTTTCTAAGAAATCGTTGCCAACTACTTGAAGAAATTGAACACGACAAACAAACATCTAACTGTTCCGCTTCTCTAAAAAATCAACAGCCTAAATTTAAGCCGCCAACCTATAAGCAGGCATTTGTAACTACAAGTAAAGGCACTATTTCATGTCCTATGTGCAAACTAGGTCATTTCATAACACAATGTCCTGAATTTCTTCAGCTAACTGGAAAACAAAGGTATGAACAGGTTTCTAATACCGATTTGTGTAAGAACTGTCTCCGTCACTCCAAGAAATCAGCTTGCCGATCTAAGTTTGGCTGCAAGGTTTGCAACAAGCAGCACAGTACGTTATTACACTTTGACGCAAATGTGCGTGATTCCTTCACTAGAAATGGAGGTCACACTGAAAACCCTTCCACTGAAAATGTGCTACCTACTAGTACTGCACTTTCCTGCTTCCCTGCCAACTTGCAGCAAGTTCTGCTAGCAACGGCTTCGGTAAAGGTAAAAAACATTCATAATGAATGGAAATCGGCCAGAGCTATTTTGGACTCAGCATCACATGCAAATTTTATAACGGATGAGTTAGCGCAAAAACTAGGCTTAAAACTAACTCCGACTCACACTAAAATTGTCGGGTTAAATTCAAGTTGCTCCGTCTCTAGTTCAACGGTTAACCTACTGCTAACTTCTAAAACTTGCGGCTACACGGTGAATCTAGAATGTTTGACTATACCAAAAATTGCCGAAAAATTACCTCTGGTATCCTTTGATAAGTCTACGTTTGAAATTCCTAACGGCATTAAGCTTGCTGACATAAACTTCAATCAATCTCTTCCTATTGACATTCTGATTGGTGCTAGTGACTTTTACCGTTTGCTATGTGTTGGTCAAATTTCATTAGGGAAGAATAAGCCCGTCTTTCAAAAAACCCTACTTGGTTGGGTGCTGTCTGGAAACTGTCCAGCCCCCCCGCATAACACAAATATAGTCTGCGTAAATCTAGCAATTAATCGTGCCAGGCCTACCATTACGGACTTAAATAATTCTGTACAAAAATTTTGGCAGCTAGAGGACGTACAACCTCTTAGTGAGTTATCCAAACTGTCTGCCGAAGAACGATTTTGCGAAAATCATTTTTCCGATACAATAACCCGTGACGATGCTGGTCGTTTTGTAGTATCTATACCCTTTAGTTCAAATTTAAGTAAACTAGGGTACTCCTGTGATCTAGCTAAGAAAAGATTTTTTAATCTAGAGAGGAAATTCCTTTCGAATCCCAACCTCAAAACTGAATACTATAAATTCATGCAGGAATACATTTCCTTAGGTCACATGTCCAAGGTCTCGACTCATTCGAAACAGACAGACGCAACCTCGGTAAACGCTCTCGACGCTAAAATAAATATTTCTACTATACCCCCCTATTATCTGCCCCATCACGCTGTAACAAAATCGAACTCGTTGACCACTAAGTTGCGAGTTGTTTTCGACGGTAGTGCACCTACGCACTCAAATATATCGATTAATGACACCCAGCTTGTTGGCCCCGTCGTGCAAAACGACTTGTTTTCAATTTTAATACGCTTCCGTCAACACAAAATTGCACTGACGGGAGACATCGAGAAAATGTATCGCCAAATACTGGTTCGGCCTTCTGAGCGTAAATTTCAGCGCATATTTTGGCGCGACAATCCAACTTCCACGCTAGACATTTATGAACTAAACACCATTACTTACGGAACCGCTAGCGCTAGCTATCTTGCTACAAAATGTTTACATCATCTTGCTACTCTCTGTGCTAAAACTCACCCTAGGGTTTCAGCTATTTTAAAATCAGATTTTTACATGGACGATCTTATCACAAGTTTTAAAACCGTCCAAGAAATGCAATCCTTCAAGAAGAACTTACCGCGGTCTTAGCTGGTGTAGGCTTGCCCATCAGAAAATTTCTATCTAATTCCAAGGAAACGTTATCTGACCAAGGGAGTACTAAGTTCTATAATATTCCGTTGGGCGAAAGAGAAAACACCAAAACCCTGGGCGTTGGTTGGAACTCTTTACTAGACGTTATAGTATATAACGTACAACTTAAGGCTAATACAACAAGAAACACTAAGCGTTCCATTCTATCAATGGTGTCGCAAATTTTCGACCCGCTGGGCCTTCTATCGCCCACTACCGCCATTGGAAAGCTCCTTATACAAAAACTATGGCAACTCAAAACGTCATGGGACGAAACTATTCCAGAAGACTTGGATTCCGAATGGAACAGCTTTAAAATGCAACTAAACACTCTAGAAAACTTACATATCCCTAGATGTGTAATTCCTACGAACTTCGTTTCTATAGAACTTCACGGTTTTAGTGATAGCAGTAGCTATGCCTACGGCGCTTGTATATACTTACGCGTGTCCACACCTGACGGTAATCACTATTCAAATTTACTGTGTTCCAAATCTCGCATTGCCCCTTTACAAGGAGCTACTATACCCAGGCTAGAATTATGCGCAGCTGTGCTTCTTGCGCAACTAGTGCAGAAAGTAAAATCTACTTTAACTGTCCCTATTTCAAGAACTTACTGCTGGTCTGATTCCACTATTGTGTTGAATTGGATCCAATCTGCGCCAAATAAGTACAAGGTATTTGTGGCCAATAGAATAGCCACAATACAAGAATTCACTAACATAGACGGTTGGTATCACGTACCTTCTAAAGAAAACCCCGCGGACTTAATTTCCCGCGGCGTTTCTGTAAAACTACTATCAGACTGCGACCTGTGGTGGAAGGGTCCAAATTTTCTCATCAAAACCAAGACGCGTGGCCTTCTCTCCCGCGTGTTGATTTCAATACTTCAATTGATGTCGAACTAAAATCAGCGTCAAGTCAAGTTGTTACTCTACTGAACCTAAACACTTCTGATATATTCCAGAGATTTTCTACGTTAAGCCGGTTGCAACGTATTGTGGCATGGATGATGCGTTTTACGAAAATTCTACACCCAAATTTATTCCAACTTATGGACCTCTAAGTACAAGGGAACTACGAGCTAGCCGAGACGTCCTTGTTAAACTTTGTCAAGCTGAGGCCTTCGGGTCTGTAATACTACAATTAAAATCCAGTCGGCCTATCAATGCTGATTCTAATATATTATCGTTAAATCCCTACCTTGACGAGGAAAATATGCTTAGGTAGGTGGACGGTTAAAAAATTCAAACTATCCCTTTGACAAAAAACATCCTATTTTGCTACCCAAAAACCATAGACTAACCAAATTGATTTTTCAACATTTTCATGCTAGCCTTATGCATTGCGGATCGCAACAACTGCTAGCTTGCATTCGTGAGCATTACTGGCCAATAGCTGGTCTCACTACGGCAAAACAAATCTGTCACTCCTGTGTTAAATGCTTCAAGGCCAATCCAATTTCATATAATCCCTTAATGGGAAACTTACCTCGTAAAAGAGTTGAATTTAATACACCTGTGTTTTTTAATGTCGGAATAGATTATGCTGGACCCATATTAATCAGAGATCGCAAAACTCGCAGAGCCAAACTTATAAAATCTTATATTTGCCTATTCATTTGTATGACAACTAAGGCCATTCATTTGGATTTGGTGACCGACTTATCAACGTCTGCCTTCTTGGCTGTTCTAAAAAGATTTATCGGCCGTAGAGGAAAGCCCAACTCAATTACTTCTGATAATGCCACAAATTTTGTTGGCGCGTCCAGAGAACTAAAACAACTTTCTCAATTTTTTACTAATAATGATACTAAGGCGGAAGTTTCCAATTTTCTGTCTAGCCAAGGAATTAATTGGGAGTTTAGTACCCCTCGCTCTCCTCATCAAGGATGCCTGTGGGAAGGCGGTATCAAATCTACCAAGACTCACCTTAAACGAGTGCTAGGTAACACCAGTTTAACCTACGAAGATTTGCAAACTGTCCTAGTGCAAATCGAGGCTACGCTGAATTCTCGCCCTCTCACCACTGTCTAACGATCCTTCCGACATTAATCCCCTGACACCTGGTCACTTCCTAATAGGCAAACCATTATGCCATCCTCCCGAGCATAATCTGCTTCACCTATCAGATGGAAAATTATCATTATACCAACGTATGCAAAAATTACTCAAGACTTTTGGAAAAATGGAGTCTACAAGTTGTCCCTGAGATGCAGCGTCGGACAAAATGGTTCAAAACTTACCTGCACTTTTAAAGATCGGCTCGCTGGTGTTAATCAAGGAAGACAACTTACCTCCACTTCAATGGTCCCTCGGTAGAGTTGTGGAACTGCATCCAGCTGCCGATGGAGTGCTACGAAATGTAACTGTGCGTGTGTCTAGTGGGAATCTGTTAAAGCGCTCAGTGCATAAGCTTTGTCCTACCCGATTCAAAGTGAGCTTTGTTCTAGATGTTCCTTAATTGTTACATGCATTATTTTTAACTTTAAATTTAGCAATTTGAACATTAGGTTTTATAAATTGTATATATGTTCACTAGTTAGGTACTTACTATTTTTCTATATTGCTTATCTCATTATCTTGCCAATTTAATTGTTTTTAAATCATGGTGATTTCAAGGTGGCCGGTATGTTATAGTTACTGTGTCATCCCTAACAGCCTTAAAATATTTCTAGTGTTAAGTTATGTGCAAATACTAATATACAGACTTGATGCGTACCACCCCTTATATTATGGACTGGTTTAAGTAGCGGTTGTTACGTTCTGATCCGTAAGCCACCCGGGGGTCAGTAGCTAGAGAACAGTCATTGAGTTTGAAATGCTTTCTACGTACTAAAATGTAGCGGTAAACCATAAAATGTTAAATTTCGCTTAAAGCGTTGAATTCTGTAAATAATCTATCAATCGCAATAAACTAATTATGTATATCGACGTGTATTTGTTTGAATTCATTATTTTGCAGTTCACTAAATCGAAGGAATTTCTCCGCAGCCATTTGGCCCTATATCTGGGTTACTGAACCAACCGCGGTTACTTTGCCGCTTCAATAAATAGGTAGTCTACACAATTTAACTTAATACGGTTGTGCTATCTACTAATCCAACATCAATAAAGAAGAGGAGAGCAATTAAAAATTTATGTTTTGAATACCGCCATATATTCCATTGCGAAGGAATACCTTTAACCTTCACTAACAGTCAAACACAATATATAATTAACGGACAATAAGCCAATTTTTACCAAAGCGTACAAACTACCCCAAGCAAGCCAAGAAGAAGCCGGTAGGCAAGTAGCAGATTTATTAGAACAGGATATAATTTAACGCTCCAACTCACTATGAAGCAGCCCCGTATTAATAGTACCAAAGAAATTAGGCGCCTCAGGCAAGCGAAAATATCGGATGGTTATAGACTACAGAAATCTAAACGGAAAAACGGTAGACGACAAATACCCACTACCCAAAATCACCGAGATTTTAGACAAATTAGGAAAGTGTCAATATTTTTCAACATTAGACCTCGCCTCAGGATATCACGCATTTAGCTCACCTAGAGGACACTATGAATACAAACGGATGCCATTTGGACTGAACACTGCAGTTACCACTTTTCAACGAGTCATGGATAACATTTTACGAGGAATACACAACGAGAAATGTCTTGTGTACCAAGACGACATCATAGTTTATTCAACATCACTGGTAGAACACATTGAGAGACTAGGAGAAGTTTTAAAAGACAAAGAAAAACACATTTTAAAGACAAAAACGAATTTTTTCAAAAAGAAGTATTATTTTTAGGACATATAATAACTCTTTAAAGAGTTATGCCAAACCCAGACAAAACAAACATAGTACTAGATTACCCTTTACTCAAAACTAACAAAGAAATCAAAAGATTTTTAGGACTTAGTCGTTATTACCGCAAATTCATTAAAGGTTACGCTCAGATAACCAAACCCCTGACAACTTGTTTAAAAAAGGAAAATAAAATTGAACACACCCCAGAATTCATTAAAGCCGCAAAAATTAAATGCATACTCACGAATCACCATGTATTAGAATACCCAGACCTTTCGAAACCATTTATATTGGCAACCGATGCATCAAACGTAGCACTAGGCGCAGTATTAAGCCAAAGAAAAGTGGGTAGCGATAAATCAATCAGCTACGCATCCAGAACCCTAGACGAGACTAAACAGAAATATAGCACAATCGAGATAGAATTATTAGCCATAATTTGGGCAACAAAATATTATAGACCATACCTTTATGGACGAAAATTCTATATATACACCGACCATAGCCTATTGGTATGGCTATGCAAACTTAAGAAACCAAACTCAAAACTATAACCATCGAGAATTATACTAGAGGAGTATGATTACGAAATTATATACAAAAAAGGCATTTATAATAATAACGCAGACGCCGTAAGCAGAATACAACTCAACGCAATAGAAACGGAGTCAATCATAGGCAACGTAGACGAAACAGAAATAAGAGAAGACCCAAAAGAAATAGACACCATACATTCGACACAGAACGAAGAGCCAAAAACCGCAGTTAAAATCTTAAACGAAGCGATAGATATAAAACCAAAACAATGTATAATTACCGATGTTTTAACCAACCCCAATCTCGTAAAATATACGAAAATAGACAATAAGAAAATAAACCAAATCCAAATAACCCAGGACGATAACGAGGAACAAATAATTAAAATTCTAAAAGAATATACTCCCGAGAAAAACGATTTTACTTTTATTTCAACACCGAACATGTATACAAAAGATTTTCGGAATTATATATTAAATTATTTAGTAACTCCGGCCCTGAACTTATTAGATGCACAAGAAAATTAATAACCTTAGACGACCCTGACGTAATTAGAAATCAACATGAAGGCAAAACAAACCATCGTGGAATCAGTGAAACACTAAAGTAAGTTACAAGACGATACTACTTTATAGATATGAAAGAGTTAACCACAGATTTTATTAATCAATGCGATTTATGCGATAAAGCAAAATACGACAGAACACCCCCAAAAAATACCCTTAATGTTAACCAAAATACTCGACAAACCTTCGGAAAAATTACATGTAGACACTCTAGTAGTAGAGGCACAAAACTTTTTAACATTTGTAGACGCATTCACCAAAATAGGTCAAGCGATACCCATCACTTCCATAAATAGCATTGACGTAGCCCAAGGATTCTTACAATATTTTACATTTTATGGCACACCCGATACAATAACTTTAAATAATGGCAGCGAATTCAGAAATCAAACGATACAAAACACCCTAGAACTCCATAAAATAAAAATTCATTTTATAACCGAAAACCACCCTGAATCAAACGGATTAATTCAAAGATACATCTAACCTTATTAGAGCAAATGAGATTATTAAGACTAACTTACAAGAAGAAGCACATCACTAATATAATATCATACGCACTAATCGCTTACTACAATACAATCCACTCATCAAACAATTTTACACCCTTAGAATTAACATTATGACATTCAGATTCCCGCAACCCTTACGACATTCTTTACAACAAAGAAGCATACCAACAGTATGCTAAAAACCATAAAGGGAAACTAAAAATAACTTACGACAAGGTAAAAGATAAATTAGATAACGACAAAGAACGTATTACCACAACTGCAATAAAAATACAGATGCAAATGAATTTTCAATAGGACAAACCGTGTACGAGAAAAATCTCCAAAGTAAAAGACACAAAACGGCACCCAGAAATTTAGGCCCGTTTAAAATCAAAAAATATCAGACAAAAATATAGCCATAGTAGACAACGAAAAAATAGTAAAGTATATTCATCTAAAAAACCTAAGACACCATGTAATTTCAAATGGACAACCATCACCCTTACCGTCAACCTACGCCCAGGTAAAACAGACAACGACATACTAGTTGAAGACATTAAAAACAACCCCGGTATACTACCAGTAAAATTGGGAAGTATGCAAAATACAATAGACTATTGGACAATCGCACAAAAATTCGATTTAATCAGATTCAATGCGATATTCACTCAAATAATATCAACCCTTATTGTAATCCAACAAATTTTAACCACATTAGAAAATACTGTAAGATTTGCAAAATTAAATACACTACACTCTAGTATTTTAGAACTAACTGACTTATTAAAAGAATTATTAGGAATTAGATCATTTATTACTAACAGTAAATTACTCTTCAAAGTAATAGAATCAAACATACTCATGTTTGAAAAAATAGCTATAGTGAAAGGCCTTGTAAAGAATAACGAACTCATATTTTTAATAGAAATCCTCATAGTAGAAAGTAACAATTATAATTATTATCATTTCTTTGCTTTTTCCATGAAAATTACTAGCATGTATCAAGTTATCATCCCCAAAACGAAATTCCTTTCCTTAAATGAACTCGGATATGGTTACACAAACGAAAAATGTAACGAAGTAACACTAATCAATATCTATGCCAATCATTAACAACAACAACTATCCAAGAAGACAGCCCTTGCGAAGTACAATTATTAAGATTTTCAAATCATTACGACAACTGTGAAGCCAAACCAGTACAAATCACCAATATGAAAATTCAAAAAGTTAAGAAAACAAATGGATTGCTGTATTTCCAACAAAAGTAATAGCAACCGTCCACTGCAATCAAGCCGAGAACAATTTAGCATTAACTGGAAGCCAAGTAATCACTCGTAAAGAAGATTGTTATCTAAAATTGAAAAACGAAATCATTAGAGTATATCAACCCATATAGTAAACAAGAAATTTGCAAGTTTACCTAAATTCAAGATTACGCTATCCGAAGACGACGAAAAAATCAAGAAACCCATGCAACTAGAATACCTAGACTTAGACGATTTCAACCACGTAATGAAACTAATGGACAATTACAAAAAACCCTTTGTTACGTTTTTTTTTTGAGGCAGCCACGTTGGACGCCAAAGTTATGTTACGTTGGCTCGTAGCCGTGCGTAACAAAAAGAAAATCAAAGAAGAAATGACCGGGCTCAATCGGAGAGTAGGGGGGGTGGTAGAAAGCAGACCAACATATATTGTATGCGGCGGTAAGGAGTTAGTGACAATACCTGCAAAAAAATTAGTTAAGCAAACCTGAAAAAAAAAGAGAATAAGCATAGCAGCAATGAAAAGTCTAAGTTATTCAGTACTTTGTAGAATGTAAAAAAAAGAAACTGTTTAGATAAACTATATAATATAACAACGGTAAAAGCAATACAGAAAAATGTTTAGTACAAAGTGAGGTAATATTGGGGAGTAGCAGAAACGTTTCCTCACACACCAATTAGACATAAAGCAGACAAAATTTTAACAAAATATAAATAGGTTATCACAATTAATATGAATAGTCCAGTAGTATTGATTTTTCTTTTTTTTTTCTTTTATTTAAAATAGCATGCAAGTCTATGGTAAAAGGTATCAGAACGCCAACGGTATGGCAAAGCAACGGACAGGTATTTAAAGTGAAAACAAGTAGGAAATAGTTCAACTTACAAACAGCCTTCAGCAACGCTTCCTCGCAATTGAATGTGGGATTTCCGATGTCCTGCACTAACGACGCACTTCACCCTTGCCTGTGAGGGTGTTGATCAAATTTCTCACACTTTACACTAATCACTAATTACGGGTGTAGCTTGGCAAGCATTCACAGTCTATTCGCGGGGGTGGAATTTGTGGTACAACAGACAGGAACATATGCAACACACGCAACTAAGAACAATTAAAGTTAGTATAATCCCGATCCAAACATCCGTCAAGAATTTCTCGTATTGCGGATCTGCTTCAGCAGAAAGAACCTCGTCAACCTCGGCAGCTAATTTCAGTTGGTAAAGGCATTGTTTGAATACGGTGAAACATTTAAAAACACTATCACTCTCATCATTAATACGGAATGAGTTAAACACTTTTGCAATTTCATTTTGCAAATGTTTTAGGGAGTTTAAAACCTGACTAATGTGGCTCCTTTAAAAATTCTGTACAACTCTGTACTCTGTACACTCTGATAAAAAAAGGACCACAAAACTAGATCGCACACACAGTAATCCTAAAAAAATCGGTCAAGTTTAGCAAGCAAGTTCTACAACTTTTACTTCAAAAGAAATTCAACTAAAAACACAATTAGTAAAGCAACGCGTAATCACTAAGTCAATGTTCCGTAAACAAGCACGTCAAACACGTTCGCCTATAAAAGCATCTTTTCTTCAATGTAATTAGAATATATCGGAACAAAGAACAAAACACGACTCTCCGTCTGTTTATTCAACTCGTTCTATTACAACCGCTTATCGTATCTTATCTAGACTTGTATATTCACATAAGCAACAAAATTTCTACGAACCGCAAGACAAGGACGATGCAATTTATAATTAATTACACGCGGTTTATAATTTTCAATTTATCTATCTTTAAATTACTACACACGAGTTAATAAATATCAAATACAGAAACAGCAATTTGCAGAAATGCATTTATAAATTGAGAAACAGCGCAAAAGTTTAAAACTACAAAAATGCCCGTTACAACTTAAATGAGTTGAAAGTGCCAAAATTACATAATGACAACATAAGCGTTTGGACAATTTTATTAATCGTTTTATCTACTAATTATGTATGCATTATACAAAATGTATCTTAGATATAAGAATAAAGAAAGAAATTTTAGTCATAATGAAACAAAGGTAAATAAAGAAGTAGTAAATGTACCCTTAAGCACAATGAATTTAAAAAATTAAGTAAAACCCTTAATTTTTCATTTACGTTGAGAGGGGTTACATATCCCCCAATCCATATATGTACAATTAAATAGAAGTTATTGAGAAATTATTAAGAAACTTAAGCTAGATGTAAGAATGAATTTCAAGGATAAATAAGAAAAGGTTATTGAAAATTCACAAGCAAGTTGGGAAAACGGATGTAAATACATTGTATTACAGACGAAAGTGATACTTCAGGTGCAGGTCACAGACGGTTAAAAAACCGCAATTATTAGAATTAAGATTGTTACATTGTACAATAAATAGAATAAAGAAACAAGCAGATATGAGCTCTGCAAGTTCCCACAGACATGTGAGGGGCAGGGACAACATAAATACCCCGGAGCATCAGATCAGTTAGTTAGTCTTGAGTATTTCAGCTTTTACATTGTTGTTTGTTTAGGCTACACGCCCTAATTTAACTCCAATTATTGGTAAACTTCGGCTTTTTTTATTTTTTAAGTTTGTCAAAATTCTACATGTAATTTCTGTTTAATAAATAAATTTGTTACAAGAAGTTTTAGAAGAAGATTTTCTAAAAAGGGAGCTCCCAAGGCTCGAAACGTAACTCGCCTAATATTAAAATAAACCTGTGAAGCCAATTAGGCGTAAAAGTGTGCGTCAGTAATCTCAGTTGCCCATTTCTTACTGTGCTTCACCGCTTCTACCACCATACGTAAGCCATAAAATGTATATTCTAGAGTAGTGTATAGAGCTTGTAGGAGTTTTGTCGAAGGCTCCCAATTATTTTTGGTAATCATTCGAATAAATTATCTTGTGGAACATTACTGAACTATGATTATCCTACAGAAGTTAGTCATTAGAGCTCGATATAAGCGATACAAAAATGTATACCCTATAACTTTATATCGTAATAAGAGAAGGATGACAAATTACTTTATTATAATTAAAACAATCAGAATTCTAAAAAATATAAATAAAAAATTTTAATAATTGTGTATAATAAATAGTATAAGTTTTCTAATAGCGCTACACCTCTAAAGTTCATTTTCAATTTCACACATTTGTTTTTTGTATGGTCCTTTAGTATAGATGCACTTTATATCATGTATAGTAGCGCTTTCTTTGCACAAAGGACAAAACCGCTGCTGTTTACGTCGAAGCCATACTCTAATGCAGTTTAAACCAAACACATGTCCACAATTCAAGGCACATATTTGATGGCGTCCTTTTTGGGACCAAGTAGACAAACAAATACAGCACGTTTTACTTCGATCCTCATCGGATTCTTCATCAGATGAACGACGGCGTTTTTTTTCTAACTTTTCTAATAGCACCTTAGGTGAATTCTGGGATACCTTAGTGTCCTTGTCGGTTATGCATTGCACATCTTTATCTATAGCAAAGGTTTTAGTGTTAAAATAGCAGAAAAGGACTTACCATTCTTTGAAGGCTCGTTCGAAGACATTTTTAAATTAGGTAGAGACTTATAATTTTGTTTTAAGTGTAGCTCAAGGTTTTGAATATTGTATATCTTGACACAAATATGTAAACAAACATTAAAACAAATTTTAATAGACCTTTCAGAATGACATTGAAAACTAACTAGTTGCCTATGGAAATCTGTTAAAGTGTGTAACAGTTAGATTTAACTGCTACGAATCTGGACGTTAGGCAACTTTATTCACCTCCATTTAGATTATACGTTAAACGGAAAAGCAAGTTCCTTTGTCTTATGAGTCGAAATTCTGTTAGGTAGGGATCAAAAGGCATATTTTAGTATTCTGCGCACTTGTTAAGATCGGGCTATCTTATTCAACTTTTGGTGGAAGATGGACACGAAGCAGCGTGCTATTTTCCAAACGTTAGTTTGCTTGTTAGAAGCGTTTCTTTTTGAAAATAAATTAAATTGCCGGCTAGGGGTAAGCTGATTTTATTTATTATACAATGATTTTTAAATAAGATTATCTGTTGTAGAAAAATTAATTTAATATTTAAAAACGTGTTGTTCACTTCAATATGGTTTTGGTTAGATTGCCATTTAAGTGAATTTGAATACTTGTTCGAGTATTATAAAACGAATAAATTAGAAATTATCAGCAGAGATATTGAACTAATTTACACTGTTTCTATATTTTGGATTGATTCCTGAAAGCTTGCTTTTTGGATTAAGATACTTTGGGTTAGAGGATCAGGTGTTCGAGTGTCCGCCATGAGGTCACACCATATGTTGTTATTTCCATTGATCGCGTTTTGCCCTGAAGCGTGTTGAGGTCAAAGACGTTGAAAACACTTTATTCAGGTATTTATGTATATATCCATTTTACATTTTATAAAGAAAAAACTTATAATAATTGTTTGTTTCGCAAATGTTTATATACTAATCGCACTGTGAAGATGCAATGCATTTAATTTATGTTTGAATTAATACGTTCTAAATTTTATCTTGTAAAAACCTCCGGGACATGAGCTCATATCACGACGGTTTATTTTGTTAGCCTTTGCTACACTGTAATTATTAAAAGAAAAGAAAGAAAATTTACTGAAGTAAAATTTACAGTTTTGTTAAAGTTCTAAGAGAATTAAAATTGTTTAAGGTTAAATTTTTAATAGTTTTACTAAAATAATTTTGCAGCTTGATTATCTTGTTAGTTCAATTACAATTATTATATGTATTTATATCACATGTTGTTTTGTCTTATTTCAAACTAAATCAGTGAAGTTTTTGTTGGATAAATTATTTCCATGTGTATACTATCGCAGAGATAAAACAAAGAACCCACGGTTTTAGCCCTGATGATAAGGTCTCCCAGAAGATTTAAGTAACAAAGTCAATATCTATTAAGAAAGATTGAATAGGTGAACATGATAGAGGTAAGACACGTTACACATGTTAGAAACATGAAAAGGCAGGTTACAAGTAAAATACTGTGTCGTAAATTGTAACAGAATTGTATTTAATCTATGACAAAGAAAGGGAGAGAGATGGTAGGGTACGGTTTGGGAATCGTTCAAATTTAATTAAAAAAATATGAAAATGACTCAGGAAAGCATGCTTTTCAAAGTACAACAGGAAAATTTGCGGAAAAATATGATATTCCGGAAAAAAATTAAAAAAATTTTTTTAAATAGCACATGGATTTGACACATCTTTAAAATATATGATTAAAAGAGGGTGGAGCAACTAATGAACAGACACCTAGTCACTTCTTTGTATTAGAGATGTGTGAGGCGCAATTAATTCGATCTTTTTATGTCGATCAGTACCAAGTATCGATTTATTGGGTTAGTGCAAATGATATGATTCCAACATCGAGTATTTCAATCCCGCAAGTAAAGTGCATAGATGAACACAAATTATTTAATGAGTAATACTAATTGATGTAAGAGGTTGCGAATTCATATCCAGCATACCGCCCGTCTTGAAAGGTAGCTTTCAAAAAAATAAAACAAATCATAGAACTAAGGGAACAATACAATGAAACAAATCATTATTAGCAATAAAAGTGAACACAAGCAAATACTTAGTCCAAGCAAGTAGGAGGTTTGTGGGGCTCCTGGCGCCACATTTGCTCCCAAAACCCACATTTGCTCCCACATTTGCTCCGCATTTGCTCCCAAATCCCTCATTTTCCTCCAGCATCCTCATTTACATGTAAATTCCCATAAGGAGGAAATCAGGAAGATTGACTTTCTTTTTCCACATTTGCTCCCACATTTGTTCTCTCAATGTAAATTTCCATAAAGAACAAATGTGGAGAAGAATCTCATAAGGAGCAAATGTGGATATGAACTCATTTGCTCCTTCATTTGCTTCCTCATTTACATATAAATTCTCATAAGGAGGGAAATGTGGAGATGAATCTCATAAGGAGGAAAATGTGGAGATGAACCCCATAAGGAGCAAATGTGGAGATGAATCCCCGTTTTAATCGGATAGCCATTGCATCTTTTGAGATAACCCTATCTTGTTTGGTATCAATTAATATTAGATTTTTTTCAGCTACCCAAATCTCTAGGAATTTCTTAGATTGCATCATGCCCCAGAGAGCTACCCCAATTTTAAGATTTTCTGCATGCAGCGATTTTATGGTCGTCCTTATAAATTTTTTAGCCATGTGACACATTAAATTAATCTAGAATTTTACACAGAATCCGAATCTGCAAACAGATTTAAAATCGGACCACCCATTACAAAGTTACACTTTTAAAGTCTCAAACCTCTTTAAATTGTTTTGAGACTTTAAAAGTGTAACTTTGTAATAGGTGGTCCGATTTTAAATCTGTTTGCAGATGTCGGAAAATTTAATATTAGTGTCACATGGCTAAAAAATTTATAAGGACGACCATAAAATCGCTGCATGCAGAAAATCTTAAAATTGGGGTAGTCTCTGGGGTGATGCAATAAGAAATTCCTAGAGATTTGGATAGCTGAGAAAAATCTAATATAATTGACACTAAACAAGATAGGGTTATCTCGAAAGATGCAATGGCTAGTCGAAGAAAACTATTTGGTTTAGATGTGGGAGCAAATGAGGATGCTAAGATGAAAATGCAAGATAGGGTTAACTCGAAAGATGCAATGGCTAGCCGATTAAAACGGGGATTTGTCTCCATATTTGCTCCTTATGGGGTTCATCTCCACATTTCCCTTCTTATGAGATTCATCTCCACATTTCCCTTCTTATGAGAATTTATATGTAAATGAGGGAGCAAATGAAGGAGCAAATGAGTTAATATCCACATTTGCTCCTTATGGGAATTTACATTGAGGGAACAATTGTGGGAGCAAATGTGGAAGGAGAAAGTCACTACTCCTCATTACCTCCTTATGGGAATTTACATGTAAATGAGGATGCTGGAGTAAAATGAGGAAGAAAATGAGGGATTTGGGAGAAAATGCGGAGCAAATGTGGGAGCAAATGTGGGTTTTAGGAGCAAATGTGGCGCCAGGAGCCCCAGAAATCTCCTACTTAAGCACAATTAGAAACTACATTCCACACAATGATTTTTCTTGTATAGTCACTCGCGCACTGTGGGAAAGGTGCACGATTTTGCAAAGAAACGTTTTACGATTCCGTTTGAGATCTTGATTGAGGCAACACGAGAGATACCGTCAACACCAAGAAAGAGCTGAACCACTCTGCCGAGCTTCCACTGAATCGGTTGCGCATGGTCATTTTTGATGAGGACTAGGGTGTCCACTGCAAGTTGAGAAAAAGTTTCGCGCCACTTAACACGTTGTTGGAGCTATGATAAATATTCTTTGCTCTATTTTTTCCATAGATGTTGATTGAGTTTTTGTACCCTTTGACATGTTTATAGCCAGGATTCGGAAGGTTGAGTTAAATCTGGATCCGGCAGTGCAGTTGACGGACAACTAATGAGCTTTTGTAGCAAAACAAATGAATAAACACAAATAAGATTTAGTGGTTTTACAACCTCGACCCTTGCGGTCTTTAACTATGAAAGGGCCACCATAGTCTCCCCCGGTCAGATAGAATGGAGGAGATGGTTAAACACGATAAGAGGCTAGGTTACCCATTGTTGGCTCAGCGAACCTTGGAGAGAAACAAAAGCATCGCAGGATCGGTGAACTACTTGCTTGGCAAGATTTCTGCAAGGAGTGATCTAATACCTGTCCCTAAGACAGGAAATTAGCATCTGCGGTCCAGCATGCAAAAGCTGTATGTGCTGGTTAAGAACAAGAAGTTTTGCAATCGGATGTTTATCCGAAATTATAAACGGAAATTTCTTGTCATATGAAAATTGAGAGTTTTGGAGTCTTCCACCAACTCTCATTATGCCCTTTTTACATTCTACAAAGTACTGTTACGGTTTTTCATGGCAGCCACGTTGGGCGCCAAAAATTATATGTTACGTATTTCGTGGCAGTCGCTGTTCGGGCGCCAAAGTTATGCTACGTTGGCTCGTAGCCGTGCGTAACACAAAGAAAATCAAAAAAATGACCGGGCTCAATCGGAGATTAGGTGGGGGGTTGTAGAAAGCAGACCAACATACAATGTACGCGGCTGTAAAGAGTTAGTAATAATACCTGCAAGAAAAATAGTCAAGCAAACCTGAAAAAAAAAGAAAAAGCATAGCAGCAGTGATAAGTCTAAATTATTCAGTACTTTGTAGAATGTAAAAAAAAAGTCAACCTCAAGTGTGCAGCAAAGAAAGAACCAAGACAAAGCAAAGGACAAAGGCAAGCTAGTACACAATCTAGAATACTTCCGACTGAGGTAACACAGATTCGTATGAAACGATTACTCAAGCAAAGTATGGCTAACAGACCTACAAAAGCGACCAAGTCGAAATACCTAAAGGAAAAGAAAATAGATCTGAAGCCTACCTCAAGGAATGGATCTAGCAAGCGACTATAATAGTCAAATAGTGAACAAATGGTGGAACTATCCAGAAGGAAAAGTCACGGGATGGGCTAGCTACAAAAAGATGAATAGCAATACGAAATGGGCGCCAGTGTTTTCGGACACAAGCTTATCAGAGAAAACACAAGACCAATAAGCCAAAAAAACATCAAAGTCATAAAAAAAAATTTAAAAAAAATCAAGAGCAAAAAAAAATCGGGCCGAAAAAAAAAATCGAGCCCCACGTTTATCGAGCCCCACGTTGCGGGCTAGCTCAGCCGGTAGAGCATGAGACTCTTAATCTCAGGGTCGTGAGTTCGAAGACCACGTTGGGCGCCAAAATTTTTGTACGTTTTTTTTGTGGCAGCCACGTTGGGCGCCAAATTTATGCTACGTTGGCTCGTAGCCGCGCGTAACACAAAGAAAAATCAAAGAAGTGACCGGGCTCAATCGGTGATTAGGGGGGGTTGTAGAAAGCAGACCCATATATAATGTATGCGGCTGTAAGGAGTTAGTAACAACACCTGCAATAAAAAAAATTAGAATAGCAAACCTGAAATAAAGAAAAAGCATAGCATGCTGATCGAGCATGGATTGTTCAGTACTTTGTAGAATGTAAAAGAAAAACTGTTTGGGATAATCTATATAATATAACAACGGTAAAAGCAGTACAATAATTTTTAATACAAAGTGAGGTAATATTGGGGAGTAGCAGAAACGTTTCCTCACACACCAATTAAACATAAATCAGACAAATTGTTAAAAGAAAATAAATAGGTAAGACACAATTGATATGAGTAATTCAGTAGTATGGATCTTTCTTTCTTTCTTTCTTTTTTTTTTCTTATGTTTTAAAAAATCCTGCAAGTTTTTGTAAAAGGTATCAGAACGACAAAGATATGGTAAAGCAACGGATATATATTTAAAGTAATAACAAGTAGGAAATAGTTCAACTTACAAAAGTCCTTCAGCAACGCTTCCTTGCAACGGAAGTGTGAGATTCACGATGTCCTACGCTAACGAAGCACTTCACCCTGGACTGTGAGGGTGTTGATGGAACTTATTACACGTCACACTAATCACACCTACGCATTTCACTGGGGTTAGCAGCAGACACCATCACGCGACGGAACTATGTAGCATTGATAAATTTCTGGTTAATTCTATTTCCTGAGACAATAATTTCGAAATATTTTGTAGCACTAGTTTAATTTCAACTGGGATCAAATGTATATTATTTTTATAAACCTCCAAAAAGCAGTGAGAAACTTCAACCAATACCTTTGTAAACCGGTAATCTGTTATATTTCGCAAATAACGAAATTCGCGCAAGCACTGATCTATTTTAGCTTCTTTGGTGTTTAGAAAAATGCAGAAACTACAGTATCCACTGTATTTAAATAATCCCAAGTATGCACTAATCTGATAGAACAAAGGGACACTAGACTAGATCGCACACACATTAATCCTAAAGAAGGGATCGGTCAGTTTAGCAAGTTCTACGACTCCTATTTCACAAGACAAACAACTAAAACCACAAATTAGTAAAGTACGCGTATCACTAAAGTAAGTCCGTCAAATGTTCCTTAAAGCATTTGTCTCACAAGAAAAACAACTAAAAACAATTAGTAGGCACGCGTAAGCAATAAAACCGTCCGTCAAATGTTCCGTAAAACACACGTGCCTTGAGTTTAACAAGCTTTACCGCTTTTATTTCCAACAGAAAATCAACTAAAAACATGCCGTGCTTGTTCAGGAACAATACGAAAATTAATCCCGCATTAATTTTCACTATTGTCAAAAGCAGAAAGAAGCAGTATTTTTAACGTACTTAATATATCGGAACAAAGAACAAAACTCTACTCCTCATCTGTTTATATCAATTCGTTGCTATTACAACTTCTTATCGTCTCTTATCTAGACTTGTATATCCACATAAGCAACAAAATTTATACCAACGGCAAGACAAGGACGATGCAATCCACTCATTTTAATACGATGCATTCGCCTAAGGAGTTAATAAATATAAAATATAAAAATAGTAGTTACAGAAAGGTATTTGTTAATTGAGTATAGCGTAAAATGTTAAATTACAAAAATGCACGTTACACCCTTGAAATCAAAAAATGGATTAAGAGGTAGCAACTTTGAGGATTTTAAAGATGTACCTTGAAGTAATATCTTTAGCTCGGCAAAAAGAGATTCCTGCTGCGTAAGCTTTATAAGAACAAGGCGTGATTCATGAAACTCAATAGAAGAGAAAGGACCGAAGCAACGATTTGCCTTGGGCTTCAAACAATTGTTATGAAACCGAAAACAGTAAGCAGTGACTTGCACCAACTTAGACAAGCTTGAAAAGTGATTGAATAAAAATAGTTCTGGTGAGTTGACCAGATTGCAGAACAGTCGAGTAATTCAAATGGGACCATGAACACTCATCTTCATGAAGCCATGATGGACCGTTCCACCAAACGTCTGAATCCTTTAATGCCCGAGGACTGATGCCTCTTGAAAATAAATCTGCAGGATTGCATTTGGTTGGCACATGAAGCCAAATACCGAGTTGTGTAAGCTGCTGCATATCAGAAACCCTGTTGCATACGAAGGTTCTTAACAGCCTTGGATCGGTTTTCAACCATACCAAGACAATGGTTGAATCAGACTAAAAATAAGAACGGGTAACTAGCAAGTCTAATGCATTTAGAACTTGCTTCGAAAGTTTTGCTAAGAGAACAGCTCCACAGAGCTCTAACTCAGGAATTGTTAGCGGTTTCGAAGTAAAACCTTGAATTTGGAGCATATAAGCTTAACGTCATATAAACTTCTCTGTCTTTTGAACGTAAAAAGATGCATGCACCATAACCTTGCATGGATGCATCACAGAAACCGTGAATCTCAACCTCTGGGTGTTGTTTGCACACAACATATCTTCAAGTCATTTAGACTGACTAATTCGCTACGATATGAAAGCCATTTTGTATTTAAGTTATTGGGAACAGGGTTGTCCCAATTTTCGCTCCCAAGGTGCATTGACCAAGCAAACCCAGATGATCAAAGATTAAGGAATTTTCTGAAAGCATGCTATGCTTAGTAGCCTTTTGTAAAAGTATTTGAAATTGTGAACAGGACTGATCAGATTGAAATCACCAAATCAAACCTAAAGTTTTGGTGTGCTTAAGATCTCTCAGTTTGAAAACACCTGGATGTATATCTGAGTTTGGAATTCTTTCCAAAACACGTGGATCACTCGAACCATTTCCGCAACTTGAAACAACCTGAAGTTAGAACTTCATTTAACTGAGAGCACAGGCTGCGAGCACCTTCAAGCGTGCTAGTACCTGTTAATAAGTCATCAACATAGAAATCTTCTCCAATTACCTTAGAGATATCCGGAAATGAAGCTGCACGATCGTAACTCAGCTGTGTAAGACTACAAACAGCAAGAAAGAGTGCAGAAGCAGTACCATAAGTAATTGTATTTCAGTTGTATGCGAGAAGTGGATCTGCAGAAGAGAATCGCCACAAAATCTTTTGCAAAGACCTTTCGTCAGGCTCCATCTGAACCTGTCTGTACATCTTCTTAACATCACCATCAATAGCGAAAGTATGCTTGCGGAAACGTATCAATATGGAGAACAAATCTTGCTGGATAGTGGACCAACCATTTGAATATTGTTTAAAGAGTAACTAACCAGAAGTGGTTTCTTGTGAACCACTGAAAACGACTCTTTTAGGATACCGTGGTGTGGAAGATAATAAGAAATTTTAGATGCCTGGGGATCAGCAAGTGACATGTGCCCCAGATCAATGTATTCTTGCATAAATTGACTGTAGCGACTAGGCAAGCCTGGATTGACTTGCAGTCGCTTTTCTAACCCAAAGAATCTTTTTTGGGCAATCTTACAAAAATCACCTAGAATCTCAGGCTTGAAAGGAATGGAAACTATAAACCTGCCATCAGAATCGCGACGTGCAGTTTGTACAAAATATGCCTCGCAGGCACTTTCTTCTGCTGTAGGAACTTTGTCGGCAGGGTAATGTACAATCTGCCAGAATCTGTTGAGTGCATCAACAAAACTCTCGACCGATGTATAATTGCACTGTACAGTATGTGCGAAAGTGCTCGTGGCACCTGAAACAACCCATCCCAATCGCGTCTTTTGCAGAATTGTTCGCAAGAGGGTAATTGACGCTCGTAGGATCAAAACTTTTAATCGTAAGCAATGCGGAAACCTTTAGCACTGATTAAAGGTACGAAAATTTATTCACGCCGGACAGTTCACCATTTAGATGGACTAAACTATAAAAGTGGTTAATAAAACCTTCAAATAGACAACCACCTCTAAAACTAGCGGGGGTTTAGTGGCTGTAGAGACACTTTTTACTTAAAAATATTAGAGGAACGGGTAAACTAGCATGGGATGGGGCAAGTTACTCATACAAAGTTTTAAATAGAGTGCTTTTATTAGAAGAAAGTTAGTATCGAACCGTTTACAAATCACGTCATTCCTTTCAAATTGTTATCGGTGTCAATTGCCGATGCGATTGCGTTGATTATGGCATTATTTTGCACAAAAAAGCTTTCTTGTATCACGTCAATGTTTGCATATGAAGCGTGAAACAGATCTAACAAGCTGGGGCCATTTTCACATTACCATCTTGTTACGTTCAAACCCCTGCAAGTACTTTTTTCTGCTTTCATTTTTATAACGCCCTAAAATTTCTCAACAAGCTTGATTTCCAGCCATTTGAATTAGTATTATTTAATAAAATTTTTCAAGTAATTACTCTGTATAAAAGTTTGCCAAACAGCTGCTTAGGAAACATTGCGTTAAAAAATAGTTGCAATATTTCCTAGCACCTGCAGTGATTACATTTTAATTAAAAGCTGTAATGTAAATGCACAGCTTTCTTCTAAAAGATAAGACCACTTACCACCTGCCTACATCTGCTTACAATAGACTTGTTATCTGGTATTCTGCAGCTGTTAAGATGTTACAAAGTAACAAGATCGTTTTCCTTTGTCTAAAAATCCTTTGATAGTTGCGTTATCTGCTTGTAGGCAAGCTGTTACAGTTTGTATTTCGGCAGCTGTTGTCTGGGAATTCTGCAGACTTGTTTCTTCGACGGTATTTTTGATAGCCAAAATACCTATCCCCATACATGATTCTGGCCATGTGCAACTACTCTCAACATAGCTCTAATTGAATCAAACCTAACCACAGAACGGAAAGTTTCGCTATTGTCAATACTGACCTTTTGTGAGAAAACTTTTGCTACCAATCGGGCTTTATAGCGTCATGTATCGCCTTGGAGATTTCGTTTAACACGAAAAACCCACCGATTATTAATTGCCCTTCTACCAGATGGTAGGGCACCTAACTCCCAAATCCCATTTTCGGCTAATGAATCTAATTCCTCTTGTATTGCTTGTTCCCATTCGAGAGAATTTTCTGAAGCTACTGCTTCCACTGATGAGTTTGGATCTTTATAAGCTAGGATTGCAAAATCGTTATATTTTATTGGAGCTTTCGACTTATTGCAATCTCGCAACTGTCGGCGCTCTACAGCAGAAACTTCCTCGTCTGTTAAGGGCTCGTGATCTCTTTCATCTTGCGTAAGATTGGATTATGAAATCAACTGTTTAGGGTCTTTCTTAAAGACGATATCACGGCTAAGCTTTCAAGTTTGTAGTTCAAGTACGTACACTCTGTATCTGCCTTTCTCGCCAACATAACCTTTCCAGGACTTTGCATCAAGTTTCTTACGTTTCTCTGTGGGTACATGGACTAAACAATCTGAGCCAAATACTTTTAGATGGTCCACAGAAGGCGTTTTACCAAACCATAACTCGTGCTTACTTACTTACTTTTCAAAGTTCATTTTAGTTTTATTATTTGACGTAGACCGTTTCTTTCAAAAAGACGATGCCGTCTTATTAGAAGAATTATGTACCAACCACCTTGTGTAAACCAATCCACGCTACACAGAGAGAGCTTGTCGTCGCCCTATGATACTTATACGGAACCCTGCCAAGCCACTAGGGTTCTACTTCCGCTGCACTCGGAGGTACTCAACTTACAGTCTACGGAAGAACACGATCTTTGAACGAAGCCATTTAACCCTGGATGTTGTACTAAAATTACAAAGGTGTTGGGTGAATAAAGTTCCATGGGCTTAATGGATATCCCTAAAGCCGCTACTATTCAACAGTACCGGTACTTTAGAGATATTTGTGGCTGAAAGTGGATACAACATCCCGACTTGTTTGTGCTTGGTAGTCCGAAACAGATTGACGAGAGCCTGGCAACTAGTAGAAAATACCACAGAGGTCGTATCACCACGCAACAATGGGTGTTAGGTTTGTACGACACAGAATCAAGAAAGGTTACGTTATATTTGTGGGCAATAGATCAGCGGCCACATTGATTTCCATAATAGAAGCTCGTGTGTTACTAGGTTCGATGATATGCGCAGACGAGTGACGTGCTTAGGCTAGGTTCAGTAGTGTTGGAGGAGTTTCGCAGTACATACACCAAAGAGTGAATTTCGTCATACATTTTTGTTCTTAAATGTCGGATACTTTGGTCGGGTTGTTCGATTTTTAATTTTGTTAAGATTAGACGTCTTGGAATTTTATTCCAAATTGGTACGGGCATTGGTTACTTTCCATCCTAAGGTTTATTAGATCGCGTATTAGACATTTTATGTTACATTGATTTCCAAAATATGCGATTAGTAAGCGTTTAAAATCCTGCCATTCTTCTAAGTTATCTCAGCTGGCTATTAGTGTAAGTGCCGGTCCGATCAGTTTACTTATTATCAGCGGTAAGAGCAATGCATTTTTTTCGTTATCTTCGGGTTTGTAAAAGGTTTTAAAAAATATTTTGCATACCGTAATGCAATTTCCAAGCAAAGCTTGTTCTCCGTTAAAGGTGAGGATGGTTTTGAGATAAATCTTTATGTTTGAATTTATTTTTGTTAAGGGTTGCTTTCGCTTTTAATTAATCTCAAATTTTGTAAAATTGAGATTTATTTCGTGGTTTGTATTGTTACTTTTTAGTTTGGTTTGTTAATTTCAGTTTAAAGTGTGTTGTGTTATTTAAAGAATCGAGTTGTTTGTATTTGTACTTAGTTACACGGTGCTGTAATTTGAATTTAGGGATTTTGTTTGGTTTATTGCTGTAGCCCTAGATTTGTTTATTTTTATAATTCACGGATGTTAAAGTTATTACGGTTTTAATTTTCTGAAAGGTTTTGATGTGAGTTAATAATTTCTCACAGTAATTACTTTACTTTGTGTGTTTTGTTGTACCAGTTATGATTTTATTATGTCTCTATTTCTGTCCTGTCGATTAATTGTGTCTGCTTTAATTATCTCTTCTCCGCGGGTGTTGTAATTAATAAGTGTGTAAGATGTTACTCTGTAATTATTTTGTCTAGTTACTTTGAGTCTAAATATAAAGTTTGCATGTTTTCAGTTTACCGTTTTGTTACAATATTTGTATCAGTTTCCTTTATAATTTATATAATAAACTTGTTTAAATTACAAAGTTTTAAGTCTGCTGAGTATGTAATTTTAGCCTCTGTGAATAGTTTTAAACAATTTGCGTAATTCTTCTGTTTAATCAAATATCTTCGTAATACAATTATACTTATTGAAGTTGTTAATGATTTTCTAAAAGGTTTTTGTTTTCAGTCTGTGATAATTAAATAAATCGCCTCTTTTACAACTATATACTTAGTTAATTTCTGAAGTATTTAATCATAGAATATCACGTTTGAATGAGTCTTTTGAGTAATGTAAATATAAAATTTTATGATGAATGTTTCTAAATGCTTTTATTTAGTAATTATTTCACTATAATTAGTACAATGATGAGGTTTTCCGGTGAGAATCGAGCTTTGTTTTATTAATTTGTAGTGGGTTAATTTATTAATAGATTGCAAAGTGTGTTTCTATAATTTATAGAAGTACGATGAAGGTCAAGTTTTAAATATTTTTTTCTGTAATTAATTGTCTATAAAAATTGGGTCGAGTTAATTACGTTCTGTTTTTGGTATTTTAAAATCGTTCTTTGTGTTGTATTAATTTTTTCTTGCGTCAGTTACGTTTTGTATTTATTAATAATTCGCAATAATTGTTTGTACTAATAGTTGCGTAAAAATTCTCTTTTAAAAGTCAATTCTCTTAAAATAGTTCTCGTTTGTTTTAAATATAATTTTTCAAAATAAATTTTGAAAATAATTTCTCTTTGTAAATTATTCTCATTAAATGGCATAAATTGCAATAATAATAAAAATAAAAAATAATCTGTACATACATAAAATAAAAAATTCTTTTACTAGCTAATATCAGTAAATTTGTCAAAGAATAAATTGGTTTTAAGGAAATGAACTTACATTAATTTCTTCGTCGCTTTCATGGAGTTGGTCGATTCGTGTACTTTGTCCACATTGGTTTGGTTTGGATTCGATCGATGCTGGTATCTCCTCCAAATTTGTTTGTTTAGGTAGATTCGGTCGATCCTTGTACTTCTTACAACTTTGTTTGGATTCTGCCAAATTGAAAATTGAAATTCCAGACCACCAGTTCTTCGAATTTGGGTTCCCTAGTGGTCTTTTGACATCATACCGACCGCGCCAGTTACGTTTCGGGCCTTGGTAGCGGTGTTTTTGAAAACTACTTCCAATTCTTCGTATCAATATTATTTTACTTAAACAGACATTAATTATGGAATTTGGACAAACTATTGTAAATTTAACTAAGTCGAAATAAAATAATTAATTGAACTAATTTTAGGGGGAGTAGCCTCTGCAAACTGCAATGTTAAAGCTGAAATACTTGAGACGGACTGACTGGTCTTGGGGCTTCCGGGGTATTTATGTTGTCCCTGCCCCTCACAATTCTGTGGGAACTTGCAGAGCTCATGCCTGCTTATTCTTAATTCTATTCATTAATACATTGTAATAATCTTACTTTCTAGGTAATCGCGGTATCTTGACCGCCTGTGACCTGCCACCTGCAGTATCACTATAGTCTGGAATACATTGCATTGCATCCGTTCTCATGAACTGTTAATAACCTTTTTATATCTATCCTTGAATTACATTGTTGTACTTGACTTAATAATTTCTTAATGGTTTCTAATAATTTCTTAATACTTCTATTTTATAATACTTACATAAATTGGAGGATACTTAACTAGCGTAGTTGCCGTGTCTTATGAGTTATATTTATGTTTTTTCAGATATTCAGTTAAGGTTTCTATATTGTTGCGAAAGCCTACGGTCCTAAGTAGAGGCGTCCGTTGTTTTGTCTTAATAGTAAAACATCTACAACAGCAACATAACCTTATTACTATTATTGAACATGTACATGTTGGGTATTTTTCTTAGTAGAAGCACATTCCTAATGCTGTCATAACATTAACACTATTTTTGCACATGAACCCTTTCAATTATTATGTCTTGATAGTAAAACATTTCGACTACTAACCTAAGTTGAGACCTCGATACTATTTTGGCACATGTATCTCTTTGGGCATTTGTTCTTAGTAGTGAAATATTTCTAACGGTTATCTAACTTCAACACTATCCATGAACATGAGCCCAATGTATTATGTCGCCTTAGTAAAACATTTCGACAACAAACCTAAGTTGCAGCCTCAACACTATCTTGACACATGAGCACAATCACTTATATTGTTTTAGTAGTAAAACATTGAAACCATTGGTCTGAGTCGAAACCTCAATACTATTTACTATTAGAAAGAAACGCCCAAAGCGGTACATGTGCGAAAATAGTGTAGAGGCAAAAATAGTGCTGATGTCTTAACTTAGGTTAGTCAAAATGTTTTACTACTAAGAGAAAGTAATCGATTGGGTACATGTTCGACAATAGCGTTAAGGCGAAAACGGTGTTGAGGTTCCAATTTACGTTAGTTGTTGAAATAGGTTACTACTAAGATAAAATAATAACTAGGTATAAGTGCGAAAATAGTATTGAGACGAAAATAGTATTAAGATTTCAACTTAGGTTAGTGGTCGAAATGTTTTACTACTAAGACGATATAATACATTGGGTTCATGTCCGTAAATGCTTTCTCTATTATGATCCATCGGTATTTATATTTAAAGAATTACCCGATTTTACCTCGTTCAGACGAATAGTGCATTCAATTTCATTCTATTTATGTCTACGATCATCTTGTTTTCACACTTTTGAAAGCAGTGCGTTGTTTATGTTCGCGACGGAATTTTCATGACTAAGTCTATGAGTTTATTTCTTTTGTGGTAATTTACTATGGTTGCGGATTCTTTGAATTTCTGAGAGCTTGGAATTCCATCCACGGTTTACATGCGACGCTAGTTATGTGATCCCCCATTTGTTATACCTAAGAAACTATTAAAAGTTATTAGGAAATATTAGGAAAATGCAACAATGTAATTAAAAGACAATTTGTTACATTATATTTCAGTTATAAACGTTCTCATGTGAACAGAAGCGCTACAAAGTAGCACAAGGATAAGTGACACTGCAGATGTCAGGTCACAGACGGTCGTAGAAAGTCACGTACCGAGATTACGCAGAAGTAAACCTGCAACATTGTAATTATGAATAGCTTTTAAGATAGCAACTATGTATTATAAATAGAGTCAAGTGTAAGCAGACATTAGGTCTGCAAGTTCCCACAGAATTGTAAAGAGGTAGGGAGATTATAAAAAGACCGGGAGCTCCACTCCCAGTCAGTTCATCAACGTTCAGCTTTCACATTGCAGTCCGTCGGTAACTTACTTGTACAATTAAGTATTAACTATTCGACTTAGAATAAATTAATTCAAGATTGTAATTGTTCAAATCTGTAAAACAAATAAATGTGTTAAGGACCAAAGAAGTCTTTTTAAAAAGGACCGCTCGAAGCCACGAACCTTAACTCGCTTTAATTTTTATGACGGAATTTAAGGTTATTGGTGTTGTAGACGTGTCAATCCATTTCCATGATTCAACGGTTTTTTTTTAAACTCGGGTGCATGTTTACGAATACGTTTTCCTAGGCTGGTTATTTACCGAAATATGTCGGTATTTTTTCTAAATTAATACGAAAAGTCTAAAGTACGGGAAACTCTAAGGTCCAAAAAGACCATTTTTGTCAGTTCCAAAGGTCATTCACCCCGAGGCCGCCATGGCGGCCCTGGAGGGAGGATGTCAGTTCTAGACCCACCACCACAACAACCACCACCACAACCACCACCACCACCGTCGCCACCACCACCACCACCAAACCACCACCACCATCACCACCACCACTACCACTACCACCACCACAACCACCACTACTACCACCACGCCCACTACCACTACCACCCCACAACCACCACCATATTAGCAAATATTCACACATATAGTAACAAAAATCTGCACAATAGTTTTTTCAACTAAGCATTTTTTAGCTCCAAACACGGATCTTGCTCTCGACACCCTGATCTGGACCGTCACCACACCACCACAACCACAACCACCCCTACCACCTCCAGTAGTAGAGGGAGGAAGTCGCATCAATTTGAAAGCATCAAGGACGCAACTGTTGATGTAAGAATGGAATTTGAAGCTTCAAGAAATTTTGAACCGTCGATGAAGGCCTATGCTTTAATTATACATGACTCTATGTTTGAATATAACCCTTAGATTGGTTGGGCGCAAGTTTTAGCTGGTTGCTTGCAGTGACAAAGGCGATTACCCCAGACTGATATCGTAGTACATGATGGGTGAGCTCAAAGGTGACGGTCGGTTCAGAGATGCTTAAACATTAACGATGTTAGTTGCCTTGAAGGTACATATAGGCTAGTAGGTATTTGTTGGTTTGACGACATTTATTGACTTTACAGAGTACGTAGACTCTACAGAAATTGGTTGGCCATACAAGATTTTTTGGCCGTACAGGTTTTTATTGCTTCTACAGAATTTACGCATCAACGACTCCTCAACCTGCTTGACTCAAAGATGATGTAAAAGTGAGCGGATTCAGAAAATGACTTACAAAACTGGAATTATCTTATCGAATCCGCTGATGTCTTTCAACCAACTGAGGCAAAGAAATTTAACACTTTAATAACCCGCATTAACATTACATTCCCCGAGAGCGAAATATATCCCCGACGGTATCTCAACTTCTTTTTACACATTAAAATCAATCTATTCTTACAAGGTAATAAACACTTTATAAAATAACCAGGACCGGATTTAGGAAACAAAAGGAATTTTTTAACTTTATACTCAGTGCAACAAATTTTGTAAATATAAGAAATAGAAACGGGTTAGTAATTAAAAGTGTATGTAACGGATTAATTCGTTTAACACGTAACAGTCGTGACAAAACTACAAAAAAAGTCCTCTTGTTCCCCAAATACGGGCAACTATTTATAACGTGAAACGCTTAATGCCTAAATAAAGTTTTTGGGCGCCACCTAATTTTTCTTAAAACAAGCCGCAATAAATCAGGAAACGAAAAAGGCGAAGTAGCCACTAATTAGTCGATTACCTCAATATTGTGCGTAAAGTTATTTTTGCAGCAACTCCTGCCAGCAGCACATTTTGTCGGAAAGCAAAAAACTTTTCTTAACTTAAAATCCTACAGTTCTAAATTTAGTTCTAAATTTTAAGATATGACTTAGTTTACTTAGCTACTTTTCAGTTTTCTTAAGTATAAACAGCTAAATATATAAAACTTTCTGCGCAAGATATTTTTAAAACTACAGGCAAGTATCCAAATCTTACCCTGCCTATTTGGCATCTAAATTAAACACATACTGTTTTTCTTTAATTTCCTTAACTGTTTTAACAATTTTTAAAGCTAAAATCGGCCAGGTTTTTTCTTTTAACTTTAACTTTTCACCCAAGTTATATAAAGCTTGATTTCAAAATATCAGTTAATTAAAATTCCCAACAAATTTTGTCAATTTATAAGAACAAAAAGGAAATTTTCCAAGACGAACTCAAGCTAGAGGTAAATCCAGTGATAATTCCCAAAGATAACCCTAAGATAAGAGTAAATTCCCAAGATAATTCTCATAAATAATCCCAACATGAAGGTAAAATCTAAGATAATTTTGAAAGAAAACCCCAAGATAAAGTTAAAATTCTAAAATAGGGACATCTATATACATAATACTAAATTCACAGAGTGGTCCCGTAGATCCCTTAAAAGGGTGTTCTCTTGTGCCCAAATGGAAGTTTGGGAATTGATACCCGTTCTGTTGAACGTACAAGGTATCGGCTTACAGTGGGCATAGGATTTCCTGTGCCGCAGGTATAAAATCGATAAAATATACTAACGGCAAATAAATTGACGATGAAAATACTGCTACTGCTAAAGGCAAAGGAGAGTGACGACGCATGACTGAAAACGAGGTCCGCACAGCATTGCTCAGTGCCGTGAGGTGCTTGATTTCTAGACCATACGACGATTAACAAAAAAAGAAAAGTAGATAAATATAAGGAAAAGGTATTAGTAGAAAGAGGTTGGGATCGATTGAATACCATAGTAGCTTCTTCCGAGGCGAAGAGAGAAGAAGAAAGGCTCGCATTGAGCAAAAAATGGTAGAAGAGGTGGATAAAAGGCACTACTTAACTCGCCAAAACGAAGTCGGTTACCCGGAGTGGGAAGCACCACTCTTATGTGACAGGCGCTAGTCATTAGGATTAACGACAGACCTGTTAGAGGAAAAATAAGGCAGAGAGGGAGACAGCGGAAAATAAAAAAATTAAGCTTTTGAACAAGCATCATGTAAAGGAGACCGAAAAGTGTCCCTCAAGTAAATGGTACTGGAAGTTTGAAGGAATCTGCTTAGTAAAGGAAGCAAAAAAAACTACGACCTACTAAACTCAAAAATAGACACACAACCCCAATACATCAAAAATTGATAAAGGAAGAGTATGTACACCATAAATGCACACTACCACAATCAAGAGAAGTATAAGAGAAGCAACCCTTATGTTAGGGAAAAAAGATAAAAATGTAATGGAAGTTTTAGTTTACAAATAAAGAAAAAATAGTGGGGATGGGGGACGGAATAGAATAATGAGTAAAAGTTTCAGAATGAAAACGCAAGAAATACAAATTTGAGTCTTTACAACTGCTTAAATTGCCTTTTTCCAACATAGGCATGGTTTGCTAGTACCATGTTTACCTAATCTGAAAAACATCAACTCAATATTAGCTCGGACACGTCCTAAAGATTTATTGCGTTATTCATGCCAAAAATATAACAACTATAAATACATGGAGAGGTGTACAGGAAATGATAACCAAAAGGTATTAGAGAAATTTGTGAAGACACTTTGAATATCTAAAAACAAGAAAAATAAAAAGTTAAAATATTGTACAGATGAAAAACCGAATTCATAGGAACAAATATAATTTGCAAAAACATAATCAAAAGAATAAAGGAATTTAGACAAACCTAAGTGTTTTACCTATTTAAATGAAAACGAGGTCCGCACAGCATTGCTCAGTGCCGCGAGGTGCTTGATTTCTAGACCATACGACGATTAACAGAAAAAGAAAAGTAGATAAATATAAGGAAAAGGTATTAGTAGAAAGAGGTTGGGATCGATTGAATACCATAGTAGCTTCTTCCGAGGCGAAGAGAGAAGAAGAAAGGCTCGCATTGAGCAAAAAAATGGTAGACGAGGTGGATAAAGGGCACTACTTAACTCGCCAAAACAAAGTCGGCTACCCGGAGTGAGAAGCACCACTCTTATGTGACAGGCGCTAGTCATTAGGATTAACGACAGACCTGTTAGAGGAAAAATAAGGCAGAGAGGGAGACAGCGGAAAATAAAGAAATTAAGCTTTTGAACAAGCATCATGTAAAGGAGACCGAGAAGTGTCCCTCAAGTAAATGGTACTGGAAGTTTGAAGGACTCTGCTTAGTAAAAGAAGCAAAAAAAAAACTACGACCTACTAAACTCAAAAATAGACACACAACCCTAATACATCAAAAATTGATAAACGAAGAGTATATACACCATAAATGCACACCACCACAATCAAGAGAAGTATAAGAGAAGCAACCCTTATGTTAGGGAAAAAAGATAAAAATGTAATGGAAGTTTTAGATTACAAATAAAGAAAAAATAGTGGGGATGGGGGACGGAATAGAATAATGAGTAAAAGTTTCAGAATGAAAACGCAAGAAATACAAATTTGAGTCTTTACAACTGCGTATATTGCTTTTTTCCAACATAGGCATGGTTTGCTAGTACCATGTTTACCTAATCTGAAAAACATCAACTCAATATTAGCTCGGACACGTCCTAAAGATTTATTGCGTTATTCATGCAAAAAATATAACAACTATAAATACAGGGGGAGGTGTAAAGGAAATGATAACCAAAAGGTATTAGAGAAATTTGTGAAGACACTTTGAATATCTAAAAACAAGAAAAATAAAAAGTTAAAATATTGTACAGATGAAAAACCGAATTCATAGGAACAAATATAATTTGCAAAAACATAATCAAAAGAATAAAGGAATTTAGACAAACCTAAGTGTTTTACCTATTTAAATATAAAATCACAATAAGTTTTAATGTGAAATAAGGAGAAAAAATAAGTAAAGCGTAACAGACATTATGATGTATAGAACTTTTTATAATATAAGATATATTTAAAAAAATTATTAATTACTGTGAGGAGCATTATCGGTATAAGGTTTTAAATCATTTATATGCCACTTCCCTTGTTGTCTACCACCAAGATTTTCAAGTTCATAAAAAATTGGACTAAAAACTCACGTCCTTTTACATAAGACAAACTAATTTAGTAGAACATTTTTTAGGTACAAAACAAACTTCTTTCGTTTTTAAACGTAGATAATTTATTTATTTTCAAATTTAATTTTAAAATAAATCCTCTAAAAAAGTCGTTTTAATTTTTCGTTAGTAATTCGACAAATAAAAATTATCAAAAAACAGGTTGAGTTGATAAGTAAGTAATCAAAATATTTTAAGAGAAAATTTTTACAAAAGTTAACCTAATAATCTATAGGAACACTGTGGCACGATTTAAATAAAATTAAATAAAAACCCTTAACCACAAAAAATATTTAAATTACTAGATACGTATTTCGACCACTATGTGGTCATCATCAGTAGGGAAAAAAAAAACCAATAATAATAATAATTAGCTGTTGTTCTGGAACACTTCAGAGGATATTCTCCTCACCACTTAGGCTGAAGTGAACCTTCCCAACTAAATAAAACATTGAAACAATAAACAACCACAAATATAAATATCATACAACATGACAATGGCCAATGTATAAATTGTAAACTTAAATTCTAACATTTATTGTGTAATGTAAATCCCCAAACCACACAAACACTGTACGGAAACGTGAGGTAATTCCCCGGGACGACTCGGTGATATCGCAGGCCAGATATTCGTGGGAACCCCTGATGACTGCTGCCGTGCTATAAACTACACATTAACACACTTTCCCAATTAAGTATTCTAATAATTATTGGATAATTTCCTCTACTCAAGAAAACAGGCGCACATTAAAATTATTACCAATATTACTCGTAGCGAAAATAATTCTATTGTTTTCGCAGCATAATTTAAAACGACATCGCGGCTGCAATTGCCACAGCGGCGTTCACTCGTTCCACTTCTTTTTAGCCGTCCTCTTTTAGCTTCCATACATCAACTTCGCCATTCACAAGATATTGCGAGTTACAACACTAACAAGACAAAAATGCACGCGTTCAAACAACAATTCCATTCATTATTGGTTGTTTTAACAACCATCATACATGCGTAACGCGAGTAGAGCGACCGGACTGAACTAACTCACTGTTCCCACGCTACTTACTACTCTACATTCCTTAGTCTGCAAGATGCGAACGATCGTCGTTTATATTCGTTGTGCTGCTGTTAAAAAAACAACCAACCAAAATTCGAACGTTGCACTTTATGTTACCGCAAGATTGTTGGTAAAGTTTACATTGTAACAGGCGGCTTAGTATATTTACGCACCTAATAAAAACAATTCTGCTAACCACAACTAGTCCACAAATTCGCCTACCTACGATATCGATTCCAAAATTCAGCTGTGAGAACTTATCCGAATGGTTGGAATATTACGAGATTTTTAAAAATCTTATTCATGAGAACAATTCCTTATCGGACATCCAACGCTTTCATTACTTGAAAGCAAGTATGTGCGGCTTTTCAGCCCAAATCATCAAATCTCTAGACTTCAGCCATGGTGGTTATGCAACGACGTGGGAGACGCTTTGTCAGCGCTAAAATGACCCTCGTATGTTAGTGTATAACCACTTTAAGGCAATACTTGAACTGGAGGCGATTGATAAGAAATCCGCTTCTAAGTTGCACCAAATAAATGATACGTTGTTCAAGCATTATAATGCTCTCACTTCATTAGCTTCGAATAAGCGACCTTTAGAATTTTTCATCATTATGTTGTTTTTAAAAAATTAGATTCCCACACTTTCCGTGAGTGGGAAGTTTTAAGAAATTCTGCTGGGTTAGTGTTACCTACATTGTCAGATTTTAAAGAGTTCTTAAAGAACACTGCAAATTTATTAAACGTGCTCGAGTCTAAACAAAGCAAAACTACAGTACCGAAAAAGTTTTCAAAACCGCACTCAAAGTCGTTTGTTTCTAATGGACCTTCTTGCGCTTACTGCAAAGGTGCTCACCCATTATACAGATGTCACGAATTTGCTAAATTGTCTACAAGTAGTAGAATTTCAAAGGCAATATTATTCCCAGTTTGTCTTAACTGTTTTTCCAAGAGACACTTTGTAAATCAATGCACTTCAAAGTTTAGTTGCAAGAAATGCAACGCCAAACACAACACGCTTCTTCATGAAGAGAAACAAATCAAATCTGAACATCAACCAGGGCCTGCAAATTCTGCAGTAACTCCTGTTGAGTCAATCCAATCAATTTCCGTATTCTGCTCGAATGATGTTCAAGTCCTATTGCCCACAGCAAAGGCAAAAGGTATTTCTAATGATGGTAGATTTTACAAAATCAGAATATTGCTAGATTCCAGTTCTCAATCAAATTGCATAAGATCAACTGTATGCGATCGGTTATACCTTCAAACTCGCAGTGCTAACATCACCGTTTCTGGTCTAGGTAAGCCCATTTTGCATATACGTGCAAGGTGTGACGTAGAACTTCATGCGCTTCACGCCAACTTCAAACTCAATGTCTCATGTTTAGTTCTGGATGAAATCACTAGCGTTTCTCCTAGTTTCAACGTAGAATGCGACAGCATTAAGATTTCAAGCAACATTAAATTATCGGATTCAACTTTCTATCAATCTGGTACCATCGATATTTTACTAGGTGCATCATCATTTTGGAAGCTGTTATGCATGGGGCAAATTCAGTTAGGATCAAACCTCCCAATTCTGCAAAAGACGCACATACTGTACAGTGCAACTATACATCGGTCGAGAGTCCTAGTGATGCACTCAGCAGATTCTGGCAGATTGAACATTACCCTGCTGAAAAGGTTCCTACAGCAGAAGAAAGTGCCTGCGAAGCACATTTTGTACAAACTGCACGTCGAGATTCCGATGGCAGCTTTATAGTTTCCATTCCTTTCAAGCAATCGCCTGAGATTCTAGGTGATTCTTTCAAGATTGCCCAAAAAAGATTCTTTAGGTTAGAAAAGCGACTGCAAGTAAATCCAGGCTTGGCTATTCGCTACAGTCAATTTATGCAAGAATACATTGATCTGGGGCACATGTCACCTGCTGATCCCCAGGCATCTGAAATTTCTTATTATTTTCCACACCACGATATCCTAAAAGAAGATAGCCTTACTACAAAATTGCGAGTCGTTTTCAATGGTTCACAAGAAACCACTTCTGGTTATTCTTTGAACAATATTTAAATGGTTGGTCCCACTATCCAGCAAGATTTGTTCTCCATATTGATACGTTTCCGCAAGTATACTTTCGCTATTGCTGGTGATGTTGGAAGATGTACAGACAGGTTCAGGTGGAGCCTGACCAAAGGTCTTTGCAAAAGATTGTGTGGCAATTCTTTCCTGCAGATCCACTTCTCGCATACAACTTAAATTCAATTGCTTATGGTACTGCTTCTGCACCCTTTTTTGCTGTTTGTAGTCTTACACAGCTGAGTTACGATCATGCAGCTTCATTTCCGGATATCTCTAAGGTAATTGGAGAAGATTTCTATGTTGATGACTTATTAAAAGGTACTAGCACGCTTGAAGGTGCTCGCAGCCTGTGCTCTCAGTTAAATGAAGTTCTAACTTCAGGTTGTTTCAAGTTGCGGAAATGGATTTCGAATGATTCACGTGTTTTGGAAGGAATTCCAAGCTCAGATATACATCCAGGTGTTTTCAAACTGGGAGATCTCGAGCACACCAAAACTTTAGGTTTGATTTGGTGATTTCAATCTGATCAGTCCTGTTCACAATTTCAAATACTTTTACAAAAGGCTACTAAGCATAGCATGCTTTTAGAGATTTCTTTAATCTTTGATCCTCTGGGTTTCCTTGGTCCATGCACCTGGGGAGCGAAAATTCTAATTCAGCAAATGTGACTGGAAAAACTAGATTGAGACGACCCTGTTCCCGATAACTTAAATAAAAGGTGGCTTTCATATCGTAGCGAATTAGTCAGCCTAAATGACTTGAAGGATCCTAAATATGTTGCGTGCAAACAACACACGGAGATTGGGTTTCGCGGTTTTTGTGATGCGTCCATGCAAGGGTATGCTGCATGCATTTTTCTACGTGCAAAGGACAGACAAGGTTTATATGACGTTAAGCTCCTATGCTCCAAATTCTAGGTTTTACTTTGAAACCGCTAACAGTTCCTAAGTTAGAGCTCTGTGGAGCTGTTCTCTTAGAAAAACTTTCGAAACAAGTTCTAAAAGCATTAGACTTGCTAGTTACTCGTTCTTATTTTTGGTCTGATTCAACCATTGTCTTGGGAGGGTTGAAAACCGATCCAAGGCTGTTAAAAACCTTCGTATGCAACAGTGTTTCTGATATGCAGCAGCTTACACAACTCGGTACTTGGCTTCATGTGTCAACCAAATGCAATCCTGCAGATTTGCTTTCAAGAGGCATCAGTCCTCGGGCATTAAAGAATTCAAACCTTTGGTGGAACGGTCCATCATGGCTTCATGAAGATGAGTCTTCATGGCACCATTCGAATTACTCAACTGTTGACCTCCCTAAAACAAAAGGGGAGTCGTTCTGCAATTTGGTTAACTCACCAGAACCATTTTTATTCAATCGCTTTTTAAACTTGTCTAAGTAGGTGCGAGTCACTGCTTACTGTTTTCGCTTTCATAACAATTGTTTGAGGCTCAAGGCAAATCGTTGCTTCGGCCCTTTATCTTCTATTGAGTTTCATGAATCACTATTGGTTCTTATAAAGCTTTCGCAGCAGGAATCCTTTTCTGTCGAGCTAAAAATATTACTTCAGAGTATATCTTTAAAATCCTCAAAGTTGCTGCTTTTTAATCTATTTCTTGATGTCAAGGGCATGATGAGAGTTAGTGGAAGATTCCAAAACTCTCAATTTTCATATGATAAAAAATTTCCGTTAATAATTTCAGGTAAACATCCGATTGCTAAACTTCTTGTTCTTAACGAGCACATACAGCTGTGCATGCTAGACCCCAGATGCTAATTTCCTATCTTAGGGACAGGTATTGGATCACTCCTTGTAGAAATCTTGCCAAGCAAGTAGTTCACTAATCCTGCGATGCTTTTGTTTCTCTTCAAGGTTCGCTGAGCCAACAATGGTTAACCTAGCCTCTTATCGTATTCAACCATCTCTTCCATTCTATCTGACCGGGGGAGACTATGGTGGCCTTTATAATTAAAGACCGCAAGGGTCGAAATTGTAAAACCACTAAATCTTATTTGTGTTTATTTATTTGTTTTGCTACAAAAGCGGTGCATCTAGAGTTGGTCACCGACTTGAGTACGGCAACATTTTTGATGGAATTTTCGACGGTTTGTTGCTCGATGAAACAAACCCCAACATGTTTACTCCGACAACGGTACCAACTTCGTTGGCGCGACTTCAGAACTAAAAGACTAGCTAAATTCTTAAAACAGCAGGAAGTTTGTATACCTTATTCTATGACTAAGGAGGGAATAAATTGGCATTTTAGTCCTGCATATAGGCCTCACTTTGGTGGGCTTTGTGAGGCAGGTATTAAGTCCTCCAAATTTCATTTGCGACGAGTTGAAGGCAACGCTTTGCTGACTTACGAAGAAATGAGCACTTTGTTATCACAGGTAAAAGCCACCCTTAATTTTCGTCCTATTTCAGCTTCATCCTCAGACCCCTCTGATCTCTTACCATTGACGCCTGCCCACTTTCTCATTAGTGCGATGCTTCCGGATCCAGATGGTTAACTCAACCTTGCGACATCCTGGTTCCTTCAAAGGGTACAAAACTCAATCAACATCTATGGAAAAATAGAGCAAAGAATATTTAGCAGAGCTCCAACATCGTGTTAAGTGGCGCGAAACTTTTTCTCAACTTGCAGTGGACACCCTAGTCCTCATCAAAAATGACCATGCGCAACCGATTCAGTGGATGCTCGGCAGAGTGGTTTAGCTCTTTCTTGGTGCTGACGGTATCTCTCGTGTTGCCTCAATCAAGACCTCAAACGGAATCGTAAAACGTTTCTTTGCAAAATCGTGCACCTTTCCCACAGTGCGCGAGTGACTATAAAATTAAAATCATTGTGTGGAATGTAGTTCCTAATTGTGCTTAAGTAGGAGGTTTATGGGGCTCCTGGCGCCACATTTGCTCCCAAAACAAACATTTGCTCCCACATTTGCTCCGCATTTTTTCCCAAATCCCTCATTTTCCTCCAGCATCCTCATTTAAATGTAAATTCCCATAATGAGGAAATGAGGAGTAGTGACTTCCTCCTTCCACATTTGCTCCCACATTTGCTCCCACATTTGTTCCCTCAATGTAAATTCCATAAGGAGCATATGTGGAGATAAATCTTATAAGGAGCAAATGTGGATATGAACTTTTGCTCCTCCATTTACATATAAATTCTCATAAGGAGGAAATGTGAGATGAATCTCATAGGAGGAAATGTGGAGATGAACCTCATAAGGTCAAATATGGAGATGAATCCCCGTTTTAATCGGCTAGCCATTGCATCTTTCAAGATAACCCTATCTTGCATTCATCTTAGCATCCTCATTTGCTCACATCTAAACCAAATAGTTTTCTTCGGCTATTCGAGATAACCCTATCTTTTGGTATCAATTATAGATTTTCTCAGCTATCCAAATCTCTAGATTTTAGATTGCTACCCCAATTTTACGATTTTCTGCAGCGATTTTATGGTCGCCCTTATAAATTTTTAGCACATGAGATTGATATAAATTTTTACACAGAATCCGAATCTGCAAACAGATTTAAAATCGGACCACCCAATACAAAGTTACACCTTTAAAGTCTCAAAACAATTTAAAGAGGTTTGAGACTTTAAAAGTGTAACTTTGTAATGGGTGGTCCGATTTTAAATCTGTTTGTAGATTCGGATTCTGTGTAAAATTTTAGATTAATTTAATCTGTCACATGGCTAAAAAATTTATAAGGACGACCATAAAATCGCTGCATGCAGAAAATCTTAAAATTGGGGTAGCTCTCTGGGGGATGATGCAATCTAAGAAATTCCTAGAGATTTGGGTAGCTAAAAAAATCTAATATTAATTGATACCAAACAAGATAGGGTTATCTCGAAAGATGCAATGACTAGTCGAAGAAAACTATTTGGTTTAGATGTGGGAGCAAATGAGGATGCTAAGATGAAAATGCAAGATAGGGTTATCTCGAAAGATGCAATGGCTAGCCGATTAAAACGGGGATTCATCTCCACATTTGCTCCTTATGGGGTTCATCTCCACATTTTCCTCCTTATGAGATTCATCTCCACATTTTCCTCCTTATGAGAATTTATATGTAAATGAGGGAACAAATGAGGGAGCAAATGAGTTCATATCCACATTTGCTCCTTATGAGATTCATCTCCACATTTGTTCTTTATAGGAATTTACATTGAGAGAACAAATGTGGGAGCAAATGTGGAAGGAGAAAGTCACTCCTACTCATTTCCTCCTTATGGGAATTTACATGTAAATGAGGATGCTGGAGGAAAATGAGGAGGAAAATAAGGGATTTGGGAGCACATGGAGCAAATGTGGGAGCAAATGTGGGAGCAAATGTTTGTTTTGGGAGCAAATGTGGCGCCAGGAGCCCCATAAACCTCCTACTTGCTTAGACTAAGTATTTGCTTGTGTTCACTTTTATTGCTAATAATGATTTGCTTCATTGTATTGTTACCTTAGTTCTATGATTTGTTTTATTTTTTTTGAAAGCTACCTTTTAAGGCGGGCGGTATGTTGGATATGCATTCGCAATCTCTTACATCAATTAGTATTACTCATTAAATAATTCATGTTCATCTGTGTACTTTACTTACGGGATTGAAACACTCGATGTTTGAATCATATCGTTTGCACTAACCCAATAGATCGATACTCGGTACTGATCGACATAAAAAGATCAAATTAACCGTGCCTCACACATCTCTAATACAAAGAAGTGACTTGGTGTCTGTTCATTAGTTGCTCCACCCTCTTTTAATCATATATTTTAAAGATGTGTCAAATCCATGTGCTATTTAAAAATTTTTTTTAAATTTTTTTCTTGAATGACATATTTTTCCGAAAATTTTCCTGTTGTACTTTGAAAAGCATGCCTTCCTGAGTCATTTTAATATTGTTTAAATTAAATTTGAGAGACTCCCAAACCGTACTCTACCATCTCTCCCCCTTTCTTTGTCATAGATTAAATACAATTCTCTTACAATTTACGACACAGTATTTTTAATAACACTTTTACAGATTTCCATGGGCAACTAGTTAAGTTTCAAGCAATTATCTCAGTCATAAAAATGAAAAGAGGTACGATGTCATTTTCAACAAACTCAATGTCATTATGAAAGGTCCATTAAAATTTGTTTCAATGTTTGTTTACAAATTTTTGTGTCAAGATATACAATATTCAAAACCTTGAGCTACACCTAAAACAAAATTATAAGTCTCTACCTAATTCAAAAATGTCTTCGAACGATCCTTCAAAGAATGGTGAGTCTTTTTTGCTATTTTAACACTAAAACCTTTGCTATAGATAAAGATGTACAATGCATAATCGACAAGTACACTAAGGTATCCCAGAATTCACCTAATGTACTATTAGAAAAGTTAGAAAAAAAACGCCGTCGTTCATCTGATGAAGAATCCGATGAGGATCGAAGTAAAACGTGCTGTATTTGTTTGTCTACTTGGTCCAAAAAAGGACGCCATCAAATATGTGCCTTGAATTGTGGACATGTGTTTGGTTTAAACTGCATAAGAGTATGGCTTCGACGTAAACAGCAGCGGTTTTGTCCTTTGTGCAAAGAAAGCGCTACTATACATGATATAAAGTGCATCTATACTAAAGGACCATACAAAAAACAAATGTGTGAAATTGAAAATGAACTTTAGAGGTGTAGCGCTATTAGAAAACTTATACTATTTATTATACACAATTATTCAAATTTTTTATTTATATTTTTTTAGAATCCTGATTGTTTTAATTATAATAAAGTAATTTGTCATCCCTCTCTTATTACGATATAAAGTTATAGGGTATACATTTTTGTATCGCTTATATCGAGCTCTAATGACTAACTTCTGTAGGATAATCATAGTTCAGTAATGTTCCACAAGATGATTTATTCGAATGATTACCAAAAATAATTGGGAGCCTTCTACAAAACTCTTACAGGCTCTATACACTACTCTAAAATATACATTTTATGGCTTACGTATGGTAGTAGAAGCGGTGAAACACAGTAAGAAATGGGAAACTGAAATTACTGAAGCACACCTTTACGCCTCATTGGCTTCACAGGTTTATCTTAATATTAGGCGAGTTACGTTTCGGGCTTTGGAAGCTGCCTTTTTAGAAAGTCTTCTTCCAAAACTTCTTGTAACAAATTTATTTACTAAACAGAAATTACATGTAGAATTTTGACAAACTTAAAAAATAAACTAAGCCGAAGTTTACTAATAATTGAAGTTAAATTAGGGCGAGTAGCCTAAGCAAACAACTCAAGACTGACTGACTGATCTGGGGCTCCCGGGGTATTTATGTTGGCCCTGCTCCTCACATGTCTGTGGGAACTCGCAGAGCTCATGTCTGCTTATTTCTTTATTCTATTCATTATACAATGTAACAATCTTAATTTCTAAGTAATCGCGGTTTTTAACCGTCTGCGACCTGCACCTGCAGTATCACATACGTCTGGAATACAATGCTTGTGAATTTTCAATAACCTTTTCTTATTTATTCTTGAAATACAATGTTACATCTAGCTTAAGTTTTTTAATAATTTCTCAATAACTTCTATTTAATTGTACATATATGGATTGGGGGATATGTAACCCCTCTCAACGTAAATAAAAAATTAAGGGTTTTACTTAATTTTTAAAATTCATTGTTCTTAAGGGTACATTTACTACTTCTTTATTTACTTTTGTTTCATTATGACTAAAATTTCTTTCTTTATTCTTATATGTAAGATACATTTTGCATAATACATACATAATTAGTAAAATGATAAAACGATTAATAAGATTGTCCAAACTCTTATGTTGTCATAGTGTAATTTTGGCACTTTCACCTCATTTAAGTGTTTTTTGTAATTGTCCATTAGTTTCATGGCGTGGTTGAAATCGTCTAAGTCTAGGTATTCTAGTTGCATGGGTTTCTTGATTTTTTCGTCGTCTTCGGATAGCGCAATCTTGAATTTAGGTAAATTTGCGAATTTCTTGTTTACTATAGGGGTTTGATATACTCTAATGATTTCGTTTTTCAATTTTAGATAACAATCTTCTTTACGAGTGATTACTTGGCTTCCAGTTAATGCTAAATTGTTCTTGGCTTGATTGCAGTGGACGGTTGCTATTACTTTTGTTGAAAATACAGCAATCCATTTGTTTTCTGTAACTTTTTGAATTTTCATATTGGTGATTTGTACTGGTTTGGCTTCACAGTTGTCGTAATGATTTGAAAATCTTAATAATTGTACTTCGCAAGAGCTGTCTTCTTGGATAGTTGTTGTTGTTAATGATTGGCATAGATATTGATTTGATGTTACTTCGTTACATTTTTCGTTTGTGTAACCATGTCCGAGTTCATTTAAGGAAAGGAATTTCGTTTTGGGGATGATAACTTGATACATGCTAGTAATTTTCATGGGAAAAGCAAATAAATGATAATAATTATAAATGCTACTTTCTACTATGGGGATTTCTATTAAAAATATGAGTTCGTTATTCTTTACATAGCCTTTCACTATAGTTATCTTTTCAAACATGAGTATGTTTGATTCTATTACTTTGAAGAGTAATTTACTGTTAGTAATAAATGATCTAATTCTTAATAATTTTTTTAATAAGTCAGTTGGTTCTACAATACCAGAGTGTAGTGTATTTAATTTTGTAAAGGTTACAGCATCTTCTAATGTGGCTAAAATTTGTTGGATTACAGTAAGGGTTGATATGATTTGAGTGAATATCGCATTGAATCTGATTAAATCGAATTTTTGTGCAAATTTCCAATAGTCTATTATATTTTACATACCTTCCAATTTTACTGGTAGGATACCGGAGTTGTTTTTAATGTCTTCAACTAATATGTCTTTGTCCGTTCTACCTGGGCGTAGGTTGGCGGTAAGGGTGATGGCTGTCCATCTGAAATTACAGGGTGTCTTAGGTTTTCCAGATAAATATACTTTACTATTTTTCCGTTGTCTACTACGGCTATATTTTTGTCTGATATTCTTTTGATTTTAAACGGACCTAAATTTCTAGGTGTTGTTTTGTGTCTTTTACTTTGGAAGTTTTTCTCGTACACGGTTTGTCCTATTGAAAACTTATTTGCGTCGATATTCTTATTCCGGGTTGTGGTAATACGTTCTTTGTCGTTATCTAATTTATTTTTTACCTTGTCGTAAGTTATTTTTAGTTTCTCTTTATGGTCTTTAGCATACTGTTGGTATACTTCTTTGTGGTAATAAATGTCCTAATGTTAATTCTAGTGGTGTAAAATTGGTTGATGAGTGGATTGTATTGTTGTAAACGATTAGTGCGTACGACATGTAATTGGTGATGTGCTTCTTCTTGTAAGTTAGTCTTAATAATCTGATCTGCTCTAATAGGGTTAGATGTATCTTTCAATTAATCCGTTTGATTCAGGGTGGTTTTCTGTCATAAAATGAATTGTTATTTTATGAAGTTCTAGGGTGTTTTGTATCGTTTCATTTCTGAATTTGCTGCCATTATCTAAAGTTATTGTTTTTGGTGTGTCATAAAATGTAAAATATTGTAAGAATCCTTGGGTTACGTCAATGCTATTTTTGGAAGTGATGGTATCGCTTGACCTATTTTGGTGAATGCGTCTACAAATGTTAAAAAGTTTTGTGCCTCTACTACTAGAGTGTCTACGTGTAATTTTTCCAAAGGTTTGTCGAGTGTTTTGGTTAACATTAAGGGTATTTTTGGGGGTGTTCTGTCGTATTTTGCTTTATCGCATAAATCGCATTGGTTAATAAAATCTGTGGTTAACTCTTTCATATCTATAAAGTAGTATCGTCTTGTAACTTACTTTAATGTTACACTGATTCCACGATGGTTTGTTTTGCCTTCGTGTTGATTTCTAATTACGTCGTTTATCTTGTCAGGGTCGTCTAAGGTTATTAATTTTCTTGTGCATCTAATAAGTTCAGGGCCTGAGTTACTAAATAATTTAATATATAATTCCAAAAATTTTTGTATACATGTTCGGTGTTGAAATAAAAGTAAAATCGTTTTTCTCGGGAGTATATTCTTTTAGAATTTTAATTATTTGTTCCTCGTTATCGTCCTTGGTTATTTGGATTTGGTATATTTTCTTATTGTCTATTTTCGTATATTTTACGAGATTGGGGTTGGTTAAAACTTCGGTAATTATACATTGATTTGATTTTATATCTATCGCTTCGTTTAAAATTTTAACTGCGGTTTTTGGCTCTTCGTTCTTTGTCGAATGTATGGTGTCTATTTCTTTTGGATCTTCTCTTATTTTTGTTTCGTCTACGTTGCCTATGATTGACTCCGTTTCTATTGCGTTGAGTTGTATTCTGCTTACGGCGTCTGCGTTATTATTATTATAAATGTCTTTTTTGTATATAATTTCGTAATCATGCTCCTCTAGTATAATTCTCCATGGTTATAGTTTTGAGTTTGGTTCCTTAAGTTTGCATAGCCATACTAATGATCTATGGTCGGTGTATATATAGAATTTTCCTCCATAAAGGTATGGTCTATAATATTTCGTTGCCCAAATTATGTCTAATAATTCTTTCTCGACTGTGTTATATTTCTGTTTAGTCTCGTTTAAGAATAAATAAATATTCTACAGGGTGTTCTCATAACAAAGTAGTTTATTCAAAATTAAATATTATTTGTTTCTTATCTAATTCATCTTGCGTAAAGCATCACGTTACAATTTATCGTTTGTATGTACGTCTATTATTACTTTAGAATTAAATTAAGCACCTTTTTCCTGAACATACGATACTTGATAGTTATCCGAACCCGGTGGAATGGAAAGCTTTTATAGTCAAACTATGGGACTTTCCTTGCGGCTTATTCACTAAAACAACTGCCCTGGCGGGTGCGTCTGCCAAACGACTCCGTCCCACTGCAGCCTAAAAGGCTTATTGTGCTGACCCTGGTTAAGTATCATACCCAGTCTCCAAAACTTGCACCTCGTATTATGGCGTACAGGTCTCTCGATGAAAAGGTATCTACTTCTTCTGGGTCTAACTTTGGTCAACCGAATAGGCGCTGTCTCGCTTTGCCCAACGCCTCGCATCTGCATAGTACATGCTTGCAGTCTCCGGTTCCTTTAAACAAAATTTGCATTCCAGGTCTCCGTTATATTTGTGCATCCTCTGGAGGTGAACCCTGACAGAAGTATGTCTTGTCAGGCACCCTACAGTGATGCTCAACTATTTCCTGCTTAAACAAAGCAATTCCTGGGTTCTGTTTTTGCTAGACCTCTTTACCAGCGCCTTGCTATGTGTTAGTCCTGGTCTGTTCTGCCAGTCTCTTAGGTGTTGGTTGCAGATCCATTCGCTAATATAACTACGGATGGCAGCGTTTGTAACTCCCAAGGCAGATTCAGGACCGATAAATGGCCCTTGCGCCTCCTGTCCTGCAGGATCATTTCCCTTGAGTCCTTGATGTCTGGCATCAACTGTAAAGTAACAGAGTGCTGCTGTGCCAGTCCATTAAGTGCCTCAATACATTCCCATACCAGTCTTGATGACACTTTCTGACTTATTAGAGCTTCAAGTGCCGCCTGGCTGTCAGACACAATATAGATATGTCTTTTAATAAAGGCATATTTTATACTTTCCCGCACACTTTGCAGTATGGCGTGTATTTCTGTTTGAAAAACGGTAGCGTTTGCCCCTAAATGAACTCTTAAACGTACTTCTGGTCTCTCACTAAAGAGTCCACATCCGGACCCGGTTTCACCATTGGAGCCATCCGTGTACCAGACCATGCTACCCGGAAGTAATCTACTCTTAATTATTTCCCACTTCCGCATTCTGGTTAATAGTCTTGAAGAGTGTATCCGGCGGATGTTGAGGAGTCATTTGGTCCGAACGCATCTCAAGCAGATGCTCCCAATTTCCCCCAAGCAATCTCGTATGCTCCGTCCCTTCAATAATCCTAGACTGAAGGTTCTTAAGTCCGTATAGTCCAAACCTTGCCTCCCCCACCACCACCAAATGTAGCAGGGGAAGGCCGACGAGAATCTCCAGAGCAGCAGTGGGCGTTAAACACATCACCCCTGTAATACTTAGACAGGCCAGTCTCTGGATCCTGCCAAACCTTATTTTGGTGTTTGATTGTTCAGCCTTGGGTCACCATTTCAAGACTGCATATGTTATTGTTGGTCTGACCACCCTAGTTTACAGCCAATGTACCATGTTTGGACTTAGCAACCAGGATTTACCGCAAGTGCGTCTAACTATTGCTAAAGAAGTTTCCGCCTTGCAAACGATCTTATCAATCTGCTGGTTCCATGTGAGTTTGGAGTCCAAAGTACACCACTTTGCCTGACAGGCCGATTTCGTTACCGTTAAGAAAGACGGGTAAAAGGTAGTAAAGTGGACTTTTGAGGGTTGACTGTAAGGCCTTTCCCAGTTGCCCACATCTCTACTATTTTTAGCTCTTCTGGCATTCGGTCCCTGATAACACTATTGTATTTACCTTTCACTAAGACAGCCAATTCATCAGCATATCCTAGCGGGGTAAACCCTTTTCTGCTCAGCTCCCACAACACTATTGTATTTACCTTCCACTAAGACAGCCAATTCATCAGCATATCCTAGAGGAATAAACCCTTTTCTGCTCAGCTCCCACAACAGTCCGCTTATGACTAGGTTTCACAACAGGAAAACAAGACTCTCCCTGCGGACATCCCCTTGCCACCAGGACCGCCATGGTATCTCCAAGCAGTTTTGTGACTGCCACCTGAACATTTACATGTTTTGCTGTTGGAACTGTGTGGTTGGCAGTTAAAGTCTGCCAGATATTCGTTCGTCGATGAAAAGGACTTGTTTGGCATATGGGGAAGGTTAAATATCGTTTCTGAAAAATCCCAAAAGTAAATTGAACACTTTTTATTTTTGTTTGACGTGTGAAGATGTGCAGAAGCTGTCCCATTTTAGTAGATGGTTTTGGCAGTATTTGACACACTTTCCTCTTGCCTCCCAGCTATCACTACCTTCCACCCCACTTCCCACCTTTTGCCATCATTATTCTACCTTACATTTCTTACCACATTAACTACAACAGCTTCAAACTATTTTTAGAGCTCTAGTTCTCGGAAGAAAAAGTTGGCTGTTTCGGGATGCCCACGCAGGTAGCTATTAAAAGAGCCACACATCTCTTTCTTAACAAAAATTTTACTCTTATTTTTAATTTCTCGGTGTAGTCCACAATGTCGCCCTTTTAACTACCATTATATTATGCAGAAAGGCTCTGTACTAGGATAGGGTACGTCGTTTTTCTTCTTTGGTATAGTTGTTTTCAATATGGGTGATTATGTTATTATTGCCCATACCTTTTAACAACAATCACACATTTTAACATTTTACTTTTGGTTTTACTTTACTAAGAAGAAGCTGTTGGATACTAAACACTAAGAGTTCATGCTAATCGTTTCCACTAACGTCCGCGAGTGAAATATTTTCAAAAAACTTTTACAAACCAGGAGATAACGAACGAAATGTTCTACTTTTATGTCTAATAATAAGTAAACTGACCGGAAGAGCACAAACGCTAATTGCCAATCGAGATGACCTTAAACAGTTAGGAAGATTTTAAACGCATACTAATATAATAGCATATTTCGGCGACCAAAGAAACATCAAATGTCTTATCCGCGATCTAATAAACTTAAGAATGGAAGTAACTAATCCCCATATCAATTCGGAATGAAATGTCAAGACGTACACAGTTTTATTCTAACAAAACTAAAAATCGAAGAACCCGACTAAAATATCCGCTTACTAAACACAAAAACGTATGACGAAAATGGCATTAGATACCTACATAAACGTAATACCTAAACGATTATCAGATACAATAAGATTTCAACATCCCAAAAAATTAGAAGAAGCAATAAATATGATCATAGAAAAAGAAATCGTCGTGTACTACGGAAATAAACTATATAACCCTAACGCACATAAAAGCTATTTACCGATAAAACCATACAAGCCGCGAGACAAATATCCACCCAAACAAAATTTACACCATTTAACGCACAAACGAATCAACCGCGAATTAACAACCCAAATTTCAATAACACAAATTTTAACAATCAATTTAGACAATTTCCGAAACCAACATTCAACTCAAATTTTACAAAACCCGCATTTCCACCACGATTCAACCAACACGTAAACCAACAAAGGCAAACATTCGACGCAAACCCCAACCGAAATACACCGATAATAACGATAATAAAGAAAATTACGAACGAGACGAACCATGCGAAAATTATGAAGAGGACAACGAGGAAACTGCGTGCTCAAATTTTCAGATAGAATGATTTATAAACGACCAAACATAATTAATTTAAATAATATCAATCAACAAATGTTGCGATACATAGAAATACCTTACGCAGAACTTAAATTATTAATCGATACCGGATCTTCAAAAAAACTAATTAGCACCCGAACCGCAAAAAACATTATTTGGATTTTGTAGAAAGAGAACCCTTTAAATTAAAATAGTACATCAAACGACACTACATCAATTCATAGCGAACATACTCCTACCAAAAACTTTCAACGTAAGAATGAAACATAAATTTTGCATTTTCGAATTTAACGATAAATACGACGGACTAATAGGAATGGACCTTCTAAAAAAATTAGGAGTAAACACGAACAAATTCCCATTAAATTTCAAAATACCCAAACCGAGCAAAAGCACATCATAGAACCCCGGACCGAGAAACAAATAATAATTTTAGTAAACTCAAAAAACGACGTAGGCAGTATAAATCACAACATTTCAACAAGGAGTAGAAACGCCCACCGCATTAGTACAAATAAAAGACAATTATGTCACTACAACAATTTGAAACTCAAATAACTACCCCGTAGAACTATCTTTTACAAACCCAATTAACGTAGAAGAATTGAACTTTAACGAAATGGAAATAGACGAAAATTTAGAAAACGATTACAATCCTATAGAACACGACAGGATGTTAAGAAAAAATCTAATTAACATTCGTTTCAACAACGACATCAGTAAAGAAGAGGAGAGAGCCATTAAAAACTTATGTTTTGAATACCGCGATATATTCCATTACGAAGGAATACCTTTAACCTTTACGAGCACAGTCAAACACAATAGAATTAACGGATAACAAGCCAATTTTTACAAAGGCATACAGACTACCTCAGGCAAGCCAAGAAGAAGCCGATAGACAAGTAGCAGATTTATTAGAACAGGATACAATCCAACACTCCAACTCACCACGGAGCAGCCCCGGTTTAATAGTACCAAAAAAATAGACGCCTCAGGCAAGCGAAAATATCGAATTGTTATAGACTACAGAAAGGTAAATGAAAAAACGGTAGACAACAAGTACCCACTACCCAATATCACTGAGATTTTAGACAAATTAGGAAAGTGTCAATATTTTTCAACATTGGACCTCGCCTCAGGATATCACCAAGTAGAAATGGACGAGAAAGACATAGTGAAAACCGCATTTAGCCCACCCAGAGGACACTACAATACAAACGGATGCCATTTGGACTGAAGAACGCAGCCGCCACTCTTCAACGAGTTATGAATAACATTTTACGAGGAATACACAACGAAAAATGTTTTGTGTACCTAGACGACATCATAGTATATTCAACATCACTGGTACAACACATTGAGAGACTAAGAAAAGTTTTTATAAGACTAAGAAAAACACATTTTAAAGTTCAACTAGACAAAAGCGAATTCTTAGAAAAAGAAGTATCATTTTTAGGACATAATAACCCCTCAAAAAGTTATGCCAAACCTAGACAAGACAAACACAGTACTAAATTACCCCTTACTCAAAACTAACAAAGAAATCAAAGAATTTTTAGGACTTTGTGGTTATTACCGCAAGTTCATTAAAGGTGTAACATACTGTTTTAATACGCTGTAATAGTTCTATTATTTCTAAAAATAGTTATTTTTTAGTTCAATTTTAGCATTCTAATTATTAGAATGAAGGTCGTGTAGCATAAATATGTCTGCAATTGTAAACGGCTGTAAGATCACCCAAGTAGCGTCCTAGCAAAGTTCCAGGAAGATATAATCCAAGAGTTAATTAATTTTTCTAAGGGCACTTTACTTGAAAGGCACTAAACATGTCAGATTAGTTGCTATCTATAATTAGACGTCAATCATGTTCTAGGACCCTATTTATGTCAGGGTGGTCGGAAGGAATTTTTCAATTAGCAGAGTACTCAACTAAAAATTAGTTCCGAGAGCTACTTGTGTGGCTATCTTAGTGCAATTGGCAGTTTAATTAATCTTAAAGATTTACGACCGGCGTATCCCTTGTCGAGTATGAGAGCTAGGCAAGGTGTTACGTTTTTTTCGTGGCAGCCACGTTGGGCGCCAAATTTATGCTACGTTGGCTCGTAGCCGTGCGTAACACAAAGAAAATCAAAGAAATGACCGGGCTCAATCGGAGAGTAGGGGGGGGGTTGTAGAAAGCAGACTGACATATAATGTATGCGGCGGTAAGGAGTTAGTAACAGTACCTGCAATAAAAGAAATTAGAATAGCAAACCTGCAATAAAAAAAGATTGGTCCTGCAAACCTGAAATAAAGAAAAAGCATAGCAGCAATGCAAAGTCTAAGTTATTCAGTACTTTGTAGAATGTAAATAAAACTGTTTAGATAAACTATATAATATAACAACGGTAAAAGCAATACAGAAAAATGTTTAGTACAAAGTGAGGTAATATTGGGGAGTAGCAGAAACGTTTCCTCACACACCAATTAAACATAAATCAGACAAAATGTTGACAAAAGATAAATAGATAAGACACACTTGGTATGAGTAATTCAGTAGTATTGATTTTTCTTTTTCTTTTTCTTCTATGTTTTAAAATAGCATGCAAGTCTATTGTAAAAGGTATCAGAACGACAAAGATATGGTAAATCAACGGATAGATATTTAAAGTAATAACCAGTAGGAAATAGTTCAACTTACAAAAGTCCTTCAGCAACGCTTCCTTGCAACTGAAGTGTGAGATTCAACGATGTCCCGCACTAACAAAGCACTTCACCCTTGACTGTGAGGGTGCTGATGGAACTTATCACACGTTACACTAATCACACCTACGTATTTCACTGGGGTTAGCAGCAGACAAAACTAACACTCCTCTCTAATCTGTTTATATTCAACTCGTTGCTATCATAACCGCTTATCGACTCTTATCTCGAGTTCGATAATAACATAAGAAACAAAATTTATACGACGGCAAGCCAAGAACGATGCAATTTATTTATTAATTGTAAATCAAACTTTAATTTATCTATTTTTAAATTACTACACACGAGTTAAATTGCATACCAATCAGAAAACTATTCGAAAGTATTTACTTTATACAAACAGCGATCCACTCATTATAATACGACGCATTCCCCCAAGGAGTTAATAAATATAAAATATAGAAATAGCAGTTACAGGAATGTTAAACCATTAAAAATGCCCGTTACAAAGGGGTTGTTTTTCAATTAACTTAAATGGATATAAAGATGTCAGCCGGGGAAAAACGGGGTTGTTTATTTCCAGACGCGTTAGAGTCTAAAGCTGGCGGTTACTAGTGATGTATTTTATTTCTCTGAAGTCAAGTGCGTGCCGTTATGTTTCTAAGTTAGATATTTTTTGTGAGTAAGTAATTAGTATATGTGGTATTAACATGAACTCAAGGCGGTGTTATGCGTCATAATTCCGTATTTGTTTAAATACAGTACCTGTCGATTTCCATAAAATACAACGTCGGGTTAAAGCTCATTTCTAGTAAATTGATCCCGTTAAAGTATTGTTCTAGAGACCGCATCACTTTAGAAGGGTCTTCTATTTTATTGTTGTTTCGACGTTTGTATGAAGCCTGTAATCACTAAGCCGCGAGACTACCTGAGTATGCGAAGATCCGGTCAGGAGTTCCGTTACTGTAATATTTGACCCTTGCGAAGGTCGTATTTTTCCTGTTGTTGATGACCCCGTGGTTAAAAAAAAGTGTCGTCGCACTATGCAAGTTAGGTAGACTAGGGTAGCATTAATAAATTTTTGTTATTGGGGTGTTTACACCCAGAACTGTATTACTATTCAAAAATAAGTTTTGTTAGTTAAGTTTAGTTAAGTTGTGTTTGTGCTAGCCGGAGACTTTAAAAGATTAGCCCCTGTGAAGTGACTTATTTTCCGTCCTGCAATCTTGGTTCATCGCCCAAGAACAAAGTGCGACGAGAGCTGTTAGCGTGATTGGTCCATGGGCCGTTTAATTCCCATGGTGGCGCCCTATTGTAAATAATGTTAATTACTGTATATGTTTGTTTTCATATGTAATTAGGTGAAGTTTTAGTTGGTAGCCCATTTAATAAAACAATCAGAATTTCATCTTAGTGTGTTGTTATTTAATGAACTCCCCCTCCTCTCACCGATTGCAGCAGCTTGCGAGGCAATGTCCCGAAACGTGAGGGTACTATAGAGCTAGAGGTCCTGCCCCTTTATTATTTATTGATAATTGGATACCCTCACGCGGTAGGTAAATATATTAATTACACTGGCGCATTAACGTGGTTAAAATCGTAAATATGGTAAACAACACACGGACGAAGTTTTAGATTGGTTTATTTCTATATTACTATTAAGTATTTAGGCAGAATTAACAGTTTAATATTAGTGATTTAAGAACTGGTTGCGCTATTGTTGACATTTACCTTTCATTTAATCATGTATGTAGTAGAAGCATTAAGAAGCGACTAGCTTAGTCACGAGCTTTTAATTAAAAACGTTGAACCAACAAAGTTAAGTGTGTTAGAAAAGCGAAAATTATTGCGTACAAAACTCATTGTTGAGAAAGTCGACAGTAATGTTTTTTCTGAGTATGAAAAAATTGAAATCGTTCAAATGGACGAAATTGAATTATTGAAACTTAAAATTTTTGAATTAGAAAACATTTTAAATTCTTTTACCATTCTTCCTAAAAGGAAAGATTATATTAAACTTAACACGAGATTAATTCATGTAACAAAGAGACTAAATTATGTCAATTTCGATAGTGAATTTTTAGAGGTACACAAAGAACTGCATTCTAAGTGCATTAGAGCTTTTGAGATTTTAGAACAGGTAAACGGGGAAAATGAGGTTAATGATAACCCTTCTTATTGTTCGGCTAGTGTTAATAAACATCCTTCAATAACACCAACAGCAGAGGCTTCATGCTCTGGAGCATCAACGGTTTCTTCCATTAATACCCCATCGGTTTCGATTTCTAGTAATGATTTAGGTACTCTAATTAAGTCCTTGAATAAAACAACGATTTCAGTCCCGATCCACAAGTGGTGATTACAATTTTGGGGTGAGCCTGATTCTATATCGGTTTTAGATTTTATTCAACGTGTCAAGGAACTGCAAGTTGCAAGAAAAGTTTCGTCAGATGACCTTTTCGAAGGGGCTATTGATCTTTTCACCAGGTCAGCATTGGATTGGGTTTAGACAACCGCGATGTAAATAAATTTCTTGGAAGCAATTAATTTCTAAATAAAACAAGATTTTCTTTCAGCCGATTATGCAGAGAATCTTTTAATGTTAATTAAATCTAGACGGCAAGGCGCCGAGGAATCACCTACCATTTATATTTCAAAGATGGTAAATTTATTTTCTCAATTAGAAGATTCCATTCCAGTCCGGGAACAAATAAAAATTATTAAAAGAAATTTACAGACTTTTTATGCCACGCAACTGGCGTTAGTTGAAGTGACTGACATTTCCCACTTGATTTCTCGTTGTAAGGTTTTAGAAGACATTAAGCCTCCAAATTTTATTAAACAGGAACATTCTGATTCTGCCAACGTACCGGTTATCTTAGAACGCAAGTTCGACAGAGTTCATTTTCTAATAATAATTTACCACGGTCCGGCGTTTCGAATTATTTTAAAAACACAGCAAAATTTTCGACTATTTGTTTCAACTGTAAACGACGAGGTCACTCGTTTCATACTTGTCCGGAGAAACGCGGAATATTTTGTTATTCTTGTGGGCAGCGGAAGTTACGTCCACAAATTGTCCAAACTGCTCAAATAATTCAAAAAACTAAGGACAGGAAAGCGCATAGTCAGCCGTTGTTTTTCCTCGTTTAATAATATTGCTGCTGACAAAAAGACGTGGTCGGAGTGGTTAGTAAAAGTTAAAAATTTTTGTAAATCATCTAAGGTTTTTTCAAATTTTTATAAAGTAAAAGGCGATACAAGACCTTATATTAATATCGAAATATTTAAGGAAACTTATATCGCACTGTTGGATTCCGGGGCGAATACCTCTATTTTAGGTAGACATGGTCGGTGTTTATTGGATAAATATAAGTTAGAATTAATTAAAAATGTAAAAACGTCTATATTAACAACCGCAGATGGCACTTCACAATCAATTTTAGGATTAATTAATTTGCCCTTGACTATAAACAGAGTTACTCTGTCTTTAAATGTTTTAGTTTCCGACTCAATAGAGTGTACCTTACGTTAGGGATTGATTTTTGTCAATTATTTGAATTGAAAGTAGATTTTTCAAAAAATGAATTTTATGCTCATTCTGCGGAAACGAATAAATTAAATTTCATTAAAGTTATGGCCGATTTAAATGAAGACCAGAAAAGTGAATTAAACAATGTTATTTCTTTATTTCAATCCTTGGATCGTCCTACCTTAGGCCGAACCACTAAAATTTCACATCATATTACAACGGAAGACGTTGAACCAATTAAACAAAGGTAATACCCATTATCACCGGCGATGCTGGAACATGCTAATAAAGAAATAGATGCGATGCTTGAACAGGGCATTATTAGCCCAAGCAATAGCCCGTGGAACTCCCCCATGTTATTAGTAAAGAAAAAAGCAAAAGGTAAATTTCGAGTATGTTTTGACGCTAAACGATTAAATTCAATTACAAAAAAAGACGCGTATCCCATTCCGTTTGTAAATGACATTCTTGATAGATTACGCAATGCGAAATATCTCAGTTCAATCGATTTAAAAAAAGCCTTCTGGCAATTGCCCTTGAGTGACGAAAGCAAGGAAAAAACAGCCTTCACTGTCCCAAGGCGCGGATTATTTCAATATAATGTAATGCCGATGGGTTTGGCAAATGCTCCAGGCACATTACAGAGGCTCATGGACTCTATTTTTGATTTTTCATTATCCCAATGGGTATTTGTTTATTTAGATGATATAATTATTATTTCAAGCACATTTAAGGAGCATATTAGAATTCTGAACGAAGTGTATGAGAAGTTGAAAGGCGCTAATTTAACTATTAACATTTCACAATGTGAGTTTTGTAAACCAGAGTTACAATATCTGGGATATATTGTGAATAAAGATGGTCTCCGAACTGACCCAGCAAAATTGACGCAATTGTAAATTTTCCTCAACCCAAGACTGCCACTGAAATAAAACGTTTCACCGGTATGTGCTCTTGGTATAGGCGTTTTGTTTTGGATTTTGCCACAATTATAGCACCTATCAATGATTTATTAAAGGAAAGAGAAAATCGCAAGCGATTAAATGGACGGACGAGGTTCTTATTTCGTTTGAAAAATTAAAGATGTTCTTACAAAGGCTCCTATTTTAAGGAGTCCTGATTTTTCGAAAGTTTTTCTTTACAATGTGACGCCTCAAATTACGGCGTTGGTTGTGTTTTAACTCAGGAGAAGGAGACGAAGAACATGTAATTGCTTATGCTTCTCGCAGTTTAAATTCAGCAGAGAAAATTATTCAGTCACAGAAGGGAACTTTTGGCGGTGTGTTTTGCTATTCAAAAATTCCGACCTTATATTGAAGGAACTTATTTTAAGGTCATCACGGACCATCATTCCTTAATTTGGCTCCAGAACTTAAAACATCCTGCGGGACGTTTAGCGAGAAGGAGTGTGAAACTCCAACAATTTGATTTCGAAGTTATCCACAGGAAGGGTAAATTTAATGTGGTATCAGATACATTATCCCGAGCTCCTAGTGGAGCCTATGCTATTAATTCTTTAAATTTTTCTTTAGACGAGGTCGAGGATTGGTACAAAAACATGTTAAATAATATTAAGGAAAAGCCAGATCTATATCCCGATTGGAAAATAGAAAATGATAAAATGTATAAGTTTATTCCGAATAATTTGAATATCAAAGTCAATTTAATTGAGTGGAAATTAGTAGTGCCGAAATCATGCCGTGCACAAATTTTAAAAGAATGCCATGATGATCCAGTTTCGGTCCATTTAGGTGTATTTAAAACTTACACAAAAATCAAAGAGCTCTATTACTGGCACAAAATGCGGTCATATATTTCTAAATACATTAGTAAATGTGTAACGTGCTGCCAAAGCAAATCCAGCACGTTCAACCATTATGGTTTTATGGGCAAAGAGAAAAAAGTTTCATTTCCGTTTCAATGTTTGTCCATTGATTTAATGGGGCCCTTTCCGCGCTCGAAATTGGGGAATACTTACCTTTTAGTTGTCACTGACTGGTTTACAAAATTCACTTTATTGCACCCCATGCGCAGCGCTTCAACAAAACAAATTTGTAATTACCTGGAAAATTTTGTATTTTTGGTATATGGGGTACCTCAAATTTGTATGATAGATAATGGCCCTCAATTTAAAAGTAATTTATTTTCTAATCCCATGAGAAATTATAAAATACCTTCGGTATGGTTTAACGCCAGCTACCATCCTCAAATTAATTATGTAGATCGCGTTAACAAGGTAATTGGAGCTGCCATTCGCAGTTACATTCAAGATTCTCAAAAGAATTGGGACGATAATATTCACAAAATTGCCCATGCGCTTCGTAATGCTGTTCATGAATCCACAAAATATTCCCCAACATTCTTAGCTTTTGGACGCACGGTTCTTCTGACCGGGGAATTTTATAACAAATTAAAGGATTTAAATCCAGAGGATCTGGCAATTGATACTCGTGAACAATTGGTTCAAGACCTCAATGAATTATCGCCCATCTTTAAAGAAGTTCAGAAAAACATACATTTGGCGTATGAACGTAATACGCACTCTTACAATTTAAGGCGCAGACCATTAAATTTCAAAGTAGGGGATTTAGTGTGGAAGCGCAATTTTATATTACCAGATGCTTCTAAACATTTCAATAAAAAATTAGCCCCGAAGTTCCTAGAAGCAAAGGTGATAGAAGTTGTAGGTTCTACCACGTATCGACTATCTTCCATGGACGGAAAACCGCTAGGGGTGTTCCACGTCCAAGACCTAAAACCTCACTAATATTTTATTTTCCAATTTTTTATTTTTCTTCTTCCGCCAATTTTCTGAAAAGACTCAGTTGTCTTAAACATAAATGCGGTTGGATTTGTTAATTTCTAGATTTATTTTTTTCAATTTTCTTGAAATTCCTAAGAGCAATTTCAATTTTTCGAGGGGGGCTATGTAACATACTGTTTTAATACGCTCTAATAGTTCTATTATTTCTAAAAATAGTTATTTTTTAGTTCAATTTTAGCATTCTAATTATTAGAATGAAGGTCGTGTAGCATAAATATGTCTGCAATTGTAAACGGCTGTAAGATCACCCAAGTAGCGTCCTAGCAAAGTTCCAGGAAGATATAATCCAAGAGTTAATTAATTTTTCTAAGGGCACTTTACTTGAAAGGCACTAAACATGTCAGATTAGTTGCTATCTATGATTAGACGTCAATCATGTTCTAGGACCCTATTTATGTCAGGGTGGTCGGAAGGAATTTTTCAATTAGCAGAGTACTCAACTAAAAATTAGTTCCGAGAGCTACTTGTGTGGCTATCTTAGTGCAATTGGCAGTTTAATTAATCTTAAAGATTTACGACCGGCGTATCCCTTGTCGAGTATGAGAGCTAGGCAAGGTGTTACGTTTTCGTGGCAGCCACGTTGGGCGCCAAATTTATGCTACGTTGGCTCGTAGCCGTGCGTAACACAAAGAAAATCAAAGAAATGACCGGGCTCAATCGGAGAGTAGGGGGGGGGGTTGTAGAAAGCAGACTGACATATAATGTATGCGGCGGTAAGGAGTTAGTAACAGTACCTGCAATAAAAGAAATTAGAATAGCAAACCTGCAATAAAAAAGATTGGTCCTGCAAACCTGAAATAAAGAAAAAGCATAGCAGCAATGCAAAGTCTAAGTTATTCAGTACTTTGTAGAATGTAAATAAAACTGTTTAGATAAACTATATAATATAACAACGGTAAAAGCAATACAGAAAATGTTTAGTACAAAGTGAGGTAATATTGGGAGTAGCAGAAACGTTTCCTCACACACCAATTAAACATAAATCAGACAAAATGTTGACAAAAGATAAATAGATAAGACACACTTGGTATAAGTAATTCAGTAGTATTGATTTTTCTTTTTTTCTTCTATGTTTTAAAATAGCATGCAAGTCTATTGTAAAAGGTATCAGAACGACAAAGATATGGTAAATCAACGGATAGATATTTAAAGTAATAACCAGTAGGAAATAGTTCAACTTACAAAAGTCCTTCAGCAACGCTTCCTTGCAACTGAAGTGTGAGATTCAACGATGTCCCGCACTAACAAAGCACTTCACCCTTGACTGTGAGGGTGCTGATGGAACTTATCACACGTTACACTAATCACACCTACGTATTTCACTGGGGTTAGCAGCAGACAATATTACGCGTCGGAACTATGTAGCCTTGATAAATTTCTTGGTAATTCTATTTCCTAAGACAATAATTTCGAAATATTCTGTAGCACTAGTTTAATTTCAACTGGGACCAAATGTATATTTTATTCATAAACATCCCAAAAAGCAGTGAGAAACTTCAACCAATACCTTTGTAAGCCGGTAATCTGTTATATTTCGCAAATAACGAAATTTGCGCAAGTAATGATCTATTTTAGATTCTTTGTTGTTAGAAAATTCAGAAACTACAGTATCACTGTATTTAAATAATCCAAAGTATGCGCTACTCTGAGAAGAAACAGGACGGCGAAGCTAGATGGCACACACACAGTTTAAATATCAAAAGACAAACCAACAAAAAAAACACAATTAGTAAAGCAACGCGTATCACTAAGTCAATGACCTTAAAACCGCGCTTGTGGTCAAATCAAACACGTTACATATAAAGCATACTTCTTTCGAATGCCATAATAACTACACTGCCTACAGTTAATATTTTCAAAGCAACAAGCAAAACAATATTTTTAACGTAATTAATATGTAGGAACGAAGAACAAACTACAACTCTTATTTCAAAAGAAACTCAACTAAAAACACAATTAGTAAAGCAACAAGGAAACAGTATTTTTAACGTAATATCGGAACAAAACACAATTAACCTTTAGGAACGAAGAACAAAGCTAACACTCCTCTCTAATCTGTTTATATTCAACTCGTTGCTAGTATTACCGCTTATCGACTCTTATCTCGAGTTCGATAATAACATAAGGAACAAAATTTATACGACGGCAAGCCAAGAACGATGCAATTTATTTATTAATTGAAAATCAAACTTCAATTTATCTATCTTTAAATTACTACGCACGAGTTAAAATGCATACCAATCTGAAAACTATTCGAAAATATTTACTTTATACAAACAGCGATCCACTCATTATAATACGACGCATTCCCCCAAGGAGTTAATAAATATAAAATATAGAAATAGCAGTTACAGAAATGTTAAACCATTAAAAATGCCCGTTACAGATTCCCCCCTAGCAAAATAAAGACGTCGGGGTGAAAGAAAAAAAAACGACAGACAAGGAACCAAACAAAAAAATTATCCGGTTCGAAGGACCAACACCAGTATAAGAAAAAAAACATTTTTTTTTTCAAAAGAAGACAAAGCCATCTATCGCAACCAACAACGACATAATAGGTAAAGAAAGCATTAAGTAAACACCCAATGAGGATTAAAGGTCTTAGCTACTTTCAAAAACGTCAAAAGACGGATGTGTCCAAAAGGGACATTTCTGTTCTCCACCCCAAAGAAAAGTTTTGGCTTCCCGCGGAGAAACCAAGAGGAAAGAAAAAACGAGGAAGAAAACTCGTAGCAAACCAACTAGACGACAAAACTCTCAACCTCAAGTGTGCAGCAAAGAAGGAACCAAGACAAAGCAAAGGACAAAGGCAAGCTAGTATACCATTTAGAATACTTCCAACTGAGGTAACACAGATTCGTATGAAACGATTACTCAAGCAGAGTATGGCTAACAGACCTACAAAAGCGAACAAGTCGAAATACCTAAAAGTAAAGAAAATAGATCTGAAGCCTACCTCAGGGAATGGATGTAGAAAGCGACTATAATAGTCAAAAAGTGAACAAATGGTAGAACTAGCCAGAAGAAAAAGTCACGGGATGGTCTAGCTACAAAAATATGAATAGGAATACGAAATGGGCGCTAGTGTTTTCGGACACAAGCTTATCAGAGAAAACACAAGACCAATAAGCCAAAAAAATTACAAGTCATTAGGGATAGCGACACGTAGGGGTCAAAATAGAATCGGCCGTAGGAGCCCTTTAGGATCCGGAGGTTCAGGATCAAAATGTCGGACAAAACTAAGAGTAAAGAAATCCACCGGGAAAGATAGGTAAGCAGTAGCAATCGGAGAGGACCAAGGTGTAAAGGCATAAACGCTGCCAAAGTCGTCAAAGGACGGATGTCTCTTTAGAAAAGAAACAGCACAGTTTCCAACCTCAAGAAATTGGTTTCGCGCGCGCAGAAACCAAAAGAAAAGAAAAGTAGCGAGGAAGGAAACCAACAGCAATAGCCAACATAAGACACAAGTGTCAAGCCTCAAGTAAGCTAGGGAACGACAAACGGAATACTGGAAAAAGTAACGAAAGGCTTCAACTGTGGTATCAAGAAGGAAGAAAAAAAGTCGTATAAGACAACCAGATCTAGATCGGGGACATTAGGATTATATTTAAGTGAGGTAGCGAAAGTGACGTGAAGAAAAGAGAAAAAAAGAAAAAAAAAGGTGGTGTACAGAAAACTTGGGCGCCAGTGTTTTCCAGAACCAAATTACCAGCTAAAACCCAACTCTGATAAATCACACAAAAAAAAAATTACAATCAAGGAATTTCTATATAGCGAAGGAAAAAATTCAAGACTACACCACAAAAAAAATTAGAGCCAACTAATATAGGCAGAAAAAAAAATCAAACCGATACACCAAAAAAAAAATCAAGGCCAAAAAAATCAAGGTCCTAAAAAAAAAATTTAGAAAATCAAGAGCAACCAAAAACAATCGAGTTTAAACGAGAAGGAAGAAAAAAATAATTTCGAGCCGATCAAAAAAATCAAGCCCCTCACAAAAAAAATCGAGCCGATACACCAATCGGGCTCCTCAAAAAAAAAGTCGAGCCCCCTCAAAAAAAAAGTCGAGCCTCCTCAAAAAAAGTCGAAGCCTACGTTGGGCGCCAAAATCTCTGTTACGTTTTTTTCGTGGCAGCCACGTTGGGCGCCAAATTTATGCTACGTTGGCTCGTAGCCGTGCGGGCTCAATGGGAGAGTAGGGGGGTTGTAGAAAGCAGACTGACACATAATGTATGTGGCGGTAAGGAGTTAGTAACAGTACCTGCAAAAAAGAAATTAGAATAGCAAACCTGCAATAAAAAAAGATTGGTCCTGCAAACCTGAAATAAAGAAAAAGCATAGCAGCAATGCAAAGTCTAAGTTATTCAGTACTTTGTTGAATATAAATAAAACTGTTTAGATAAACTATATAATATAACAACGGTAAAAGCAATACAGAAAAATGTTTAGTACAAAGTGAGGTAATATTGGGGAGTAGCAGAAACGTTTCCTCACACACCAATTAAACATAAATCAGACAAAATGTTGACAAAAGATAAATAGATAAGACACAATTTGTATGAGTAATTCAGTAGTATTGATTTTTCTTACTTTTCTTTTTTTTTATGTTTTAAAATAGCATGCAAGTCTATTGTAAGAGGTATCAGAACGACAAAGATATGGTAAAGCAACGGATACATATTTAAAATAATAACCAGTAGGAAATAGTTCAACTTACAAGAGTCCTTCAGCACCGCTTCCTTGCAACTGAAGTGTGGGATTCAACGATGTCCCGCACTAACGAAGCACTTCACCCTTGACTGTGAGGGTGCTGATGGAACTTATCACACGTTACACTAATCACACCTACGTATTTCACTGGGGTTAGCAGCAGACAAAACTAACACTCCTCTCTAATCTGTTTATATTCAACTCGTTGCTATCATAACCGCTTATCGACTCTTATCTCGAGTTCGATAATAACATAAGGAACAAAATTTATACGACGGCAAGCCAAGAACGATGCAATTTATTTATTAATTGTAAATCAAACTTTAATTTATCTATCTTTAAATTACTACACACGAGTTAAATTGCATACCAATCAGAAAACTATTCGAAAGTATTTACTTTATACAAACAGCGATCCACTCATTATAATACGACGCATTCCCCAAGGAGTTAATAAATATAAAATATAGAAATAGCAGTTACAGGAATGTTAAACCATTAAAAATGCCCGTTACAAAGGGGTTGTCTTTCAATTAACTTAAATGGATATAAAGATGTCAGCCGGGGAAAAACGGGGTTGTTTATTTCCAGACGCGTTAGAGTCTAAAGCTGGCGGTTACTAGTGATGTATTTTATTTCTCTGAAGTCAAGTGCGTGCCGTTATGTTTCTAAGTTAGATATTTTTTGTGAGTAAGTAATTAGTATATGTGGTATTAACATGAACTCAAGGCGGTGTTATGCATCATAATTCCGTATTTGTTTAAATACAGTACCTGTCGATTTCCATAAAATACAGCGTCGGGTTAAAGCTCAGTTCTAGTAAATTGATCCCGTTAAAGTATTGTTCTAGAGACCGCATCGCTTTAGAAGGGTCTTCTATTTTATTGTTGTTTCGACGTTTGTATTAGGCCTGTAATCACTAAGCCGCGAGACTACCTGAGTATGCGAAGCTCCGGTCAGGAGTTCCGTTACTGTAATATTTGACCCTTGCGAAGGTCGTATTTTTCCTGTTGTTGATGACCCCGTGGTTAAAAAAAAAGGGTCGTCGCACTATGCAAGTTAGGTAGACTAGGGCAGCATTAATAAATTTTTGTTATTGGGGTGTTTACACCCAGAACTGTATTACTATTCAAAAATAAGTTTTGTTAGTTAAGTTTAGTTAAGTTGTGTTTGTGCTAGCCGGAGACTTTAAAAAATTAGCCCCTGTGAAGTGACTTATTTTCCGTCCTGCAATCTTGGTTCATCGCCCACGAACAAAGTGCGACGAGAGCTGTTACCGTGATTGGTCCATGGGTCGTTTAATTCCCATGGTGGCGCCCTATTGTAAATAATGTTAATTACTGTATATGTTTGTTTTCATATGTAATTAGGTGAAGTTTTAATAAAAGAATCAGAATTTCGTCTTAGTGTGTTGTTATTTAATGAACTCCCCACTCTCACCGATTGCAGCAGCTTGCGAGGCAATGTCCCGAAACGTGAGGGTACTATAGAGCTAGAGGTCCTGCCCCTTTATTATTTATTGATAATTGGATACCCTCACGCGGTAGGTAAATATATTAATTACAAAGGTTACGCACAGATAACCAAACCCCTGACAAATTGTTTAAAAAAAGGAAGTAAAATTGAACACACCCCAGAATTCATTATAGCAGTAAAAAAATTAAAAGCATACTTACGAATCATCCTGTATTAGAATATCCAGACTTTTCGAAACCATTTATATTGACAACCGATGCATCAAACGTAGCACTAGGCGCAGTATTGAGCCAAGGAAAAGTAGGTAGCGATAAACCAATCAGCTACGCATCCAGAACCCTAAACGAGACTAAACAGAAATATAACATAGTCGAGAAAGAATTTTTAGACATAATTTGGGCAACAAAATATTATAGACCATACCTTTATGGAGAAAAATTCTATATATACACTGACCACAGATCATTAGTATGGCTATGCAAACTTAAGGAACCAAACTCAAAACTATAACCATGGAGAATTATACTAGAGGAGCATGATTATGAAATTATATACAAAAAAGACATTTATAATAATAATAACGCAGACGCCGTAAGCAGAATACAACTCAACGCAATAGAAACGGAGTCAATCATAGGCAACGTAAACGAAACAGAAATAAGAGAAGATCCCAAAAGAAATAGACACCATACATTCGACAAAGAACGAAGAGCCAAAAACCGCAGTTAAAATCTTAAACGAAGCAATAGATATAAAACCAAATCAATGTATAATTACCAAAGTTTTAACCAACCCCAATCTCGTAAAATATACGAAAATAGACAATAAAAAAATATACCAAATCCAAATAACCAAGGACGATAACGAGGAACAAATAATTAAAATTCTAAAAGAATATACTCCCGAGAAAAACGATTTTACTTTTATTTCAACACCGAACATGTATACAAAAATTTTTGGAATTATATATTACATTATTTAGTAACTCAGGCCCTGAACTTATTAGATGCACAAGAAAATCAATAACCTTAGACGACCCTGACGAGATAAACGATGTAATTAGAAATCAACACGAAGGCAAAACAAACCATCGTGGAATCAGTGAAACACTAAAGTAAGTTACAAAACGATACTACTTTATAGATATGAAAGAGTTAACCACAGATTTTATTAACCAATGCGATTTATGCGATAAAGCAAAATACGACAGAGCACTCCCAAAAATACCCTTAATGTTAACCAAAACACTCGACAAACCTTTGGAAAAATTACACGTAGACACTCTAGTAGTAGAGGCACAAAAGTTTTTAACATTTGTAGACGCATTCACCAAAATAGGTCAAGCGATACCATCACTTCCAAAAATAGCATTGACGTAACCCAAGGATTCTTACAATATTTTACATTTTATGACACACCCGAAACAATAACTTTAGATAATGGCAGCGAATTCAGAAATGAAACGATACAAAACACCCTAGAACTCCATAAAATAAAAATTCATTTTATAGCAGAAAACCACCCTGAATCAAACGGATTAATTGAAAGATACATCTAACCCTATTAGAGCAGATCAGATTATTAAGACTAACTTACAAGAAGAAGCACATCGCCAATTAAATGTCGTACGCACTAATCGCTTACAACAATACAATCCACTCATCAACCAATTTTACACCACTAGAATTAACATTAGGACATTCAGATCCCCGCAACCTTTACGACATTTATTACAACAAAGAAGTATACCAACAGTATGCTAAAGACCATAAAGAGAAACTAAAATAACTTACGACAAGGTAAAAATAAATTAGATAACGACAAAGAACGTATTACCACAACCCGGAATAAGAATATCGACGCAAATAAATTTTCAATAGGACAAACCGTGTACGAGAAAAACTTCCAAAGTAAAAGACACAAAACGACACCTAGAAATTTAGGTCCGTTTAAAATCAAAAGAATATCAGACAAAAATATAGCCGTAGTAGACAACGGAAAAATAGTAAAGTATATTCATCTGGAAAACCTAAGACACCCTGTAATTTCAGATGGACAGCCATCACCCTTACCGTCAACCTACGCCCAGGTAGAACGGACAAAGACATATTAGTTGAAGACATTAAAAACAACTCCGGTATCCTACCAGTAAAATTGGAAAGTATGTAAAATATAATAGACTTAGAAATTCGCACAAAAATTCGATTTAATCAGATTCAATGCGATATGCACTCAAATAATATCAACCCTTATTGTAATCCAACAAATTTTAACCACATTAGAAAATACTGTAACATTTGCAAAATTAAATACACTACACTCTAGTATTTTAGAACTAACTGACTTATTAAAAGAATTATTAGGAATTAGATCATTTATTACTAACAGTAAATTACTCTTCAAAGTAATAGAATCAAATATACTCATGTTTGAAAAAATAGCTATAGTGAAAGGCCTTGTAAAGAATAACAAACTCATATTTTTAATAGAAATCCCCATAGTAGAAAGTAACAATTATAATTATTATCATTTCTTTGCTTTTCCCATGAATATTACTAGCATGTATCAAGTTATCATCCCCAAAACGAAATTCCTTTCCTTAAATGAACTCGGACATGGTTACACAAACGAAAAATGTAACGAAGTAACATCAAATCAATATTTATGCCAATCATTAACAACAACAACTATCCAAGAAGACAGCTCTTGCGAAGTACAATTATTAAGATTTTCAAATCATTTCGACAACTGTGAAGCCAAACCAGAACAAATCACCCATATGAAAATTCAAAAAGTTACAGAAAACAAATGGATTGCTGTATTTCCAACAAAAGTAATAGCAATCGTCCACTGCAATCAAGCCAAGAACAATTTAGCATTAACTGGAAGCCAAGTAATCACTCGTAAAGAAGATTGTTATCTAAAATTGAAAAACGAAATCATTAGAGTATATCAAACCCCTATAGTAAACAAGAAATTCGCAAATTTACCTAAATTCAAGATTACGCTACCCGAAGACGACGAAAAAACAAGAAACCCATGCAACTAGAATACCTAGACTTAGACGATTTCAACCACGCCATGAAACTAATGGACAATTACAAAAAACACTTAATTGAGTTGAAAGTGCCAAAATTACATCATGACAACATAAGCGTTTGGACAATTTTATTAATCGTTTTATCTAGTAATTATGTATGCATTATGCAAAATGTATCTTAAATATAAGAATAAAGAATGAAATTTTAGTCATAATGAAACAAAGGTAAATAAAGAAGTAGTAAATGTACCCTTAAGAACAATGAATTTAAAAAATTAAGTAAAACCCTTAATTTTTCATTTACGTTGAGAGGGGTTACATATCCCCCAATCCATATATGTACAATTAAATAGAAGTTATTGAGAAATTATTAAGAAACTTAAGCTAGATGTAACAATGTATTTCAAGGATAAATAAGAAAAGGTTATTGAAAATTCACAAGCAAGTTGTGAGAACGGATGTAAATACATTGTATTACAGACGAAAGTGATACTGCAGGTGCAGGTCACAGACGGTTAAAAAACCGCAATTATTAGAATTAAGATTGTTACATTGTACAATAAATAGAATAAAGAAACAAGCAGACATGAGCTCTGCAAGTTCCCACAGACATGTGAGGGGCAGGGACAACATAAATACCCCGGGAGCATCAGATCAGTCAGTTAGTTTTGAGTATTTCAGCTTTTACATTGTTGTTTGCTTAGGCTACTCGCCCTAATTTAACTCCAATTATTGGTAAACTTCGGCTTTTTTATTTTTTAAGTTTGTCAAAATTCTATATGTAATTTTGTTTAATAAATAAATTTGTTACAAGAAGTTTTGGAAGAAGACTTTCTAAAAAGGCAGCTCCCAAGGCTCGAAACGTAACTCGCCTAATATTAAAATAAACCTGTGAAGCCAATGAGGCGTAAAAGTGTGCGTCAGTAATTTCAGTTACCCATTTCTTACTGTGCTTCACCGCTTCTACCACCATACGTAAGCCATAAAATGTATATTCTAGAGTAGTGTATAGAGCTTGTAGGAGTTTTGTCGAAGGCTCCCAATTATTTTTGGTAATCATTCGAATAAATTACCTTGTGGAACATTACTGAACTATGATTATCCTACAGAAGTTAGTCATTAGAGCTCGATATAAGCGATACAATAATGTATACCCTATAACTTTATATCGTAATAAGAGAGCGATGACAAATTACTTTATTATAATTAAAACAATCAGGATTCTAAAAAATATAAATAAAAAATTTTAATAATTGTTTATAATAAATAGTATAAGTTTTCTAATAGCGCTACACCTCTAAAGTTCATTTTCAATTTCACACATTTGTTTTTTGTATGGTCCTTTAGTATAGATGCACTTTATATCATGTATAGTAGCGCTTTCTTTGCACAAAGGACAAAACCGCTGCTGTTTACGTCGAAGCCATACTCTAATGCAGTTTAAACCAAACACATGTCCACAATTCAAGGCACATATTTGATGGCGTCCTTTTTTGGACCAAGTAGACAAACAAATACAGCACGTTTTACTTCGATCCTCATCGGATTCTTCATCCGATGAACGACGGCGTTTTTTTTCTAACTTTTCTAATGGTACCTTAGGTGAATTCTGGGATACCTTAGTGTACTTGTCGATTATGCATTGTATATCATTATCTATAGCAAAGGTTTTAGTGTTAAAATAGCAGAAAAGGACTTACCATTCTTTGAAGGCTCGTTCGAAGACATTTTTGCATTTGATCGAGACTTATAATTTTGTTTTAGGTGTAGCTCAAAATTTTGAATATTGTATATCTTGACACAAATATGTAAACAAACACTGAAACAAATTTTAATGGAGCTTTCAGAATGACATTGAGTTTGTTGAAAATGACATCGTACCTCTTTTCATTTTTATAACTGAGACAGTTGGTTGAAACCTAAAGGAACCTATGGAATTCTGTTAAAGTGTTATTAAAAATACTGTGTCGTAAATTGTAACAGAATTGTATTTAATTTATGACAATGAAAGGGGAACAGATGGTAGGGTACGGTTTGGGAATCTCTCAAATTTAATTTAAAAAATATGAAAATGACTCGGGAGGGGATGCTTTTCAAAGTACAACAGGAAAATTTGCGGAAAAATATGACATTCAGGAAAAAAATTAAAAAAAAGTTTTTTAATAGCACATGGATTTGACACATCGTTAAAATATATGATTAAAAGAGGGTGGAGCAACTAATGAACAGGCACCAAGTCACTTCTTTGTATTAGAGACGTGTGAGGCGCCATTAATTTGATCTTTTTATGTTGATCCGCAGCGAGTATCGATTTATTGGGTTAATGCAAACAATATGATCCCAACATCGAGTATTTTAATCCCGCAAGTAAAGTGCATAGATGAACATGAATTATTTAATGAGTAATACTAATTGATGTAAAAGATTGCAAATGCATATCCAACATACCGCCCGCCTTGAAAGGTAGCTTTCAAAAAAATAAAACAAATCTTAGAACTTAGGGAACAATATAATGAAACAAATCATTATTAGCAATAAAAGTGAACACAAGCAAATACTTAGTCTAAGCACAATTAGGTACTACATTACACACAATGATTTTTCTTTTATAGTCACTCACGCACTGTGGGAAAGGTGCACAGTTTTGCAGAGAAACGTTTTACGATTCCGTTTGAAGTCTTGATTGAGGCAACACGAGAGATACCGTCAGCACCAGGAAAGAGCTGAACCACTCTGCCGAGCTTCCACTGCATCGGTTGCGTATGGTCATCTTTGATGAGAACTAGGGTGTCCACTGCAAGTTGAGAAGAAGTTTCGCGCCACTTAACACGTTGTTGGAGCTCTGATAAATATTCTTTGTTCCATTTTTTCCATAGATGTTGATTGAGTTTTTGTACCCTTTGAAATGTTGATAGCCGGGATTCGGTAGGTTGAGTTAAATCTGGATCCGGCAGTGCAGTTGACGGACGACTAATGAGAAAGTGGGCAGGCGTCAATGGTAAGAGATCAGAGGGATCTGAGGATGAAGGTGAGATAGGACGAAAATTAAGGGTGGCTTCTACCTGTGATAACAAAGTGCTCATTTCTTCGTAAGTCAGCAAAGCGTTGCCAACAACTCGTCGCAAATGAAATTTGGAGTATATAATACCTGCCTCACAAAGCCCGCCAAAGTAAGACTATATGCAGAAACACAATGCCAATTTGTTCCCTCCTTAGTCATAGAATGAGGTATACAAGCTTCCTGCTGTTTTAAAGATTTACCCAGTTCTTTTAGTTCTGAAGTCGCGCCAACAAAGATGGTACCGTTGTCGGAATAAACATGTTGGGGTTTGCCTCGTCAAGCAACAAACCGTCAAAAAGCCATCAAAAATGTTGCCGTACTCAAGTCAGTGACCAACTTTAGATGCACCGATTTTGTAGCAAAACAAATGAATAAACACAAATAAGATTTAGTTGTTTTACAACCTCGACCCTTGCGGTCTTTAATTATGAAAGGACCGCCATAGTCTACTCCATTCACATAGAATAGAGCAAATGGTTAAACACGACAAGAGGATAGGCTACCCATTATTGGCTCAGCGAACCTTGGAGCGAAACAAAGCATCGCAGGATTGGTGAACTACTTGCTTGGCAAGATTTCTACAAGGAGTGATCTAATACCTGTTTTTAAGACAGAAAATTAGCATCTGGGGTCCAGCATGCAAAAGCTGTATGTGCTCGTTAAGAACAAGAAGTTTTGCAATCGGATGTTTACCCGAAATTATAAACGGAAATTTCTTATCATATGAAAATTGAGAGTTCTGGAGTCTTCCACTAACTCTCATCATGCCCTTGAAATCAAGAAATTGAATAAGAAGTAGCAACTTTGAGGATTTTAAAGATGTACCCTGAAGTAATATTTTTAGCTCGGCAGAAAAAGATTCCTGCTGCGAAAGCTTTATAAGAACCAGGGGTGATTCATGAAACTCAATAGAAGAGAAAGGACCGAAGCAACGATTTGCCTTGTTATAGAAGCGAAAACAGTAAGCAGTGACTCAGACCAACTTAGACAAGCTTGAAAAGCTATTAAATAACAATGGTTCTGGTAATCTAATTTCAACACTATCCACAAACATGAGCCCAATGTATTATGTCGCCTTGGTAAAACATTTCGACAACGAACCTAAGTTGCCACCTCAACACTATCTTGACACATGAGCACAATCGCTTATATTGTTTTAGTTGTAAAACCTTGAAACCATTGATCAATACTATTTACTACTAGGAAGAAATGCCCAAAGCGGTACATGTGCGATAATAGTGTAGAGGCAAAAATAGTGCTGATGTCTTAACTTAGGTTAGTCGAAATGTTTTACTACTAAGACAAAGTAATCGACTGGGTACATGTTCGAAAATAGCGTTGAGGCAGAAATAGTGTTGAGGTTTCAACTTAGGTAAGTGGTCGAAATGTTTTACTACTAAGACGATATAATACATTGGGTTCATCTCTATTATGATCCATCGGTTATTTATATGTCCTAAAGAATTACCCGATTTTACCTCGTTCAGACGAATGGTTCATTCAATTTCATTCTATTTATGTCATCTTGTTTTCACATTTTTGAAAGCGGTGGGTTGTTTATGTTCGCGACGGAATTTTCATGACTAAGTTTATGAGTTTATTTCTTTTGTGGTAATTTACTATGGTTGCGGATTCTTTGAATTCCTGAGAGCTCGGAATTCCATCCACGGTTTACATGCAAAGCTTTAATTTTTATGGCGGAATTTAAGGCTATTGGTGTTGTAGACGTGTCAATCCATTTCCATGATTCAACGGTTTTTTTAAACTCGGGTGCATGTTTACGAGTACGTTTTCCTAGGCTGGTTATTTACTGAAATATATCGGTATTCTTTCTAAATTAATACAAAAAGTCTAAAGTACCGGAAACTCTAAGGCCCAAAAAGACCATTTTTTCAGTTCCAAAGGTCATCCACTCGAGGCCGCCATGGCGACCCTGGAGGGAGGATGTCAGTTCTAGACCCACCACCACAACAACCACCACCACCACCACCACCGCCCACCACCACCACACCACCACCACCATCACCACCACTACCACCACCACAACCACCACAACCACAACTACTACCACCACGCCCACTACCACTACCACCCCACAACCACCACCGTATTAGCAAATATTCACACATATAGTAACAAAAATCTGCACAATAGTTTTTGAACTCAGCATTTTTAGCTCCAAACACGGATCTTGCTCTCGACACCCTGATCTGGACCGTCACCACACCACCACAACCACAACCACCCCTACCACCTCCAGTAGTAGAGGGAGGAAGTCGCATCAATTTGAAAGCATCAAGGACGCAACTGTTGATGTAAGAATAGAATTTGAAGCTTCAAGAAATTTTGAACCGTCGATGAAGGCTTATGCTTTAATTATACATGACTCTATGTTTGAATATAATCCGTTTACGAAAATTTTTAATAGATTTATTCACAGTTAACTATTTTGTATATATATTATTAATAAAATAGTATAAAATCGATAAATTAATTTGTTTCAGTTAGTTTACTTTTATCTGTCGAATAGTGAGCATCTCCCACTCTGTAAATAAGTTCTAGTTATTTTAGAGCGAATTTATCTCCATCAGAATAGGGTGAAATTGCCCCATTGGGTGAAATTGCCTCATTTGGTGAAATTGTTTTATAGAGTGAAATTGCCTCATTGGGAGAAAGTGCCTTATAGAGTGAAATTGCCTCATAGGGTGAAATTGCCTTATAGAGTTAAATTGACTCATAGGATGAAATTGTCTTATAGAGTGAAATTTACTCATAGGGTGATGTGACTTATAGAGTGAAATTGCCCCATATTGTGAAAGTGCTTCCACCGGTATTGGTTAGCATGGTTTGGCAATAATATAAGAAAACAAAGTAGTGGATACAGTAAAGAATCTGTAGATAAAGCTATAGAAGATGTTCGACTTGGTAAATCGAGTATGTACTCCATCAGTAGAAAATACAACATACCGAAAGAGACGTTAAACTAAATAAATCTATTAACAATGTTCGTAAACGGATTATATTCAAACATAGAGTCATGTATAATTAAAGCATAAGCCTTCATCGACGGTTTAAAATTTCTTGAAGCTTTAAATTCCATTCTTACATGAACAGTTGCGTCCTTGATGCTTTCAAATTGATGCGACTTCCTTCCTCTACTACTAATGGTGGTGGTTGTGGTGGTGGTGGTGTGGTGACGGTCCAGATCAGGTGTCGAGGGCAATATCCGTGTCTGGAGCTAAAAAATGCTTAATCGAAGAAAACTATTGTGCAGATTTTTATTACTAGATGTGCGAATATTTGCTAGTATGGTGGTGGTGGTGGTGGTGGTTGTGATGGTTGTGGTGGTGGTTGTGGTTGTGGTGGTGCTGTTGGGTCTAGAACCGACTTCCTCCCTCTGTGGTGTGTTGTGGTGGGTCTAGAACTGATATTCTCCCTCCAGGGTTGCCCTGGCGGCCTCGGGGTGGATGAGCTTTGGAACTTACAAAAATAGTCTTTTAGGACCTTAGAATTTCTCATGTTAAATTTCATAAGAAAACCTGTTTTTTGATCTCGTACGAACATAGCCTATTTAGTTACGGGACTTTATTACTAGTTGTATTTAATCTATATTAGGTACTTCCTGTTTATTTCTGAACCTTATTTTAGTATAATAATGAATTATCCACGTTTTTTTCTGTTACCTAATGTTTGCTTAACTAACGCACTAGCGTTACAACAGTCTTTGATGGAAGGGATTTTTTTTCAACCTGTTAGTTTCCGCTTTGGATAACGTGCATTAGATTCAAATATTAGATTTCAATGGAATTTGGGGAACTAGTTAAATTTTTCTTTTGACAAAGCCATATTTAATCTGCGGAGTAAAAGATTATTGCCTGTGTATAGTTCCTATCTATCCTGAGTTTAACAACATCTTGCTTAAGTGGAGAGTTATATCAAATATAATCAAAACATAGTGAATTCTAGACCAATAACTTTTTAAATGATATAAATTCTACATTAATTGAGTTAAAAAGCTTGGCATTCATCCGTAGCACCTTTTCGGGTACAGTATAATTAAAGCTTCTGCTGCTGAACAACAAAACATCTATTTTTCAATTGAACATAATACGTACCATAATTGGACATTACTTATTTAGGTTTTCTCCTGTTAAATCACTATTTTCAACAGATTACTAACCCCCAAAAAAACTCATTAAAAGTCATTCATAATAAAAATTTATATTGGATTTACTCTCAGAAAACGAAACCACTGAATACATTCACCGAGGTCTTAATTTATATTCCAAAATTTGCCGAAGCGGAGAAAGGCTCAAAGTGTATAACTACGTTCTCAGTCAAATCGAATATCATATTTCTCATTAACATGATTGAGATGACGATTATATTGCGCAGACTTAGCGTATTCAATAACAGTTCATTGCTGACACCTTATTGTTCCTAGCATGCCCAGACTTAACCCCGCCGGTATTGCATAAATTGCTTTTCAATTTTCTTCGATACAGTATAATGACAAGAAGCGTCTTCTATAACAAGAACGTTGCCTGAATAATGAATTTGCTTGTTGACTATAAAAAAGCGTTTGATGTATAAGCTCCTGCTCAGCGAGAAAATTATATATTGCCATAGAAGGAATATTGATAGTGAATTAGTTCTTTCATCAGCTTATTTGAATTCCAGTGAAAATGTGAGGTTTCAGGAGGCTTACGAAACAAAATGACTTCATTATGATGTTCGGTTTTGGTTTGTGAGATTCGTTTCGTTTTTATATCGCTAGAACATATCTGCAACGCCTTTCAGGTCTTTAAAGTTTGTTTGCAATTTATTATTGAAGACACTCGTGGTACCAAACGATACACCTTTCTTATCGCTTTTTTATTGAGTATATTGATTTCCCTTAAATCCCAACTTTCTATTTTGAAAAATTATGTGTACGCGAGAAACATCCTTGGTGAAAAACAAATTTACTTTCTAAATCAAAGATTTTTATTAAGCATGTGAGTAGGGTAAAATCAAGAATACTGGACCCTCATTTCCTCCAGAATCCCTCATTTCCTCACTCATCTGGACTAAAAAGTTTTCTTCGACTAACCATTTTTCATCTTTCGAGATAAACCTATCTTGTTTGGTATCAATTAACATTAGATTTTTCTCAGCTACCCGAATCTTTAGGAATTTTTAAGATTGCATCACCCCCAAGGGAGCTACCCCCATTTTAAGATTTCTTACCTGTAGTGACTTTTGAGCGTTCTTATAAATTTTTTTAGTCGTGCAATACATATTGTTAGTCTAAAATTTTACGCACATCCCGAATCTGCAAACAGATTTGAAATCGGACCACACCCTGCAAAGTTATACCCCTTTAAAGTCCGGAACCTCTAAATTTTGCTCTTTGCTTTATAAGCAAACCTAACAAATAGTTTTCTTCGTCTAACCAATGCATCTTTTGAGATAAACCTATCTTGTTTGGTATCAATTAATATTAGAATTTTCTCAGCTACCCGAATTTCTAGGAATTTTTAGATTGCACCATCCCCAAGGGAGCTACCCTAATTTTAAGATTTCTTACCTGTAGCGACTTTTGAGCGTTCTTATAAATTTTTTTAGTCATGCGATACATTAAATTAGCTTAGAATTTTACGCAGAATTAGATTCTGTAAACAGATTTGAAATCGGACTACGCCCTGCAAAGTTACACATATACCCTCTGCGAGATAAATCTTTCTCCACATTTCCACCCACGAGATAAATGTACTTTGTTTGGTATCAATTAATATTAGAATTTTCTCAGCTACCCAAATCTCTTTAAATTTTCACATAGCACCATCCCCAGAGAGCTACCCCATTTAAGATTTCTTACCTGTAGCGACTTTTGAGCGTTCTTATAAATTTTTATACATGTAGCACATCTTGTTAGTCTAGAATTTTATGTAGAATCCGAATCTGTAAACAGATTTAAAACAGGATCACCCTTACCATTTTACACACCCTCTAAATTATAACTTTCCTGCAGCTCATATCTAAAAGAAAATCTAAAAGCCATTCTTAAAACTTTTTATTACAGACAATTTTAATAATACAGTTTAAATTTTGTAAACCACATTTCTAAATACATATTCACAATTTTTATTCTTAACCTAGAACTTCTCATATCGGGGTATACTTATTAATATTTATTTCTAAATAGAGCACTTTTCCAAAGACCAACCGGACTCACATGCTTCAAATTCCTCTGATTTTGTTCTTATGGTTTCGCTTAAGACCTCGTACATATTCTCCAGATTACTAGAAGACGTTATAACCACATTTTTGTGTTAAAGATTTCACATCGGACTTCTCTTCCCCATTTTGGTGTAAACGCCGTAGAGTTCGCAGTAGACTTTTACTGCTGTATGTTGTATTCTTTTTTCATTAATTAATCGAATAAATCGCTCTTTCTGCTTCCAAAGAAACTCGGACACTCCATCGTCGACACTGGCGTTCTTTATGCGATAGCTAGCCATACGGTTGTTAAACGCTGTGCTAACCATTTCTACACCATCGTCGTTAGTAGCGGTAACTGATGCATTTTTATGTTTGTTGCTCCGTAGATGACTAGGGTATGCAGACTTTAACACCTCCATGTCGCACACTTTACACATAATTCGTGGTTGTTTCGTACAAGGCTCTTTAACAGCTGGCGGAGCTGAACGTTTACGGCTTAATGACATACCGTGCTGTTTTTCCTTGTGTTGCTGTAAGTTGTCCATTCTCGTAAAAGCGATACCGCAAGACCCACAGTTTAAGTACTTTGCTGCGGACGGATGTATAAGCTTAACCGTAGACGATGTTACACCACGACATTTGTTCTGGTGCCGTTTGAGAGCATTTTTCCAGGTATAGGAAGCACCGCAAGAGTTGCACTTAAAAACTTTTGCAGATACCATTTTAGTACAAAACAAAATCCGCACTATAAGACTTGACTTGTAAGCGAACTAACTTATAACTAAAGAGTTTACTCTTGCGTACCCGCTTTCTGTACCCTATAGAATGCAAACCGAAGGTTTCCGAAGACACCCGAACGAAGTTGAGGATTCAGCGGTGGACTAAATGACGTCATAATCCTTGTTGCTCGTCCAATACATTTAGCGCCATTGCAAGCACCCGGTTTGCATCGTCGATGGTGCGAATGCCGTTAGTAGAAACATCGGAAACGTCTTCCATGTTATACGGATTGCGTGCATATTAAAAATCCAAAAGGGTGATAGCACACGCACACAAATTGTGTGCAAGTCCTGTTGTAGAAGATGCAGTGCTACTATAACCAAAAACACTTTAAACCATTACTAAGGAAATACCAACTTGTTGTCTACAGGATACTTACTAATAAAGCAATTTAATTTTAAATAACTTCTACGTCATATTTTCGGAGATGCCAGGCGTGATTATTTTCTTTGGAAACAATCGAAGATTGCCGAAGACACTCGAAGAGTGCACGAGCGCGGCCACTAAACCAATTAACATTAATACCAAGTATTCCGTACTTTTGTAGGTTGCTCATTTCCTAGAAACAAATCTTCCACATAGCAGTCGGTAGCACGTAATGATTTCTAGAACCGGTAAGTACTCGATATCGCCCAAATAGAGAATTAGATGCTCGATGTCTGTCAACTTCCAATTCCCTCGTAAAAGGTAGCAAAAGCTCGGTCAATCATCCATTATACTTCGACTCGCTCCTGTTCTGATAATTTACAAACATTTTTCAAACGACAATGGGCCGAGAATTTTTAAACCTCCGAGAGATCTATAAGTCGTGATCAATTACACGTTCGAGCTACCCGTAAACTAACATATTTTGTAGCAACTGTATAATACATGCATACCCCTCCTCTGCGCTACTGCTATTCTTGTAGTTGCTTAAAAAAGTCAGTCGCCCTTTTTACTGCTAGTGCCGCTAAAAAGCGCCATTCCATACTTTCTTTATAAGTGTAGCACATCGCGCACTTTTTGTCGGATAATTAAATTTTTGTTTATGTAGGCCTTTACACTTTCGCTTATTTAAACATCTAATACAATTGATTAACCACTTTCGATTATTCTAACGGAGACCACCATACATCCCGCCGCACCGTTCTTTTTGAATCCAACGATCCTATGGGCTTCCGCACACTAACACCTGACGTATCTTTCCTACTATTTGTTAAACAAAAACTACCGGTATCACCATTGTGGACGTAAACAGATGTTTGTGGATGTGTACGAGAATATGTAATCATATACATTAACCAGTCTAAGCTATTTTATTTAGTCCACGAAAACTACTATTTTTCTAAACTACAATTAATAATAGTCTTTATAGGTTTAACATTTCTACCATTACCCAATGACTGGTGCTACGTACATGGAAACTTTAATTTCTTATTGGAGAGAATTCTTATTCTCCCACGCACTGCAGCGTAGTTGCATGCCTACCCCTTTTGAGGTATATGCTCGTTATAGGTTGTAAGACCCTCGGTTTTACTTAACTACAATTCGTGAGACCCTTTAATCTTTTTAATCGTATCTTTCTCGCCTACAATACAGTAGGACTTAACATTACTACCAACAAATTCTAATACTGGACCCCCATTAAATACGTCTTTAAATTTCCTACAAGTTTTTATCGACAAGTGTTATATTGTATTTATTATACGCAGGGTAGTCACTCTTTTAAGATAAATATATTTTGCTAGGTATCAACTAATATTAAATTTTCTAGGGACCCCAAATCTGTAAATAGATTTTAAATAGGACCACCCATACAAAGTTATGCGTTTAAAGACCCAAATCACTGATTTTTGCCCATCTTTATTTAACTCCATCTTTAAAACCTTTTTCGCTACCCAAGACATATGCCTTAGCCAACCATCTTCGAGAAATCTAAAACCGCAGTGTTCCGCTAACACAACGTGGAGATAACACGTATACTCTGTCAACCAGGATAGAAGCAGGAAGGATTTGGAAGGTGGGCGAGGAACTTAAAAATTATGGAATCTTAAAACTAATATATACAAATATAAACAACTATCTTATATCTTTACGCCCCCCATGCGTAGATTGTTGTACTATTAGGAATGATGTACCTTTTGTCATCTTCCCTCGATAAACTAATTTTATTAATAAGCTGCGTATACAAATCGTATTCTTTTACTCCGGATACATACGCAGACAAGTACTCGATACCATCCAAATAAAGAATTGGATGCTTGGTGACTGTTAACATCCGCTTCCTCGTGTACGCCCAGACATCCCAGCCATGAGCACCCCTGCGCATGCACACCCTGCCCATGCCACCCCGTACGCACCCTGCCCATGCCGCTGCCCATGCGCACCTCTCTGTGCGACTGCTATTTCGGGTAACGTCACAGCCTTTTATAAATAAAGAACAATGTTATATACTATTATAAAATGTTTATTCTGACATTATACATAACAAATTTAAAATATTTAATGCCAAGCATGGAGTCATTTAAACTTAATTTTAATACAAAGTTATACACAGAAGGCAGTCCTTTCTTTATGTTTTGTTTGCAGTGGTTTTAATTTTATCTAATTTTATTCGCAGCTTAAAATTTAAATCGATACCCAAGTCTTCTATCTCCTTTTCTAGCCAATAGTTTGATACATAAAGACCGTCTAGGTTTTCGAATTGTAAAATGTACCGAAGTTTGCCTCTATATTTAAAGTCTTTGATTCCACCGACAACCAGATCCATTCCTTCGTGTAATTCTTGCAGTTTGTGACAATCTTTTAATCGCAGCTTTCCACTATATCCTGCATACGTATCTTGTTAGCTTGATCGACTTCTTCTTGTCGGTATTGGAGGAAATTCCTTATTCTCCCACAGACTGTTGCGTAGTTGCATGTCCACCACTTTTGGGAATATATGGTTGTTATAGATTGTAAGACCCTCGGTTTTAAATGATCCAAGGTTCTTTACTAGGCAAATATACAATGTTTAGCGCAACCTCTTTGCGTGTCGTGTACGCAGTTACGAAACCCGCATTCCTTAGTTCGTCTTTGTTATCTGCCATTTTGATAAATACGTTTTAGAATAACCTTTTAAAAAGTATACTGATTTAGTACCATCCTTTTCCGCAAGGACGCCTACATAACTAAAGAGTCTTTTTTACTAACCCAAATGCAACACTTGTAGAAACCAGATGTATCTAAGTCAGTCCATCGGCACATAAAATAATCTTTTAATTCTTCCTCATTTTCTCTAATAAGATGTTCTTTGTCTAACACATCTTTGTATTGTCGCGTATTGTCGCAGTGTTTTCCATGTAGTCAATTTTCGTCTTTTGCATCCATTTCCTCTAATTCAGTTGTCTTTTCCTTCCACTTACAGCGTATGGTATACATAATGGGGCAATTTCCTTTAGCGTAAACGGATAGAGTTTACTACCAATATTTACGCGTTGTCGTAACCTCTGGACGAATGTTAGCGTATCTATCAATCCCAATTCCGAAATTACTATTTCTTTTGGAATTGTAGAATATGGTGTTGCAGATTGTGTAAAATATGTACTACCTGCTTTAATGTAGCACTTGTGTAAGATTTTTATTTTATCTTGGCTTCTTCCCTCTACTATCTCCAAATAATTTACAGGTAAATAGTTAAAACTAAAGCCAGCACATACTTTATCAATGTTCCCTTTCTTTTGGTTTTCGGACAACAATTTGCAAGCCCGTCAATTTCTTTGTTTGCCATTCCCCAATACACGTACTGTAGCAGGTTATTATAACTAAACAACAGCTATTTTGTAGCTTGTCCGATAACTTACTCCACATTTTGGCAAGTGATACCGAGTACATTGGCGCCTTTAGGAAGTATAACACTATCTTCCAATAAGGTTAAACAGTCTTTTAAGGGTTTATACACTCGTTCCGCACTGACATACTTCCATTTGCACAGTTGTATATTGTCGCTTCCAATCGCGTAATACCATGTTCTTTGCCAAAGTAGACGCAAATGTTTCCCTTAAACGTACATCTGGACAACGTAAAAATCTAGTATATGATTGCCAAGTTGTTTATTAACACAGGACTTGTTATCTGACACACAAATTTGTTGTATATCTTAATTCTTGCATTGGTTGTTAGCCATGTTGAACAATCAATCCACAGTTTTATCGTTGTCAACTATAATATTACACTTTTCTTCGTATTCTCCATTATAGCAAAGTTATGGTTTGTAGTTAAATAATTACACATCTCCATCTTGCTAAATATACCCGCAAAATCTTGGGTTACATCCATGTCAAAAGATAGAAATAATCTTTTCGAGTTCGTCTAATATATCTGGTAGTTCCTCCAATAAAGTTTCCAACTTAACATCTGCTAGTTCCACTTTGTATGGAACACATATAGGATTTTGGAATTTTTATTAATGCATTCAGGTCTTCTTTTCCGATAATTTCTTTTACTCTCTGGCCCATCTTGTTAGTGCTTTCCAGAGAAAACGGAAGCTTAGCTTTAACACCCTGCCTAGCGGAAACAAATCGGTCAAACTTTCTTCGTAGATAGCTGTTAAATGCACCACAAATTTCTTTTTAGGATAAACATCTTTTGTTTGCAGATGTTTGTTCGGCGTCAGAAAGGTCGCAAATTTTAACCAACATTATATTGTCACAAAATGATTCTGTAATTGGTGTGTGTAGTCCAACAGTCAGCATCTGTTCGCCTTCGACATAACAAATATTACCAATATCTTTTACCAGATTATTGTTGCACATATTTTCTGTCAACAGCCATAATCCAAATCGCTCATTTGTCGGTTTCACTTTATTCCCAAGAAGTTGAGAAACGTTAATCACCTTGGAGACGCTCATGTTTACCGTTCTAGCTACTATCGAATACTAAATTGAATACGAAAAATTGTTCTCTTACGTATTCTACAGAGTGAGGACGTATATTGCCGAAGATAGTCGAATATGTTGTTATCCAACCTAAGCCGACAGGGATGCGCATCGACATATATCCGGATATATGTAGGATGTTAAGTTATGGTGAAATTGCCCCATAGGGTGAAATTACCACCACATGACCACAATGAGCCATGATACATGACCATGACCATATGACCACATGACCATATGACCACATGCACCAATTGCTTTAATGATTTTCTCATATAAAACCCATTGACCACATGACCATGACCATATGATTCCATATGACCATTGGACCATATGAGTGTGAATACAGGAAAATTATAGGTTGGGTCATCGGAACTGGCATCTACGTATTTCATATGGTCATTAAAATGGGTCTCGCATTGGTCGATGTATACGCGTACTGAGTAATATCTCGATGGCGATGTGCAATCGGTGTAACAGTCTGTATAATGTATTGATAGTCAACCGTATGTGCCATGTTGTAATATGTCGTAATGTCCGCGATCGCATGTTAAAAATGTGGTATGTCGAAATGTCGTGTTCGACATGATGAAGCCTGGATGCTCAGTGGATTATTGACGAATGCTACAAAGTCAAATGTTAGACGGCTCATGTGTAATTGACTAGTTGTAAGTTATCTTAATGTGTTGTTGATTGCGATCTGACAAGCATTGTTTGATAGTCATAAGTAGTAATTGATGTCAAAATGCTGATGCATAATGTTGACAGAATCGGTAATAACCTTGAATCTAGTATGTCGTGTTTGATGGCATTGGTGTACGATGGAACCATGAAGGATAGGAATCTTAAATTTGGTATAATGGTTGTTTAAAAGAATGTGTGCATTCTTGTAATAGAATAAACGTTCAGTATTCCGTTGGAATGGATCTAAATGTTCAACAAAAGTGATGTTTATAAATTTGAGCAAAATAATATAAATTATCAAAAATGATGTCATCCGGTTCAAGAATTTTTGAAATGAAAAAAATAAGTGATAAATAGAATGACTAGGAATCTTAGAATATGGTGATATGTATGTGTGAAATTTGTGAAGTGATAATTTAATATTAGTTTTAAGTAACTGAGTTTATGTACATAATAATAATGCTGATTGATTACGCTTTTCGTATCCATTGGTAAATCTACAATTCACAACGCTGGAATGTCAGAAGTGTGCAGTTATGGAAGTGTAGTTGTCCATGATTGGAAGCTGAGGGCATTAATTATATTATGTAAAGCAAAAGTGCTCTGCAATGTAAGATGTCAACTATGAATTTTAATCAACATAAACTATCTTAATTTTTAAAAAGGATATAAAATAGTTTGCAAGAGTGTATGTCGGGACTAGTTATTGAGTCATCGTCTTTGTGTATAATGTGAGGTAAGGTTACATGGTCATAGTTTTTATCTATAAGTCTCTGACTTAAAATGTTTAGCCTATATAATCTTTGATGTTAACATAAAATTTCAAAATGGTTTGAGAAATACGTCCATGAATTTGTTGATCAATGTTGCGTGGGACGACTTTAGCATCTACGGTTGATCCAAATTTTCCCTTAATTGTAAAAATGCAATTTTTTTAGAACACTTGTTGCCTTCCTCAAAATTTCCAAATTTTACCAATTATTTTGCACAATTTTCTGTAAAGTAATCCAAACGTCATTTTCGGTTTCATTTATTCCCAAAATTAAAACGTTAACATTGGGGCCATTTTCCGTTCACACATAATCAAATTGTCAAAAATTGTTTTTACTATTCAAGAGGAACGTTATTCCGGAACGTATGTTTTACCCCTAACCGAAATGGATCGAAATTCCTATATTGGTGAATTAGGTAAATTGCCCCAAGGGTGAAATTCCCCATACCCTGGCCATTAACTACATTGACCATATGACCACATGACCATATGACCACATGACCATGATGACATTGACCAATGACCACATGACCATAATGACCACATGACCATATGACCCAACTTGACCATATAAAGGTTATTCATTAATTGGCATATAACACAATTCCGGATATGACGTTATGTATCTAAACCATGTGGTCCTATGGGGTGGATAAATGTGGCGGGGCGTAACCGTTCCTGGAATTATCACAATGGCTTACTGTGATGTCGTTCATGGTCATATTGAGTGTGTCGGGCATCAGTGCAAACTCGCTCTTGTGCGTTGGTATTTGCGACGCGTTGCGAAGGTATATTTTTTGCAAGACTTGAAATGTTGTTGATTGACGACTGGAAAGCGCTGCTCTGGATGACAAAAATGTAAGGATTTGCGGACGAGCTTCGAGCGTTTTTGGTCAATGGAACGAATGGCTAAGTTTCAAATTTTCGGAAACTTTAACTAAAAGACTTGACTCGTATCATTTTGTTTAGTGGAATGACAGTCTTGCGAAAGGGGAAGGATGAAGATTGTGCAACATGCGGGGATTGTCTGGATAAACGAGGAACTTGACAAATGTTTCGTACAGTGATGGTGTTGGGACATGAATGCTGGGATTCGTGTGCGAGGAACATTGCGTACTTTGAAACATGGTAGTTACGCTGATGAGCGATAACAACGCAATGACGTATGTCAGTGGGGGTGTAAAACGTAATTGGACTTTGGAAGTTAAGTGTATTCCAAGCGCTGATATGCAAATGTGATTGGACAAGCTGATAGCGTTTTGCTATAATCTGTGTACGTGATGGGATGACGGAGACGTTGAAATTGTTGTCGAAACACAAATGAGATAATGATGTAGTGTGTCTAGTGACTGTTAGCATTTTTGGAATGATGAGGAAGATAGATAAAAATAAAGTCTTGCAGTGCTATTTACAGCATCTGACTGTCCAATTCAACATATATTTTCGAAGATAGTGATTGGAATTGGATCCGTCGGTATCGACAACGCGTGAAATGGTAAACTTGTCCGTTTAGCAAAGGAAATTGCCCATGTATGCATACGACTGTGAGTGGAAGAGCTGGAATTAAGGAAATGGATGCAAAGATTGACTACATGGAAAACACTGCAATGCGATCAATAGTGTTGAACAAAGAACATCTTATTAGAAAATGAGGAAGAATAAGATTATTTTATGTGCCGATGACTGACTTAGATACATCTGGTTTCATGGTTGCATTTGGTTAGTAAAGACTCTTTGTTATGTAGGCGTCTGCGGAAAGATGGCACTAAATCGTTATTTAAAAGGTTATTCTAAAACGTTTTATCAAAATGGCAGATAACAAAGACGAACAGGAATGCGGCTTCGTAATCTTTGCGACACGACACGCAAAGAGGTTGCGCAAACATTGTATATTGCCTGTAAGAACCTTGGATCATTTAAAACCGAGGGTCTTACAATCTATAACAACCATATCAAAAGTGGTGAATGCAACTACGCAACAGTCTGTGGGAGAATAAGAATTCTCCAATACCGACAAGAAGAAGTCGATCAAGCAACAGATACGTATGCAGGATATAGTGGAAAGCTGCGATTAAAAGATTGTCACAACTGCAGAATTACACGAAGGAATGGATCTAGTTGTCGGTGGAATCAAGACTGTAATATGAGGCAAACTTGGATTGTTCATTGAAACTGCGGTTTTGTTGACTTGGTGAGGAAAAGGATTGGCGATTGACTTGAGTTGCGAAAACAGTGCTGTGATACACTGGAAAAAGATAGAAGAGTTGGTGACTGTATAAATAAGTTTAAGACTGTTGGTATGATTTTTAAATTTTATGAAATGTCAGAAAGCTTTAAAGTTATAACAGTGTTTGTAATGGGCTGTGAGTGACGGAAATAGAGTATAGTGAGGGTGTGAGGTATGACGGTGGTCGAGGGGTGATGGAGGTGGCATGCGGGTGACAACGGTGGATGCCGTAAGTGAAAAGTCCCAGTATGCCATTTGTGGTGGACTTGAATGAGTATATGGAGGTAAAAGAACGATTGATCGCGCTTTAATAAATGACAGAACGGATTGAAAAAGTGAAATGGAAGATAAGAATTTAGTGCCGATGGAGGAATAACATACTGGTTATCTGGTTGTGTTTAAGTTCAAAGACTCTTTAGTTGCCACTTAATCGTCGATGCTTATCGTGTTTAAATGGTTATTCTAAAACGTGTTTACAAATGACGGTTTAGACTGAACAGGTGCGGTCATCTTGTGCGACAGAGATAAAAAAGTGGGCAAACGTGTTGCTGGTGGCTTTAGGATCATTTACGGGTCTATTTAAATCTATTTCCCAAGTGTGAAAATTATATGCGATCTGAAATAATTATCTCAACCGACGTAAATCGATCAAGACATGCGATAACGTCTGATGGTTGAGAATGCGACGTATCTGTACATGGGGCAGTCAACGTATGTGAATGGAATACTGTGTGATGGTGATAAAACTGTTAAAGTGTCGCTAACTGTATCTGTAGTTGTCGAAGAACAGATGCTGATGTATAAAGAATTAAAGGGTCATGACGGTTGTAGTTTAGGCTGGAAAGAATGACTCGATGGTAAATGCTTACAACGCTAAAACTGTGCTGTAGTAGTTATCTCTGCATAAAGGTTAGGATGACAAGCTGCGCTTCATGTGCGTTCGGTTCTTGAATACGGCTGTTTCAGGTTTGTCATTTATGTTAAATTAATCTTCTTTTACTCATTCCATTCTAAATTTTTTTCATTATGAGCAAGCTGACACCATATCAAAATGCCATGCAATTCTAGTATTCATATTAGTTACTTAATTGGCCATCATTTGTTTTGTTTGTATTGCAAACTGGGTTACTAAAATCTTTACTTCACCTTTCATACTTGCAGCCATAGTTAATTACATTAGATAAGCTACTTAGCTCTAAATTTTACTAGAGCATAGTAACCCTTAAATAAATGTCAAACGAAGGATCGTGTTAAAAACTCAGAGGAGAAAAAGAGAGAAAGAGATAGAGAGAAAAAGCGAGAGAAAGAGAGAGAGAGTGAGAGAGAATGAGAGAGAGAGAGAGAGAGAGAGAGAGAGAACGGGAAAGAATCCACCTCAATTTTTCGTTTAATTTATATTTTTAAGAGGCCTGACGTTAAGCTAAAACTCGTCGTTGTCCAACATGGCTATCATCTTTTGCTATAAAATCCGGTAATTGTAATCGTTTGAGGGGGCAGCGTCTGAAAGCAGGTAGGCTTGACTTGATTATTTGTTTAATAAGTACAAGCTAAAATAATTATAAGTTTCATAAATACATGAAAATAAAAATGAAATAGTAAAATTGACTGATTTTAAATAGTTGAAGTAGTTCGGGAGTCTTCGGTAATCTTCGGAACTCTTCGGAAGGTTTGGTGCTTGCTTGTGGAACCAAAATAAACTTAAACACTTATTAAATGAATGTCTATACAGCTTGAAGGCGATGGAAACGGCTTCGGTGGTCTTCGGAACTTTTCGGAAGGGTTCGCGTTTTACTTTTCGCACAACGTTAAATTATAGAAAATTATGACTTGAGATTAAAAACTACTAATTTATAATATATACAGGTATAAAGGGTTCAGAAGTCATCGGTTGCCTTCGGAACTCTTCGGAAGGCTTCGGAATTGTAATTGTGAGGCCCAGTAAGAACTTGGACAGCGGTAATTAGAAAATATTTACAGTTGTAAGAGGCCCAGACGTCTTCGGTAGTCTTCGGTACCCTTCGGCAGACGTCGTGGAAGTGGTGCCTTACACCTCGTTGAGAAAGTCGCGGTTAAACTCTACGTGGGTGTTGTCCAGGGGGTACACTCGGCAAATGCAGTCGACGACATCACAGGAAACTACTCGGGATGCACTTGTAGTAGAAGCGTTTTGAATATGTTCTTTCAGCGATGGTGGCAGAGGCGACAGAAGCTTTGAGTGCGGTAAAATTGAAGGGATCGCATGTGGAACGTTCTGAGCTTGCTTTCTATTGGCCTGGTGTATGGAACGAATCTTACCACCCATACGTAGATTAATTAACTAGCCACAATCAATTATAATGACGTGCCCCCGGTACGGCGGCGGAGAGCGTCATTGTAAGAGAATACGCAGGCTATGGAGAGCACTACGTGTTGAAGTATAGCAGGCTATGGAAATCGCTGCTCGTTGAAGGTTTTGCAGGCTATGGGGAGCACTGCAAGAGGATTCCTTAGGCTATGGTGAGCACTAACGAATGTCTTTCGGAGAATTTGAAATTATATTTATACACTTTCTTTTCCTATTCTTCGTGTGTTGAAAAACGTTAATGATGTCTTTAACTAATTGAATTGTGTATTTCAATTTTGAAATGTAAAAGAATCTCCAAATTTAGTTTAACCAATAAACGTACTTTAGTTTGACCAATGAGCGTGTTAATTCTTGGGCACCATAAAAAATAAGTTGGAAATTTCTCGCGATTCTTAGTTTGTTCTATTTCCAGCTCGTGTACTGCAAATCCTTAGTCTGTTATGTGTTCAGCTCGCATGCAGTGATATAGTCAACATAATATTGGCAACCAGCGGGTTTAGTTTAACAAACGACTCCAACATGTGATATAATTAATAAATACCTCAAATTTATATAAATAAAAGTTTATTTGTTCGAAAAAAATTAGAAATTACATCTACCTGCGTATCACTGCTAGCACTTACTGAGAATAAGTTGATTCTTAGAAAGGGTTGAATCTTTTGAATTATGTGACCGTTTACTTAATAAATTCTGTGAAGTGTTTCTTTCCAACTTTTAAGTTATAAATGTAACTTCTAAAAAATTTAAAGTGTATAAAAAATATAAACAGCATCATCATTATGTATTCAGTTCTGGAACTTGTTGGACGCGTACCCTTATTAATTCCTATTCTGTACTAACCTACACATTTCCCTGAAATGTCCAGTCTGCATCTTTCACTATTTGCGTGCAATAGTCTGATCTAGGTCTACCTCTACCTCTCTTTCTTCCTATATCTGCTTGTAATATATCCCACACTATTTACCAAAAATGCCTTAAAACGTTTTTTGCACTTCTATTTCTCCTATTTTTTTTTGTTTTCCACAAATATCTTTACTTCTCTACTATTTCTATAACCTCGTTGTTATTAACTTTATCTGTCCATGCTATCATTATCAACATCTGAAGCATAACATTCTAAAAGGATTCTTTCTCTTCCTGTCTGCTTCAACTAGTGTCTCTATTTCATAGGCGTACAGTGCCGTGCTCCACACATATTTTTTAAGCAATCTTTTTCTTGTTTCTATGTTTGTTGTCTTTGAACACAGTAGTTGAGTTTTCTTGTTAAATGTAGCACGATCTTGTGCTAAACTTTGTTTTATATCTTTTGCGCTCTTCCCATCTTGCGTTATTTGGCTTCCTAGGTAGCAGAAATGTTTAACCTCTTGTAACTCTCGTTACCTATTTATATTCTAGTTTTTAATCTACTTTCCTCTCCTTTGCATACTAGTACTTTAATTTTATTTTGTTAACTTTCATATCGTATCTCTCTGTTAGAAGTGTTTCCATTTCATTAAGAGCAGCTTCTAGCTCTTCTTTGCTAGATGCTAATACCGCTGTTGTTACGTCATCATGGAACAATTCGGTATTTGTGACAATAAATACCATCAGTGCATTCACCCTGCGGTTTGAGTGAAACATTATATACCGACAGTGGAAGTGCGTTGAAGAAGACAGTCGTACTCGAGCCTTTACAGAAGCGAGTCGCATCCGAACCCTTGCAGAAGCCGGTTGTGTAATTAGCATATCTTTATCAATTTATATCATCTCCTTAATCCCAACAAGCCAGCTGTATTATCTGCAAATCTAAGCATATCAATCTTTTGTCCCTGCATTTGACAGTATTCAGCCCCTATGATGTACAAATTAAAAATTAATGGAGATAGGGCACATCCCTGTCTCACCCCTTTCCTAATATTTACTTCTCTAGGTACTTGCTCTAATTCTATTACCGCTGTTTGCTCTTTGTATAAGCTACGTATTAACCGTCTATCCCTAAATATTCCAATCTTTTTGAGTATTTCGAATATTTTTTTCCATTCTACATTGTCAAACGCTTTTTCCAGATCTACAAACCCTATATACACGCGTTCCTCTTTTCGATTGTTTTCTCCATTATCACCCTCAGAGCTAAAATAGCTTCCCGGGTTCCCATGTTTTACCTAAACCCAAATTGATCTTCTCCTAGTATTTCTTCAGGTCGTTTTTCTATTCGTCTTTGTACAGTTCTGGTTAATATTTTTGACACGTGTGCTGTCAAACTTATTGTTCGAAAATGTTCATATCTATCCCAACCTCTCTTTTTTGGTATAGTGACTATGATGTTACGTTTGAAATCTTTTTGTATTTTACCTGTCTCATACATATAGCTTACTGCTTATCCAGCGACTATTAGAGTTTCTGCTTGCACCTTATTTGTATTCGGTGCCTTACCATGTTTCAGACCCTTTAACGCTAATTCAAACTCACCTCTAAATATAGAACATCCCAAATCTTCCTTTTCAATATCGGATTCCTGTTCTAATTCTGTTAGTTTCCCTTCTGCCCGATGTTATCAAGTGCGCAGAATACTAAAATATGCCTTTTGATCCCTACCTAACAGAATTTCGACTCATAAGACAAAGGAACTTGCTTTTCCGTTTAACGTATAATCTAAATGGAGGTGAATAAAGTTGCCTAACGTCCAGATTCGTAGCAGTTAAATCTAACTGTTACACACTTTAACAGATTTCCATAGGCAACTAGTTAGTTTTCAATGTCATTCTGAAAGGTCCATTAAAATTTGTTTTAATGTTTGTTTACATATTTGTGTCAAGATATACAATATTCAAAACCTTGAGCTACACCTAAAACAAAATTATAAGTCTCTACCTAATTCAAAAATGTCTTCGAACGAGCCTTCAAAGAATGGTAAGTCCTTTTCTGCTATTTTAACACTAAAACCTTTGCTATAGATAAAGATGTACAATGCATAACCGACAAGGACACTAAGGTATCCCAGAATTCACCTAAGGTGCTATTAGAAAAGTTAGAAAAAAAACGCCGTCGTTCATCTGATGAAGAATCCGATGAGGATCGAAGTAAAACGTGCTGTATTTGTTTGTCTACGTGGTCCCAAAAAGGACGCCATCAAATATGTGCCTTGAATTGTGGACATGTGTTTGGTTTAAACTGCATTAGAGTATGGCTTCGACGTAAACAGCAGCGGTTTTGTCCTTTGTGCAAAGAAAGCGCTACTATACATGATATAAAGTGCATCTATACTAAAGGACCATACAAAAAACAAATGTGTGAAATTGAAAATGAACTTTAGAGGTGTAGCGCTATTAGAAAACTTATACTATTTATTATACACAATTATTCAAATTTTTTATTTATATTTTTTTAGAATCCTGATTGTTTTAATTATAATAAAGTAATTTGTCATCCCTCTCTTATTACGATATAAAGTTATAGGGTATACATTTTTGTATCGCTTATATCGAGCTCTAATGACTAACTTCTGTAGGATAATCATAGTTCAGTAATGTTCCACAAGATAATTTATTCGAATGATTACCAAAAATAATTGGGAGCCTTCGACAAAACTCCTACAAGCTCTATACACTACTCTAGAATAGACATTTTATGGCTTACGTATGGTGGTAGAAGCGGTGAAGCACAGTAAGAAATGGGCAACTGAGATTACTGACGCACACTTTTACTTCTCATTGGCTTCACAGGTTTATTTTAATATTAGGCGAGTTACGTTTCGAGCCTTGGGAGCTCCCTTTTTAGAAAATCTTCTTCCAAAACTTCTTGTAACAAATTTACTTATTAAACAGAAATTACATGTAGAATTTTGACAAACTTAAAAAATAAAAAAAGCCGAAGTTTACCAATAATTGGAGTTAAATTAGGGCGTGTAGCCTAAGCAAACAACAATGTAAAAGCTGAAATACTCAAGACTAACTAACTGATCTGATGCTCCCGGGTATTTATGTTGTCCCTGCCCCTCACATGTCTGTGGGAACTTGCAGAGCTCATATCTGCTTGTTTCTTTATTCTATTTATTGTACAATGTAACAATCTTAATTCTAATAATTGCGGTTTTTTAACCGTCTGTGACCTGCACCTGAAGTATCACTTTCGTCTGTAATACAATGTATTTACATCCGTTTTCCCAACTTGCTTGTGAATTTTCAATAACCTTTTCTTATTTATCCTTGAAATTCATTCTTACATCTAGCTTAAGTTTCTTAATAATTTCTCAATAACTTCTATTTAATTGTACATATATGGATTGGGGATATGTAACCCTCTCAACGTAAATGAAAAATTAAGGGTTTTACTTAATTTTTAAATTCATTGTGCTTAAGGGTACATTTACTACTTCTTTATTTACCTTTGTTTCATTATGACTAAAATTTCTTTCTTTATTCTTATATCTAAGATACATTTTGTATAATGCATACATAATTAGTAGATAAAACGATTAATAAAATTGTCCAAACGCTTATGTTGTCATTATGTAATTTTGGCACTTTCAACTCATTTAAGTTGTAACGGGCATTTTTGTAGTTTTAAACTTTTGCGCTGTTTCCCAATTTATAAATGCATTTCTGCAAATTGCTGTTTCTGTATTTGATATTTATTAACTCGTGTGTAGTTATTTAAAGATAGATAAATTGAAAATTATAAACCGCGTGTAATTAATTATAAATTGCATCGTCCTTGTCTTGCGGTTCGTAGAAATTTTGTTGCTTATGTGAATATACAAGTCTAGATAAGATACGATAAGCGGTTGTAATAGAACGAGTTGAATAAACAGACGGAGAGTCGTGTTTTGTTCTTTGTTCCGATATATTCTAATTACATTGAAGAAAAGATGCTTTTATAGGCGAACGTGTTTGACGTGCTTGTTTACGGAACATTGACTTAGTGATTACGCGTTGCTTTACTAACTGTGTTTTTGTTGATTTTCTGTTGGAAATAAAAGTTGTAGTTCGTTCTTGGTTCCTATGCATTAATTACGTTGAAAAATACTGTTGGTTTTTGCTTTTGAGAATAGTGAGAATTAATGCGGGACTGTTTCTTTTTGCCTTGATGAACAAGCACGACGCGATTTTAGTTGTATATTACCTGTAGGCGGTGTAGTTCTGATTACATGGAAGAAAAGATGCTTTTATAGGCGAACGTGTTTGACGTGCTTGTTTACGGAAGATTGACTTAGTGATTACGCGTTGCTTTACTAATTGTGTTTTTAGTTGAATTTCTTTTGAAGTAAAAGTTGTAGAACTTGCTTGCTAAACTTGACCGATTTTTTTAGGATTACTGTGTGTGCGATCTAGTTTTGTGGTCCTTTTTTTATCAGAGTGTACAGAGTACAGAGTTGTACAGAATTTTTAAAGGAGCCACATTAGTCAGGTTTTAAACTCCCTAAAACATTTGCAAAATGAAATTGCAAAAGTGTTTAACTCATTCCGTATTAATGATGAGAGTGATAGTGTTTTTAAATGTTTCACCGTATTCAAACAATGCCTTTACCAACTGAAATTAGCTGCCGAGGTTGACGAGGTTCTTTCTGCTGAAGCAGATCCGCAATACGAAAAATTCTTGACGGATGTTTGGATCGGGATTATACTAACTTTAATTGTTCTTAGTTGCGTGTGTTGCATATGTTCCTGTCTGTTGTACCACAAATTCCACCCCCGCGAATAGACTGTGAATGCTTGCCAAGCTACACCCGTAATTAGTGATTAGTGTAAAGTGTGAGAAATTTGATCAACACCCTCACAGGCAAGGGTGAAGTGCGTCGTTAGTGCAGGACATCGGGAATCCCACATTCAATTGCGAGGAAGCGTTGCTGAAGGACTGTTTGTAAGTTGAACTATTTCCTACTTGTTTTCACTTTAAATACCTGTCCGTTGCTTTGCCATACCGTTGGCGTTCTGATACCTTTTACCATAGACTTGCATGCTATTTTAAATAAAAGAAAAAAAAAAGAAAAATCAATACTACTGGACTACTCATATTAATTGTGTTTACCTATTTATATTTTGTTAAAATTTTGTCTGCTTTATGTCTAATTGGTGTGTGAGGAAACGTTTCTGCTACTCCCCAATATTACCTCACTTTGTACTAAACATTTTTCTGTATTGCTTCTACCGTTGTTATATTATATAGTTTATCTAAACAGTTTCTTTTTTTTACATTCTACAAAGTACTGAATAACTTAGACTTTTCATTGCTGCTATGCTTATTCTCTTTTTTTTTCAGGTTTGCTTAACTAATTTTCTTGCAGGTATTGTCACTAACTCCTTACCGCCGCATACAATATATGTTGGTCTGCTTTCTACCACCCCCCCTACTCTCCGATTGAGCCCGGTCATTTCTTCTTTGATTTTCTTTTTGTTACGCACGGCTACGAGCCAACGTAACATAACTTTGGCGCCCAACGTGGCTGCCTCAAAAAAAAAACATAACAAAGGGTTTTTTTGTAATTGTCCATTAGTTTCATGGCGTGGTTGAAATCGTCTAAGTCTAGGTATTCTAGTTGCATGGGTTTCTTGATTTTTTCGTCGTCTTCGGATAGCGTAATCTTGAATTTAGGTAAACTTGCAAATTTCTTGTTTACTCTAATGATTTCGTTTTTCAATTTTAGATAACAATCTTCTTTACGAGTGATTACTTGGCTTCCAGTTAATGCTAAATTGTTCTCGGCTTGATTGCAGTGGACGGTTGCTAATACTTTTGTTGGAAATACAGCAATCCATTTGTTTTCTTAACTTTTTGAATTTTCATATTGGTGATTTGTACTGGTTTGGCCTCACAGTTGTCGTAATGATTAGAAAATCTTAATAATTGTACTTCGCAAGGGCTGTCTTCTTGGATAGTTGTTGTCGTTAATGATTGGCGTAGATATTGATTTGATGTTACTTCGTTACATTTTTCGTTTGTGTAACCATATCCGAGTTCATTTAAGGAAAGGAATTTCGTTTTGGGGATGATAACTTGATACATGCTAGTAATTTTCATGGAAAAAGCAAAGAAATGATAATAATTATAATTGTTACTTTCTACTATGAGGATTTCTATTAAAAATATGAGTTCGTTATTCTTTACAAGGCCTTTCACTATAGCTATTTTTTCAAACATGAGTATGTTTTCCCCGCGACCTTTGTATTTTTGCTGTACGGTTTTATATCCCTAAAATTCATTCCATTTAATTTGTATGCTTTGTCTCTCTTTCCTATTTCCACCTTAGTTTGCACGTCTTTGCACTTTTCATTAATTCATTGTTCTGTAGCTTTTCTGCATTTGCGAATTACTTCTCATTTTATGGCTGTGTATTTCAGTTTTCCTGTTTCATCTAATCTATTTTTGTATTTTCGTTTTTCTATTAGATTCAGGATATCCTTTTTTTATCTATGGTTTCTTATTTTCTTTTTGTGTACACTCCAGAATATCTCTGGCCGCCATGTCTAAGTTGGATTTCATGTTATTCGATTCTGCTTTTACTTCCTTAGTATAAGAAATGTTCCCGTTATCTTTCAACAATTCATTTGACCTTTTTTCAAATCCTTCGTGGATATCTTTATTTTTTAGTTTCTCAAAAAAAGTGCCCTTTTCCGATCTTTTTGTCCAAATTTTTAAATTTGGGCGGCCTTCATAATTACGATGTTGTGGTCAGTATCTATATCGGCCTCTGGGTAGCTTGTGCAGTCTTTTACTTGCTTCCTAAACCGTTGTCTAACGTGAATGTAATTTATTTGATATCTTCCCACATATTCTGGCATCTTTCACGTGTATCGTCTTCTAGCACCATGTTGAAATAATATGTTTGTGATGGTAAAGTTGTTCTTGTAAAGTTCTACCATTCTATTTCCCCTGTAATTTCTCGTGCCTAAACCACTTCATTAAAATCCCCCGTAATTATTAAATTTTCATGTCCTTTTACGTATCTTAGTATGTCTTCGATATCTTTGTAGATCGCCTCTACCTCTTCCTCACTGTAGCTAGAGATGGCATATGTGCCTGTATTATTACTGTATATACCGGTTTAGATTCTAATCTAACCATGAGTACTCGTTTGTTATTTCGTAAGTAGTTTTCTACACGTTGTCCTATTTTTTTTCGCATAACTATTCCCACACCTGAATTTCTTTCTTCTGATCCTGTATGAATTACCCTAAAGCTCCACTCCAAAAATCCCCCGCCTCTTGCCAGCGAACTTCTAATCTATCCATTCCAATTTTCAAGTTCTCAAGCTTATCTACTTGCTTCATACTGACTCGCAAAATGTTTCCTGCTCTTCCTTTCAACTTTCCGATCACATCATCTGAAATAGTTCCCTCCCGGAGACCCGAATGGGGATTATTTTAACTCCAGAGTTTGGGGCGGAGGGTAATGTGGTGGTTTTCTATTGCCTTCAACATCGCAGTAGTGTGTCTTAGAATGTCATACCGACCCCTGTATGCTCTTCCACTCTAAGTATCAAAAAAGCTGCTGTCCTCTTTCGGGTACCTATCTTAGTCTGGTTCCACACTAAAGACCCTACTACTTTGGTTGGATCTGTAGTTTGGCTATTTGGATCATTGGAACGCGGAAGCCATTCTACCCGTTCTAGTAATCCCTAATTTTAAGGTGCAGGTCCATTCGGAACGGAATATTTTTCAATGGGAATTTTTGGAAATGGCGGCTCTTTTCATGTAGCATGTGAATAGTGTACTGCGATGAGTCAGCAGTGTTAATACAACCCCGATATCGGACGAAATGTAATGTTTTTTCCTTCGGATAGCGCAGCGGACTACCGATAACGAAGCGATATTAGACTACGTAAATTTATTAAAGTCACAGGTAAAGAAGTCACTTACCAAGCTGATACAACACAGGTGTAGGTGATCCGATCTTCTGGATTGTTGTGGGAAATGAGAAAAAAAGGACAGGAAAATTTACATTTACACTAACACATAATTTAACAGCAAAACATAAACATAGATTTGTGATAACTTTACGTAATAAATGTCGAACACAAAACACGACTTGACTTTGCAGAAACCCAAAAGCGACTCTGCTTTGACATATGCCCACAGATAAATTGTTTATCAGTATCAGCCAAAACCGACGTGACTAAGTATTAAATACACGATCGTGACTTAAACGTAATTGAAATATTCTTTTAATATTTCTCGCGCAAACAATCAGCAGTCAGCATATATATTGACGTAATAAAGAGATCACAAGGGGTCATTGAAACCCAAATTCTACAAATAAAGCCCATTAATATATAAAAGAATCCGGAAGAAATAGAAATTTCGGAAAATCCATGGTTACGCCCTGTATAATACAAGCTTACTTTTTGCTAAGCGAAAAATTCAATTGCGTGCATGTAAATAACTACCCTGTAAAATAAGCGTATTGTAAATACATAGCAATTAAAGTACAATAGAGAAAACACAAATTTAAGCCGTGCTTGTAAATAATCACCCTGAGATAAGTACAAAGCCATTTATTTTCACTTATCAATTATCAATACACTTCTGATGTACATAAAAAGCTCCTTCTTTCTGTAAATAGCATAGAATAGTGATAAGTTTACGCAATTACAGTCAATCTCGTTAAAAAACCCAATTTTAATCTTAGTTTGTATTAAAACACATTTTGCCGTAAATCTCAATCTTTAATTACAATTATAAAGATGCGGCCCTCTCTGGATGTGCAAAATCCGTTGATAAAGTCATTAAAGCTTTAAATTAATCATATAAATTGACCTTTTGTATTACATAAATTCATTTTAAATAAAACATATTTTCGAATTTTCAAGAGGAATATAGAAAATGCGTTATCTGTACTTGGAACTACGTAAATAATTTATTAGTTAACAAAACATTTCGAAGGAACATTAAAAACCCATAAAATAGATAAGAATTATTTAATAGCTTTTGAAATCATTGTAGGGGAGTTGCGATACGACGAGGCAAATCAATCACGCAAGTTGACGCTAATGAATTTTTCTTGGAAATCTTATATCATTGCGGTGTACTAGATTCCATACGATTCTAAAATATGTAGAAAGCTTGACGCAATCAAAATAAATTGTATATAAACCCGAATTTTGATTAAAAAGATTAGTGTATAAATTCAATTGCGACAATGTTGCTTTGAGAAAAAATTGTTTTATAGAATGCAATACGCATACCGTAATTAATAATTACCATGTATAAACGAATGAATGAATAAAGAAAAACATTTTAAAGGAAACCTGCGTAAATATGAAAATGGGTAATTGCCATTAGTTGATTTTGTAGTATATGATGAAGATGGGAAATACTTCGATATAAAAAGCTATTAAAATTTTATTTAATAATTAATCAGAGGATACACATTGATTTCTAAATGGAGATGTAAATAATATGGATAATTTTGTAAATTGGGATTTCACGTCAATATAAGATTGGAAGCGGAAGATATTTAGTACGGTTAATTACAAATAGGAAAAGCGCTTTGTAAATTTTTGCAAGTGTTGCTTTTAAAACATTGTTTGTAACTGATACTTAAGTATTTGTCATTTAAATTTAAAGTAGAATAGGATTTAATTATATCATAATTTGTTTGTAAGGGTATTTACCAGGAAGTTTATGATCAGAGTTCGGAACACTCTGACATTTTAATAGATTACTGTCAAGGATTTTTAAAACAAACCTTACAAGCGTGGGAATCAAAGCCAGGTAAACTATCCATAAGAGAAGAGATTTAGATCTGTAAACTTAAACCTAAATAAGGTAACAGACATTTTGATAATTAAGTAAATAGGTACTTGTTAGAAATAATTTGATGTTTGAAGGAAAGTATGCTGTAAATGTTTTATATGATTTTGTATGAGAAAAAATAGTCTTGATCGTGTAGATCCTTTATGACATTGTTGTGTTAGATTTCATTTTGTAAATTCCGTCGATTCCATTGAGCTAGCCAGGCAAACTAAAGTTAGAAAGGAAGGTAAGTTAATAATTTCAAATTTTATATACACTATATATATTATATATATTATATACATACATTATTTTTGTATACATTGTTGTGGAATGCCCTTTACAAGCCACACGATTGGTGCGCAATTTTCATTGATATAATATAGCCCTTACGTTGGTGTGCTCTTAAGATTGCTATGAAACAGCCTTTTTCAGCATTTAAGCCCCTACGATGGTTGTCATTAATATTGCTATGAAATCACCACGATTGAACATACCATTAAAAATGCTGTAATAAACCTTATTAAGCCCCTATATTGGGCGTCGATTAATAATTGTTGTGATATAGTCCCTACTGCACGACAATACAGACTGTTTAACCTCTCTTTCTTTCTATTACCTTACCTGACTGTAAAATAATTTAAATAAAACAATCCAAAATATCACAATGTAATGATTGATTATATGTACAGTTTTATGTCAATCTAATATTTAGCCCCTGAATAAAAATATTAACATTCACCAAATTTAAATTTCCTGAAACCCAGCAAAAATATCTTTATAATTACTCTTAAGTACCTTCAAGTGTTCTAAGATGCTTTTCTTATTTTCAAATTTTTGAACGACCTTTCTGTTGACCATTACAGATATTTGATATATAGCAAAAATATTAAAATAGAAACAGTCCTTAGTTAATAAAAATTTAAGATTTCTAACCTGCGTTTTTCTTGCTTGTCACGGGAATTGCCTCAGAGTATCGGTGGTTAGCATCGCTTGCTACACTTGTTTTCCTTATTGACCACAATTATGGATTAATGATTGTCTGTAGTTTTCCCTGGGATTCCTGAATTAACGTTGAGTATCTTTAGTATCCCTACTTTTGTTTATTTAGTCGTATTTTCAGACGTATTTTTGTATTTTCCTTTTAGAGGTAAATTTAGAAATATATTTAGGTATTGATTTGGATTTAGATGTCGGTTTAGAGATTGATTTGGATATTGGTTTAGAGCCCTGAATTGTTAAATATTAGAAAAAAATGTAATTAATAGTTTAACTTACGTCTATGTGCAGATCGACTATTATTCGTGGCATAAATTTGGCACTTTCAATTTTTCACTTATACTAAATTATAAACTTTTCACAAATTGATATTGTCACGTAAATTTCTACTTCATATTGACGTGGTTCATGCCTTGTTATAGATGAACTAAACGTTTATTCATTCCCCATTGTATTTATAAGCCTTTCCTATCAATGCTTTAATTGGCGCGCGTTGCGTGTTTATTGATAATTTCCGCCTATCTCTGTAGTACCTTGGTAATTCTCAAATTCCTTGGTTTTAGTTGTTGGGCCTACCATCCATCTTGCACGTAGACATGCAATATATCACAGCATATTATTAGAATTTCTAAATATTGCTTTCATTCTGTCACGTATTTTATATTTGTCGTTTAAAAATTCAAAACTTATCGTATAATTAACCGTCTGGTGTATGTTGTTTGTTACAAAATATGTTAAAGTCCAATGAAACAAATGTATTTTGTCACGTGTTTTATTTTCTAATAATGACGTATTAGAATGCGTTTTTTTATTTATATGTTTGAGATTTTTAATGAAATGATTTAATAGCTAGTATTCCAGATTGTTTATCTTTACCAACTACGTATTTATTTTGATGGAACTTGATGTATTTGAAACCTTATCTTTGTTTTATTTTTTAACTTAAAGCGTATTATGAGACATATGCATTCCTATTTCAACTAAATGGTATCTGATTATTGCAAAATGAGCTTCTTTCTTATGCATTAAATTAAATATACTTTATATACAGTGTGATCGCAGTTGACTTTTTGTAAAATAGTCGATTTACTCCTATAATTGATGGAATTATTTGGTTTTCTTAAAGTTAAAATTATTTATATCTATCCTCCTACAACTTAATCTACCCTTAAACTACCCTCTTATCATAGCAATATATATATATATATATATATATATATATATTGCTGTGATATTCCCCTTTGAATGCGGGAACTGGGTCCTTTCAACAAAAAATTCTAGTCCCACAGATTGGGCGTCATAAACGGCTGTGGTCCTCTTTTCGCCTCGGCTGCTCACCTAATGTTATAAACCTCCTCATTCATAAAAAAAACAACACATTCCTACCAAAAACATCAACGTTAACTCTATTTACATCAATATTCAGAATACATTAAAATTTCAAAATTAAAACTCAGCATAAATTTCAGTTTTAAAAGAATTTCAAGATTAATTTTATTATCATTTTAATGTGCATCCAAAATTAAAGTCCTTGTTGGATGCCTAGTAATTAATATAACAATATAAGCAGACCGGAGTCTGAGTATAAAGGAGCATCTACCACCCTTTACGTTAATTAACCAGGTTCGTCTAATTGAGCTCAAAGACATACCCAAATTTTCATCATATTCCCGAACATCAAAACAAAATACCCTTTTTACTTAAACAAGCAAATTTCATCTTAAAATTAAACTTTTATGGTTAGTACAATTTCACTAATGTCCATTTAAAGTAAATCAATTATAAAGTCATTCAATACACACAAAATGTCAAACAAAATAGTATAATTTACCTGAAGGTTACTGTCCTCGTAGCTTCAAAGTATCGTTTCTTTAGTTAATCACACCATTCAACAGGATTATATTTACGGCTTCTGATTCTCTAACGCTTTTAAAATTTTCTCCATCACCATTTATTTGAAGTTGTTTCTGGGCTTTTCCGGAACTCATCTGTTTTTATCTGACCCTTGTTTCATGGATCCAGACACGTATTTGAACCATTTAATTATTAACACCCCCGAAAAATAGCAAAGAAATTCATGCGTCTGTCACCAATATACGCCAAAACTGCCTACTTTTGTGTATACATTCGTCGTTGTAAATTTTGCTAATTGGTACAGTGAAACTAAATTTTATTACCTTGTATCTAAGTGCACTGAAGTACATTCATGTTAGCACGTAAATAACAAGCTATTTTGAATCACTAAAATATACGAGCAAACTTTAAATTATTTAATCAAACTAAAATGCACTGTTTAACATCTTCAATCAAGTCGCGTATGTACGAGCTTTTAACGCATCGAATCGTCAAAAGTCTAAGAGGGCTTGTTTATATTCATCTCGGTATATATAGCAAAAAGCCTGTCTGTCGGTCTGTTCCCCAAAACGGGTAATTCTAAAGAATTCCTCATTCTATGTTCCCAGTCTGTCGCTCGTGCGTCGATTTTTACGAATTTTCACTCGCCCCATTTAAATCTCAGAAAATTTCCACACGGCACGCAAGCATGTCCGAGAAAAACTAATTAATTTTGTACAGAAATTGTTGTTCTACCTCTGATATTTGCATCCTATTTTCAACCAATTGTGACCCTCGTGACGTTGCTTAAATCCCGCCTTTTACAATATATGTCTTTGCTTGACGTATTTTCTCTTTCCTTCTCTAACCTGTTCGTATTGGTGCAAATTGATATTCTTTATTATCGATTATTTTAGTCCACATGGAGTGTGAAATAACCCAGCTTTAGCAATTCTCGTAACTATTATGCGACGTTTTCCCAAGATTCTTTGAAACATTAATTATCTGCAAACTTTACGCCGAATGCGACATTTAAACTACGCAGGTGTTCAAATGTAATATTAATTCTCAGAGCCTTATTCCGTGGTATTTTAATCTTGGATTTTCACAAGTTTTTATAGGTATTATATGTTACTAACGGTTTAATTAACTCCAATTAAATTGATTTCTATCCTTTCATTTTTAGCGAATACAACTTAAATATTAATTATTATGTGTACACTTTGTTTAATACCGGTTACTCGAAATAGAGTTAATTAAGATAAATTTTGCACGTAATTTCTCTTTGTTTAGGAATAATTACATTACACGCAGAGCTTTTCAATACTGCTTCTTTTGATATAAAGCGTCTTATAAATAATTTAAATTTCTTATTTTTACTGAAACGACCGAGTTTATTTATGCTTCAAGGTTTTAATAACGCGTATTATTTAATGAAATTCCTTATACACGGTGATTAAAATTATTTGATGTGATTATTTAATTTTCTACCCTGGTCTAAATATGAGTATTTTCCCCCTATTTGAATACAAATAATCCCACTTATTTGAATGCAAATATAAACATTTAGACAAAAAATTACAAAAAAAATTGCCTATCTCTCTACCCTTATCTATCTAACTTACCTACTTTGTCTCCAATCCAAAAAAATATTTACACCTACCCTATATCCCTATCCTATTCCTGACTCTCACCTAATCTTCACTATACTTTACTTCCCCTACCTAATCCTATATACCTATCCTATTCTTATTCTATTCCTAACTCGCCACTAATCTTATAAGAAATATCTATACTTAACCTATCTTATTTTCTTCCTACATTTACTCTTTATTCTCATCCTAAACCTATTCCTAATTATCTCCCATATTTATCCTATACCTAGCTTTATTTTCTATAAACACTTACTTCTACTCTTCTATATACCTATTCTATCCCTATTCTATTTAAATCTAACTCTCTTCTACACCTATTTCTCTTGTGGTGCTGGTTCTCCGGTATAAGGGAATAGTAGGTTGACGTGAAACCGTCCCCTCTCATTTCCCGTACCTACTTCCCTTAATAAATATGTGCACTCCCCTACTACTTCCCCTATCTCAAAAGGTCCCTCATATGGCAAGTGTAGTTTAGCACATGTCATCCTATCTCTCTTCCCTACTCTCAAGCTTTTACTACTACCTGGTCTCCCACTTTAAATTTTACCCTCTTTCTAATTCTTGCGTTCATCTTCCTTGTATATTTTTCAGCTCTCTTCCTTAACCTCTCCCTCACATCTACCAAAAGTTGTTGGAATTCATCGTCCCTAGGCACAATTTGCCATGGTCTTTCGGGATACTGTTGCTTGATCAGCATGATGGGACTGGTTTCTGTCACGGTACTAGGGTTTCATTGATAAAAGATTCAACCTTAGACAAATTGTCCTCCCATAAACGATGATTCCTATGTGAAGCTAAACGCAAAAACTTAACCGTCTCTTGAATATATCGCTCAGCTGGATTCGCTTGAGGATGCCTTATGCTACAAAACACCACTTTAACGTTTTGCCTCTCCCAATAATCTCTAAATCTTTGATTATTAAAATAAGTAGCATTGTCTGCTAATACTCGTTTAAAAGTTCCTACTTCCTACAAAATTGTTCCAATTTCTTGTTTGTTCCGACTGTGTTACAATCCCGAGTGGGATATAATTTGGTAAATTTCGAAAACACATCAGTCACAATCAGCACATGTTTGTGTCCTTTGTACTTCGGACTAGATTACTCAAATAATCAATAGCAACTAAGTCCAGGGATTTTGTACGTGTATACTTTGTACCACATCCTGACTCGTACTATTTTGTACTTTCCTAAAGTACATAAGTGACAAGTGTTGATGACTGACTTTACTAACCCTAAGTCTTTAGTTGAAAAAACGTTTCCTAAAATTAACCATGTCTTTCGGATTCCTATGTGACCATATCTTAAGTGCAGATCTTTGATAATTAATTTTGCTTGTACCCTATCCACCACATACACTTCCAATTCTTGAATTTTTTACACAAAAGCCGTTTATCATATGGAAGTTTTAAATCCCGGTTCGCTTTCTAACTTCGTTCTAACAATCTGTAGCTCCTCACTCTGCCTCTGGTTCCTCAAGATCTCCTCTTCTCCATATACTGAATCATTTTGAAGTAGACTGTTCATGGCAATCATGATGTCACACGGTCTTTTGTTATCCATGTCCCTGTTTCTACTAAACGCGTCTGCTATAAAATTATTTTCTCCTTAATATATTTAATCTCAAAGTCAAACTCCTGTAGTAACAACCCCATCGATATACTCGATTGTTAGAAAATCTCGTATTCATCAACGCACACAACGCCGAATGATCCGTTTCGATTACAAAATGTCTTCCTATCAAAAAATTTTAACTTCGTAACACCAAAAAACACTGCAGCAATCTCATTTTCACTAATAGTTTATTTTACTTCATGCGGCTTCAGTGTGCGTGAAACAAAAGATATGGGCACCTCTTCCCCCTCTTGTACTTGGTACAAATCTGCTGATAATGCACTATCCGATGCATCCGTCCTCAGTACGAAACCTACATCAAATCTGGGATGCCTCAAAATTAGTTGGTCGTGAAATTGTTCCAACAGTGTTAAATATGCTGCCTCTTGACTTTCCGTCCAACTCCATCGTACTCCCTTCTTCAGAAGTTTAAACAATGGACTCGCTTTTCAGCAAATCCCGGTACAAACTTTTATAAAAGTTAAGGACCCCCAAAAAAGCTCTTAATTTCCTAATGTTATTAGGTCTCGGATATGTCAAAAGTTCGGACAATCTTTCTTTATCGATACACATACCTTGAGTGTTCACCACATACCCCAGAAATTTAACGGTTTTGAAAAAATTCACATTTTCTATATTCAGCCTCAATCCTGCTAACTTAAGCTCTAATAATATCCGTTCTAAATGAGAGTAATGTTGTTCCTCAGTTTCACTAAAATTAAAATATCATCCACATAGTGTATGCAGAATTGCTCATATGCTCCTAAAATTGCTTGCATTGCCTTAATTAATGCTGCACTTGACGTTGACAAACCATACGGTACTACCTTAAAATTATAGATTTTTCCCTCTACGGAAAATCCTGTGTACCTTCTAGAATCTTTGTGTAATGGAATCAGCCAGAATGAATTCCTTAAATCTAATTTACTAAAATAAACTTGCCACTTAATCTCGTCAAAAGTGTGTCCATGGATGGTGGACAATGGAATTGCGGTTTGGTCCGTTGGTTAATTTTTCGTGCATCTAAACATAAACGAATGCTATCATCCTTTTCTTAACTACCACCAACGGATTTATGAAATGAGTGTTTGATACCTCTATTATGCCATCTTCCAACATTTTATTTAATTCTGCCTTCACCTGCTCCCGATATGCTGCTGGAATTGGATAAACCTTGCGTTGAACGGTTCTGAATTATCCACTTCCAATCTGTGCTCATAGCCTAACGCTGTGCTTGCTTCTACCCCACTAATTCTGCATGTTTTTGTAATAAAGCTTGAACCACTACTCTCCTATCCTCTGGACATCTTATTGTGTTGATCTGTTTTACTTCATCATCCTCTAACTCTACTACATTAATACTAAACCCCGTGTCATCCTCTGTGACTTCATAACTGCCCTTCCATGGCACTACCCTATCATTAATCCTTATTACCTTCCTTTCCATATCTATCAAAACCCCTAACTTCATCATACAGTCAACACCTAAAATGCTCTGAAACTTCAGTCCAGGTACAATTACAAACTCCTGTTCACAGCTTAAACCTCCTATATCTATCCTAAGCACCACAACACTATTACTACAGCAAACTTCTTTTTATTTGGAGCTACTAAATGGCTACGCTTTATAGGCATAATTCTATCACAAACCTTATCCCTAATTTTGCTGACGAATTCCTCCGATATTAAACTCGCCTCTGCCCCTGTATCAAGTAATACTTCTACATTATTTTCAAAATTTCTAAATTAATAATTGGCAAACATAATTTTTCTACAGTTTCTGGCTCTACTTCCTCCTCAATTTTGAAAAATTCACGTGGATGTTCGTATACATTTACACAGAAATCTAGTGGTCTGTCGCGTTCTAAAAATCCTGTCTCATCCTGTTTTCCGTGCTTGGTCCTGGTTGTCCTTCTACAACCTGTGCGTACGTCCTCCTCGTGTTAATATCCGTGTCCCTGTCTCTATTCGGCGTGCTGGTCACAGTCCTGTTTACTTCCGGTAAACTGTTCTGTCGCGTGTAACTAGGTCTTGGCGTCGGTCCCCTAGTCGCACTATTGCTCCTGTATTCCTGTCCTCGTCGTTCCCAATTCGGTCGAAAATTTCTGTTGTAGTCAGGCCGTCTCGGATAATTCGGTGTCCTGTTGTCAAACCTAACTGTGTTAACGTTTCGTTCTCGTATCTCTCTTGTCCGTCCTACACATACATCGTCATATCTCTGCAAATACTCTAAAAATGTCTCCGTTCTGTGATGTTTTGTAAGGCCACGTGTTGTCTAATTTCCAGTTCAAAATGTCGTGATAGGTACTTGATAATCTGTCTGTCCGTCAATGGTGGATTCAGTTGTTTGGCCACACTGTACTTGCGGATGGCATATTGCTCCCTAGAACCTGCAAACTCTCCCTTAAATTTTCCTGTAATCAAGTCGTCCCTAATCTGATCCTGTTTGTGATCACTCCAGTAATGTTGTAAAATTTGTTTTCAAAGTCCTGATACGTGTCTATGCCCTGTCCTACTAAATTGTACCATGCTTCCGCGTTGTCCTTTAATAAAGCCTTTATCGTATTCAGTTTAGTCTGTTCGTCAAATAAATTTCCCACTAGATTTCTTACATTATTAATAAAAATTTGTGGATTTACCCTGTTATCGCCATAAAACTTCATGTGTTGGTCCAATGATACTCCACCTGTAGAAAATCTGGGACCATCCCCGTTAAATTTGACATGTTGTATTTGATACTACTAACTTCGCGTTCTACCTGATCCCTACATGAGTCCGTCACTTCAGTCATTTTACATTAATCTCTTCTTCACAAAAATGCGTACTTCGGACCTTAAATGTCCCATTTCCTGTCGAAGACCTGTAATATCACGCTCATTTTTTCAACCCTATTTTCAACTTCCCCATCTTTACGGTAAGACTATTTTAAATTCTGAAACTTCTTGATTCGTCTTATCTATTTTCTGACTAATTTGCTCAAACTTACGATTCGATTCCTCACTCATTTCTCTAATCTCTCTAACTTCCTGTTCGATTCTTCCCTAGCTCTATTAGATTCATCGCTTAGCTGTTCTAATTTTCTATTGGATTCTTCACTCATCCTCTCTAACATTCTCAATATCATCTCGTTTCCTTGATCCCTGATTCCGTCCTCGACTGATCTCTACTGCCTCCAGCTTCTTCCATTTTCGAAATTTTCTCACACAATGCACTATCGTCACTTCCAATTTCCACTCCTTGACTCCTTAACCACTCCTTTCTCTGCATACGTTCAAATCACTCACACACACTCTAAAATACTCTTAAATTTATACACAAACAGAAACTCTCTCTCAGATCGCCAGTTTCCTGGAATAAAATAACAAAATTTTATTTGGAACTCGAGCCCTCACGTTGTGGTCGCCAAAATACAGCTGTGATATTCCCCTTTGAATGCGGGAACTGGGTCCTTTCAACAAAAAATTCTAGTCCCACAGATTGGGCGTCATAAACGGCTGTGGTCCTCTTTTCGCCTCGGCTGCTCACCTAATGTTATAAACCTCCTCATTCATAAAAAAAACAACACATTCCTACCAAAACATCAACGTTAACTCTATTTACATCAATATTCAGAATACATTAAAATTTCAAAATTAAATTTCAGCATAAATTTCAGTTTTAAAAGAATTTCAAGATTAATTTTATTATCATTTTAATGTGCATCCAAAATTAAAGTCCTTGTTGGATGCCTACTAATTAATATAACAATATAAGCAGACCGGAGTCTGAGTATAAAGGAGCATCTACCACCCCTTTACGTTAATTAACCAGGTTCGTCTAATTGAGCTCAAAGACATACCCAAATTTTCATCATATTCCCGAACATCAAAACAAAATACCCTTTTTACTTAAACAAGCAAATTTCATCTTAAAATTAAATTTTATGGTTAGTACAATTTCACTAATGTCCATTTAAAGTAAATCAATTATAAAGTCATTCAATACACACAAAAATGTCAAACAAAATAGTATAATTTACCTGAAGGTTACTGTCCTCGTAGCTTCAAAGTATCGTCTTTAGTTAATCACACCATTCAACAGGATTATATTTACGGCTTCTGATTCTCTACGCTTTTAAAATTTTTCCATCACCATTTATTTGAAGTTGTTTCTGGGCTTTTCCGGAACTCATCTGTGTTTCTGACCCTTGTTTCATGGATCCAGACACGTATTTGAACCATTTAATTATTAACACCCCGAAAAATAGCAAAGAAATTCATGCGTCTGTCACCAATATACGCCAAAACTGCCTACTTTTGTGTATACATTGTCGTTGTAAATTTTGCTAATTGGTACAGTGAAACTAAATTTTATTACCTTGTATCTAAGTGCACTGAAGTACATTCATGTTAGCACGTAAATAAAAACTATTTTGAATCACTAAAATATACGAGCAAACTTTAAATTATTTAATCAAACTAAAATGCACTGTTTAACATCTTCAATCAAGTCGCGGATGTACGAGCTTTTAACGCATCGAATCGTCAAAAGTCTAAGAGGGCTTGTTTATATTCATCTCGGTATATATAGCAAAAGCCTGTCTGTCGGTCTGTTCCCCAAAACGGGTAATTCTAAAGAATTCCTCATTCTATGTTCCCAGTCTGTCGCTCGTGCGTCGATTTTTACAATTTTCACTCGCCCCATTTAAATCTCAGAAAATTTCCACACGGCACGCAAAGCATGTCCGAGAAAACTAATTAATTTTGTACAGAAATTGTTGTTCTACCTCTGATATTTGCATCCTATTTTCAACCAATTGTGACCCTCGTGACGTTGCTTAAATCCCGCCTTTTACAATATATGTCTTTGCTTGACGATTTTTCTTTCCTTCTCTAACCTGTTCGTATTGGTGCAAATTGATATTCTTTATTATCGATTATTTTAGTTCACATGGAGTGTGAAATAACCCAGCTTTAGCAATTCTCGTAACTATTATGCGACGTTTTCCCAAGATTCTTTGAAACATTAATTATCTGCAAACTTTACGCCGAATGCGACATTTAAACTACGCAGGTGTTCAAATTAATATTAATTCTCAGAGCCTTATTCCGTGGTATTTTAATCTTGGATTTTCACAAGTTTTATAGGTATTATATGTTACTAACGGTTTAATTAACTCCAATTAAATTGATTTCTATCCTTTCATTTTTAGCGAATACAACTTAAATATTAATTATTATGTGTACACTTTGTTTAATACCGGTTACTCGAAATAGAGTTAATTAAGATAAATTTTGCACGTAATTTCTCTTTGTTTAGGAATAATTACATTACACGCAGAGCTTTTCAATACTGCTTCTTTTGATATAAAGCGTCTTATAAATAATTTAAATTTCTTATTTTTACTGAAACGACCGAGTTTATTTATGCTTCAAGGTTTTAATAACGCGTATTATTTAATGAAATTACTTATACACGGTGATTAAAATTATTTGATGTGATTATTTAATTTTCTACCCTGGTCTAAATATGAGTAATATATACAGTGATTTCTCGAAATCCCACGAATTGGGCGAATTTGGCGGAAAAATTTATTTGCTGTGATATTGAAATAAATTTCCCTATACCACAGACGCATTACTCAAATCCAAATTTAGGGAACACTTCCTCAAATATTTTAGTTGGAAAGACAAACACTTTCCTGCTCGAGTACATTAACCCTTACTAAAAGCTTTTAGAGAACAAATATTTACATTTAATAATAAATGAAATTTATTGCAGTATAAATCACATAAAATTAAATTTTAGCCTACTTTCGGAATAAAGCTCTTTGTATATCCAGTGCCATGCACATCTTCTCACTACTATGCTCATTTCTTTAAAAATATACCAATTATCTGGATACGTGTATATTGCCATTTGTTATAGAGAATTTCCTCAATGAATCTTTGAGTTAATTAAACCCTTAAGCTACACCTTCTTTTAATAAAATTATTAAATACACAATGCTCAATTACATATTTTCATAAAGACATTTACAGTAAAACACATCATAAAAGCAAATCTGACCTTAGAGTTCAGGAGCCTTGAAATAGTCCCATGTGGAACAGTTTCTTAACGCTTTGAACTCTGAGCAAGAGTATCTGTCACAATAAAATTATACAAGTCTTTCACTAGGTCTAAGTCAAAAACAAACTTGCAACGAATTCAATTTGCACTAAAATTAAATCAAAACAACTTTTACAGAATTTGAACAAACCTTGAACTTGATAGAGGACTAGTAGTTGTATAATATTCAAGCAGTAATAATTGAATTGTTAATTGAAGCCCTAAAACAATACCGTAACCTAACTAATTTAAAATATACAGATCTACTTGATTTGTAAAATCGGCGAAAATACCAGCTAACTAAACAACACCTTTAATAATAATAGTTGTACTTGCATTAAATTTTATTGAGTGCCGTCGTTTAAATTGCTTCAGTGGTTTGCAAGGTTACAGGAATCATCATTTCAAAGTAGATCTATTCCTATGCATAACGTCTGATTCCATCATAAACAACCATGCTGTTCAGGAAATTTTATTCCATCAAAGTCTTAAAGCCAGCAAAGTGATACGTATTGTACACCAATAAAATCGTTCAGTTTATAACAAAAGGTTTCTCTTGTCAAGCGCTTTGATTAATGTAAAATTGACTTCATTCTCTAGACCTGAATCCGTATTAAATTAATTGCTGGACGCTCCAAATGCTGCCTTCATACACAACAAGATTGTTTCGATATCGCCATTATCATGACAATGTTAGCTTTATCCACTATAATTGCAAATGACTATTGAATTAAAATACAACTTTTAATTAAATAAATAACTCTCCTTAAAGTTTTTAGAAGTAATATTTTATAAAAGCTTATAGTAGTTTCTGTTTATCCAGTTACCTATTTGATTGTTTTACTTATTGTATATTTTCTTGTTTCAGGTTGGCCTACTGTTGTCAATCACCGACGCTGTAAGTATATATTTAATTTCATAGTCTGGTATACAAACTTTTAGTAGCCATAATTATACAAACATGCAAATTAAAACCCTATAATAATAATAATAAGCTCCGTGTTTTTGGTTTATATATTAATTTTTTTGAATTAAGCCTGGAAAACTTATATTCTTGCAAATTTATGAAATCTTATAATATGCCCAAAGTTTACCGATAACAATAGTTGTTGTTCTCTATTTAGTTAGAGAACCAGTTTCGTTCTCATTTTCATTTAGTTTTTCCTTTTCCTGACACCGATGCAAATTTATGGTGGCGCTAGGACAATTAATGGCATCGCGAAAGTGTCCGAGTTACAATAAATCAGTGAACAATCTAGTTTTGAGCGTGGGACATGAAACATTTCGGATTAGTTCGGGCGAGTTCGGATCACCAGGCCAGCTCGGATCAGTTCGGGTCCAGTGTTTCACAGTTCCAGGTCGGTCTGTTTTGGGTAGTACGCAGCAATGATATACCGACGCCTTCGGACAGTGGCCGGCGGGAACATTCGGATGAACGGAATTTCAAACATAGAGATCGGGATTGTTAGTAAAATGTTCGACCATCTAGCGATAATGGCGGATATCGCTAAAGAAGCTATCTCGGGAATGGAAATCTTGAAAAAGTACGGTTTTTCGTATAGATTTGAAAGGGGATGTCCTAATAGTAGGGATCAAAATAATACCGCTTTGTGAAGCAAACGACGGTGCTGTACGGGTTGGTTTGACGAGCGACGCTCTACTACCGGGAAGAAAAGAAAGTATGGTCATGGAGAGATTGGATGGTGTACTCTGGGAAAGTTTTGTCCGCGCTATCGAACTGGTCTATAATAAATCTCTTGGGAAGGGCGTAGTCGTAAGAAAAACGTTGCCAATGGTGTTAGAACTTATACCCGACAGGATCCTAAACGCCTGTAACTACGACGTCGAATTGAAAAACAATGCCACAGTGGGTGCGATCTCCGGTTTTTCACGTGGAGGAGGGAGGGGGGCAGCATCGTTAAGGAACCGCCCACTAGTGAATGCTACTTAAAGTTATTGGATCAGCTAATCAAATTATGCCAGACTCTCGAAAAACAACAGCTGGCCGAACCCAAAACCTGATTTGACGATACTTCGATGTGTTTGTAATCACGGCAGTCAGCTGTAAAAATTGCGGTAGTCAAGCACAAATTTGATACCGGAGAGGCCCGACCAATTAGACACCTTCCAAGAAGGTTGACATTGGTCAAGCGTAAAGGGGTTGAGAGCATGGTTGGAGAAATGGAAGGGCAGCGTGTGATCGAACGGTCCGACAGTCCTTGGACATGGCCTGGTGTGCACGTGAGGAAGAAGGAAGAAGTCGACAAGACTCTATGTTGACTATTGACAGTTACCCATTTTTGAGGCGGGGGAAAGCACGTAAATAGGGTTGTAAATCTGGAAAGGCATTCGACAATGTAAAATGGAAAAAACGTTCGAAATATTCAAAAAGACAGGAGTGAGTTATAGAAGTAGACGATTAGTACATTGCTTTTACAAAGAGCAAACAACTGTAATAGAATTAGAACAGGAACGCAGAGAAGTAGATATTAAGAAAGGGTGAGACAGGATTGTGCCCTAACCCGTTAATTTTTAACCTGTACATCGAACAGGCAATGACTACTGTCAAATGCAGAAAGAAATTTGGAATTATTATGCAGGGACAAACGATTGATATGCTCAGATTTGCAGATTATATAGCTGTACTAGCATCTAGCAGGGAAGAGCTATAGTAGCAGCTCTTAATGAAATGGAAACAATGTTAACAGAGAAATACGGTTTGAAAATTAACTAAAGTATAACTAAAGTGCTAGTATGCAAAGGAGAGGTACATAAGTTTAAAAAGGGTGCTAAAATCCAAAACCAGAATACAAATAGGAAACGAGAACTTAAAGGTTACGAATTTTTGCTACCTAGGAAGTCAAACAACGCAAGATGGAAAAAGCGAAAAAGATATAAAACAAGGACTAGCTTAATCCCTTGCTGCATTCAACAAGAAACGACAATACTATGTTCCAAGGTAATAAACAGAACAACGAAAAATTGCCGAAAGCACATGTGTGTAACACACTTTTGAAATGTAGTGCTACAGACGTATGGTGAAAATATCATGGACAGACAAAGTTAATAACGAGATTCTGCTACGTACCTAGACGTAGCCGGAAAAAAATAAATACCAGGCTAACTACCAACCGCAGAGAGTTGTGGGATTTGCCTACATACCAAAAAAAAAGAAACAAAAAATAAAGTACTTCGACCACGATTATCTATTAACAAATAAAAATAAATAACGGTTTCTGTACAAACAAGCAAAAAGAAAATAAATTAGGGTTATTATTTCACAGCAAACAATTATGTTGCACGAACAATTTAGAAATTTAGATACGAAGTGCGCATCTCGTATTTACAGAAAATAAAATTAATCAGTAGTAAATCAATATGTGAGAGCTTTTGTCAAGCGTTTTTAAAATTTCACCTAATACTTTTTGTAAAATATACTAATTAGCAGGAAAGAATTAAAGTGTGAGTTCTTTTGACAAGCATTTTTAATAATAGTACATTGCACCTGTAGAGCGATAATATCGATTAGCAGCAACAAACAATAGTTCTATAATGTGAAGTTTCTTGTCACGTAACTACACCAAACGTTGATACGGAATATGCCATTGACACACACAAAAGAAAACGAGTTGCATATTTATAGGTGTCCGGATACTTAGCTCGCATACCGTCGGGGATGAATCAACACAGAAATGCCATGGTCGTCAGGATCTGTTTACCCTGCTACCATAACTGTAGCAGTGGTCTACGGAGCAGTTGGTCTACAGACAAAAGCCATTGGTCTACATAAATAAAGAACCCATTTGGCATCCAGCTAAAAAAGCAATCCACGCTAGACACCTCCTAGCTGTCGAACAGAAAAAACAAACGAGCGTTGCTTTTGAAATACAGTGACGAATACTGTAGAAAATATTTCGACGCACAAGCTGAAGAATCAAATTCAACAATCGTTCAACTGCAAACCCTCGCTTATCGAAGCGCAATTGAAATTGGAAAACTCGGGTTTTATCGGATAGTGCGCGACCTTATTTCAACAAGTCTTTACATCGGAACAACAGAGAAAACCATTGTATGCGGTTGTAATGTATACCAAGTTAACAGGTACCTAAAACAGGATATGAACTATGTAATTGTTGCATAAACTTGAGTTTCGAAATAAATAACTTCAAAATGAAAATTTGTAGAAAGCGTATTTATTATTAATTATGTTGAAGATAAACGTAACAATTCTGCAAATGGCAGGAGAAGAAAACGAATAGAAAACAGAAAAGAATAGGAGAGATAAGATGATAGGACACATATTAAGGCACGAGGGAATAGTGCGGAATATACTAGAAGCAGAGAAAAGAAAAAAGAAAGGCAGAGGTAGTGCTACATTAAACCATTACACGTAGATGTAGATTGTGAGAATTTCAGGGAAACGTGTAGATTAGCTCAGGATATAAATCAATGGAGGTACGCGTCCAACCAGTTTCAGGACGGAAAGCTTATAGACCAATGAAGTAATTGTATTTAAACCTGGTAATTATCGTAAACAACTACAAATGTTGGTTCTGCAATAGCCTCTACAAATATTGATTGTGTGAGAGGAGTAATTAGAAAACTATTAATTTGGCAAGTGTCTAGATAGTATGAGAACTTGGTAGGCGTCAAGTTGATTAACCCCCTTGGCGTACCATTGAATATCGGTAAAATAGAAAACAATGGAAGAAAAAAAGTGCTAACGATATTTAAAAGAAAAATTAGCACAAGGCCATGCTGTACTTAACAAGAAAAAACAGCTGCCATGTTCGGAGACAACTAGAAACTAGGGATAGATTACCGAAAGCACATACGTGGCGCACAGCACTGTACGGCTGTGAAACGTAGACAGTAGAAGAAGCGGACAGGAAAAGGATAGAAACTTGAAATGTGTTGCTACAGACGTATGATAAAGATATCATGGGCGGCTAAAAATAGAAACAAAAAGGTACTAGAAATGGAAGGGAAATAACGATATATGGGGAAAATAGTAAAAATAGGAGAAATAAGATGATAGGACACCTACTAATGCACGATGGACTAGTGTAGGATATATTAGAAACAGTGAAAGGAAAAAAAGCAAGTAGACGTAGACCTAGATTAGACTACTGCACACAGATAGTGAAAGATGTAGGCTGTTGGAATTTCAGGAAGGTGTGTAGGCTAACTTAGAATAGAAAACAATGAAAGTTCCTAATGATAATGATGATTTTGTTTTGTACGCGAGTTACGTTTCGGGCCTTGCGAGCGATCTTTTTAAAAACTTCGTAAATATTTATTTGGTTAAACAGAAATTACAATTGAATTTTGACAAACTGATTTAAAATACTCTTAGTCGAAAATAAAATAGTAATTGAAGTTTAATAAGGGCGAGTAGCTTAAGCAAACGGCAATGTTAAATCCGAAATACTCAAGACTGACTGATGGTCTTTGGCCTCCCGGGGTATTTATGTTATACCTGCCCCTCACATGTATGTGGGAACTTGCAGAGCTCATATCTGCTTATTCCTTAATTCTATTCATTATACAATGTAGCAATTTTAATTTCTAAGTAATCGAGGTTTTTTAACAGTCTGTGACCTGCACCTGCAGTATCACTTACTGTATGGAATACAATGTATTGAATCCGATCTCACAACTTGCTTGTAAACTTTCAATAACCTCTCTGGTTTATCTTTGAATTTACATTGTTGCATATAACTTTAATCTCTTTAACAATTTCTAATAAATTCTATATTATTATACATATGTAGATTGGGGGATACATAACTCCTCCTGACGTAAATGAAAAATTAAGGTTTTTTTTGCCTAATTTTTTAAAATTCATTGTTTAAAATTCATTGTTAAAAATTCATTGTTTAAAATTTATTGTCCCTAAGGGTACATTTATTGTTTCTTTATTTACCTTCGTTTCCTTAAGTCTAAAATTTTTTTCTTTATTCTTATATCTAAGATACATTTTGTAAAATACGTACATGATTAATAAAATAATTAATATGATTAATACAATTGTCCAAACGCTTATATTATCGTAGTGTAATTTCGGCACTTTTAACTCAAAGTGTTCTTTATAATTGTCCATTATTTTCATGGTGTGATTAAGAGCGTCTAAGTCTAGGTGTTCTAGTTGCATGGGTTTCTTGATTATTTCTTTGTCCTCAGATGGTGTGATTTTGAATTGTAGTTCCGGTAAATTTGCGAATTTCTTGGTTACTGTAGGGTTTTTATAAACTCTGATAATTTTGTTTTTCAATTTTAAATAAGTTTTCTTTAAGGGTGATTACTTTGCTTCCGGTTAATACTAAATTGTTCTCGTCTTGATTGCAATATGCGGTTGCTATTACTTCTGTTGGAAATATGGCAATCCATTTGTTTTCTGTAACCTTTTGAATTTTCATGTTGGTGATTTGTACGGGTTTGGCTTCACAGTTGTCGTAATGGTTTGAAAATCTTAGGGTTGTCTTCTTGGATAGTTGTTGTTGTTAATGATTGGCATAAATATTGATTTGGTGTTACTTCGTTACATTTTTCGTTTGTGTAACCATATCTTAGTTCATTTAAGGATAGGGACTTGGTTTTGGGTATGATAACTTGATACATGCTAGTAATTTTTATTGGAAAAGCAAATAAATGATAATAATTGTAAGTGTTACTTTTTACTTTTGAGATTTCTATTAAAAATGTTATTTGGTTTTTCTTTAGATAGCCTTTTACTATAGCTATTTTTTCAAATATGAGAATGTTTGATTCTATTACATCAAAGGGTATTTTTGGGGGTGTTCTGTCGTATTTTGCTTTGTCGCATAGTTCACATTGATTGATAAAGTCTCAGTGGTTAACTCTTTCATATCTTTAAAATAATATCGTCTTATAAGTTGCTTTAATGTTTCATTAGTTCCACGATGGTTGGTTTTGCCTTCGTGTTGATTTTTAATTACCTCGTTTATTTCATCAGGGTCGTCTAAGGTTATTAATTTTCTTGTGCATCAAATAAGTTCAGGGTCTTATTTATTAAATAATTTAACGTTTAATTCTGAAAATCGTTTATATAAATTTTCGTTGTTGAAATTAAAAGTAAGATCGTTTTTTCTCGGGGGTGTATTCTTTTAGAATTTTAATTATTTGTTCCTCGTTATCGTCCTTGGTTATTTGAATTTGATATATTTTCTTATTGTCTGTTTTTGTATATTTTACAGAATTGGGGTTGGTTAAAACTTGGGTAATTATAAATTGATTTGGTTTTATATCGATTGCTTCGTTTAAAATTTTAATCGCGGTTTTTGACTCTTCATTCTGTGTCGAATGTATGATGTCTATCTCTTCTGGGTCTTCTCTTACTTCCGTCTCGTCTATGTTTTCTATAATTGATTCCGTTTCTAAGTACGTTGAGCTGTATTCTATTTAGGGCGTCTGCGTTGTTATTATAATTTTTTTTTGTTTATAATTTTGTAATCGTATTCCTCTAGTCTAATTCTCCATCGTTGTAATTTTGAGTTTGATTCTTTGAGTTTGCATATACTTTCGAGGTAAATTGTTATGTCTGAACTCATGATTATTAAAAGTTGCTTTCATATTTAATTAATTTCAAATTTTTGTATAGATTGAGATTTATTTCCAATTGGGTTTGTTACTTTCTAGTTTGGTTTGTTAATTTTCAGTTTGGATTGTGTTGAGTTATTTAAAGGATCGCTTTACTTATTCTTTATACGTAGTTATACGGTGTTATAATTAAATTGCGGGATTTGTGTTTGGGAATGTGTGGTTAATATCTGTAGCTTTGAATTCGTTTTCTTTATCCGTCGCGGATGTGATAGTTGTCGCGGGTTTAAATTTTCTGAAAGGTGTCTATGTGGATTAATAATTTATTGAAATAATTGCATTGTACCTTGTACGTTTTGTTGCGCTAGTTATGATTTTATTTTATTTCTACCGATTAATTGAGTCTGCTATAATTATCTCGTCTTCGTAGGTGTTGTAATTCATAAGTGCATAAGATGCTTCCTTTCAATTGTATTGTCTAGTTACCTTAAATGTCTAAATATAGAGTTGCAAGTTTTCAGTCTACCGTTTCGTTACAGTAATTGCACCAAAGGTTCGTTTTATAATTTATACTATAAATTGTTTAAATTATAAGTTTTAAGTCTACTGAAAGGTTATGTTTTTCGGTCTCGGTAATAAATTTAAACAAATTGCGTAATGCTTTTGTATAACTAGATACTTTTGTGCTGAAGTATTTAATTATAATTGTCAAGTGTGAATGGATCTTTTCAGTGCTGTAGATTTTTATAAAGTTGCGATGAGTGAATGGTTTTTATTCAATGATGAGAATTTGCGTTGTGGATTCGCACGCTTATTAAATTTAATAATAATTACAAAGTGTTTCTATAATTTAGACACTTAGTGTTTAATTTATAGAAATTAAGGTAAAGTTTTAAATAGTCGTTTCTATAATTAGTTGGGTTTTATTCATTAAGCGTTCGGTGATAGAATGGTAAAATTAATTTTTTTGTTTCAAACTTGCTGAATTGAATTCGTTTTGTTTCGTATTTTAATAATATTTCGTAATAATTGTACTAATAATAGCATATATAAATGCGTCTTTTCGGTTCTCTTGTTTAAAATTCCTTGTTAAGAATAAATTCTCTTAAAATAAGTTCTTGTGTTTGAAAATAATTTTTCGTAGTAAATTATTTTCAATAAATAGCATAAATTGCAATAATAATAATTAAAATCTGTACATACATAGAATAATAAAAAAATTTCTTTTACTAGCTAATATCAATAAATTTGTAAAAAGAAAAATTGGTTTAGGAAAATGATCTTACATAATTTTTATCGTCGATTTCTTTTGTTTTCTGGCTGTGGGTTCGGTGGATTTTGTACTTCGTCCACGTTTTTGTTTCTTTGGGCTTGGTCAATTCTTGTACCTCGTCCAAATTTGTTTGATTGCGTTCGGTCGATTCTTGTACTTTTTCTAACTTTGTTTGGGTTTTTTCAGATTGGGAATTGAAATTCTTGGTCACCAGTTCTTCGATTTTTAGATTCGTAGTGCCTTTCTGGATTCGTACGACTGCGGCAGTTACGTTTCGGGCCTTGGGAGTGGTCTTTTTAAAAACTTCTTCTAAAAACTTCGTAACAATTTATTCGGTTAAACAGAAATTACAATTGAATTTTGACAAACTGATTAAAAAAACTCTAAGTCGAAAATAAAATAATAATTGGAGTTTAATAAGAGCGAGTAGCCTAAGTAAACGGCAATGTTAAAATTGAAATATTGAAGACTGATTGATGGTTTTGGGGCTCCCGGGGTATTTATGTTGTCCATGCACCTCACATGTCTGTGGGAACTTGCAGAAATCATGACTGCTTATTTTTAATTATATTCATTATACAATGTAACAATTTTAATTCTAAGTAATCGCGGTTTCTTAACCGTCTGTGACCTGCATCTGCAGTATCACTTACTGTCTGGAATACAATGTATTCACATCCGTTCTCACAACTTGCTTGTGAACTTTCAATAACCTCTCTGATTTGTCCTTGAATTTACATTGTTGCATAAACTTAATAACTTCTTTAACAATTTCTAATAATTTCTAACAAATTCTATTTTATTATACGTATATTGATTGGGGGATACATAACTCTCGTGTCATATTAATCATATATTTTGAGTTAAAACCAGTGACTCATACCAATAGAGCAAGAAACCCCCCCAGGAAGAAAAGGAATACACGTAAATGTAAAAATTGTTCTTAGAAATCAGTGAAAACATCTAGCTAAATACCTAGCTAAACATTTTGTAGCGCCCTCCAAAATTTGTTTTTATGGTTGTACTACAGATTAAAACTATTATTTTGGGAAATTAGGCAGTTATATGTAATTCATAAAATATGCTAGTTACGATCTTCTTGAGATGGATAAAAGTACTGAGACTGAAATTTCACACTCTCCATGCAATTTAGTGATGGATAACAATTGTTATCCGACTAGGGTTTCCGCGACTAAAATATTGTGCAACAATATTTAGTAAAACAATTAGGTTTGATTTTTATTCGTCAGTTTTGAATGCATTAGAATATATATACAGCAATTACAATCTAAGAAATAATATTTATACAAGGGTGAAGTATATACAAAGGTCTACAAGATGTTGCTCGTTCTGCGTCGGTCGGCGGCGTCTCGGTACGCCTTCCTCACAGCGGACCTCCTGGGGTCGTCCGGGTGTACGAGTGTTGGTTCTACGCCGTTGTACGGGATCCTGTCGGTGTCCAAAAGGACGACTTGCCACTCCACAAGTGATGGTGGTAGCGGGAACACCGGTCGTGGTGGGGAAGGCGGTGGCTGTAGGAACTGGCGGAGTAGCTGTTCGTTCCCTCCTTGCTGTCGCCGCAGGTGCTGCTCTCATCGTCGTCGCCTGTTCTTCTCTGTCGTGGCGCCGCCCATGCAGCGCTATGGCGTCGGACGACTTTGGGCTAAAGAAAGTGCCAAAGCGTCGGCGCCGTCGTGCTGCCTCGGAATCAGAGAAAGCTGAGGTCTTCTTCGATGATGTCCCGGGTTAGGAGAAGCGCGAGGGTCTTCCGGTGGTTCCTCAGGCTAGGAGAAGCGCAAAGGTCTTGACTGTCTCTCTACTAGGCTAGGAGAAGCGCTAGATCATTGAGTCTAGTGACAGTCAGGTAGAAATGCCTGTTACCTTATATCAAAGTACACGTGCTGAAGATGGAACAAGAGCCTAGAAAATCGGGATCTCCAACTCATTTTTTGTGCTACCCTTAAACTAGCGAATCTATTGGATGTCCATTCCACTAACCTTTTTTCAACATACTTTGAATAGGGGAAGAAAGCATATAAATACGATTGCGAATCCTGCAAAATTCAGTACACTTAGTGCTCCCCACAGCCTAAGGACTCAACTACAGTGCTCACCATAGCCTGTAAACCGCCTCAACAAGCAGTGCTCTCCATAGCCTGCTTAATTCTTGAAGCCGTTACGCTGCCCGACGCCGCACCTAGGGCACGTATAGCAGTGCTCTCTATAGCCTGTTTAATACTCGACCAGTTGCGCCGCCCGGCGCCGTACCTGGGGCACGTCGCCATAGTTTAGCCCAAGTAAACCACGTAGTAGCAGTGCTCCTCATAGGCTGTTTAATATCTGATCAGTTACACTGCCCGGCGCCGTACCTGGAGCACGCCGCATTAATTCTCTATTACTCCACGTTGTTTCACAAGTGAACCTGCGACTTCCGAAGACCTCCGAAGACGTCTGGACCTCTTCTAACAATACATACTTTTTTTTTTTATTTTCGTTATTCAAGCTCTTACTCAACCTCACGAGTAAAACCCGAGGATTTCCGAAGACTTCCGAACCTCTCAGTATTGTGTATATAGTCAATGTATAGTTTTTGTATGTATATCATTATTCTTTATAACTTCGCGTTGTTCCACGAGTTAGCCACGAAGCCTTCCGAAAAGACCCGAAGACCTCCGAAGACGTCTGGACCTCTTCAAACAATAAATAGTTCCTAATTTTTGTTATTCAAGCTCTTACTCAGCCTCATGAGTAAAACCCGAGGATTTCCAAAGACTTCCGAAACCTATCGAAGACTTCCGAACTTCTCAATATTGTGTATATGGTCAATGTATAGTCTTTGTAAGTATGTCATTATTCTTTGTAACCACACGTTGTTCCACGAGTGAAGCACGAAGCCTTCCGAAGAGTCCCGAAGACCTCCGAAGACGTCTGAACCTCTTCAACAATACGTACTTTCTTATTTCTGTTATTCAAGCTTTTACTCAGCTCCAACAAAAAATCCCGAGGCCTTTCGAAGAATGTGTGTGACTACTACGCCCAAGGTCCCGGATTCGAATCCCGACACGGTCCGCTTGAAAAATGTTAGGCGAGCATTTTTCACAAAAATACACCTCGTTCGGATGAGAGGTAAAATGGAGGTCCCGTGTGTGAGTGTTGTCACGCACGTTAAAAATCCCTACCTTGCTTGGAATAGCAAGGGTTCGGCAAAATTCAAAATTTTCCAGGTAAAAAAAACTCGCTTCCTGGCCAATGTAGTACCTTCGGGTGGAGCATTGGAAAATCACGTGTAAGGCCTTTCGAAGAAGTCCGAAGATCTTTCAACCTCTCCGACCTCTATATATATATATAAATATATATATATATATATATTTTTGTATACCACCTCCTCAATTTTTACTTTATTACTTTATTTTTGTGTCGCCGCGCGCCCCTTCTTATAAATTTCAATGCTTTTTTGTATAATGTGCAAACACCTATTGCACGCCACGTACTTTTGCAACGTTTGGTTGGTTATCTAATCAAAATGTTTATTACTATGCCTCAACTATATGAACTCTTTTCTCAGGGTGTCCACCTACTTACCGTGGGTTCGGTGGTAAGTAGATGTGCAATGCCCAACCAAACTGCACTATCTTTTGTTTTACTACTTTTATATAAATTTACAACTGTATATGCCAAAATTTAATGATCAACGTAGCCTTGTGCCAAATTAATTAATAATACACAATTTCTGACTTTGACGTTTTAAGATATTTCACAGCACTCACCTGGATTATACTTCGTTGCTGGCCTTTTTTTACTGCTGGCTCAAGATCTTTGTCGCTGTATGCGTCTTTACATGGATTCACTATCGTTGGAAACTTTCGTATCGCCTCCAGGTATCTTAGTAAAATTTTGTTGATCCCCAATCTGAAATAAATAACCCGAATTTTAGAATTTAGAATAACCGTTTTGTTTACTTCCCCTGCGCTAATTCTTCCGTATTACTTTCTTCGTAGCCTTTAACTTTTCCAATTGCCGCTCTCAAATCGCTCGATCCAAATCTATTCTCGTGCCGCTCAATCCAAATCTACTTTCCGTTCAGCTCAATCCAAACCTATTCTTCTTTCAGCTCAATCCAAATCTATTCACGTTCCTTATCTTAAAAACCACTCAATGACCCGCTATACATAAATCTCTATCCAAATCAATCCAATCAATGCCCCAATAACCATAAATCCGTAACCAAATCAATCCAAATCTTATTCACGCTTACAAATTCCTCACCGATGCTTTATGCCTTTATCAAATCCGTTCCTACACAATCTTTTTTTTCGCCGCTTCGCTATCTCACCAATACCAATCTTTACTTTAATTCGCCGTCGCTATTCTTTAACTAACCACTGATGCTTCTCGTTACTCCACTTTAATAAATTAAACTCTTCAAATTCAAACACATTTATTTCTTTTTCAAAATATTTAAACAATTTTAGCGCAGGTTTACAAAAATACGTCTTTACACAAAATTAAATCGAAAAAGATCTTTGTTGTTTACTTTCCAAGGCGATTACTACAACAATATCATGCCCACTTAATCACATATTACATAAATAAAATATCCAATAACATTTTATCCCTTATTTTGTGTCACAAATACCTTCACTGTTGTCCTTTTACACTTTTCTAGTTTGTACATAATTCTATCATTTGTCCTAAATAATTCACAATTCTCCAATCACATTTGACACTGCTATTACTTATAATTTTGAAATTACAAATTTGTCCAAAAGTTGATTCTATTTCAATAAAAAGCCAAAATAATTCACACATGACCTGGATGCGTGGTTGATAGTAAACATCCGTAGACGCATCTGGTTTTCGGATGGCAAATGTACTTTCAATGGCCTATTAAATTGTAACTCAGTATAAAACCTTGAGCACTGTGTATTTTATCAACGTCATTAAGTCATTATAATTTACCTTTTGGCACATACATTTCAAATTAACATTGTAAATACTTTAGTATATGTAAAGTACGGCAAAACATAATTTTTGAATTACGGGATCTGATATATGGATCATTCTGTTTGGCATACACCCCCTTTAACCCAAAACTACCCTTAGAACCCTCGTAGCTCCCACCTGACACTACATTATAAATATATATTACTCATATTTAGACCAGGGTAGAAAATTAAATAATCACATCAAATAATTTTAATCACCGTGTATAAGGAATTTTATTAGATAATACGCTTTAGTAAAACACCGTGGAGAATAAAAATTTATTAGTTTCATTAAACATAAGAGATTTAAATCATGTACAAGACGCTTTATATCAAAAGAAGCAGTATTAAAAAGCTCTGCGTGTAATGTAATTATTCATAAACAAATGGAAATTACGTGCAAAATTTATCTTAATTAACTCTATTTCAAGTAACCGCTATTGAACAAAACGTACAGATAATATCTACAGAAACTTGTAAAACCCAATAAAATGCAAATCCTAGAAGTGTTAGTTAGAAGTAGGATGTTTGAACACACCTGCGTATTTTAAAAGGCAATTTCAGTTTAATTTGTTTAGATAAACATGTCGATTCTAAGGATATTGGAAACGGTCAGATGCTTTAGCACGAAATACAAAACAGGGTTTATTTAAAAGCTCATTCGGCGAAAAGTTTGCAGATAATTAATGTTTACAAAGAATCTTGGAGAAACCGGGGCTTAATATGCACGAGAAGGTGCGATACGGGGTTATTAAACCCAGATAGTCCACATGGACTAAAACATAATCGATAATAAAGAATATCAATTTGCACCAATACGAACAGGTTAGAAAAGGAAAGAGAAAATGCGTCAAGCAAAGACACATATAGTAAAAGGCGTGATTTAAGCAACGTCACGAGGGTCACAATTGGTTGAAAATAGGATGCAAATATCAGAGGTAGAAACAACAATTTCTGTACAAAATTAATTAGTTTTTCTCGGACATGTTTGCGTGCCGTGTGAGAATTTCTGAGTTTAAATGGGGCGAGTGAAAATTTGTAAAACCGACGCGCGAGCGACGGACTGGGAACATAGAATGAGAAATTCTTAAGAATTGTCTGTTTTGAGGACAAAAGCGACGTGCCGGCTATTCGCTATATATACCGGTGGTAATAGGAAAGTAGGCCTCTTAGACTTTTGACTATTCGATGCGTTAAAAGCTCTTACATCCGCGACTTGATTCAAGATGTTAAACAGTGCATTTTAGTTTGATAAAATAATTTAAAATTTTGCTCGTATATTTTAGTGATTCAAAATAGTTTGTTATTTACGTGCTAACATGAATGTACTTCAGTGCACTTAGATACAAGGTAATAAAATTTAGTATCACTGTACCAATTAGCAAAATTTACAACGACAAATGTATACACAAAAGTAGGCAGTTTTGGCGTATATTGGTGAAAGACGCATGAATTTCTTTGCTATTTTTCGGGGGTGTTAATAATTAAATGGTTCAAATACGTGTCTGGATCCACGAAACAAGGGTCAGATATACACAGATGAGTTCCGGAAAAGCCCAGAAACAACTTTAAATAAATGGTGATGGAGAAAATTTTAAAAGCGTTGAGAATTAGAAGCCGTAAATATAATCCTGTTGGAATGGTGTGATTAACTAAAGGGACGATGTACATTGAAGCTACGAGGACAGTAACCTTCAGGTAAATTATACTATTTTGTTTGACATTTTGTGTGTGTTGAATAACTTTATAATTGATTTACTTTAAATGGACATTAGTGAAATTGTACTAACCATAAAATTTTAATTTTAAGATGAAATTTGCTTGTTTAAGTAGAAAGGGTATTTAGTATTGATGTTCTGAATTATGATGAAACTTTGGGTATGTCTTTGAGCTCAATTAGACGAACCTGGTTAATTAACGTAAAGGGGTGGTAGATGCTCCTTTATACTCAGACTCGGTCTGCTTATATTGTTATAGTAATTAGTAGGCATCCTACAAGGACTTTAATTCTGGATGCACGTTAAAATGATAAAAAAAAAAATTTTTAATCTTGAAAATTTTTGATACTGAAATTTATGCTGAATTTTAATTTTGAAATTTTAATGTATTGTGAATATTGATGTAAATAGAGGTAACGTTGATGTTTGTGGTAGGAATGTATTTGTTTTTTTTTTATAATTGAGGATGAAAGCTATCTAGAGGAGCAGCCGAGGCGATTAACAGAGATCACAGCATCCTTGACGCCCAAACTGTGTGGCTCGAATGTTTTTTTGAAAGGGCCAGTACCTGCAGATATGAGAAGAAACACAGCAATATATATATATATATATATATATATATATATATATATATTGCTGTGATCCTCTCTTGTCCATTGAATTTAATCTGATAATGGATTTCTTACCTGAATATCGCCTCTTGACTTCCTTCCGCCTCGGCTGCTCACCTAGATAAAACTTTCATCCTCATTCATTAAAAAAAAACATATTCCTACCACAAACATCAACGTTAACTCTATTTACACCAATATTCACAATACATTAAAATTTCAAAATTAAATTTCAGCATAAATTTCACCATCATAAAATTTCAAGTTTAAATTTGTCATCATTTTAATTTGCATCCGGAATTAAGAGTCCTTGTAGGATGCATACTAATTAAATAAACAATATCTGCAGACCTGAGTCTGAATAAAAGGGAGCATCTCCTACCCCTTTACGTTAATTAAACAGGTTAGTCTAATAGAGCTCAAAGACAGACCAAATTTTCATCATAATCAAAAGCATAAACCTGATAAATACTCCTTTCTACTTATACAAGAAAATGTTACCTTAAAATTAAAATTTTTGTTTATAAAAATTTACTGCATAAGTTACCTGAAGGTTAATGCACTTGTGGCTCCAATGTACATCGTCCTTGCTAACCCCACCATTCCAGCTGGTTTATGTTTAGGTCTTCGGATTTCTGGCCGCCTTTGAAAAATTTTTTTATACACCACCATTCGTCCAAAAGGTTTCAGGGCTTTTCAGGAACTCATCTATGTATATCGAAATCTTGTTTTGTGGATCCAGTCACGTTTACGAATAACTTTTGATTACTAACACTCCCGAAAAATAGCAATTCATTATTCTTTTACGCTATACCAAAACGGCATACTTCTATTTATTTATTTATCGTTACTAATTTGGATAATTGGTACAGTAATACCCAAAAATATAACTAGACTTTATTACCTTTATCTATCTTCTCTAAGTTCACTAATGCACAATAACTTTTATCGTAGCACGTAATTACCAATAGTCTGCTTGAAGTATCGAATAAAAAAAAAAGGCCAGCTCCTACCAGCACGGGTTTATAGAATGGCTCGCTTGCGAGTCGAATTTGTCCCGCAACGGACGATTTTAAGAAATTTGCATCCAATTTTCCCTTCCGATGGCTCGGCACAACGATTCTTTTGAAATTTGCACTCGTCCGAGTTGAAATCTAAGAAATTTCCACACGCCTCGCATCACGTCCGAAAACAACTAATTAATTTTACACAGAAACTGATATGCTTCCACCTCTCATGTTAAAAGATTTGTAGAGACTAGCTATAGCCCCGCCTGTCGATTCATACGTCAGAATACATGTTCCCCTTCAAGTTTGCATCTCATCTCGCTTGTCTTTATAACACAAACTTGCTTTCTTACGTACACTCATATAGCTTGAAGCTTATCGACTATCATATATATCGTTATCTTTGCAGGTGTTCTTAGTTCTAATACGCTGAATGCTCCTACGTGACTTCCCCACGTCGTTTATAATTTCTCGATAGCTTTAGTACTTGGAAAGATTAAATTAAATACAAGTTGAACGTTTTAATTCGGCTTCTTTTTATAGAAAGCGTCCAGTGAATAATCTAAGTGCAATGCAATTAATTTATTAATTTAATTGTTTTTAATTGAACGGTTATTTACGTATAATATGCATAAAAGCATGAAAATCAATAATACCAAGGTGAAACGCGTTGCTAACACATAAATAGCCGTTGGATATAGAATACGTTAAAAATCCAACTCGTAGAAATGTTATTTAAAACGTTCGTTAAAATTGAACACCTGCAGGTTTTGCAAATGTCAAGTTCCTCTTAATTTGTATAGATAACAAGCAAGTTTCAAAGAATATTGGTAAACAACAGTCGCAAAAGCACGTATTCAAATCCACATGGAGTTGTAGAACGCGGACAGTAATATCAATTCTCTACCACTCAAACAAGGGTAGAAGGAAACATATGATATGCATAAGCAAGGGATAGCGTTAATATAAGCGGGATTTTTAAGACGTCAATGCATATACTATTGGTCGATATCTTTAGTTGTACAACAGACAAGCACGAGAATATTTGAAGTCGGGTTTATTAGAAAATATCGTAACGACGCGCTAAATTTCGGGGATTTCGAAAACGGTTGAACCAAAATTTTAAGAACGTGTTATTTTAAATTAGATTTTCACGGTAAGAGTGGCCGGAGAGGTTACAGTCGAAGCATATAGATACTCGATGAATTAGCACGGCTCGCTCTCTTTTAACTTTGCCCTCTTTTAACTTCGTCTCCTTTAACTTCGTTCTAATAGTATTTACATCGCTTCAAATACGAGTTTGTAAGTATAAATAATTTTAAATTAAATAATACAGTGTTGGCCTCATAATTTGATACGCAAATAAGTGTCGAGTCTTAATTTTAATTGAGATGCAACATTGATCTTAAACAAGCTCGTGAAGTGACATGAAGTAATTAAACGTATATGAAATTGAATTTAACTAAAGTACGCGATGATGAAAGAAGTGTAATTAATTTGGATTTGGAAATTGGATGCACCGTGAAGGCAGCGCAAGCAGCACAACTTAAATAATGTCCTTCTACAAATAGCTAAAGGCGGCCAGCAAAGCAGAGAGAAACAACTATACGGCATCGTCAACGGAGCAGAGATCTTCTAGAAATTCCAGGTAACGCTTTAAAATTGTTGTTGTTATAAACTATGAAACTATAAATACTGTGTGACGTGTGAGAGTGAATTTTGAAGGTATTGTGCATTATTTTGCGTATTGAAAATAATACGTATAACTAACTGTATTATGGTATTTAAATAGAAATCTAAAGGTATATAAAGCTTGTTAACGTTCCATCAGGAATTTAAAATTTTTATTGTTACGAGTACAAGGGGTTTTTGTTTGCAGTCAGCGTATGCAAGGTAAAAAGCATACATTATTCATAATTAACTGGGTTATCATGAGCTCACCATACTCCAGAGTTTACGTAAATTTAAAATAAATTATAAAGAAAGAATGAAAAATAAGATATTATTCAGGGCCCATTTACTCCGGGTACATTCTATGTGTGTGATAATTTAAATTAAAATACAGGACATTACAAAATTAAGATTTATAGAAGTGTAACTTAATCACTGAAATGTGGATAATAATGGATTTTTATTTGTAAATAGTGAAAAATAAATATTGTATGATTGTTGTATTTTGTGGTTTTATTGAGAGTGTCCGTGAACAATGCAGACCATAATAGTGAATCTAGGTATCCAAGAGGAGGTCCAACTGAGCTAGCCTGGGAACTGAAGCAGAATTAAAATTAAGAAGAGAGGAATCTAGGTAAGCTGGTAGGATTTAAAAGTAAACTCTTTTTAAATGCCTAAATTTTCGGATTTTATTTTATCCTTGATCATAGGCTTTTCTAAAATAATGTTAACTAGGCTAAAGTTTACATAAAATAAATATAACTTACAAATTAAGAAAATAAAATTGACATCTAAATGAATGGATTTTCTATATAAAAGTTTTAGATTTTAATGCTTTTTAAAGTTGTAAAATTGTATAATTTGTAAAAGTATAAAAATGTCAAAAAAATTTTTGTTTCTAAATTGATGGATTGTATGATTTTGTATGTGTGCCTGCGAATTTCTGTTTGTAGGAGTGTTTGTGCGCATGTTTGCTTGTGTTGTGTGTATGCATGTGTGTGAGTGCATGTGTATGCGTTCGTGTGTGTGTGCGTGCATGTGTGAGTGCTTGAGTGAGTGTGTGTATGTGTGTGTGTGTGTGTTAGAGAGAGAGAAAGAGAAAGAAGAGAGATAATGAGTGAATATATACATGTTAGTGTTACTTGAGTTATGTGTTTATGTACTAACAAACACAAACACTCCTACAAACAGAAATTCGCAGGCACACATACAAAATCATACAATCCATCAATTTAGAAACAAAAATTTTTTTGACATTTTTATACTTTTACAAATTATACAATTTTACAACTTTAAAAAGCATTAAAATCTAAAACTTTTATATAGAAAATCCATTCATTTAGATGTCAATTTTATTTTCTCAATTTGTAAGTTATATTTATTTTATGTAAACTTTAGCCTAGTTAACATTATTTTAGAAAAGCCTGTGATCAAGGATAAAATAAAATCCGAAAATTTAGGCATTTAAAAAGAGTTTACTTTTAAATCCTACCAGCTGACCTTAAACCCATCATTGAAGAATATTGATTATACTCATTGCAAGGTCATTATTCAAACACATTAATATCAACAAATAATGGGATTCTATCAAACCATCGCAAATAAATATGGAGTTGAATACACTTACCTCCTCAAACGTTGGGGTACAATAAACACCAAATTGGCATCCTTTAACAATCGCAAGATATTTTTACTTCAGTGCAGAAAAATGGATATAACACCTAATCATATTTCTAATGCTTCAAAAAATCTGTATAACTTGTTCAAGTATGACAACAATGAAAATAATCCTAAAACAAGAATCTTTATGAACAGGTTATTAAAAAAAGTTTTGAATTTAGAAATTGAACACACCAAACTATTAAACGTTTACATAAAGAATTACACAACATAAAACACACAGTTGCTGATATTATTCCCAATTATATGTTTAATGAATATAATCATAGACAAGAAGTTGTATACAATCAGAAATTTTATAAAATTAAACTTGTCAACCTCAAGAAATTTGACATGCTCTCAAATATTAATAAAATTAATTTCTGTCAAACTAATAATTGGTTTAAAAATATTAGCAACATAAACATACCACATAATGTACAAACAATTCTCGCATTAGGTCCAAAATTCAGCATACAACCTTTAATTAGTAACACCATAATTTCAAAATTACTTGCAGATATAGAAAATATACTTCTTGATATTAAAGAAGAAAATATGGACTTAAAAAGAGCGTATGTCACTAATATTATAACCAACTATATTCATGAAAACGCAAATAGGAAATCAAAATTTTGGCATGATTATAAACAGTGCAAAATCTTTTTAAAGGAACATGAAGATTTATTAATAACAAAAGCCGATAAAGGTAATGTAACAGTTGCTATATCTAAAACAAATTATATAAAAGCAATGACAGATTTACTAAAAGATGATAAAATTTACAATGAAATTAAAACTAATCCTACAGCTAAATTTCAAAAGAAAATCCTAGAATTAATAAAAAAATTAAAAAAAATTAAAACAACACAAAATGATAAATGATTTAGAAGCAAAATCCTTTAACAACTACAGTAGTATAATTCCAAAACTTTACGGACTCCCCAAAATTCATAAAATTAATAATCCATACCGTCCTGTTGTTGCTACAAATAATTCTGCCACGGAACAACTATCAAAATTCATTTCTGAAATTTTAGCAAAATCCGTTTCTACTAAAAATTATAATGTAAAAGACTCTTTTGAATTTGCTGAACAAATTAATAATTTTCAATTACCAAATGACTACATACTTATAAGTTTAGACGTTCAATCCCTATATACAAATATATCTAAAGAACAAGTTATAAGCAACATTAGTAAAAAATGGAACAAAATTAAACCAAATTGTAAATTTTCTAAGATAATATTTTTAGAAATAATTGAATTTTTATTTGATAATTGTTATTTTTCTTTTAATAATAAATTTTTGGATGCCCCATGGAATCGAATCTAAGTCCCATCTTAGCACAGATAGTAATGGACGAATTATTAGACATAGTTATTCTACAACTACTATTTGACCTACCTTTTATAAAAAAATTTGTAGACGATTTAGTGACAGCTATTCCAAATAACAAAATCAATGAAACTTTAGAAATTTTCAATAGTTATAACAGCCATATTAAATTTACAATAGAAACTGAATCTAATAGATCGATACCATTTTTAGATACATTATTAAGAAACGCCCAAAATAAAATTATTTTAGATTGGTACCAGAAACCTACACACTCAAATAGGTATTTAAATTATTTTTCCTACCACCCTTTCAAAACAAAAATAAATTTTATTCTTGCATTGAAGAATAGAATTAAAAAGATATCACATCCTAATTTTTATAATAAAAATATCCAAAAGCTAAAACATATTTTAATAACTAACAATTATCCACCTTCATTAATAACGAAATTATTATATAATCCCCAAATAAATATAAATACAAACCATAACACTAATAATAATAACAATATTAATCCCGAAAGTAACCATATACACAAAACACTACCACACATCAAACACTTAACTCAAAAATTAATTCAAGTCTTTAAGAATAATAATTTTAAATTTGCTAAAAGAAATATATTAACAATAAATACCCTTTTCTCAAAATTAAAAGATAAAACTCCAAAACTCCAACAAAGAAACATTGTATATCAAATTAACTGTTTAGATTGCGATAATTTATACATTGGCCAAACCTCACAATGCCTAAGTCAACGTATAACACAACATAAAAGTGACATTAAAGTCAAACCAAATTCCTGTGCTTTATTGGCACATTTAATTACTTCTAATCACAAAATGGATTTTGAAAATCCTCAAATTTTAGAATTTGAAAAAAATAAACAGAAAAGATTGTTCTTAGAAATGTGTCATATCTTTCGAAATCAAAATGCAATAAATAAAAAACTGATATTAATGGCTTAAGTTCGATTTATACCTATCTACTTAATTTTAGAGCAATAGTTGATAAATAGTTAATGCAAGAATTGTTAGTACATAAAAACATAACTCAATTAACACTAACATGTATATATTCACTCAGTCTTTCTCTTCTTTCTCTTTCTCTCTCTCTCTCTCTCTAACACACACACACACACATACACTCACTCACGTACTCACACATGCACGCACACACACACACACGAACGCATACACATGCACTCACACACATGCATACACACAACACAAGCAAACATGCGCACAAACACTCCTACAAACAGAAATTCGCAGGCACACATACAAAATCATACAATCCATCAATTTAGAAACAAAATTTTTTTTGAGATTTTTATACTTTTACAAATTATACAATTTTACAACTTTAAAAAGCATTAAAATCTAAAACTTTTATATAGAAAATCCATTCATTTAGATGTCAATTTTATTTTCTCAATTTGTAAGTTATATTTATTTTATGTAAACTTTAGCCTAGTTAACATTATTTTAGAAAAGCCTGTGATCAAGGATAAAATAAAATCCGAAAATTTAGGCATTTAAAAAGAGTTTAATTTTAAATCCTACCAGCTGACCTTAAACCCATCAATAAAGAATATTGATTATACTCATTGCAAGGTCATTATTCAAACACATTAATATGTATATATATATATATTACCCCAGCAGACCTAATACTCACAAACATAATTACAATCAATTATATATATATATATATATATATATATATATATATATATATATTACTCAACTTATAAGATTAGTGGAGAGTTAGGAATAGAATAAGAATAGGATAGGTATATAGGATTAGGTAGGGGGAAGTGAAGTATAGTAAAGATTAGTTAAAATTTAGAAATAGGATAGGTATATAGGATGTATATAGGATTAGATGGATAAGGAGGATGAAGTTAGGAATAATTTCAGTTTATAAATTTAGGTGAGAGTTAGGAATAGGATAGGGATATAGGATAGGTGTAAAAATTTTTAGGATTGGATATAAGTTAGGTAAGTTAGAAAGATAAGGGTAGAGTGAGATAGGCAATTTCTTTTGTAAATTTTTTTTGGCAGTCTAAATGTTTTATATTTGAATTCAAATAAGTGGGATTATTTGTATTCAAATAGGGGGAAAATACTCAAATTTAGACCAAGGTAGAAAATTAATTAACGACATCAAATAATTTTAATCATCGTGTATAAGGAAGCTTTGGGAAAAAGTACACGTTATTATAAACCGTGAAGCATACAAATTTATTCGTTTCACTAAAAATAAGGGATTTAAATTATACACTAGACGCTTTCTATAAAAAGAAGAAGAATTAAAATGCTCAACTTGAATGTAATTTAATTATTCCAAGTAAAGAAACAAATAGAAATTACGTGCAAAATTTATATTAATTAATTCAAGTTTCAAGTAACGAGTATTAAACAAAATGTACAAATAATAATTAATAGTTAATTAGGATTCACTAAAAATTAAAGGGTAGAAATCAATGCCATTCATCATTATTTTAATTGGAGTTAATTGAACGATTATTAAGGTATTACATGCATAAAAGCTTTTAAAAAACCCAATAATATTCAAACCGTAGAAGTGTTATTTAAAGTATTACGATTGAACACCTGCGTATTTTTAAATATCAAAATTCTAATAAATTCGAACTGATAAACATACAGCTTCTAGGTATATTGGAAACGGTCGGATGTTTTAACGGGAAGACTAGATACGGGGTTATTTTACTTACGAATCCACGTGGATAATACAGAATATCGATTTGTACCATTCAGACCAAGGTAGAAAAGGAAGGAGAAAATGCGTCAAGCAGAAACACTAATAATTAAAGGCGTGATTTGTGTAGCGTCACGAGGGTCACGATTGGTTGAAAATAAGAGGCAAACATGAGAGGTGTAAAAATAACATTTCTAAACAAAATTAATTAGTTATTCTCGGACGTGTTTGCGTGCCGTGTAAAAAATTTCTTAGATTTTCAACTAGCGCGTGTGCAAATTTTGTAGAATAGCGTGCCGGGCTGTCGAAAAGGGAAACGAGAATGCGAAATTCTAAAAACTGGCCGTTATGGGGACAAAACCGACGGACAGGCTAGCCATTATATATACCCGGACTTTAAACAGTTTCGCTCTCTTAGATTTTTGATTATTCGATGCTTTAAACAGTGCTCTTAGATTTTCGATTTTGATTTAATACTTTAAAATAGTTTGCTCTTTACGTGCTACGATACCAGTTGTTATGCATTAGTGCACTTAGAAAAGAAGATACAAGGTAATAAAGTTTAGTTATATTTGCGAGTATTACTGTACCAAGTATCCAAAGTTGTAACGATAAATGAATAAACAAAAGTAGGCAGTTTTGGGTATAGCCTGAAAGAAGTATGAATTTCTTTGCTATTTTTCGGGGGTGTTAATAATCAAATGTTATTCGTAATCGTGATTGGATCCACAAAACAAGATTTTGATATACTTAGATAAGTTCCTGAGAGGCCCTGAAACAACTTTAGATGAATGGTGGTGTAGAAAATTTTAAAAGGCGACCAGGAATCTGAGGACGGAAACATAACCTAGTTGGAATGGTAAAATTAGCAAGGACGATGTACGTTGAAGCTACGAGTGCAGTAACCTTCAGGTAAATTATACAATTTTGTTCGAACTTTGATGTTTTTGTGTGTGTTGAATAACTTTATAATTTGTTTGCTAAAAAAAATGGACAGAAGTGAATTTGTACAAACAACAAAATTTTAATTTTAAGGTGAAATTTTCTTGTTTAAGTAAAAAGGAGTATTTAGCAGTTTAAGTTCTTGATTATGATGAAAATTTGGGTCTGTCTTTGAGCTCAATTAGACTAACCTGTTTGATTAACGTAAAAGGGTGGGAGATGCTCCCTTTGTACTCAGACTCAGGTCTGCAAATATTGTTAAATTAATTAGTAGGGACTTTAATTCTGGATGCAAATTAAAATGATGACAAAATTTAATCTTGAAATTTTATGATACTGAAATTTATGCTGAAATTTAATTTTGAAATTTTAATGTATTATGAATATTGATGTAAATAGAGTTAACGTTGATGTTTGTGGTAGGAATGTGTTTGTTTTTTTTATGAATGAGGATGAAAGTTTTAACTAGGTGAGCAGCCGAGGCGGAAAGAGTAAAGAGGCGATTATCAGAAGAGAATCATAGCAAATCGTAGCGCCCAAAAGCGAGGCTCGAGTTCCAAAGAAAATTTTTGTGATTTTATTCCAGGAAACTGGCGAGGCTTTTTGTACAGTTCACAGCATTTTATGACGCCCAATCTGTGGGGCTCGATTTGAAAGCCTTAGTTTAAGATTAATGGTGAGGTTTCACAGCAATATATATATATATATATATATATATATATATATATATATATATATATCTATTTACTTAGTATTTAAGTTCATACTTGGTTCCACGAAGCCTTCCGAAAATTACCAAAGATTGCCGAAGACTTCCGAAGTGCTTCGAAGTGCATAAACTGTTCATTTTGACTTTTCACTTGTATATTTGTGTAATTATGAATTTTCTTTATATCTTTTTGCTTGTGAACATTAAACATAACAGTGCTAAGTCTACATACTTTCAGACGCCGCCCACCCCAACGATAACATGCAGCTTGTTTTATACTTATTCTTGAGTGTGGTCGAGCGACCTGCAGCCAATAAGCATGCGCGACTTTTGTGTTGGGAGTTGTAGTCATCGCAAAAGGAGCGAGTCGTGTTAAGGTATATGCAGGTGTTGTGACCGCGCGCCCCTTTTATAAAGATGTACATTGTCACGAGACAAGGTCGGTGACACAATATTAAAAATTTTGTGTCAGTTATTCAAACAATACATAATTTTATTGCAAAAAAATAAAAAGAAGCGTTTGAGTAACTAACTAAGAAGCCTTTTAGAGGATTTTATAGAAAACGTTAAACTACAGAGCAAATTTTTATTGGAATAATAGCCGCACCTTGCGATTCCATAATGATCCATTACGTAAGCTAATAACACTCTAAACTATATTCGACGTTCAAAAGCGTCTACACAGTTAAGCAAATAGCCAATTTAACACGTTATAAAATCGATTTTCATTACGTAAACATTCTGCCCTTCTAACATTCTGGAATAGCTATCAAACTTTAGATAGGATAACAAACTAAAATTTGATATAAATTATTTTGATACCAAGAGCAATTCAAGAGCTAGTATAAACATTACGTCGTTCAGTTTACACTGGTACTAACTTTTTACTTTGAATTTAACGGACAAAAGTTATTTTTCAGGCGCTGTTATAATTATGAGAATGCCACATAATAAACTGAAATCACCGAATAATAGAAGGTAAATGGGCTCTGGTTCCCAGTCTAGCTGCTAGCTTTATGCTCTTATCCTCTCCCTACCCCCACTAACTTGAATCACACTTCACAGTTAAAAGAAATACGTCACAAACCAGATCTGCTTTTACAAACAACCTATTGAAGATCTAAGGCGAAATGAGGCGACTATCGTTTAACATTGTGCCAAATTACTGAAGCAAATCTTTTTTTAAATTAAAAAATATATTGCATGAGTCCCCTATTGTTTGGCTTTGCGCTTGGACATTAATTGTTCAGGAGCTTGATTGTAGGTGTTTCTAGAGAATTAAAGCTTTGGTTGATTTTAGTTTTAAATTGTAATTTACTTCCCCTGTGCACCACGAGACTTTAACGAGGTATTGCACGTCTCAGAGAAACATATACCAAAGTCGGTGGCGCACACAACATCGGAAGGATATCTACAGAGAGATAAGACCAACAAATAGTTTCTGAACGCGGTACAATAGCCCTTTCAGTAGTAAAAGACTTACCTTTATGATCTGGATGACTGGATGACTTAGCCTTGTTGCTGTTACATCGCTGAATGCAAGGGGAACTACAGTCGTTACTTTTCCACAGGTCATGCAGCTCTATCTTATGGTTTGGTGTTGATGGCGTTCTTTCGAATAAAATATTCTGCAGGCAAAATAGTCCTCCATTTTGATCTCTGGGCAGAGACTCCTCGACATAAAGTAATCGCAAAGGATAAACAGTATTCTACGAGCCGGATCGTAGAATATCAGAAGTTTAAATCGTAGCGGTAGGTTAGAAAACTTGAAAATCAAAATGAACCGCCAGAAGTTAGATGTAGTTAAAATTAGTGAGGTACGCTGGAAAGAAGGGTAGGATTTCTGGTCAAGAGATTGCAGAATCGCTAACAACAAATCCAAACGGGGAGAAGGTTTAATAATTGACAGGGAAATAGGGCAGAGAGGGTAGCTACGAAAGAATTGTAATAGTAAGATGGAAACACGCTCACAACCCACCACAACAGTATAGGTTTATAGGTCCACTAGCAACGTAAGCGATGAAGACATTAAACATGTATATGAAGTGATAGAAGATATCATGCAGTACATGAAGGGAGACAATAATTTGATTGTAATCAAAGACGAATGCAGTCGTGGGGAAAAGAAAAGAAGGTAAAACAGTAGGAAAGCATGGCGTGAGTGCTAGGAATGAAGTGGAAGCCGACTGCTGGAATTTTGTATAGAACACAATGTTGGTGTAATTAGAATATTTAAGATTATATGAAGATACCATATGAAATATGTAACTAGGGTTTGTCATGTATATTTCAACTTAAATATATTAAATTAAATTAAATAACAAAAGATCTCCCGAATTTAATAGAAGAAAAACGAAAATTGAAAAACACACCAGATGAAGCTTTAAAACTAAGATATAAAGCCATAAAGTAGGAAATTATTCAAAAATGTAGGAAAGCTAAGAGCAATGGATTGGTGAAAAGTGCAAAGAGGTACAAACTAAGATGGAAATAGGAAAGACAGATGAAGCATGCAAATTAATTAGAATGAATTTAAGGAATATAAAACCGTATGGCAAAAATATAAGGAGCATGAAGGAGATATTATTATACAAAATGTAAGGAAAGTGATTAGATAGCAAGAATATATAGGGAATTTATATGCTGGACAAGAACTAGCAGTACCGGAATTGGAGTCAGACATTGAATTGGATGACTTGGGATACCCTACACTTAGAGATAAGTTTAAATTGTCATTAAAGGGTCTGAAAAATGATTAGGCACCTGGTATAGATAAGGTGCAATCAGAAACTCTAAAAGCCGCTGGATAAGCAGTAGCAGAACGTCTTTTTCAACTTGTAAGCTATATGTATGAGACAGGCAAGGTGCCCCAACATTTCAAACGTAACATCGTAGTCATTATGCTAAAAAAGAGAGACGCTGATAAATGTGAAAATTTTCGAACAACAAGTCTGATAGCAAACGTTTCAAAAACTTTAACTAGAAAACAAAGACGGATGGAAAAATAGGCTGAAGACATACTAGGGGCAGATCAACTTGGGTTGAGGCGAAACAGGGGAACACGGGAAACTAACAGTAGAAAAAGGAGAAAGCGTGTATATAGGGATTTTATATCTGGAAAAAGTATTTGACAATGTAAAATAGAAAAAAATGTTCGAAAATCTCTAAAAGGTTGGAATGAGTTATAGGGATAGAGAATAGTACATGGCTTATACAAAAGTAAACAGAGATAATAGAACTATAGCAAAAACGTAGAGACGGGCATGTACCTTATCCTTGTACATCGAAGAGGCAATGAATACTGTCAAATGCAGAAAGACATCCAGAATTATTACGTAGGGACAAAAGATTGATATGCTTAGATTTGCAAGTATCATAGCGATACTAGTATCTAGCAAGGAAGCGTTAGAAGCAGTTCTTAATGAAATGGAAAACGTATCAAAATGGTAGAAAACATAGACGAACTAAGGAATGCGTGTTTCGTAACCTTTGCGTACACCACACGCAAAGAGATTCCGCTAAACATTGTATATTTGCCTAGTAAAGAATCTTTTGGATCATTTCAAACCGAGGGTCCTACAACCTATAGCGACCATATATTTCCAAAAGTGGTGGACATGCAACTACGCAACAGTGAGTGAGAGAATAAGGATTTCCTCCAATACCGACAAGAAGAAGTCGATCAAGCTAACAAGATACGTATGCAGGATATAGTGGGAGAGCCGCGATTAAAGGATTGTCACAAGTTGCAAGAATTACCCGAAGGAATGGATCTTGTTGTCGGTGGAATTAAAGACTTTATATATATAGGCAAACCTCGGTACATTTTACAATTCGAAAACCTAGACGGTCTCTATGTATCAAACTATTGGCTAGAAAAGGCGATAGAGGACTTGGGTGTCGATTTAAATTTTAAGCTGCGAATAAAGTTAGATAAAATTAAAACCACTCCAAACAAACATAAAGAAAGGACTGTTTTCTGTGTGTAACTTTGTATTAAAATTAAGTTTAGATGACTCCATGCTTGGCATTAAATATTTTTAAATTTTGTTATGTATAATGTAAGAATAAAAATTATAGAGTAGTATTACATTGCTCTTTATTTTATAAAAGGTTATGACGTCACCACGAAATAGCAGTCACACAGAGAAAGGTGGGCATGGACAGGGGTGTTCATGGGTAGGAGTGCGCATGGGTAGGGATGTGTTTGGACGTACACGAGAGAAGCCGAAGTTAACAGTTACCAACCATCTTAATCTTAATTGGGTGGTATTGAGTACTTGCAGGCGTATGTATCCGGAGTAAAAAACACAATTTGTACACGCAGGTTAATAATAAAATTAGTTTATTAAGCGAAAATTACAAGCGCTATATTATCCCTAGTTGTGTATTAACCTATGCATGAGTACATAAAAATATAGGTGTAAGATAGTTGTTATATATTTGTATAGATTTTGTAAATCTATTGTATATATTAGTTTTAAGATTCTATAACTTTTAAGTTCTTTTCTCACCTTCCCTTCTTCCAAATCCTTCCTGCTTCTATTCTGGTGGACAGAGTGAACGTGTTACCTCCCCGCGGTCCTCGCTGGACAGCTAATATTTTGATGTATTTATTATCTGCAAAATTTTGTGTAAAGGTTTACCCTGTTTAAAATTTTAAAAGTCGTGTTTTTGAATATTCTAATTAAAGAGTGTGGTTCCTGTTACTAAACTCAACCTTCCCATTTATATATTAAAAACACATTACATTGGAATGTTTTACATTATTCTAAAAACAAAACAATACTGTTTGAAAATGGTTTTAAATATCAAACACTTATGTCTTATAAAGGATTCATTTCTAAAATTCCCGTAGTTTTAGATTTCTTGGGAAATGGTCAGTTAAAGTATATGTCTTGGGTAGCGAAAAAAGTTTTAAAGTTAAAGTTAAGTATAGATGAGCAAAAATTAGAGGTTTGGGGCCTTTAAAAGGTGTATCTCAGCAAGGGGTGGTCCTATTTAAAATCTATTTATAGATTTGCACTCCCTAAAAAAATCTAATATTAGTATATACCAAACAAGATATATTTATGTTAAAAGAAACAAAAATAAACTTTTTATGTGCGCTAGAGGGTATGTGTGTAAAATGGTAAGGGGTGATCCTATTTAAAATTTATTTACAGATTTGTGCTTTTTAGAAAAATCTAATATTAGTTGATACCAACCAAGATATATTTATCTTAAAAGAAAAAATAAACTCCTATATGTTCGCTAGAGGGTATGTGTGTAAAACGGTAAAGGGTGGTCGGATTTGAAACATTAAAAAGCGATTAGTGCTAATGGGTTTTTAATGAGAAACCCCATTAAAAAGCGATTAGTGCTAATGGGTTTTTAATGAGAAAACTCATTAAAAAGCGATTGGTGCTAATGAGTTTTTAATGAAAAACCCATTAAAAAAGCGATTAGTGCTAATCAGTTGTTAATGAGAAGACCCATTAAAAAGCGATTAGTGTTAATGGGTTTATAATGAGAAAACCCATTAAAAAGCGATTAGTGGATTGGGTGGATTCACCTGGTCCAGACCCCCCACAAAGACCTTACTTATTAGCTATGGTGGATTAACGAATGCACTCTGTACACGGTTGTAAAATTGTAAAGTATGTTCAGCTGATTAGGATACTACTTTACCGGAGATGTAACTTGCTCTATTTCTCAAAACATACTATGTTAATAATAAAGGAACCGGTGTTGAACCGTCTGACCACTGTGAATTTTATACCTTCTTAAGGAATAAAAAAGGCCGTTTCACGACTTTTCACCTCACCGGCACTTGTACTGTTCTTTCTTTTAGGCCTAAAGACATAACCTTTCTTTTTCTACCTTTAAACCTTTTAACTTTTTGATTTTAATTTGAATGAACAAAGGACTGTAAACATAGAATTGAGATTAAAATGACGTCAGGGCTGTTAGAGTAATACATTTTTGGAAGCAATTATGTTTGTAAAAGAGGCGAGTTACATATCCCCCAAATTAGAATATATATGTCAACAAATTGAATTATTCAAACTTAAGTTAAATGTTACATTGTATAAATCGAAGGATATAGTAAAAACGTTAATAAAAGTTCAACAAGTCAGACAGTGAGAACGGAAACGGACAATATATTCCAGACGTAACGTGATATTGCAGGTCACAGTAGGTTATGAGACAGCAATTATTAGAATTGAGATTGTTACTTTGTATTAAATATAGAAATAAGCAGACATGAGCTCTGCAGTTCCTACAAGCAATGTGAGGGCAGGGATAGCATAAATACCCTCTAGAGCCCAAGATGGCCAGTCAGTCTAGAGCTTTTCAACTTTAATATTGTTGTTGGTTCAGCTACCATCGTAATTTTAGTTGATTTAATTAAAGTGAATTTTAACTTAGAATTATTTCGATCTCCAACGTTACTCAGTATAACGTACTTGTAAAAATTAATTGTAGTTTCAGTATAAAATAAATTTGATAAAAGTTTTTTGGAAAAGCTTTTTAAAAATTTGCTCCAAGAGGCCCAAAACCTACCTGACGCAGCGGTTAATATTCCAAAAGGGCACTAGCAGAATCCAAAATTAAGAAAACTGGTGGTCTTGAATTTCTATTCTTAATTTGGAACAAAGAACCAACTGGGCACAGTACAAAAATAGACGAAGTCCAGAAGCAAAGAGGAAAAGAATGGAACTTGCAAACAAACTCCTGTATGTACCAAAGTTCATTTTTCTAAACTATTATCAACTGAATATTGATACTAGCTAATAAGAAACAATTTTTATGTAACATTTTTATTATCGCAATTTTATTATTATCATTTCTGAAATGAATTTACTCAGAAAACTTATTTAACAAAGGAACCATATAAAGACTATTTGTATACACAATAATTACAATTTATTACAATAAAATGAAACGGTTTATTCAGCAAGTCTGAAGCTTTAATGTATAAATAGAACGCAATTATTTTTACCAATTTAATTACAGCTATTATTAATGAAACGATTCGATTCTCAACACATTTCCTATAATTAAACCACTTTCAATGCAACAAATTAACGGAGGTGTATAATTGTACAAGCATCTTTATTATTGCAAAACTTAATTACTCAGCACTAATCTGAAATAAAAGCGTATAATTATAACGCAGTTATTGCAAGAGACTGTTCATAAAACTGAAACTCAATCCGCATCAATTGTAATATCTGCAAAGTTATAGATACACACTTTAATGCGACAGTAATGGACGACACAATTACCAAACAGAAATTATCAATGTAATTATAGCACTTTATAACTACATATAAAATATACGTAAAGCGATCCTTTAAATAACTATATACAAACTAAACTGAAAAGTAACTCTCAGTTTATACAAAAATAATACATGAAAGCAACCATTAACAACCATGAACTCAAACATAAAACTTTACCTTGAGCGCATTCCCTAATATGACGGAAGTCAAGCATTATTAGGGATCTTCATCACCGCGTGCAAGGTATTTTTAAAATCCTTTTTATAAACAAGGAAACAGCGAACGCAACGTTTAATCCTTACTGCTAATAATAAGCAAGTTGACCGACAGAGCATTAACCCTGATTGTCAGTCGAGTAGATCTGATCAAGTGGAAGGAATTCAAATGTATCCTAATTGCACATTTCGGCACCATTGAAACATCAAATGTCTGGTCCGCGATTTAATAAACGTACGAATGGAAAATAACCAATCATCCTACCAATTCGGTATGAAATGTCAAGACGTACGAAGTTTGATTTTGACAAAGCTAAAAATTGAAAAACCTGACCAAAACATAAGATTATTGAAGACGAAAATGTATGACGAAATGGCCTTGGACACATACATCAATGCCTTACCTGAACGGTTATCGGACAAAATAAGATTTTAACACCCCCAAAATTTAGAAGAAGCAATGCACATGATTGTAGAAGAAGAAAACGTTATGTACAACCGAAATAGATTGTATAACCCAAACGTAAACAAAAATATTCACCGATGAAAACCATACAAGCCGCGAGACAAATATCCACACAACTAAAATTTACACCATTTAACGCACACACGAACCAACGACGATTTAACCACCCAAACTTTAACAACACAAATTTTCACAACCAATTTAGATAATTTTCAAAGCAAACATTCAATTCAAATTTTACAAAACCCACATTTAGGGCAACATTTAATCAAAACGCAAATCAACAAAGTCAAACATTCGGCGCAAACCTCATCAGAAGCGCACCGACGACAAATAACCATAACAACCCTAACAGTTATCACAAACCAACCCCTATGGACACTTCACCTTGTAACACTAGACAAAACACAAAAATATCACAAATCAGACCAAACTACAACCAAAAACGAAACTTAACTTCCGAAGAACTATTCCACTAAGAAGTAGAAGATTTTAATAATCACGACACGGATAATTAGGCAAACTCCAATAGAGACGATGAAACAAACTACGAATACCACAACCCTTATGAAAGTTACGAAAAACACGACGAAGGAAAAAGGTGCTTAAATTTTCAGTTAGACCTAGACCAATTCAAATACGACCAAACGTAATTAATTTAAATAACATCAATCAACAAATCTTACCCTATATAGGAATACCTCTCGCAGAACTCAATCGACACAGGATCTTCAAAAACTTTGAATAGCTTCAGGACCGCAAAGAAACATTATTTAGATTTTGTAGAAAGAGAACCTTACCAAAAGCTTTTAACGTAGAAATAAAACACAACTTTTGCATCTTTGAATTTTTAACGACAAATACGACGGATTAATAGGCATGGACCTTCTAAGAAAATTAGGAGCAAACATTGATATAAAAAAACCGCTTATTAAGAACAAAACACGGACAAATTCCCATTAAATTTTAAAATGGTAATATTTAATCCGAGCAAAAATACACCATGAATCCCAGGACAGAAACCAAATTAAAATTTTAGTAAATTCAAAAACGACGTAGGAATTATAAATCATATGTCATTTCAACCCGGAGTAGAAACACCCGCAGCATTAGTGCAAATAAAAAATATTTACGCCACTACAACGGTTTTAAACTCAAACGATTACCCCATAGAACTATCGTTGACAACCCCAATAGACGTAGAAGAAGTAAACATTAGCGAGATGGAAATAGACGAAGAATATGAATGTGATTCCGACCCTACAGAACACGACAAGACGTTAAAATTAAATTTAATTAACATTCGTTTTAATAACGACATGTATCACGAAGACGAGAGAGCAATTAAAGACTTAGGTTTCGAATACCGAGATAATTCTACTGCGAAGCAATACCTTTAACTTTCACCGACACAGTGAAACATAACTTTGAACCAACAGATGATAAACTAATTTTCATCAAAGCATATAGACTACCTCAAGCAAGTCAAGAAGAAGCACATAGACAGATAGCAGATCTATTGATGCAAGGTATCATCCAACATTCAAATTCACCATGGAGCAACCCTGTACTAATAGTCCCGAAGAAATTAGATGCCTCAGGCAAACGCAAATATCGAATGGTTGTCGATTATAGAAAATTAAACGAGAAGACGGTAGACGACAAATACCCATTACCCAATATCACCGAAATTTTAGACAAATTAGGAAAGTGTCAATATTTTTCGACATTAGACCTCGCCTCAGGATATCACCAAATAGAGATGGACGAGAAAGACACAACTAAAACAGCTTTCAGTACACCTAGAGGACACTACGAATACAAACGCATGCCGTTTAAATTAAAGAACGCACCCGCCACCTTTCAAAGAGTTATGGATCACATTTTAAGAGAAATACACAACGAAAAATGTCTTGTGTACCTGGATGATATAATTGTATATTCAATATCACTCATAGAACACATAGAAAGAATGAGAGAAGTCTTTGAACGATTAAGACAAGCTCATTTCAAGGTCCAATTGGACAAAAGGGATTTTTACAAATGGAAGTATCATTTTAGGACACATAATAACTCCACAAGGAGTTGTGCCAAACCCAGATAAGACGAACGTAGTACTAAATTACCCCTTATCCAAAACTAATAAAGAAATTAAAGGATTTTTAGGACTCGGTGGTTATTACCGAAAATTCATCAAAGTCCACGCACAAATAACCAAACCATTAACAAATTGTTTAAAGAAAGGCAACAAGATTGAACACACCCCAGAATTTATCAAAGCAGTAGAGAATGTCAAATGTATTCTTACCAATCAATCACCCCATATTAGAATACCCCGATTTTTAAAAACCATTTATATTAACAACCGACGCATCAAACGTAGCATTAAGCACAGTATTGAGCCAAGCAAAAGTAAGTAGCGACAAACCAATCAGTTACGCATCTAGAACATTAAACGAGACAGAACAAAAGTACAGCACAATTGAGAAAGAATTATTAGCAATAATTTGGGCAACAAAATATTTTAGACCATATCTTTATAGAAGAAAATTCTACATATACACCGACCATAGACCATTAGTATGGTTATGCAAACTTAAGGAACCAAGTTCAAAATTACAAAGATGGAGGTTTAGACTAGAAGAATATGACTACGAAATTATATACAAAAAAGAAATTTATTATAATACCGCAGGTGCGGTGAGCAGAATTCAACCTAAGACAATAGAAACGGAATCAATTATAGGTAACGTAGACGAAACAGAGATAAGAGAAGACCAAGAAGAAATAGACACGTCCCTCAATACAAAACGAAGAACCAAAAACAGCAATTAAAATTTTAAATGAAGCTACCGACATAAAACCAAATCAATTCATAGTTACCGAAGTTTTAACCAACTCCAATCTAGTAAAATACTCAAAAACTGATAATAAGAAAATATATCAAATTCAAATAACTAAAAACGATAATGAGGAGCAAATAATTAAAATTTTAAAAGAATATACCCTGGAGAAAAAACGTTTTTACTTTTACTTTACCACCAAAAATTTATGCAAAAGATTTTTATAATTATATATTAGATTATTTAGTAACTCAGGCCCTGAAATTATTAGACGTAGAAAAAAATTAATAACTTCAGGTAACCCAGACGAAATAAATAATGTGATTAGAAATCAAGACGAAGGCAAAGCCAACCATCGTGGTTAGACCACATGATCTCAATACGGATATTTATTTAATTGATGATGTTTACTGGTTTAATGGAATAGACAAAAAGATGTATTTAACTAATAATTTATTTGTGCTTTGCAGTGGTCAAAAAACTGTTACAATTTTATGGCTTTCCTGATAGCGCGTTCTTTGTATTGGAGCGTTTATTCGTTTATAAAAATAACTGGCTTATTAATGACTTTTAAAACATTTCTAATAAAATAACGTAGTCGAAAATTCTAGAATTAAAATGGTTTGTTTGAAACTCTTAAAATGAATTTAAATGTTAATTTACACACGAAAATTGATCTAGTATTTTAAAAGTACATGGGATTTATTTTTAGTCTGTAAATGTCTACACACGGATTTTATGCAATAAGATTTGTTCTATTGAATACTTATACACGCAAAATATGCTTTGCTTTTAGGAAAATGCATTAAAGCTCTCAACTGTTATATAATGCTTATTATGGCATTCTTAATGGTACGGAATACGCGTTTTAAGGCTTAAATGAAATTAAATAGTTTTGTATTTACATTTTAAAATAAAAGTTAGTTTTAAGTATAGAATGATTGTTTACACAAGGTATCTTTCAAAAGTAATTATTTATGAATATGACTGAAATGAATTAGTTAAAAAATTGGTAATCTTTTCACACTCCGCAATAAATATAATACACGGGATTTAATTACATAATAATGGCTTCTTTTTATGTTTTGTACTGACGCGAGTGAAATGAATGGCTTTGTATTTTAATAATAATAAAATACGCTTTTTATACAGGGTGGAGAAATTAAATATTTGAACTTTTGACTTTCTCTTTGGAGGGCTTTTACATAGAATGTGGGTGTTCAATGATTTCTTATGACCTTTTTATTACATCAATATATTTAGAAAATATTTTTAACTAAAATCTCAAACTCAAGAAGTGTTCTGCTTAAAAGTTAGTGATTTACAAGAAGATAAGAAAAACTTCTTTAAAAAATAGTTATGATGATATTCAGTTGCCATAGATTACAGGTACTTGCTTATTCCATACTATTGTAATAGGTTGGCTTTTGACGTTTTCAATATTATAAAGAATTGAATAAATATTTCCTGCATTATAAAATTAGTTGGGACACAATATAGAACCTTTCTGCTATTACGTTTATATTGTAAATAATTAAAGCTAAATTTTCATTTTACATTGAGTTTGTTGATTATTTTACGTTCGCCTAGGTATATTTAAATTTGTTAGTAAAATTCGCATGGTTTACTGGAAGCACGCGCCAACAAATGCCGCGAGTGATAAAACTCTGTTATTCCGCATGTGCAAGAACAGCATTTACTGGAAAATCCACGAAGCTCAAGAGAATTGATTTGTCGTTCGAACAGACCCCATCGTTGTTTTACACGTTCTACGTAAAACTCCTAATTAGAGGAACCGCTTTTCTTCAAAACCGCTATCGTCATAAATGTGCTTCGCCACACCCGCAAAAGCAGAGTAGATGTTCCATCGTTTTTATCGTTGACACGGCTTCATAAATACCAGGTGAGTGCTTTTAGTAAACGCTTGAACTGATTAAAAACATTAATTATATGTTGTTTGTTAAATTATCACTAAATTTTTTACAGTCCATTTCTCTCTACCAAAGAGCTATTCGTTATTTGTTAACTATCATTTTTCTACCGCAATAATTTGCAACTGCCTTATATCACATTTATAGTTTTAAATGTTTCTGCAAGGGGTGTTTGGTGTTATATTTGTACTGTCACAGGAAACAAAAGAACAAAAAAGTAGGAACTGAATAAATGTTGACAAATTAATTTTTGTGTGTACTTTTAGAAATCAACTGTAAAATATATTTGCTTAAAAATTTTTGTCAGTATCCATACATTCATAAATCTCACCCCATGACATAATAATACAATCTACAAGTTTGTCACAACATCCATGAATTTAAACGACCAAAAAGCTAATATATGCTTACAGTTCAAATGAGTGAACTTCCACTTCCTAATCTCAAATTTGTCATGTTAAATACCTACACCAAACCTACACATTTCCTGTTTCTTTGTTTCCAAAATATAAATTACGATTGAAGCTAGACATCAGTCTAGATAAATTCTTAAAACTGGATAATATTAACTAATCTTACACAGAATGCTTTCACTTACCTTTGAAACATTTGCAAATTGTACCACAAAAGCTAATTTTCTACTACTGCAAACGATTACAAATCAGTAACAAAATGTGTTGGCCACATAGTAACAATCCATTATTTTGAAATCCGCCAAACAGCAAGTATTTTTGGAGCAAATTAAAAAATGTGTCAAGCTTCTCACAGTATTTAGCTTCTCTAAGTGTTAAACCTACATGGTCCCTACACATGCCACGAAAAACTATAAGACAGTATTGCCATATTTTATGACTATGCCTGGTAATTGTAATACGCCCAAGATCCTTTATACCAAGAAAAATTATTCCTTTAACGACGAGCTGTGTAAAACATATTGTATTACAATATTAGTCTTTCATTCTTTTCGCTAGACAAATATGATTGTACGATATCTATGAATAATATTTTCTTATCGCTAAATATATATGAAACCGATTTAGTAAAAATCGAATACGCGTCCTTTCCAAAATGTTTCATATATTTCTTAATTACTATTACACTATTAGTCTAAAAGGGGGACAAATAAAAACTACGGAAACTTAAATATGATCAATTAAATTTGGAACTATTCAAAACTGACCATGGTCACTAAAAGTTTTACTGTCTAAATCATACGTCTCCAAAAATCTCTTTTTCGATTTACGTAACAACAATAGTTCCAAATATTCTGTTATACCTTCTAACTTCGCCAAACTATAAAACCTTTTTCTGTCCTGCATTTCTATGACTAACTTTAATCTTTGTTTAAGTTTAACATCTGTCAGTTGCATTAATCATGGATTACGATAAACATGTTTTCAAGCAAGTTGTTTTTCGGCAATTTACTGTTTTTTTCGTAGTTCTTCTCAGTTCAGCACTTTTCGTCTATGGTTGCTGAAATGCTTCTTTATCAGTACTTAAAGTACTTAAAGTAATAACATTATATACGGCTACCCTTTGGAAAACTGTTAAATTAAATTGATCGGGATTAAATTTCGTTTAGATATTTTGGGAAAATGAAAAGTGTATGTATATCATGAATAAATTTTCTGACATAGTCAATTTTGTGTCTCATTCCGTTGAATAAGTTCTTTAAATGGTATTTGCGTCTATCAAAGTTAACATATTCAATGGTAACTTAGTTAATATTACTATTATCAGCAGTATGACTAGGTCTAGCTTTCCAGAACGTCGTATAAGTGGTTTTCCAATTTTCCTTTACGATATAATGGCGGGGATCGTTCCTTAGAACAAAGACGTTGCCTGAATAGTAATTTCACCTGTTAACTATAATGATGTATAAACCGTTTGACGAGCGAATTATTCCTAGTAATGTACACGTTGGCGTTCCCAAATAGCGGATGATGTTAAGATTATTACATTAAACAGCGTATAGGTACGTAATGTGAAATTTAGTAATTATCCTAAGATGCTGAGAAACAAAATCGTATCATTAGTGGTGCACTTGATTGTCAATTTACTCAGTCTCAGACCAATTCACCTTACGTCTTGAATGGATGGAAAGATTTCGAAATATTTTCTTCTTGTGATTGACATTTCAGATTGCACAAGTCCTTATCTATATAAAATAGCCAAAAATAATTAAGGTCAAGAGCTGCAATTCTTTATTAGTTTGCTATAAATAAAGGATTTATTTATCAGAACAATTGTCACCGGTGCATAAAACGTTCATTCTTAAATTTGGAACTGCTCAGAAGAAGCGGGAATCTCGTAACATAATAAGGATACGCCGACCAACTACAATGGTGTCGGCAATAAAGAAAAAATAGAAAAAGTGTAACAATTCACTAGCGGCAATTTCGATACTACGTTAGTTAGATTTTGGGCCTCTTGAAGCGGCGTTTTAAAAAAGCTTCTCCCAAAAACTTTTCTAACAAATTTTTATTATAACAGAAATTACAATGGAAATTAACGATTTGTTGCGTTATATTCATTAACGTTTAACAATCAAAATTACTTTTTCTAATTAAATTAATTAAATTAAATTGAGTAGCTTGAACAACCAACAACGTTAAAGTTGTGAAGCTCGAGACTGACTGACCATCTTAGGCTCTTAAGGGTATTTATGCTATCCCTGCTCCTCACATTGCTTGTGGAATTGCACAGCTCAAGTCTGCTATTTTCTTTGTACAATACAAAGTATTACCTCTTAGTAATCTTAATTCTAATAAGTTCCTTACAATCTATTGTGACCTGCACCTGCAGTGTCAAGTTACGTCTGGAATACAAAGTATTCATATCTGTTCTCATGTCTGGTTTATGAACTTCCATTAACCTTTTGTAATTTGTCCTTCAATTATACATTGTTCCATCTAATTTAAGTTCTAATGATTCTATTTTATTATACATATATATTGATTTGGAGGATATGTAACTCGTTCCCAAAAACAATACCTTGAGAGGTTTTCGACTCTCTCAAATTATGGGCCCCAATGTGTCTAGTCTATTTGAGAGTCCTTAAACGACGGGTACTCATAGGGGAATTTTAATGACTTTATTCTTCTTGTGAAACAAATTTCCTGTTTACGATATGCCACCTATGTTTACCTAAGTAAGACAACGAACTTCTACTTCCTACGTCACCTAAATCTATTTTACGATAACATTAATTCATTTGCCTGTAAACAGATATACATACAACAATTTTAGTTTACTTACATTAGTGTAGAAGTACCAGGAACGTATCGATATTACTGCAAACAAATACACGCACAAACAGAATGGTAAAACTTTATAATCAGTTCATTTTCAATTAATCATAACTTTGATCATTAGCTATAATAATAACTTGCAACCTCTCTAATCTGCAATTAAAATTAGCAATTTCAAGTTTTATAAAATTAATTCCTAACACTATGGTTACTTTAAGTGGACGTTGTATAAGTTAATCAATATTTTATGAAATAAAACATGCATAAATTCCAGAGTACAAGAAAACAAACAGATGACTTACAGCTTAATTTTCTGGAGAACCAAAGAATAGATCTTTAGTCCTGGAACTGGTTAGACTCGTTCTCTCATCGTTTCTTATTCTGATCTAACCTACACATTTCAATGAAATTTGGACAGTCTGCATCTATCACTATCTGCGTGAGACAGTCTGATGTAGATCTAATTTTACCTCTTTTTTCCTGTCGCTGCTTTTAATATATCCCGCACTATTTCCCAAAAATGCCTTAGAACGTATCCTGCCCTTCTATTTCTCACATCTTTTTTTAATTTTCCACAGATATCTTTATTGCACTATTTTTTCTATAACCTCCTTGTAATTAACTGTCTGTCCATGTTATCATCCTTATACATCTGAAGCGCAACATACCAAAAGGCTTCTACCGTTTTTCTGTGTGCTTCTCCTACTGGCCCTATTTTATAGACGTACTGTGCTGTGCTCCACACATATGCTTTCAACAATTTTCTCCTTGTTTCTATATTTGTTGTCTTTGAACATAGCCACTGCAGTGGGGTTCCCCTTATATTGTTTACAAATATGTACACTATTTCCCCGATATTCAGTGGTATGTGAAAAGGAGGCGGCTACGTGACGTAGTTGGTATGTGTGTGTGACTACTATACCCAAAGTCCCGGGTTCAAATCCCAACACGGTCCGATTGAAAAATGTTAGGCGAGCATTTTTCACAAAAATACACCCTCGATCGGATGAGAGGTAAAATGGAGGTCCCGTGTGTGAGTGTTGTCATGCACGTTAAACATCCCTACTTTGCTTGGAACTGCAAGGGTTCGGCAAAATTCAAAATTTTTGAGGTAAAAAAACTCACTTTCTGGCCAATGTAGTACCTTCGGGTGGAGCATTGGAAAACTACATGTAAAGTATGTCAAGAGGGTTAAACAGCCTTCGGCTACTAAGTTCTCCCAACACTTGAACATTTGCCAAATTAATTGCTTTCCAATATATCCTTTCGCACAATCAACATTAGTTGAAAGTATTTCAAAATCAACACCTGTAATTGTTTATAATAATCATCAGATTTAAGTGCACTTATTTTTTCGTCATTAGGTTTCCGTCTTGGAATTGGTTAAATGCGTACCTCCATTTCTTTCTATTTTGCGCTAGCCTACACCATTTCCTAAAATTCCCACAGCCTAGATACAGCTCGGTTCCCTTTCTGTTATTTCCTAATTATATGCCCTATTTCACCAAGGTTCAGTAGTATGTGAAGGCGGTTATACAGCCTGTCATAACCAAGATCCTTCCACACTTAGACATTTGCCGAATTAATAGCTTTCCAGTAGATTCTTTATAACAATTAACATTGGTTTAAGTACAGTTATTTTTTTCGTGCTTAGGTTTTCCATCTTGGTACTGGTTGGACCCGTACCTTCATTTATTTCTATTCTGAGCTAGCCTACACATTTTCCTGAAATTTACACAGCCTACATCTTTCACTATCTGTGTGCAATAGTCTAACCTAGGTCTTCCGCTACCTCTCTTTTTTCCTATCTCTGCTTCTAATATATTCCGCACTATTCCCTCATGCTTTAGTATGTGGACTATTATCCTATCTCTTCTATTTTTTATCGTTTTCCACATACTTCTCTCTTCCCCTACCATTTCTGGTACTTTCTTGTTCTTAACTTTGTCTGTCCACGATATTTTCATCATAGGTCTGTTGTACCACATTTCAAAGACCTCCTACTGTCCAGGTTTCACAGCCGTACAGTGCTGTGTTCCACACATGTGTTTTAGGCAATCTCTTCCTTGTTTATATGTTTGTTGTCTTTGAACACAGTACTTGCTTTATCTTGTTAAATGTAGCACGACCTTGTCCTAATCTTTGTTTTATATCTTTAGCGTTATTTGGCTTTCTAGGTACATTAGAATGTGAATAAGGGCCGCTATACTTGCGGCCACGTCCCCAATGCTCTACTCGAAGGTACTACATTGGGTTTAATGGCGAAAAATATAAACGTACTACAAATTAAATATAACTTCAAAATTAATTCATCCTAAATAAACATCTAACAAACCGAAACAAAAACTAAAAATAGGGTTTAGATAATGGCATCCCATCCGATCAACAAGACGCAAGCATAATTGAAAGAGGGAGGGATCCGTAATACCGGATAGCAGCTGTCAGCTCTATTTACCGATGCGACCTGAAGGGTTGACTTAAAACTATCCAAAGCAAGCTAACTAATTTTAAAAATGGATTCAAATTTCTAAGCATTCGCCAAATATTTTTAATAGTGAATTTAGCTCTGTAAATTAACAAATTCATCCTCCCTGGTCTAAGTATTTATTTTAATTTCATTCTAAATTTGTCCCTAGCGTTACTTATCATTCCCTAACTGACACATTATAAATACAAATTTCTTTCCTACATATACTGTCACCAAAAATTGGCGGCAGAACGTCAAAAAAATAAAATCAAGCCACAGAACAAAAATACCGACAAAAATATAAATATGAAGTAAGTAATAATATAATGTAAGTATATAATTAAACAAAATAAATATATAAATAAATAAATAAACATCTAAATAAGTAAAACCATGTAACAGTGCATAAATTAGCAAAAACATCACCTAAATTATCAGTTGCACTCGCATAAGCATTATGATGGTTAGCGCCATTATACACAAAAACGTGCTCGTTAAATTATTTCTAAATCTTCATATTAATACAAGTCAATGCTTATGCGAGTACAGCCGCCACAATTTTATTCTTACCTCGTGTATATATTTCTCCAGCATCCGAAGATCTGGTCGTCTTCTTACGTCTATTGATATCTTACAGCTAAGAGGAGATGGATATGCACTGTTGAAGTTTTAGTAGGAATGCACTAAACGTTTGGGGGGGGGGGTCAAAATCATTATTGCTTTAGAAGTTCTGAGGGATGCGCGATTTATTACCGATTTTCCGCGCGTAGATAGTGGGATTGTAATTGTTTTAGTGGTGTGGGGACTTCGCCGTGCATATTAAACTTTTGATTATCATTTTTATATTATTATTATTATTACTTTCTTTTCATCATGCTCATATCAATTCTCACGCCAAGTCAAAATCTAAAATCTTTCAATATCCCCCCCATCCCTTCCAATTTATGCACGGTTATCACCGGCTAATCTCGTGACCCTTCCCGCGAATACCTTAAAGGCTGACCAGAACGCATTCTGATTAGCCACTTCCCCGGCTTCCTCTAGGCTCTTTGGCCATGCTAGCCCTGCGATTGCTAATTTCATATCAGCCAACCCTTGATTTGCCACCTCAAGCATGCAGTAGAAGAGCATGTGCTCTGCGCCTTTCGCGCCCTCGCCGCATTCGCAGCGGTCGTTATCGGTTAAACCAAACCTTTGTAAATTCGCTTTCAGGGCGCCGTGCCCTATTATCAGCTGCACCATTTTATGATCGAGTTTAACCTCGATATTACCTCTAGTTTCTATGCTCGATATGAATTTGTGGGTTCAATGCCCGTTGCAGCGTTGTTCCACCTCTCTTCCCATTGTCGGATTGACTTTTCGCGCAGCTTTCTTTTAATCAAAGACCTCTGTGTCAACGAATGTGATATCCGAAAGTCACCCGTCGCGGCCTCTTTAGCTAATTCGTTAGCCCTATCATTCCCTACGTTACCATCGTGCAACCTAACCCTACAAAACTTTAAACGTTGAAACTCAAGCGCTATACGCGCTATCCTCCAGACGTTCGCTTGGAGGACTGTCGAGGTGTTCATATTTGTTAAGGCTGTCAATGCCGATTTGTTGTTGCTGATTATGTAATACTCGTCTCTGTCCGTGTGATTTATTACGTAATCAATAGCATCTCGTATGGCTACCAATTCACATTGGAATATAGTGCTCCAGTTCGCGAGTTTGGTTTGAAACCGAAACATCTCCCTTTCCTGCTTAAACACGACAAACGCCACGCTTGCTTGTCCGTCATCCATACGTGAACTGTCCGTATAAATTCTGATACTCATCGCGTCCTCATCACCTTCGACAAACTCGATTCCTCTAATATCAGCCGGGTGCCCCAACTATGATACAACGATCTTTCTTGCAATTTCCCTATTACCAAGATTAAGATCTTCGATAAGTTCGCGCCCTTTCTTATATTTATTAATCTCCTATCTCTAACTCTCTAACGACATATTCGATAGGGAGAGTACTACTGATCACCAGGACCGCCTCCGTAGAGGTGGTCCTGTACGCCCGGGCCGCTTTCACCGCGATTATGCGTAGTACGCTCGTTAATTGACGCATTTCCCGGACTTTACAACCTTCCGCCCATACAGATGCTGTGTACAGCATTCCACCAAGCGGGCAGAAACGCGTAACCTAAGGCGCCGCTATCAACGCGCCTCGGGAGAAATAAGAGAAGAACGGAGACTCGAATATAATCAAAGTAACCGCGAATATAAAATATTAATAGAAGAAACGCGAACAAATAAATTTAAAGAATTCTGCACGCGAAATTCCGAGAAGAAACCTTGGGGTACCGCATACCGCGTAATAAGAGGTAAACAACAGAAAATCGTGCTCGGTAATATAAAGAAAACAAATGGCGAATATACTGAAGGTTTTAAAACTACGGCGGAGTATTTATTAGAGAAACTTTCCCCATAAGATAATCCCGAGGAGGATGAGGGGTTGCACGATTAAGTACGTCGGGAAGCTATTGAGGCGCAAGGAACAGGTGCCGATAAGGCAATCTTAGTTCACGAGGTCGTAAGGGCTCTTAGGAGGATGAACCCTAAGAAGGCACCGGGGCATGACGGAATCACTTCGGACGCAGCTCTGAAGGCGTGCCTGTTAGCCCCGTGTGTGTTTGCCGGGTTATTTAATCTTTGTTTAGAGAGGGGCGTATATCCGCGTTGCTGGAAAGTCCAGAATGTGAAATTTATCCCTAAACCTAAAAAGGCGGATGCGTCAGATCCGGGCAGCTATCGTCCAATTAGTTTGCTACCGGTGTTGGGGAAAGCTTTGGATCGCGTTATGACTACGCGAATTGAGCACTTAGTGCGAGACAGCGGTGGTTTTAATAACCAACAGTTCGGTTTTATGGAGGAAAAGTCGACTATCGACGCACTAGAATTCGTTGTCGGGGAAATTAAGCAGGCGAGAGATGCTAAAGAGTACTGTGTTGTTGTTGCTTTGGACATTTCAGGAGCATTTGATGCTGCCTGTGGCCATTAATCGTTTGCGACTTAGATCATAGGGGTTGTCCGCGGAACTTGATGTCGTTAGTCGAGAGCTATTTCTCGGGGCGACTGGAACAGGTAGAAATTCCGGGTGAAGTTTTGTCGCGCGAGGTGGAAAGGGTGTGCCCGCAGGGGTCATGCTCTGGTCCCACTTTTTGGAAGTTGTTATATGAGAGCATCTTTAGGGCCAAGTTGCCCGCAGGATGCTCAATCGTTGGGTTTGCGAATGACACGTTTTTAATTATCAGATCGCGATTATTAATGGACATGCGAACAAAACCAAACGAGGCGCTAAATAAATTGCACGAATGGTCACGGGAGGTAAAATTGAAATTTAATACGCCAAAATCGGAAGCACTATATTTCGGGACAAAACCGGGACAGCGACCCCCTAGGCTAGAGCTAGGAGGGGAGAAAATCCCGTTCAACGACACCATCACGTACCTCGGTGTCAAAATAGACAATAATTTAAATTGGAAAGCGCACGTACAATACGTAAAATGCAAGGGCGGCGAATTATCAAATAAAATGATGGTGGCGGCGAAAATAAACTGGGGTTTCAGAGACGAATCGCTGAGGACGGTCTATGCCGGAGCGATAGGGCCGGAATTCTGTACGCAGCATCGGAAGGTTGCAAAGTTCGAGAGATGCGTCAATTGACGTGCGTTCAACGCATTACCGCGGCGAAGGCGGCGAGGGCGTACAGGACCACCTCCACGGAGGCGGTCCTGATTATCAGTAAGACTCTCTCTATCAAATATGTCGTTAGGGAGTTTCGAGATAGAAGGTTAGTAGATACCGGAAAAGGACGCGAAATTATCGAAGACATTTGTCTTGGCAATAGGAAGGCAGAGAAAAAAATTGTCGTATCAGAGTTAGGGCACCCGGCCGATATTAGAGGAATCGAGCTGCTCGAAGGTGATCGGGACGCGACGGGTATCAGAATTTACACGGACGGTTCATGAATGGATGACGGGCAAGCAGGCGCGGCGTTTGTTGTGTTTAAGCAGGAAAGGGAAGTGTTCCGGTTTCAAACCAAACTCGCGAACTGGAGCACTATTTTCCAGTGCGAATTGGTAGTCATGCGAGAGGCTATCGATTACGTAATAAATCACACGGGCAGAGACGATTATTATATAATAAGCGACAGTAAATTAGCGCTGACGGCATTAACTAACATGAACACCTCGACAGACCTCCAGGCGGACGTTTGGAAAATAGCGCATACAGTGCTCGAGTTTCGACGTATAAAGTTCTGTTGGGTTAGGTCGCACGATGGTAACCTAGGAAATGATAGGGCTGACGAATTATCTAAAGAGGCCGCGACGGGCGACTTTCGGATATCACATTCGTCGATATCGAGGTCTCTAATTAAAAGAAAGCTGCGCGAAAAATCAATTCGACAATGGGAAGAGAGGTGGAGCAACGCTGCCACGGGCAGGTTGACCCACAAATTCATACCGAGCATAGAAGCTAGAGGTAGGATCGAGGTTAAGCTCGATTACAAAATGGTGCAGTTGATAACAGGGCACGGCGCCCTGAAGGCGTATTTACAAAAGTTCGGTTTAACCAACAGCGACCGCTGCGAATGCGGTGAGGGCGCGGAAAGCGGAGAGCACGTGCTCTTCGACTGCCCGCTTAAGACGGGAAATCGAGGTTTGGCTGATAGCAAACTAGCTATCCTAGGTCTGGCATGGCCAAAGAGCCTAGAGGTAGCCGGGGAAGTGGTTAACCAGAAGGCGTTCTGGACAGCCTTAAAAAAATTCGCGGGAAGGGTCGCGAAATTAGACAGTGACAACCGCGTATAAATTTGGTGGGGTTGGTGGGAGGAATGAAATATTTTAGATTGACTTGACGTGAGTAAGGATACGAGCATTGAAATAACCAAAACCTGATTTAAAAAAAAACAGAAAAAAAAGGTTAAAAAAAAATTAAAAAATTAACATGATAATTATACCCAAATGTCCAATATGCACGAGAAACCCCCACACCACTAATACAATCACTGTCTAGCTTCACAATTATGCGCGGAAAATCGGGAAATCAGGAATAAATAATAACAAATAAACAATAACAAATAAATCAGAAACCCTAATTAAATTAAATCAATAAAATAAACAAAGAATAAAATAAAGTGAAACCGCCCCCCAAGGATTTAAAAGTGAAATGATAGTGATAGTGGTTGTGATCCCTCCCAGAACATTTAGTGCATACCCACCAGGACTTTAACAGTGTATATCCAACTCCCCCATAAAGTTAGAAAACCAATAGATATAGGTAGACGACCAGATCTTCGGATGCTGGAGAAATTTACATTGAAGGTAAGAATAAAATTGTGGCGGCTGTACTCGCAGGAGCATTGATTTGTGATTTTAAACAGATTTTGAAATAATCTAACAAGCGCGTTTTTTGTGTAATGGCGCTAGTCGATATAATGCTCATGCGAGTGCACTTGATAATGTATCTGCTTTTGCTGATTAATGCACTGTTACATGCCTTTGCTTATTCAGAAATTTATTTATATATTTATTATACGTTTATTTATATATTTATATTATATTTTTATTTATTTTTACACTAATATTTTTTGGCTGCATTGTATTGTTTTGTGGCTTGACTTAATTCGTATGACGTTCTGTCGCCAATTTTTGGCCGCAGTATATATATAAAAGAAGATTGTATATATAATATGTCAGTTAGGGAATGATAGGGAACGTTAGGGACAAATTTAGGATAAAATAATTAGATCAGGGAGGACGAATTTGTAAATTTATAGAGCAGGCAAAATAACTGGATTCACTATTAATACTTTTTGCAATTGCCTTAGAAATTTGAATCCATTTTAAATTAGCTAGCTAGATTTGGATAGTTTTAAGTCGACTCTTAAGGTCGCACTGGTAAGCAGAGCTGGCGTCTGCTATCCGGTATTACGGATCCCTCCCCCTCTCATTTTTGCTTGTGTCTTGTTGATCGGGCACACTCCAAAGTCAACGCTAGGGATACCATTATTTAAACCTTGTTTTTAGTTTTTGTTTCAGTTTGTTAGATTTTTATTTAGATTTTTATTTAGGGTGGATTAATTATGAAGTTAGAATGAATAAGAAGCACGTTTATTTTCGGGTTTAAACCCAATGTAGTACCTCCGGGTGGAGCATTGGGTACGTGGCCGCAAGTATAGCGGCCCTAATTCAAATTATAATGTGAACGGCATTGCCAGCTCAAATACTCCGGAATAAATCGTTCTCAACAATTCGCCTCTGAAACCCTAGTTTATTTTCGCCGCCGTCATAATTTTGTTTGATATTTTGCTGCCTTTGCTTTTAACGTACTGCACGTGAGCTTTCCAATTTAACTTATCGTCAATCTTTACCCCGACGTATGTAATTGTTTCCTTAAACGGTATTTTCTCTCCTCCTAGCTTTAGCCTAGTGGGTCGCTGTCCCGGTTTCTTTCCGAAATAAAGCGCCTCTGATTTCGCCGTGTTAAAATTTAATTTTACCGCCTGCGACCATTCGTGTAGTTTGTTGTGCCTCGTTCGGTTTTTTGAGCATATCCATTAACAATCGCGATCTGACAATTAAAAGCGTATCATCCTCAAACCCAGCGATTGAGCATCCTGTTGGCAACGTGACCCTAAAGATGCTCTCATACAACAACTTCCAAAATGTGGGACCAGAGCATGACCCCTGCGGGCATCCCCTTTCCACTCGCGCGACAAAACTTCACCCGGAACTTCGACCTGTGCCAATCGCCCCGAAAAATAACTCTTGACCAAAGACATCAAGTTTTGCGGACAACCCCTATTTTCCAACTCGCAAACAAACAATGGCCACCAGGCAGCACCAAATGCTCCTAAAATGTCGAAAGCAACAACGACACAATACTCCTTTACATCTCTCGCCTGTTTAATTTCCCTCAATAACGAATTCTAATGCGTCGATAGTCGACTCTCCCTCCATAAAACCGAACTGTCAATTATTAAAACCGCCGCTGTCACGCACTAAGTGCTCAACTCGGTAGCCATAACGCGATCCAAAGCTTTCCCCAGCACCGATAGTAAGCTAATTGGACTATAGCTGCCATGGTCTGACGCATCCGCCTTTTTAGGTTTGAATTTCACGTTCTGAACTTTCCAGCAACGCGGTAAGACGCCTTTTTCTAGACAAAGATTAAACAACTCGGCAAAGACACACGGGGCTAACATGTACGCCTCCAGAACTGCGTCTGAAGTGATTCAATCATGCCTCGGTGCCTTCTTTGGGTTCATCCTCCTAAGAGCCCTGACGACCTCGTGGACCAGGATTGCCTTATCGGCACCTGTTCCTTGCCCCTCTGTAACTTCCCGACGTACTAAATCGTGCGACCCCACATCCTCCTCGGGATTATTCGAAGAGAAGAATTTCTCTAATAAATATTCCACCGTGGTTTTAAAACCTTCCGTATATTCGCCATTTGTCTTTCTTGTTACCGAGCGCGATTTTATGTTGTTTACCCCTTATTACGCGGTATGCGGTTCCTCAAGGTTCTTTCCCTGAGTTTCGCGTGCAGAATTCCTTGAATTTATTTGTTCGCGTTTCTACTATTAATATTTTATATTCGCGGTAACTTTGATTGTATTCTATTCTCTGTTGTTCTCTTATATCTCTCGAGGCGCGTTGATAGCGGCGCCTTAGATTACGCGTTTCTGCCCGCTTGGTGGTTAGTTCCCGGGTCCACCAAGGTACACAGTCTTTAAATGTTTTCTTTCGCTGCATGGAGTACGACGACGCGTCTACCACCGCGCCGTTTAAATTTTCCGCGAGTGTTTCTATTTCGTCTGCCTCTCGGTAGTTAAATAGCTCGTTTTCGAGCGCAGGGATACTTTTGCCAAATTTTTGTTTAAACCGCTCCCAATTTGCTTTTTGTTACAGAATCGTGGAAATATAGTTAGCTGCTCGTTTGCGCTTGTTTTTGTTTTAACGTCCCATGTTATTAATTAATGGTCAGAGAGCGTTTCCTCGTCCGACCTTAATTTCTAATCACAAATGATTTCTAACATCTCGTGCGAGACTGCAGTAATATCAATAAAACTGCTGCCTCTATGCCCTCAAACGTAGGTGAATCATTAGTGTTTTATAACGTAAATTTACGTTATGTTAATATTTTGAATAATTATGTCATTTAAAAATAAGTATCAACATGTTCAAGATTTAAACATCCAATACTCCTTCTAGGTATCACTTCAAATTTCAAGTTTCAAGAATAACTCAGTGTACTTACCCCTCGGCCAGGCTCAGCGGTACAAACGGCAATGATTCTTTGTCCAAAGGTAAGAGCAAGTGAGACGTCTTGATTAAAAAAAGGGTTCTTTGGCTTGAATTTATAATTTGAGAAATAAGACACAATTTGAAGTGATCCGTGTTGTATATTATCGATGTTAATTTTTCAGTATTACTCCATTGGTATAATATTATTAATTTATTTGACACATAAAAAAATGGGTGCCAAATGCATGCATGTGGTTTAACATGTGTGGCTAAAATTGCACAAATAAGTATAGAACAACAGATGATATACAACAGATTAAAAACACAAATAAGTATTTTAAAAATATACTTATACTAAACCTTAAAAAAGTTATTATCAACGTGTTTGTTGAATTTTCTTTTAAATATTTACAGATGTAGCCTGGTCGACAAGCAGCACCTGAGTCTTCTCTGGATGTTAGGAAAGGTGGACAAACAGGAAATGGTATTCTCTGTACTCCCCAAAACTAATCCATAAAACGACATGAACAAAGAACTGTGAATTTGTAGCACCTTGTGATGAGTTAGATGAGTCCCCAAATGGAATGTTCAAAATAATTTCCGATTTCCAACGCACGCTCCTATAAAGCTCCTAACAAAAATCCGATCGTTTGAACCAATCCATAACTGCATATAACGGAACGGTAAACAAAACTCTTTAATGTAAAAGACAAAATGGGCAAAGATCAACCCAACTAAATCAACGTAAACTAGAAAGGGTACATATACTGCAGATGTAAAATAGACGCGATTAATAATTGCTTCCAGCACATGCTGATTATCCGAAAACTTAAATCGGAATTTAGGGCTTTGCCAAAACACTATCCCAACAACTAAATAATTGTTGGTTAAGTTCAACACAATTAGTTGAAGACACTTAAACACTTCTGGCAATTTGCCTATTATTAATAAACGTCTAAACTGTTCAAAGAATTTTGTAAAAGTGACCAAACGCTGTTTCTCCATTTTGAACGATAACTTTTTAATCAGAATAAAAACGTATCACCTGATAAATAACTAATCCATAGCCGGATCCCTTTAAAATAATATTTGAAACTAGAGTGGGAATTATTAGTCCTTTGAATGAACCCATAAAATTATGCAAGCAATGTACCCTTAATGAATAGTAATTCTATGCTACGAAAAGTAGTGCAATTAATTCTGAGAGACTATATAAATGTCGTTAACTGTATGAATATAAACATAACCTTCTAAAACAGTACGTCTTTGTTAAGAAACTTCAGATGATCAGACACGGCACAAACGCGCAAGTCCAGTCATCTGCGGAAGTCTGACAGAAACGTTTAATGAAGCATAAACATACCCTAGCCTATTTACTCATATAGATTTCACAAGATAATTGAAAATAATAAGAATGATTGCATAAGCCTTTCACAAAAATATATTTAAACACGACGTGTATTTGAGCCATGATATGAAGCTTGTTAAGAATAAATCACATCACTTAAACTGAATGACTAGAATGAATGTTAATTTGTAGAGAGATAATTCTATAACCAATGTTGACATTAATATTCATTGCTTAAAGAATAATGAAATGTAAATATTCCCCAAAGTTCCAGAACTATATACAAATCCAACCTTGATAATTAATAGCATTACTAATTAGGATAAACTTTATACGAATACGTTCGTTACTCGAATAATTGATTCCTATTAGATGTTATAATCTACCCCTGAAAATATAGATCACCCAACTAAATACATGCAAGTAAAAATATATACAATAACCTAGTAACAGCATAACATCCCAATGTGGCTGTTACAGTTTATCACACTAAAATCTCATTCCGTTAAAAGATCAGCAACCTGCAAACCCCTATCGTCTTCTATAGGGCTACCCCATAGTGGCGACTTGGCATTAAAATCTCCCCCGATAATTAGATTTTTATTCCTGCCGATTTTACGAAGAATTTCTTTAATTTGATTTTTGTAAGTCCTCTGTTTGAGAATTTTCCCGCCGGGAGTCGACCGGCGGAAGGTACGCGCTAATCACGTAAAACGTATTTAATCCTGTTTTAATTTCGGCCGTCGTTAGAAATTCGTTTGATAAGTTATTTAATATAATTCCGGCACACGCCCCATTATTTATTATTATTCCGCTGCGGGGTTGTTGGCTGTTCGCGTTTAAGACGGTAAGCCCCCTCCCAAAACCAGTTTTTTTGTGACTATACAGGTGCGGTTCCTGTATGAGCCCGATGTCGATTTTGTTTCCGTTCATCAATTTAACGAAATTATTTGTGCTCCTTTGCCCTTGCCAAAAGTAATTTGCGCACATTTGATTTTCGAGCTTCACGGAACATCGTCTAATGGCGTAGGATCCATAGTTGATGTTGCTGGTGATGATTGCCTTCAAACGCTGCATCGTTGGGCACTTCATTGGGCACTGGCTGGACTTCGCGTCGTGACGAGTGTCGACCCTGACGCTACCAACCCTATCGTTCGACCTCGCACAGACAACACGAGTTCTTGAACTCATGCCCCACTTCAGCGTAGTTACCGCAAAACTTCACCCGCTCCTTACACTCCGCTGACCTATGACCGAACTCGTAACAGCGATAACACTGGACAATCGAGAAGTGATCACGAGCCCAGACCGACCGAATCCGCCAAGAAACACCTCCTAGCCTCCGGCGACACCTCGAATACAACGCTTTTCAACGGATCTTTGGGTCCCCTGCCGCCGAACTGAAACTTCTCCTTGACATTCTCCTCGAACCTAAGCCCCCTGAAGCGGGGGTTCTGAATAATCAACCTCTTCATGAGCTTTTCTTGCTTCATCTGCCTCTCTACCCTGGCTTGTTAGGTAGCAGAAATCCTTAACCTCTCGTAACTTGTAACTTATTCTTATTTTAAAAATTACTGTGTAAGTACACAGGTACTATCTGTTTTATGTGAATTATTCCATTTATGGAAATCCAAAATTTTGGTAACCGCTTGCTTAAATGGAATCCATTCTCGTGATTCCGTTTAATCTTGTGAACTCCCAATTATTGTTTGCGCTGACATGGGACACCGTATATTTCGAACTCGACCTCTATGAGTCGATTTATACTTCTTTGGTAATCATTGGTCTACGGCAAAATTGGCCTGGAGTGGATCTATTGTTTATTTAGATCGGAGCTTCACACAATAAACGGCGAAGATGAAAACGTTACAAATTACATTCAGAGTACACATTAAAATTTGTCCACATCGAACACACAAATTAAAGCAAGACCATAAACGTTCAATTAAAAGAAAACCATTTGTATTACAGTCAATCAATCTTATACAAATAAGCGTGGAAAACCGTTCAAAGGAAGTCCAAAAGAAAATGCTGCAGAATATTTAAAGTTAATTGATTAATTAACTTTCAGTTCTAATTAGCGTGGCCCGTAGAGAAATAAAATGGAACATAATTTATTTGAAGGGTTTCATTAAAAATTATAATTGAATTGCACTTGAAGAAGGGGAAAGCATCAAAGTGGGTGCTTCAATTACTTTTTTTACTATACTTTAGCTGTTGGTTAAAAAAAGAAACGCGGTAATGGTTTTGAATGCCGGAGGCATTACTTTTACTTATAAATTTCAAACAAATTAGAAAGTTTGCAAGTACGTAGAATTAATTGTTGAAAGTAGTTTCTTAACGGCTTCAATTTTGAAACAAAGGGTTGAGTTCAAAAGTTATGTCTTTCAGAATATCATAATCAATCTAGGAGTGTTTAACCTCTTTTGCATTGTTCGTGGTAGCTTAATTAAATTTGTAAAGCAAAGTGAGTATGTTTTTAAAGGAATTGATTAATTTTAACGTCAGGTACGCGCAGATTAAATGTATCTAGGAGAAAAAGTGCTTGTTTCCTTACTCAAAGTCAAACCACGTATTTATTTAAAGGTCCGACATCGATTTAACACATTGTACAAGTGTTTTCAGAGTGATGGACATTTTCGACTGAAGCGTGATATGAAATCCTGAAGAAGCGAATTTATACGCAACTTGATTCTCTAAGTCTGGGTGTTTTAGACAATTCGATAGCTTTAATAAAGTATATGCTATTTTTGTGTTAGGAATTGAACGCATTTGCAAGAAAATAGTTAAATTCAAATGCCATTGGGTCAGTGTCAGCTTGTTGCATAACATAATCGAGTGCGTGTGTGTGTGCGCGCGCGTGTTTGGGCATGTGTGCCTCACGAATTGGGCGGCAAATTTATCTGCCATAATATTGAAGCAATAACAGAAGTCCTATGAGCTGGATGACAAATATATCTGCTGTGATACGGACGTAACTTTCACTTCTCAGTACAACAGACGTAAAATCTCAAAATTAAATTTAAGATCTACTTCCTCGACTATTTCAGTTAGTGAAACATTAAAATACTCTGTTGCTCGAGTAGACTAGTATATTAACCTTTACTCAAATTATTAAAGTACAGATATTTACAAACAATAAGATCATCATCATTGGGTCTTCAGTCCTGAAACTGGTTAGACGCGTACCATCATTGTTTCCTATTATGAACTAACCTACAGATTTCCCTGAAATTTGCAGTCTGCATCTACCACTATCTGATCTAGGTCTACATCCACCTCTTTTTCCTATCCCTGCTTGTCATATATCCCATACTATTCCCCAAAAATGCCTTAGAACGTATTCTGCCCTTCTATTTCTCATATTTTTTTCCCAAAGATATCCTTGTTCCCTTACTGTTTCTATAACCTATTTGTTATTACCTTTGTCTGTCCATCCTCAAACATCTGAAGCACGGCATTTCAAAGGCCGCTACTGTTCTTCTGTCTATTTTTCAGACTGCTCGTATTTCGTAAGCATACTGTCTGTGCTGTACTCCACACATACGCTTTCAACAACTTTTTGTTCTATGTTGGTTGTCTTTCATCATAGGCGCCGTTCTTTCTTGTTAGATGCAGATCGGTCACCTTCTATTGTTTGACAATTATATACCCTATTTCTCCGACATTCAGTGGTTGCGAAGGGGGGTAAGCAGCCTGTGGCTGCCAAGTTCCCCCAACACTTGAACATTTACTGATTTAATATTTTTTCCAATATATCTTTTCGCAAAGTCAACCTTAGTTGCAGATATTTCACAACAAACAACTAGTTGTTTATACTAATCATAAGATTTATCTGCACTAATTTTTTCGTCATTGGGTTTCTCGTCTTAAAACTGGTTGGACAAGTACCTGCACTTATTTCTTTTCTAAACTAACCAACATAGTTCCCTAAAATTCTCACACAGCAATACAGCTCGGTTCCCCTTATATTGTTTTTTAATATTATGCCCTATTTCACTAAGATTTATTGAAGGGGGTTAAGCAACCTGTGGCTACCAAGATCCCCCAACACTTAGACATTTGCCGAAATAATAGTTTTCCAATAAATGCTTTCACGCAATTACCATAATTCAAGAATATTGCCCATCCAATGCTTGTTGTTGCTTATAATAAATATCATGTTTAAGTGCAGTTACTTTCTTCGTCATTAATTTATCCATCTTGGGACTGGTTGGATGCGTACCTCCATTGATTTCCCTTCTGAGCTAGCCTACACATTTTCCTGAAACTCCTACAGCCTACATCTTTCACTATCTGTGTGCAGTAGTCTAACCTAGGTGTATCTCTTCTTCTCTTTTTTCTGCTTCTAATATATTCCGCACTATTCCCTCATGCCGTAGTATGTGGCCTATCATACTATCTCTCCTATTTTTTACCGTTTTCCACATATTTCTTTCTTTCGCTACCATTTTTAGTACCTCTTCGTTCTTAACTTTGTCTGTCCATGATATCTTCATCATACGTCTGTAGCACCACATTTCAAAGGCTTTTACCTTTTTCTTGTCCGCTATTCCCACTGTCCAGGCTTCACAGCCATACAGTGCTGTGCTCCACACATATGTTTTAAGCAATCTTTTCCTTGTTTCTATGTTTGTGGTCTTTGAGCACAGTAGTTGCTTTTTCTTGTTAAATGTAGCACGACCTTGTGCTAATCTTTGTTTTATATCTTTTGTGCTTTTCCCATCTTGCGTTATTTGGCTTCCTAGGTAGCAGAAATCCTTAACCTCTTGTAAGTTCGTGTTACATATTTGTATTCTTGTTTTGATTTATTTTTCCCTCCTTTGCATACTAGTACTTTAGTTTTACTTTTGTTAATTTTCATACCGTATCTCTCTGTTAGAACCGTTTCCATTTCATTGAGAGCAGCTTCTAACTCTTCCTTGCTAGATGCTAATGCCGCTATATCATCTGCAAATCTAAGCATGCCAATTTTTTGTCCCTGCATAGTAATTCCAAATGTCTTCCTGCATATGACAGTATTCATTGCCTCTTCAATGTTCAAGTTAAAAATTAGTGGGGATAGGGAACATCCCTATCTCACTCCTTTCCTGATGTTTACTTCTCTACGTTTTTGCTCTAGTTCTATTACTCCTGTTTGCTCTTTGTATAAGCTATGTACTATCCGTCTATCCCTATAACTCATTCCAATCTTTTTGAGTATTTCGAACATTTTTTTCCATTTTCCATTGTCAAATGCTTTTTCCAGATCTACAAACCCTATGTACACGCTTTCCCCGTTTTCTATTGTTTTCTCCATTATCACCCTCAGAGCTAAGATAGCCTCCCGTGTTCCCCTGTTTCGCCTAAACCCAAATTGGTCTTCTCTTAGTATTTCTTCAGCCCGTTTTTCCATTCGTCTTTGTACAATTCTAGTTAATATTTTTGATACGTGTGCTGTCAAGTTTATTGTTCGAAAATTTTCACATCTACCTGCGCCTTTCTTTTTTGGTATAGCTACTATGATGTTATGTTTGAAATCTTTGGGTTTCTCGCCTGTCTCATACATATAGCTTACAAGTTGGAAGAGACGTTCTGTTACTGCTTGACCAGCGGCTTTTAGAGTCTCCGCTTGCACCTTATCTGTACCCGGCGCCTTACGATTTTTCAGACCCTTTAATGCTATTTCAAATTCTTCTCTAAGTATAGGATATCCCAAGTCATCATTTTCAATGTCTGATTCCTTTTCTAATTCAGTTAGTTCTTCTCCTGCATATAAATTCCCTATATATTCTTGGCATCTACCCACTTTCTCTACATTTTCTATAATGACATTTCCTACCGCGTCCCTTATATTTTTGCTATACATTTCTATATCCCTAAAATTGATTCTGATTAGTTTGTATGCTTCATGTGTTTTTCCTATTTCCATGTTAGTTAGTACCTCTTTGCACTTTTCATCAATCCATTGTTCTTTCCTGCATTTTCGAATAATATCCCATTTTATGACTTTGTATCTCTGTTTTCCTGTTTCGTCTGATTTATTTTTGTATTTTCGTCTTGCTTCTATTAAATTCAGGATATCCTTTGTTATCCATGGTTTCTTATTTTCTTTTTGTATATACCCCAGAATATCTCTGGCCGCCATGTCTAGGCTGCAATTAATGTTATTCCATTCTGTTTCTACTTCCTTAGTATCAGATATTTTCCCGATATCTTTGAGCAATTCATTTGATCTTTTTCCGAATCTTTCTTGAATATCTTTCTCTTTTAGTTTCTGTAGGTCCAAGTGCCTTTTTCCGTTTTTTTCAAATTTTTAAATTTAAGTGCGGCCTTCATAATTACGATGTTGTGGTCAGTGTCTATATCTGCTTCTGGGTAGCTTCTACAGTCTTTTACTTGATTCCTAAACCGTTGTCTAACAAGAATGTAATCTATTTGATGTTTTCCTATATCTCCTGGCATCTTCCACGTATATCGTCTTCTAACATGATGTTCAAATAATGTGTTTGTAATGATTAAATTGTTCTTGTCGCAAAATTCTACCAGCCTATTTCCTCTGTCGTTTATAGTGCCTAAACCTAATAAACCTACTATCGCTCCTTCCATACCCTCACCTACCACTGCATTAAAATCCCCGTAATTATTAAATTTTCATGTCCTTTTACGTGTCTTAATATGTCTTCGATATCTTTGTAGATCGCTTCTACCTCTTCGTCACTGTAGCTAGAGGTGGGCATGTATACGTGTATTAGTACTGTGTTTACCGGTTTAGATTCTAATCTAACCATGAGTACTCTTTCATTCTTTTATAAGTAATTTTCTACACAGTATCCTATCTTTTTTCGCATAACTATCCCCACACCCAAATTTCCGTCCTCTGCTCCTGTATGAATTACCCTAAAGTCTCCACTCCAAAAATCCCCCGCCTCTGGCCACCGAACTTCGCTGATACCTACTATGTCTAATGATAACCTATTCATTTCGATTTTTAGGTTCTCTAGCTTACCCATTTGCTCCGACTCGCAAAATATTCCAAACTTTTATTCTTAACTTTCCGATCGCATCCTCCGAAGTAGTGCCCTCCCGGAGATCTGAATGGGGGACTATTTTAACTCCGGAATCTTTTACCCCAGAGAATGCCATCATTTTATTATAATTTAGGTACGCTGTGTACTTGGGAGGTAATATGGTGGTTTCCCGTTGCCTTCCACATCGCGGTAGTGTGTTTTAGACTGCCATACCGACCCCTATGGTCTCTGCCAATCTAAGTACCGAAAGAGCCGCTGCCCTCTTTCGGGGACCTGTCTTAGTCTGGTTCCTCACTAACGACCCTACTACTATGGTTGGACCTGTAGTTTGGCTCTTTAGCTCATTAGAACACGCAAGCCAGTTCACCTGTTCTAGTAATCTAGAACTTCGGACAAGGTGCAGGTCCATTCGAAATGGAAACAATAAGATGGAGACGGATAAATATTTGTGCATTATAAATCATATGAAATTATTTAAAAAATACCAATGTTTCAATTTACATCGAGAATATACTTACGTTGGATTTCCAACGTACTGGTAGACTCACACAACCCTACTGACTCTTTTAAAATTGTACTTTTTATCAAAAATACGTGCAAATTGCCTTTTGCTATATAAATAAATTCACTAACTGAAATCGTAAAATTTTGAATTGATTAAATCTTAAGATTACTACTACTCACAATAAAACTATTAAATACTAAATGCGGATTTGAATGTCTTTATAAAGCCTCTTATACAACAAAATCACAAATCATAATAACTAATCTAATCATTGATCTACGTTGCCTTGAAATAATTTGGGACTAGTTCTCAATACTTTTAAACGTCAAACACTCCTTGAGTTAGGGTATCCTTCTCTTTTGAATCACTACAAGATTTTCTTCACGTGATTGCTTTTTGAATAAAATTATACAAAGCTTTCCTAAGCACAAAGCCGAAAATCTAATTTGCAACAAATTTAATTGCAGTAGAATTAAATCAAATACAATTTAATTAGGGTTGCATAAAATTTGAATAGGATTTGAACAGAATTAGAACAGAACTTAACACTCCAAAATATTTCTATTACATAAATTAATGTAAAATATTCAGATCTACTTATGATTTCTAAGAATCGGCGAAAATCAACTAACTGAAAATACTTTATTAAGTACTAATTTTTATTAAGCACGGTTATTTATAAATCATTTCATTTTGTTACGTTTATTTTAAACATCCCGTACATTTTTTTCTGGTAATAAGAAATACGCGGTTTAATAATTTTCACTTCAAATTCTTTTGGCGTTAAAAACGAAAATTAATTCAGTAAATTAAAATAATTCTTTCAGGTGTTAATTCATTTATCTATTTGTATAAATTCAATTCCTATTGTTACATCCTAGAGCCTAACTAATAATAAATACTGCTTCTAAAAATTCGTCAACGTAAAGTTTATGCTAAAATTAAACAGGCGATAACTGGTTCTAGGTGTCTGATAATTAATTCTTATGTGTTTTCCATTAAAAGCTTCGTTGAATTGAATCCGCGTAATATGCCAATAAACCGTGTTTTTTCCAGTTTTATTTCCTTAACAACAATATTACCTTGAGCGCTGGTCATTTGTGAAATAAATTTAATATTCACTTGCCCTTCAATCTACACAACAAAAGCACGTGTAGAATAGTTGGTTGTTTCCGCTTTTCTGTATGAAAAGTTTGCACACGCCTTACAGCATGGTGCGTATTTTTGGGTTTTATAAAATTGAACTTTTCAACGACAATAAATTAATTTTATTTACAATTACTATAGCTCCTTATGGTGGCCATTAAAGCCACAATGAATGGTCGCCTCTTGTTGTGATGGGAGGACCGCCCCAAGGCGGGATCACACGTACCTCTGTTTCGCGCCGTTTTTACAGACGGTAGGAGCCAACCCAACGGTGGTAACTCGAGGGTGAGTGTTTATACACTAACTTTCTTATATGGGTACCCGGTAGTTGTTGGAAACAACATATGTACACGGGTCTACGGATGCATCATCTTGTTGGTGGTAAAATGACTGGTTGTTTGTATATGGGAGGATATTATAATGTTTACTGATTTCTTTATTAGGAGAATTTTGTGTATAGAATTCCGTACTTACAATGCTGATTTCGAGCAGTGATTTTAGTGGGGTAATTTTGTTCCTTTTTCTTGTTTGAAAATTAATATAGAGGTCGACCTAAAAACTGCAGCTCGCCATGTTAAAAATGATTTGTTTTCTTTATTCGTAAATATGTATATTGTGTACCTACGAATTCTTCATTTTTGGTACTAATGTGTTTTGTATATAATTTTCTTTTTTAAAATTAGAGGTTTTTAGTTTGTAAATGTTTGCTTGTGCGTGAGTGAGTATATTTTTATTTCAAGCCTTCCTTAATTTTTTTTTGTAGGTATAATACCCCGCCCACTCGCCGATTGAGCCCGGTCAATTTCTTCGTTTTTCTTCCTAGTTCTTATTTTCTTTTTTTAAACTACGTCACTGAACGTAGCAATTTGTTTGCAGCATAACAGGAATAATTCTTTTTAAGGTTACTGTAGTTGTAGATATAACATCTAGTTCAGATTATAAACAACAATATCTTCGAGAAATCCGCTATATTATCCAAGTATAGAACTTAATACAAGTAATATAAATCAAACCAATGATACATCGAGGTACGTAACATAAATTTTGACGCCTTGGCGTAGGGCCCCGATTTTATCATGGATAAAGTTTGCTTCGATTTTGGTTCGTTTAACTTTGTCCTATTTGGTTTCACTTAATTTCTGGTCTAATTTTTGTTTGTTGTTACTGTCTGATTTCCGACATTACCCACATTTATCGGCTTGATGCTATTTATGTTTTGTTCCTGTACGTGCGAACTGGTATTTATTTTTTTTCTTTATTTCTAGTGTGGGTTCGAACTTCTTTAATTTGATGTTTTTTTCTTTCTTGATAGATAAATATCGGTTGGTTGGCTCATTTCAGATTATCGGAATTGTGTTTTCGCTCATAATTCTAGTCCACTGAAAACGCTGGCACCCTATTCTAATTTCTATTTTGTTCTTTTGCGCCTATTCGTGTTCCCGAAGTTTATCCGCCGGTTATGGTTTTAGATTGTTCTATATTTGCAATAATTTTTTTAAAACTTTTATCGAGTTACAGTTAGCCTTTACTTAGTTGCTTTCTCCCAATTTCTTTTTTATGCTTATTCAAAATTACTGGTCATAGGTTGGTGGTGTTTAATATGATCTGTATGAGACGGCAGAAGTCATCCGAAAATATTACTAAGTACTTCGGGTGTATAATGGGACTGTTTGAGTGGTATGCTTCTTTTAACGAGGATGATCAATTGTCCATTTTGCTTCGTAACCTTGATTCATTTTATAGAACCCATTTGCCTACCGTCCACCCCTTGCAAGAATTGCAGAACAAATTTCTGAAGTTAGAACCGGCAAAGATTCTGGCCGATAATTCCGAATCACCTAGTCACGATCAACATACTGTTACTGCTAAACCGGAATCAGTCCTTGCTACAGTGCCTAAGTCAATCGCTATTCCTTTTTTGGCTTTCCATCAAGGCCATCCTGTGTGGGAGTGGAATTTGAAATTATCTGGTGACCCAAACACTCTTACCGTACATAATTTTTTGGGGCGGATTGAAAAACTCCGACGAACTCAACATGTGTCAAAATTGCAGTTATTTGAGTATGCAGTGGACATGTTCGAGTCTAAAGAGTTACTTTGGTATCGTGGTAACCAGCATAGGTTTTCTAACTAGAAGTCGTCTAATTTACTGATTCAACATTTAGAAACCCCGGATTTTGCATATAACTCTGCTACTAGTGAGGAAAATACTTTTACTTCAACTGACCGAGTTATTAAGGTTTCTTCTACGCCTACAGGTAGATCCGATACTTCTTCCGTACGTTCTACTATTCTTGTTCCAAGTTCTGCATTTACTCGTTAGGTCGTATGCTTTAATTGCCATAAACCTGGTCATGTTTCGACACGTTGTACTCGTCCTCAAGTACTCCATTGCTATGGTTGCGGATATAAGGGGGTTTCTCGCCGCAACTGTCCAGACTGTCATCCTACTACTTATAGGTCTTCGAACCATACTTCAAATTCTGTCCTCACCTCTAGGTGCCTAATTGCTTCTGCTTCTCACTCTATATTCTCTTCTGTGCCTCATCCAGGTCATCCTGCTACTACTGTCATAACATACCGTTCTTAGGCGCATACAGCTTTGAACAAAGTTTCTTCCGTCACTAGTTCTACATCATTTTCTACACCTCCTTATGCTCGCCCTACTACCATCACCTCATATCCTTTGCAGCCGTCTGAATCTTTGAACTATAATATTGATTTTTACGACTATCACGCCCCTACTTACCGAACTCCCTACTAATAAGAACCAAATTTCTTCTGTCCTTTGCGATTCAAATGATGCTCAAATGGATCTGACATTTTCACTTCCACCTTAAACTGTGCCTCCACCACCATTGCAACCCATACTACGAGTTAGTGACTTGCAGCTAGCTTCTCACGAGTTTGTTCCCACTCTTGTAAACCATTTTACTCAAGAAATTTCGGTCGTGTCTGCAAGCACAAATGTCGCTGAAGTGACGATAATTTATAATTCAGTCAGTAAAGGTTCTGTTGAAGTCCACGAACCTGTATCTTTAATGCCTCTTGCCGTTTTTGTCAAAATTTTACTTGTTCCTGCTCTCTTAAATGCTTCTACTAAGAAATTTCTGTCGTGCCTGCAATAACAACCGTAGCTAAAGTGAAGATAATTTCTAATATGGATATTGGTCCTGCGAAAGTTAGGGAACCCGCAGCTATAATGCCTAGTGCTGTTGTCGTCAAATTTTAACCTGACCTTGTTTTTTTATCTACTATGGTCAAGGAATTCGTTCCTATTGTGGCTGAAGTTGTGTCTGTTCCTACTCCTTTGTCTAACAGCGATAAAATCTTACTTGATTCTACTCCTTTATCGGACATTGATGAAACATTACCTAGTTTTACTCTTTTTTCTGATGTTGACAAAATTCTTTCTGATTGTGTTTCTTTATGTAATGCTGACAAACTTCTGCTTGCTTCTGTTCTTTTAGTTTAGGTTAATGAACTTCTAGCTGATGTTCCTTTATCTATTGTTGTTGAAATTCTTCTTGATGCTGTTTGTTTTTGTAAGGTTAACGAAATTCTAACTGATTATGTTTGTTTATGTAATGTTACTGAAGTGTTATCTGATTCTGCTCCTTTTCCTAAGGTTAATGTTCCTACAGCCAGTGCTATTCCTTTCCTAACTGCGATACTGCTAGTCATTTACCTAACATCGATAAAATTTTATCTGTTTCTGTTCCTTTATTTAACGTAACTGAAATGTGCTCTGCGTGTGTTTTGTTTCATAGGGTTGATTCTCTTACAGGCACTACCTTTTCTTTTCCTGCCGTTGACTTTCTTACCATCAATCATAACAACAAACAACGTGCTTCTATGACGCGTTTTCAGTTTTCTAAACTAGCCTTGCTACCTCCTAAACCTCGTGCTACAACTACTACACCTCTTGGTGTTCCTGTTTGGCAGAAATTGCCCAAAAGAGGTAGACATTATTCTATGCTTCTTCTGAACCTGAAGATGTATGTCGACAAAGTCTTAATGTTCTTGACCTTGTTTCATTTTCTTGCTGGCGACGCAAACGTCTTAAGCTCAGTACCTAGTCCTCCCGTCCCAGATTCTTATGCTGAATTTGCTCCCCTTAGGACTTGATTTCTAGACTTTAAGATTTCTTTATTTACTTCCCTGTTTGGCTAGTTTTTCTTTTTTGTTCTTTCACTCGTGTAGGTCCGGGAATAGAACAGCCCTATGGTACGACCTGCCTGTCATAAGAGACGACTACAGAGGTCCAACACATACACACACACACACACACACACACACAGACACACACACAAACACACACACACAGACACACACACGCATGCACACGCACGCACACGTTCACACATACTCATACATAACTACACTGGGATTAGGTTTTATTTTCTTTAGTGCGATTCTTATGTCGTTTTTGTGATTTTTGTACTTGTTGCTTGCTGTTACTCTTTTGGGGTTTTTCCTCGTGGGTGGTGTTACTATTTGCCGGTCTTCGTGCCGACTTGGTATATTTTTCTATCCACTGCCTGTGGTAGGTGCTTTCTAGGGCGGCTCCGTGTCGTAGTGGTATGTGTGTGACTACTACGTCCAAGGCTCCGGGTTCGAATCTCGACACTGTCCGCTTGAAAAATGTTAGGCGAGCATTTTTCACAAAAATACACCCTCGTTCGGATGAGAGCTAAAATGGAGGTCCCGTGTGTGTGTTGTCACGCACGTTAAAGATCCCTACCTTACTTGGAACAGTAAGGGTTCGGCAAAATTTCATTTTTCCTAGGTAAAAAAAAACTCTCTTCCTGGCCAATGTAGTACCTTTAGGTGGAGCATTGGAAAATCACTAAGGTAGGTACTTTCTAGTCCGTTTTTCTTTTCTTTGGAAACCACAGTCGACTATAGGTTTAGTTAGCTGTTCCTTTCTTTGGTTCTTCGTTTGTTGCGATTCTTTAGGCACTACAGCTTGAAGTAATTAATTTTTTTTGTTTATCCAGCATTTTTGTTGTTCCGGTGCATACTTCGAGGCTTGACACTTTTGTCGTTTTGGCTGTTACTGTTTGTTTTTTTCGTCGCTTCTTTCTCTTACTGTTGGTTTTCTGCAGGAAACTAATCTTCTTTTGAGGTCGAAGTTTTTCCTGTTTTTTTTTAAGTAGCATCCATCCTTTGACGACTTTGACAGTGTTGACGCCATTCTACCTTTGTCCTCGCTCAGTGCCACTACCTATCTTTCCGTGTGCTTCTCTTCAATTTCTTTTTTGTTTGTTTTGTCGGGTACCTTGGTTCGTCAAGCCGGATGAGAATTCCTGTTTTTTTTTTATTTCGGAGCGCTTTCTTTTGGGATTTTTTAATTATTTCGGTAAGTGAATTCTTTTTTTTTTATTCTTTTTATTATTGTCTGTTGGCCTTTCGACTTGAATGTCCGTTTTTTCTGGGATGATAACTTACTTAAGCGTTTTTTCCCACTTTTCTCATTGAGTACGGTACTGTCCCCTTCCTTACTTTTGCTTTCCTACCCCGACCTTTTAATTTCGCTGCGGGGAATTTGTCACGTTTATTTTCGCCATAAATTAGAATACATCTTGTTCTTTTTAATTCATTATCTATTCACGTAGATTCTGTTTCGACTTTTTAATACTCCAACTTCACCCTGTATATTTCATCTTTTTTCAATAAAACTCATTTGCTGAGAATTTAATAAGTTTTCGTTCTAAATAAAATAGTCCGTACCTTGTTTTAGGTGTCCGTTGGTTTGCTACCATTCTAATAACGTAAATTACTTCCTAAATGCAACGACCTAGAAACTCGTCGAAATACGGTATTCTACTATTTGATAAGTGTTTCGAATTTCTAATCACCATCTAAATTAGTAGTGGGGAATTTGGGAAAGTATTGTTACGAACTACTATTAGGCAACTCGTCAAACACACAAGCGTCGTAAGCACTGTATATTCTCTAAGGACCAAGAATTTTCTAGCAATTATTGAATTATGAATCATCTTTTTAATTCAGTGTATAAATAAGACCGATGCGGGAGTACAGAGTTTAGTCGATATCAGAATGTCGAATATAAATTATATCGTGTAAAATTAAATAGTTAAGCTCTTGGAAGTCCGAGAGTAAACATAAATTTATATTATGTGAACGTGTCTAATGCACATGCAGCTTGTAGAATACATAAATAGACAAAAGTGTAATAAATAAATAGTAGTGTTAGTGTTGTTAATAGACCTATGGTTAAGAATTTAGTTTAAGAAGATATTAGTGCTTGTAAATTCATAGTGTGATAGTGCTTCATTGTTAATTGGACTGAAAACATCTATAAAGAAGGCATATACTGTTAATTAGACTTGTGAACAGTGAGTAATAAGGACTCTTGTTATTACTTGTTTTAAATTAGTGAAACGCGGTAGTATTAGTCCGCTACAGTATTAAATAATGTTCCCGTCTTATCTTTGTTTTATACTATTTTTTTGAAGAGTATGACAAAGGAAAGTGGTAGTTTCTTTTAAGTAGGTTTTCCTTTTTTATGTAACATGTTGCTTAATTAAACGTTTTTCTGTTACATGGTTCTTTTGTTTTAAATTTGTAACTTGCCTTTTTGCATATATTTTAGCATGTTACATCTGTGCTTGGCACTATTAGCATATAAATGTTTATATCTACATTTAAATATAAAATTACTCTCTTTATTATATAATATATTTTCTATAAGAATTTATCTCGCACAATCTTGGATTATTAGTTTTAATCCACAAGTTATTAATTTGTTAAATAAGTACAAATAATTATATCTATATGAAATTTTCCTATTGGTTATTTCTGAAGTGTTTATTCCAAAAACACAACTGGTGTGGTTCTAGTTTTGTATTATTGAGAATAATCGCTAGAGATCGTCCATCCGAAGATGGCCGAAAATAATTTATTTGAAGTGTCAAATTTTCATTTCTCTGATATCTGATAGCTTAGCTGGCACTGTTGAGCATTTGTGATTTAACTTCTTCCTTTGCCTCATGTGCTTGCCTGGTATGTAAATTTTCTAATCATAAATCCTAAATTAACATTTAAATATATTTCTAGATGTGTTATCTAATGGATGAAGAAGTTGTTTATTCGTTAAGCCCATCAAATATATATACTGATGGTAAGATATTAATGGATTTAATTTTCCTTTGCACCTCGTGTTAGTTTTTCACTTTTGTAACACAACTGAATTTTCTAGGGTGCTTCTGTGACATATGCTCCTCCGGTTTATTCTCCGGTCAAATATGCTCCGGTCAAATATGCGTCACGGCGACGTGTTTTCTCTCATTCGGATTTTCCACATGGAAAAGTTGCTTGTCGCCCAACCAGATGATGTAAAATAAATACTCATCACAAGAATTTTATATTTTGTTCCCTACTACCTTACATATTACTGCTCAGTTATTATCTTATTGAAAAATATCTACAAATTTAATTTTATGGAACAGAAGTCTGTTAAGGACAACATTTGAAGTTGACCACATTTTGTATTTGTACCTACAATAGGAGTTCCTCCAACGCAGGATGTCTCAGTTTCCTGGATATTGAAGGATTCCTGTAAATTAAGTAACTTAGTATTAGTTCAGTTACTGATACTACAGGTAGTATGAGATTAAAACTTTCACCTTACCGTTTTCCGTTCAAATAAAGAGGCCTAACCTATATTTAAATTTGTCTTTGTCACTACAAATATTTTGTATTGATTATTAATTACCTTTTACTTACCTTAATTGATTTCAAATAGAATTCTCTAATATATAATCTTATCTTAAACGATTTCAAATAAAATTCTCTAATACATAACCTAAAAATATGTAAACATTCGAACTTCATGAAGTTTCTTATGGTGAAAAGGTTTATTACTTGAACTTTCATTTCATGTGCTGTAACATAAATATATTCTATAGCATTATGATCATAAGAACCGCTTCAACATAAATATATTCTGTGGTATTTAATCCTTGTGTTCGATGTTGTAAAATCATAAAGGAACAATTCTATATGAAAGCGGGTAGTCGTGTTCACTTAAGGAACTTAAATGTTTTGTACGGAGATATTTGGTATTTTTATAACTATCAAGAAACGAATTTATTTGGAGCTTAGTAGGTTGTGTTGTCTACCTTTCAGGCGGATATTTCCTACGCATCCGTACAATCGGTACAGCGCGTGTGCATACCGGTCACGAGATAGGACACGCCGATGATGTGTCGCTAGGAGGGGCCGCCATTTGTCTTGATAGATGTAGTCGCGTGAGCATTCTTTAGTTTTGTTAAGAAGATGAAACTCCAGGCCTTACCTAAGTGGGGCCTCCACATCGGTTGGTATGGGAGATGGTAGAAGGTGGTGAGTTTTGCTTTGGGACGCGGATGAAGTGCCAAGCTCCTGCGAATCCGGCAAAGCGCTAAAACACGCCATTCCTTAAAGATTGTTTTGAGATTTGTTAACGGTAAGCTCTCTTTAAACCTGAATAAATTATAAAATATTTTTATCCCCTTTAGTGTATGACATTACGGACGGAATGTAATGATGGTTTATGTTGTATTTGAATCCAATATTGGAGAGCAGTTCATTTGTCGAGGCGATTAAAGTTTAATAATAACCAGTCGAGAAGCAGATTTTTGGAACATGTGTGCTGGTAATTAATAATTAGATTTGAAAACAAAAAACCTACAGGTATCAATCTTTCTTTATTCTGTTTGTGAAGATTCATAAATGTTCGAATACATAAATTTCGAAGTCCGTTTGATCGAGTTAAAAATTTTGTATGTTTAGAGCAGCATGAAAGAAAATAGCTAAAAATTAATACAGTAATAGTATTACAAATTTGTATAAAGTCACTTGTTAACAAAATGATAGTTCAGTCCACCTTTTTTTTGCCTTTTAAAATATTTATCTACTCATATTGAAACCTTTATAAGCCTCTAATACCAGATGTAAATGAAAAGTTGTTTGCTTAAGTTAAAGACACATGTGATTCGTTTTTAATAGAAATAATCTTTGTAAAACTTGTAAACCAGAACTCAGATCTGAAACTTGGTACTAAAACTTGTTTGATACATGATACTTAATTTAAAGATCTGTTAAGTCAGAACAGATATATTGAAACTTAATTTTATTTTGTACAATTTATTACCACATTTAAAGAAACATTTAACAAAGAAAAAACATATTAAATTCCATTTTAGACTCAAGTTTTTATTCCATGCATATTTAGATATACTAAATTCTTAAAAGAACATGAGCTTGTTAATCGATGAAATTGTACAAGGCTGAAGTAATTTAAAAAGGTCCCTATTTGCTGCAACTGGTTTGTTATAAGTATTTATTCCTGATTTAAAAAGCTTTGGTGTGTTAATCTCCATATTATCCACCTGCAGTTATTAACAGCTATTTTTATTGGAAAGCACAAACTGTGTTTTTCTAATAAAGAATTTGTTGTGTATTTTGTTCCAGGTTCATCGTGACCAGAGAGGTAGTAAGTATGTTCCAGAGATTTCCAGATACTTCAATTTAGTAAGTTGTAAGTTTAATTGCATTTATATCCCATGAGTTTCTGTATCTTCTCATAGGAATATTGAATTTTTAGTGTAACCGTTCATTCAGATACAGTGGCGCTCAACCCATTTTCCTTTTGTTAGTTTATCGTAGAGTTTAGACCATCACCACCCCCTTTTCTCATTGCTCACCCTTGGGGTAATTCCCAGACTTAGCCGCGAATAGTTAAAGCTTCACTTTATCCATCAACAAGGAAGTTTAAAAAAAAAAGGTGAAGAAAAAAGGTATTTCAGTGCATTTTGATACATGACATTGTTACAATTATGATTACTTTTTGATTTACTCTCGCATTAAGTAAAATTTTGAGTTTCTAAACAGAGATTATTTATTTTGATTTTGATTTCTCTATAGAAATTTTCTCGTGTACATTTTATTAAATATATGACTTATATCATGTTAAAATATATAGCGATGTCTACAATGTTAATGACACAAGCGTATATTTTATACATGCCTTTGGAATTGTAATAACTTGAGTATTAATATACATATTTAGTCGAATTTTTCTTATCGTGTTTTAACTTTTGTTTCTCTAAGTTATTTTACATTTGTGTAAACAAGTGTCTTGATATTTAAATCTTTAACATTCAGATATTCTCTAAACATTCCCCTTACCCTGGTGATTTCAAGTCTCATGCAGCCTCCGAAACCATAAAGGTCGATGCAAGCTGTGCCGAAGTATTTTTTATTTTTCGTCGTGCACTTACTCTTTTTATAACATCGAGAAAAGAGTAAGGTACAAATTAATGTGTATACAACCTAAATTTCTTTAAATTCAGATAATGTCCGTTTGAAAATGTTAAGTGTAAGGTCCATTCGAATTCCTCATAAGAAAGTAAGTTTATCTGAATGGTTCCAATGAACTATTTCTTGGATATTGCTTTAGGGATTTTATGGGACACAAACAGTGATCTCATTTATTGATTTTCTTGCATGTATTTTTATTTCTCAGATTTAACTAAGATACATATTGGTATTTATGTTCCTCATAACCTAAAGGTTTCTGCATCTTACCATTATTTTGTATGTATTCTTTGATGTAGTGGCACCCCTTTCCCTCTTATTGCTTTGGTAGTCTCATGCTACGACCATTCTTATACTGTCTAATGACGTAAAAATCAAGTTAATGCAGAAGTACAGATAGCGATTTCGTTACTTTCAAAACCGCCCTTCCACCCTGCCCAAGTACGAAGCATATCTCAATTTTAAAGGGATCTACTAAACTCTACCATTAATATCAATCCTAATTTCTACCTTCACCGGTTTTCTTTGTAAAATGGATAGTTGTAAACAAACTTTGGAACTGATCGCACGTGTCTGTCAACAAGTCGGTATCTTAATATTAAAAGTGATTTGATGTGGTAGTGTCAATTGTTTAGTGAACAATTTAAGGAAGTGAATGGGCAGCCCTATGTGTAATGGTATAATTGGAATACAGTTCACTGAGACAAGTAATGCAGTTTATATTTTGGTGGAAAATGTGATTTTTATACACAAATTAAGTAGTATGAAACACCCATTAACCCGTCCGGCAAAACCTGTTATTGTAATTTTTCTAGACTTGCAGAATGATGTTGTTTCACATAATCTTTTACTGGATAAACTAAAAAATTATGGTTTTCGTGGTACCACATGAAAATTATTTCAAAGTTATCTTGATAAAAGGAATCAATTTTATATGTAAAAAATAGCGTAAGTGAATGTCAAGTAAATAAATATGGAATACCTCAGGAGATGGTATTAGAACCGATTTTATTTCTCTTGTATATAAACGATCTCTTATTTTTAAAAATTGATGTACAAATCTTATCCTATGCAGATGACACTGTTGTTATTATTAATAAAAATAGTTTGGGAAATGTAGTAAAAAAAGCATCAGACGTTCTAAGTAAAATCAACTACTGGCTAGATAACAAACCTGTTAACTTTAAATATAACAAAAACTAAATACATGTGCTTTACATCATACATTGATGACATCTCAAAATTGGAGCCAATAATTGTACACAGTAATAATAATAATTTCAACTCCTGTATTGATTGTAAATGTAAAACTGAAATATGTGCAGCTGCAAGTATAAAATATTTAGGACTATATATTGACCAACATATGAGTTGGAAACAGCACATAAATTATTTATGTAAAAAAATTAGGCAATTAATCCCCCAATTTTTAATGTTACGAGATATACTAAATATAAGAACTTGAAAACAATATACAATGGATTAGTACAAGCAATAATAACATACGGGATTATAGCATGGGATGGAGCAGAATAAACTTATATTAATAGATTAGAAGTCGTTCAAAAAAACTCTGCTAAAAGTTATATATAATAAACCTAAATTGTACAATTCGACATTGCCTTTTGAAGAATGTGAACTTTTTTATATCATTAAATTATACACTGCCAATGTACCTACTACGAGACTACCATAAATTCAATGTTAAACAAAATATCGAACATATAAATGATACAAGAGCAAAATCAGAAAATAAGGTAATGACAACGAGAGTGAATAAACGTTTAGGACAAAGATATAATTACATTGCACTTTGGTTATACAATCATCATTATTAGGTCTTCAGTCCTAGAACTGGTTAGACGCGTACCATCATTGTTCCCTATTCTGAACTAACCTACAGATTTCCCTGAAATATGCACAGTTTGCATCTATAACTGTCTGATCTAGGTCTACATCTACCTCTTTTTTCCTATCTCTGCTTGTAATATATCACATACTATTCCCCAAAAATGCCTTAGAACGTATTCCGCCCTGCTATTTCTCTTTTTCCCCAGATATCCTTGTTCTCCTACTATTTCTGTAACTTATTTGTTATTATCTTTGTCTGTCCATGCTATCGTCCTCATACATCTGAAGCACATCATTTCAAAAGGCTGCTACCGTTTTTCTGTCTGCGTTTCAGACTTCCCGTATTTCATAGGCATACTGTGCTGTGCTCCACACATATACTTTCAACAATTTTCTTCTTATTCTGTTTGTTGTCTTTCCTCATAGGCAATATTCTTTCTTGTTAGATGCAGTTCGATCACTTTCTATTGTTTTACAGTTATATGCCCTTTTTCTCCGACCTTCAATGGTTGTGAAGGGAGGTAAGCAGTCTGTGGCTGCCAAGTTCTCCCAACATTTAACCATTTGGCGATTTAATATATTTTCCAATTTATCTTTTCGCACAGTCAACATTAATTGTAGGTATTTTGAAGCCATTAGGTTTTCCGTCTCAAAACTGGTTGGACACGTACCTGCACTTATTTATATTCTGAGCTAGCCTACATAGTTCCCTGAAGTTCTCACACAGCATGTGTATTCAGGTTAATCTTCTTTGGGAGTTAAACCATTCATAGTTTTTAAAATCAACTTTATTTACGTTTCGATCCATGACCTAGGATCGTTGTCAAAATAATAATAAAAACTTCAAGTTTGACATTTATGACATAAATTGAAGGTGACTTTGATTTATTGATGTTTGAAATATTTGGTTTGAGTATACTAAGCAAAAATTTTTAAAGTTTAACAGAATGATTGCCTTCAATTTGTGTTGTGACCTGGGATCGGCTCTCTTTAGGTAGCCAATACGCTTAACGTGAAATCAGCTGATTAATTTTTATTGGTGAATTTTATATAAATTCAATAATTTGGAATTGGAAAACATTTTTTAATATGTTTCTATTTATACAATTGAGAGGATGGTTATTAAAGAAGTGTGCGATTGCATTATTGAAAGGCTTAAGTAGTCGTTTTTTTTATATTTATTTTGAGGGGGAAAATTCATTATGATTTAAGTTACCTCTTTGGTAGATTTTAACATGGTTCTGAGGCGACTCTATGGCGGGTTTACACTTGTCAGATACCAATACTGTTCAACGGAGATTGTATATGGTTTTGAGGTAACCTTATTGTGGATTTATACTTGTCAGATGCCAATGCTGTTTTACAAGAATTGTTAATATGCTTATTTTTATGTAATTAGTTATTTTATCTATAAATAGAAATCATGTATGTAGGCTGTATTTCAAGTTAATATTGCAAGGAAAACCCAGGAAAAACTTGCAATGCTACCTAGATATTGTGGGCATTTGATTTTCATTTGTTATTTCTTTTGTTATTTCTTTTAGTAATGGAATCCATTGTTTACTGAAAGTCACGGATTCGTTTGCAACTCAGTTATTTTTATGTAGGGTTATATAAGCAGCTACTTTGATTTTGCATTTTTGGTGGTTTTCTTCTTGTTCTTCTTTTCTTCTTTTCAGGGAGTATGTGTATTCAACTCGTTCCCTTTCTATTGTTTTCTAATTTTATACCCTATTTTACCGAGATTCAGTGAAGGAGATTAAGCAACCTGTGGCTACCAAGATCCCCCAACACTTAGACATTTGCCGAAATAATGGTTTTCCAGTAAATCCTTTCACACACTTAACATTATTCGAGAATATTGCCCAACCAATTCTTGTAGTTACTTATAATAATCATCATGTTTAAGCACAGTTATCTTTTCGTCATTAGTTTATCCATCTTGGGATTGGTTGGATGCGTACCTCCATTGATTTCTATTCTGGGCTAGCCTACACATCTCCCTGAAACCTCTACAGCCTACATCTTTTACTATCTGTGTGCAGTAGTCTAATCTAGGTCTGCCTCTTCTTCTCTTTTTTCCTATCTCTGCTTCTAAAATATTCCGCACTATTCCCTCATGCCGTAGTATGTGGCCTATCATCCTATCTCTCCTATTTTATACCGTTTTCCACATATTTCTTTCTTCCCCTACCATTTTTAGTACCTCTTCGTTCTTAACTTTGTCTGTCCATGATATCTTCATCATACGCCTGTAACACCACATTTCAAAGGCTTCTACCTTTTTCTTGTCCGCTTCTCCTACTGTCCAGGCTTCACAGGCGTACAGTGCTGTGCTCCACACATATGTTTTAAGCAATCTTTTCCTTGTTTCTTTGTTTGTGGTCTTTGAGCACAGTAGTTGCTTTTTCTTGTTAAATGTAGCACGACCTTGTGCTAATCTTTGTTTTATATCTTTTGTGCTTTTTCCATCTTGCGTTATTTGGCTTCCTAGGTAGCAGAAATCCTTAACCTCTTGTAAGTTCGTGTTAAATACTTGTATACTTGTTTTTGATTTATTTTCCCCACCTTTGCAAACTAGAACTTTAGTTTTAGTTTTGTTAATTTTCATACCGTAGCTCTCTGTTAGAACCGTTTCCATTTCATTAAGAGCAGCTTCTAACTCTTCCTTGCTAGACGCTAATACCGCTATATCATCTGCAAATCTAAGCATATCAATTTTTTGTCCCTGCATAGTAATTCCAAATGTCTTCCTGCATTTGACAGTATTCATTGCCTCTTCTATGTACAAGTTAAAAATCAATGGGGATAGGGCACATCCCTGTCTCACCCCTTTCCTAATGTTTACTTCTCTACGTTCCTGCTATAATTCTATTACTGCTGTTTGCTCTTTGTATAAGCTATGTACAATTCGTCTATCCCTATAACTCATTCCAATCTTTTTGAGTATTTCAAACATTTTTTTCCAATTTATACTGTCGAATGCTTTTTCCAGATCTACAAACCTTATATACATGCTTTCCCCTTTTTCTATTGTTTTCTCCATTATCACTCTCAGAGCTAAAATAGCCTCCCGTGTTCCCCTGTTTCGCCTAAACCCAAATTGGTCTTCTCCTAGTATTTCTTCAGCTCTTTTTTCCATTCGTCTTTGCACAATTCTAGTTAATATTTTTGACACGTGTGCTGTCAAACTTATTGTTCGAAAATTTTCACATCTATCCGCGCCTTTCATTTTTGGTATTGTTACTATGATGCTACGTTTGAAATCTTTGGGTATCTCGCCTGTCTCATACATATAGCTTACAAGTTGGAAGAGACGTTCTGTTACTGCTTGTCCAGCGGCTTTTAGAGTTTCTGCTAGCACCTTATCTGTACCCGGCGCCTTACCATTTTTCAGACTCTTTAATGCTAATTCAAACTCGTCTCGAAGTATAGGATATCCCAAGTCATCATTTTCAATGTCTGATTCCTGTTCTAATGCAGTTAGTTCCTCTCCTGCATATAAATTCCCTATATATTCTTGCCATCTACTCACTTTCTCTACGTTTTCTATAATGACGTTTCCTTGTGCGTCTCTTATATTTTTGCTATACGGTTTTATATCCCTAAAATTCATTCTAATTAATTTGTATGCTTCGTCTGTCTTTCCTATTTCCATCTTAGTTTGTACTTCTTTGCACTTTTCATCAATCCATTGTTCTTTAGCTTTCCTGCATTTTCGAATAATTTCCCATTTTATGGCTTTGTATCTCTGTTTTCCTGTTTCGTCTGATTTATTTTTGTATTTTCGTCTTTCTTCTATTAAATTCACGATATCCTTTGTTATCCATGGTTTCTTATTTTCTTTTTGTGTATACCCCAAAATATCTCTGGCCGCCATGTCTAGGCTGGATTTAATGTTATTCCATTCTGTTTCTACTTCCTTAGTTTCAGATATTTTCCCGATGTCATTCAGCAATTCATTTGACTTTTTTTCGAATCTTACTTGAATATCTTTGTCTTTTAGTTTCTCTAAGTCCAAGTGCCTTTTTCCGTTCCTTTTTTTCAGATTTTTAAATTTAAGTGCGGCCTTCATAATTACGATGTTGTGGTCAGTATCTATATCAGCTTCTGGGTAGCTTCTACAGTCTTTTACTTGATTCCTAAACCGTTGTCTAACAAGAATGTAATCTATTTGATATCGTCCTATATCTCCTGGCATCTTCCACGTATATCGTTTTCTAGCATGATGTTGAAATAATGTGTTTGTGATGATTAAATTGTTCTTGTCGCAAAATTCTACCAGCCTATTTCCCCTGTCGTTTCTCGTGCCTAAACCAAATAAACCTACTACCGCTCCTTCCCTACCCTCACCTACCACAGCATTAAAATTCCCCGTAATTATTAAATTTTCATGTCCTTTTACGTATCTTAATATGTCTTCGATATTTTTGTAGATGGCTTCTACCTCTTTGTCACTGTAGCTAGGGGTGGGCATGTATACTTGTATTATTACTGTGTTTACCGGTTTAGATTCTAATCTAACCATGAGTACTCTTTCGTTCTTTTGTAAGTAATTTTCTACACAGTATCCTATCTTTTTCCGCATAACTATCCCCACACCCAAATTTCCGTCCTCTGCTCCTGTATGAATTACCCTGAAGTCTCCACTCCAAAAATCTCCCGCCTCTGGCCACCGAACTTCGCTGATCCCTACTATGTCTAGTGATAACCTATTCATTTCGATTTTTAGGTTCTTTAGCTTACCTACTTGCTTCATACTTCTAACATTCCACGCTCCGACTCGCAGAATGTTCCCGACTCTTATTTTTTAACTTTTCGATCACATCCTCCGAAGTAGTCCCCTCCCGGAGATCCGAATGGGGGACTATTTTAACTCCGGAATCTTTTACTCCAGAGAATGCCATCATGTTTGTTACAATTTAAGTACGCTGTGTACTTGGGAGATAATGTGGTGGTTTCCCGTTGCCTTCCACATCGCGGTAGTGTGTCTTAGACTGCCATACCGACCCCTATGGTCTCTGCCAATCTAAGTACCGAAAGAGCCGCTGCCCTCCTTCGGGGACCTGTCTTAGTCTGGTTCCTCACTAACGACCCTACTACTTTGGTTGGACCTGTAGTTTGGCTCTTTAGCTCATTAGAACACGCAAGCCATTTCACCTGTTCTAGTAATTTAGAACTTCGGCAAGGTGCAGGTCCATTCGAAATGGGGTTATACAATATATTACCAAAAAATCTGAAACAATATACATTCCCAAAGTATTGTAGGAAATTAAAATTCTGGATTATAAATACCAAAAAGAGCAGATTATATAAAGTAATATATACATAAAAGCAGTTTATTTTTAAGTTATTCTCAAGTAAATATATGAAATAGTATCGATACATCAGAATCATTATATAAACGATTTGTAAAGTGTTTAATATTAGATTATAATAAATACGCAAGCTAGTATAATAATTATGCAGTCAATATATCAGTACTGTCGCACACAAGTTTTCAGCTTACAGCAACGTATCGTTAATTTAGTTTATTCAACATGTAACTTCTCAAATTTATACATGAGTAGTAGTTTGCATAGCCAAAGTAAATAAATTTTATGTATATAGATTAAACGATATTGTGAAAACAAAACTAGTAAAATTTAGTATGTATGCCTAACATATATTTAATAATATAAGAGATATTATATAGTTACAGTGAATAAATAAATTGAATTGAATTGAAATTGATTTGAACTGGTAATCTTGGCACACACGACACGTAAAGAGGTTTCCTAAACATTGTCTATTTGCCTAATAAAGAACCTATCGGATCATTTATAACCAATGGTCATGTACCTATAAGGGAAATATAGTTTCACAAGTGGTAGACACACAACTATACAACAGTGTGTGGGAGAATCAGGATAGCCTCCAATACCAGCAAGTAGAAATCGACCAAGCCAACAAGATAAGTATGCAGTAAATAGTTCGAAAGCCACGACTGATAGATTACCACAAGTTGTAATTGGAATATTTACCTACCGCGTAAGGGTATCCAATTAACAATAAATAATAAATGGCAGGACCTCAAGCACTATCGTACCCTCACGTTTCGGGACGTTGCCTCGCAAGCCGCAGCAGTCGGTGAGAGGGGGGGTTCATTAAACAAACACACTGAGACGAAATTCCGATTGCTTTATTAAATGGGCTACTAACTAAAACTTCAACTAATTACATATGCATAACAAAAATATACAGTAAATAACATTATTTACAATAGGGCGCCACCATGGGAATTAAACGGCCCATGGACCAATCACGGTAATAGCTCTCGTCGCACTTTGTTCGTGGGCGATGAACCAAGATTGCAGGACAGAAAATAATCACTTCACAGGGGCTAATCTTTTAAAGTCTCCGGCTAGCACAAACACAACTTAACTAAACTAAACTAAGATCCTTATTTTATGAATATTAATAACAGTTCTGGGTGAAACCACCCCAATACAATAATTAATTAATTCTACCGTAGTCTACTTAACTTGCTTATGGCGACGACCCTCCTTTAACCACGGGGTCATCAACACCAGGAAAAATACGACCTTCTCAAGGGTCAAATACTACAGTAACGTGACTCCTGACCTGAGCTTGCATACGCAGGTAGTCTCGTGGCTTAGTGATTAACGGCCTCTGACACCGTCGAAACACAATATAATAGTAAACCCTTCTAAAACGATGCGGTCTCCCAAAACAATAATCTAACGGATCAATTTACTTGAACTGAGCTTTAACCCGGAGTTGTATTTTATGGAAGTGGACAAATACTGTATTTAAACAAATAACTGACTTATGCTGCATAACACAGCATTGAGTTCATGGTAATACCACATATACTATTTACTTACTCAGAGAAATAATTAACTTAGAACATAACGGCACGCACTTGACTTCAGAGAAATAAAACACTTCACTCAGTCTGGAAATAGACAACCAGCTTTAACCTCTAACGCGTCTGGAAATAAACAACCCCGATTACCACCGGCTGGCATCCTTATATACATTTAAGTTAATTGAAAAATAACCCCTTTCTTGGCTCTCATACTCGACTTAGGATACGCCGGTCGTAAATCTTTAAGATTAATTAAACTGCCAATTGCACTAAGATAGCCACACAAGTAGATCTCGGAACTAATTTTAGTTGAGTACTCCGCTAATTGAAAAACTCCTTCCGACCACCCAGACATAAATAGGGTCCTAGAACATGATTGACATCTAATCATAGATAGCAACTAATCTGACATGTTTAGTGCCTTTGAAGTAAAGTGCCTTTAGAAAAATTAATTAACTCTTGGATTGTCTTCCTGGAACTTCGCTAGGACGCTCTTGGGTGATCTTGCAGCTGCTTACAATTGCAGACATATTTATGCTACAAGACCTTCATTCTAATAATTAGAATGCTAAAATTAAACTAGAAAATAACTATTTTTAGAAATAATAGAACTATTAGAGCGTATTAAAACAATATGTTACAAAGTTACAAGAATTTCACGAAGGAATGGATTTGGTTGTCTATGGAATCAAAGACTTTATGTATGGAAGCAAACTTCAGTACATTTTGCAATTTGGAAATCTCGACGGTCTCTATGTATCCAATTATTGACTAGAAGAGGAAATAGAGGATTTGGGCGTCGATTTGAAATTTAAGTTATGGATAAAACTAGATATAATTAAAACTACCCCGAAAAAGCATAACAAAGGGGCCGTTTTCTGTGCGTAACTTGGTACTAAAATTAATTTTTACTGGACCCACGCCTGACTGGTTAAATGTTGTTAAATTATGTTATTTATCTAATGTTATAATAAAGCTTTAGAATAGCATTGTCTTGCTTTTTATTTTTAGAAGACTGACGTCATCGCGATCTTAGAGAAGTAGCTAAAACTAGATAGCCGAAGTATTGTGTTTTGAGAAGGTCAGTTCCTACAGTTGTTTATCGCATGCGAACAGTAGTCTAAGTTGTGCGAAAAACGATGTTGAGATTATATATAATGTATTTAAAATAAGCCAGTGCACCATTTATAGTGTTTAATTATGTAGCCTAGACATACTGGAGGTTAGTAGTTTTCCGAGTTCAATTTAAGTGCATGAATAATTATTTTTAATGTTGCACAAGTAAACAAATTTAAAGTTTTAATTACCTTTCCATGTTCGTAGTAGTGCTAAATTAACGAATGTCTACACTTGACAACGCGGTAAATTCACTGGTTATATTATGATTTCCCGGTATTTATATACCTTTCTTGTTTGAAGCAATCTAACTGTTTTCCTCAGACACCTACGTGGGATGGAAAATGCTGGTATATCAAAATGTTATGTGATTTGGAAAAAACCTTTACTGTGATTACAATTTATTAATGTTAAAACCTGTATTAGTAAACGACATAATAAAATTCACATTATCAAAATGTTTTTTTGAATGTGTCTAATTTTAAATCGATACGCTTTGCAATTCAAATAATTTATTTCGCGCTGTATGTAATAAATTTAGAGCGTGTAAAATAAACAGTATTTCACATATATTGTTACTTTTTATGACTTAAAAAGAACAGCTCTAAAAATTTTTGATATCCAATTACGTGCAAAGTTACTAGATCTGCTAAAATTTGTGTCAATATTGTAAATAGTGATGGATTCGAACCGAACCGAACCGAACCTTGCCCTAGGTTCGGTTCGGTTCGAAAACTTTTTAGTCCGGTTCGGTTCGAAAAAATATATTCCGGTTCGGTTCGGTTCGGTTCGAAAAAAACGAACCGAACCACGAACCGAACCAAACCGGTTCGATATTTTGATATTTTAAACAACTCCTGCGTTCAAGTGCAACAATTTAAATGTTGAATGTAGTTATTATATTTATTATTAAATTATTATTATTAAACCCAACATTAATTTGCTTAAGATTTTAGTAGTATAAATCATATTAATATTATTTGTCCAGGTTTGATTTTTCAATACGTACTATCTTTAACGAAGCGTATTTACAGTTAGGTTAATAGTGAAAGCCACCTCTAGAATTTAGAATGTGTTAATAATTGATGATTTTTACTAATGTCATTTTACCGTGAAAGAACAATACCACACGATCATTACGATTACTTTTATTTTAGTTTTAATTAGTATAAAAAGAGTATCAAGACAATAAGGTGTTGCTGATTCCTTATACAGTACAAACCAAAAGCTGTTTATCAGTTTATTTTTATTATTATTATTATTTCTTTTAAAAGACAATATCAGATGGTTTTTGGAAAGAATCGTAAATCTACTTCAAACAGCGTTTACGTTTTTCATAATAAAATATAACAGTATTTATGACACGGGCATATGTCTGCTTATTATTTGCATTATATGTACTGCGTTATTTTATGTCGGCATTGATTGAAAAGTTTATGCCGCCATGAGTCATAAACTTTAACTCTTGGTTTTGAGAGAAGGTTCGGGGTCATTCTTGTGGAGTATCGGCTACTTCTAAAGACGTTGGTGGTAATGGCCACACTAAATAAACAATAAATATTATGGTACCATGCGTTTTGTAACACCATTTGTTGAGCGATAATGTACAAAAGAAGAGGAGATTAGTTTTGCTACAAGGTCACATTTTTAAATATTAATAGAGAGCTGGTTTTCATACAAAAGTGAAAAATTCAAAATGATGGATTAGTAATACATATTTAATTAAGAATTAAATTGTTTCGTTTATTCTGAAAACTTCTGTAGTCTCTAGACCGTGACCTCGGCCAGTATATGTTTAAGATGGTTTTCAACACGACTTCTGTTCATTAAATAAAATAAGCTTGTTTTTAAAACCAAATTTTCAAAATCATTTCGAGTTTCTTTAATATCTAATACTAGTTATAAACAAACAACAATTTGAAAAAAGGAGCATTAAACAAATCGAACTAATCTAGAATTTTTTGATCTACAAACGTGCCTCGATGACAAAATTTATTAGATATGTAACACTAATTAATAGCTATTACATTTTTTACCTATTGGCTTAAAACTCGATGACCATGTACATTAGAAATTCCTTGTATTTCTTATATGCTTGCGATTAGAAATTTTTAAAATATGCATTTGGGAAAAATGAAATGTTTTTAGTGAAAATGACCGGGTATTCTACCCTACCTATATGTGGGGCACACTTTAACTTTAGAAGGTTGTGTAACAAAGCTTTAATACATTACTAGTCTGGCTTAACTATTCTACTGTCGGAGATACGTTTCTGAAGAGTAGGTTTATTACTGTTAGATTCTAGGAGCTATAAAACTGCATACGCCAATCAACATAAGTGCTACAAAATGCTGCTTTGAAGTGACATTCAATATTATAATTTGTAATTGGACATTTTTAGGTTAATTATTTTCTTTACGTCTATACAAACCACGTTAATTAATACTTAGGAGTGATTCGTCAATTCAATTTAGACTTCCTTTTCTTTCATTCCTGAAAATAGTCCTGCAAATGTGTTTGCAGATATCAATCAAAACCAATTTAAAAATAGCATTTTCAGTCGTAGTTTTAGTTTTATTTACATTTAGGTATTAAACAAGTGATACATTGCATTTGTTTTGATGAATGGCAGGATAAATACACATAAGTGTCATGGTTATAAATATGTGTAAGTGAGTTATGTATAGGAATTGTAATAGTAAAAATTATTGTGTGTATATTCTTATGTTCGACTTCTAAAGAAATTTGTTGTTTTACATCGAGTCCAGATGATTTGCTTTCAAATATGTTACTCTAACCTTTGTGGAAGCTTCCAGTTGAAAACAAACAGCATTAATGGTTGCTGATTTGTATGAGTTTGCGCGCGTGAGGGCTATTGCTAAATTTTCGGAATATACGAAAACAAAAATGTTTAGAATTAAAAAAACAACTACATTGCTTTTATCTTCTTATTTACAATCCATATATATTTTTTTGAGAACAGTTATCAAAGCATTTTTTCGATTTGAAAGACGGTACACTAAAAATTCCACTTTTAAATTTCTTTGTCATTATCTGGTGTTGAAAGTTATTGATCATGAAGTTGATTTTTTATTTTCGGAAGTACAAAGAAGCTATTAGACTTAAGTTAAAACTGTAGGAGAATGTGACATTAAATCCACAAATTGATTGGTTCGATAGGTTCGTGTTTGCTGGTCGTGTGGTGCATTTCACCGGCACCCCCACTTTCACGTGTGGGAGTGGAAATGGGTGCGTTTGTTTATGCTGGTTTGTGCAGCAAATCCCATCGTTTGTGCAACTTCTGTTCTTGATATTCAAAAAACAAGTTGGGGGTGCTACTGAAACGTCCGCACCCCCACTCTTTCAGAGGGTGATTTAAAGTGGTACATTCGTTTGTGCTACATTTGTACTGGTTTGTGCTGCCAACCCCATTGTTTGTGCTACTTCCGTTCTCAAGATATTCGAAAAACAAGTTGGGGTGCTTCTGAAACGTCCGCACCTCCACTCTCTCAGAGGATACATAGTGGTTCATTCGTTTGTGCTACGTTTGTGCTGGTTTGTGCTGCAAATCCCATCGCTTGTGCTGCTTTCCTTCTTTTTTTAACGACGGCCGAAATCAAATCAGGGGAAGTACGTTCTACGTAATAAGTGCGTATCTCCTGCCGGTCGATTTCAGGAGGGAAAATCATCAAACCGAGGACCTAATAAATCAAATAGAAAGCGTTTTTCGAAAAATTGGTAGGAATAAAAACTAATAATTTGGGGAGACTTTAATGCCAAGTCGCCATTATGGGGTAGCCCTATCGAAGACGATAGGGACTCACAGGTTGCTGATTTTTTGACGGAATGGGATCTTAGTGTAATAAACACTAATGATTCACCTACGTTTGAGAGGCATATAGGCAGCAGTTTTACTGATATTACTGCCGATGAGATGTTAGAAATCATTTGTGATTGGGATTTGATGTCGGACGAGGTGACGCTTTCTGATCATAAATTAATTATATGGAATATTGAAACCAAAGCAAGCGCAAACAAGCAATTAACTATCTTTCCGCGGTTTTGTAATAAAAAAACTAATTGGGAACGGTTAAAACAAAAATTTGGCGAAAGCATCCCCCCCGCTCGAAAACGAGCTATTAAACTGCCGAGAGGCAGACCAAATAGAAACACTCGCAAAAAAATTAAACGACATGGTGGTAGGCGCGTCGTCGTACTCCATGCCGCGGAAGAAAACATTTAAAGACAGCGTACCCTGGTGGACCCGGGAACTAACCACCAAGCGGGCAGAACCGCGTAACCTAAGGCGCCGCTATCAACGCGCCTCGGGAAATATAAAAGAACAACGGAGAATAGAATATAATCAAAGTTACCGCGAATATAAAATATTAATAGAAGACACGCGAACGAATAAATTTAAAGAATTCTGCACGCAAAACTCGGAGAAAGAACCCTGGGGAACCGCATACCGCGTAATTAGAGGAAAACAACAAAAATCGCGCTTAGTAATATAAAGAAAACAAATGGCGAATACACGGAAGGTTTTAAAACCACGACGGAATATTTACTAGAGAAATTTTTCCCATCGGATAATCTCGAAGAGGATGAAGGGTCGCACGATTTAATACGTCGGAAAGCTGCAGAGGCGCAAGGAACAGGTGCCGATAAGGCAATCCTAGTTTACGAGGTCGCCAGGGCTCTTAGGAGGATGAACCCTAAGAAGGCACCGGGGCATGATAGAATCACTTCAGACGCAGCTCTGGAGGCGTGCCTGTTAGCCCCGTATGTCTTTGTCGGGTTGTTTAATCTTTGTTTAGAAAGGGGAGTTTTTCCGCGTTGCTGGAAAATCCAGAACGTAAAATTTATACCTAAACCTAAAAAGGCGGATGCGTCAGATCCGGGCAGCTATCGTCCAATTAGCTTGCTACCGGTGCTGGGAAAAGTTTTAGATCGCGTTATGACTACGCGTGTTGAGCACCTAGTGCGAGACAGCGGCGGTTTTAATAACCGACAGTTTGGTTTCGTGGAGGGCAAGTCGACTATCGACGCGTTAGAGTTCGTTGTCAGGGAAATTAAGCAGGCGCGAGATGCAAAGGAGTATTGTGTCATTGTTGCTTTGGACATTTCAGGAGCATTTGATGCTGCCTGGTGGCTATTAATCGTTTGCGAATTACATCGTAGGGGTTGTCCGCGGTGATGTCTTTAGTCAAGAGCTATTTCTCGGGGCGACTGGCCCAAATTAAAATTCCGGGTGAAGTTTTGTCGTGCTAGGTAAAAAGGGGGTGCTCGCAGGGGTCATGCTCTGGTCCCACTTTTTGGAAGTTGTTGTATAAGAGCATCTTTAGGGTCAAGCTGCCCGCAGGATGCTCAATCGTTGGAATTGCGGATGACACTCTTTTAATTGTCAGATCGCGATTATTAATGGACATGCAAACAAAACCAAACGAGGCGCTAAATAAATTGCACGAATGGTCGCAGGAGATAAAATTGAAATTTAATACGTCAAAATCGGAGGGCACTATATTAAAACGTAATGGAACTTACTGGGGGTAATTGTTTAATTAAAGTAACCCGTGGGTTCTTTAATATCCCCAAATGAGACCAGTGACCTTTAAGGAAGGATTTCCTTAAAATGATGGAACGCAAATATCTTCTGACCATGCTAGGGGTCTATTCCTTGGGTAGAGCTTATGAGGATTGGTCGTGGTTCTTTTTACAAAACATTATTCTCTTACTAGGGCTTGATTTTTATCAAAACAAGGGTTTAGGGAGGGCGCCACCAAGTCCTTAATTTTTAAACACTGGGTTTGCCTAAGGGGGACTTGGAAGTTCTTAGAGAGGAAAATCGTATTAACTGCTAACGCAAAAGCTGTAAAGAAAATTTAATTAAATCAACAAAATGAGGACACAAGAGGTATTCTCTTGTTACCTCATATAAAAAAACAGAAAAGATTAATTATGCACACAATATTATGAACACAGATTTTATGCTTCAAATTCTGAAAATGCTATTAAAGCTTATTGTTAAATCGAGGTTACCACTTTATGCTATTTGTTCATATACCTGGGCACACTATTTCTGAACTTACTTGTTCAGAATAAAACAATTAATTAAGAGAATTAAATGTTGATTCTTTAATTAAAAGTTGTTTCTTCATAAAAAATTTTATGTATAAAATTTATGTTTAAGAAAAGATAATACAAATTTCATCTACCCTGAGGTAGGATTATGAATTTAAAAGCAATATCAAAAACTTTAAGTGTTGCTTTCGTTACATGATTTAACTCAAATCTATACCAAAATTACCAGATCTGTTATTCGGTTTACACACACACACACACACACACACACACACACACACATATATATATATATATATATATATTACTCATATGTAGACCAGGGTAGAAAATTAAATAATCAAATCAAATAATTTTAATCACCGTGTATAAGGAATTTCATTAAATAATACGCGTTATTAAAACCATGAAGCATAAATAAACTCGGTTGTTTCAGTAAAAATAAGAAATTTAAATTATTTATAAGACGAAGCAGTATTGAAAAGCGCAGTGGATAATTTAATTATTCCTAAACAAATGAAAATTACGTGCAAAATTTATATTAATGAACTCTATTTTAAATAACTGGTATTAAACAAAACGTACGGATAATAATTTGTATTCGCTAAAATGAAAGGATAGAAATCAATTTAATTAGAGTTAATTAAACCGTTAGTAACATATAATAAGCATAGAAAACTTGTAAAACCCAATAAAATGCAAATCGTAGAAGGGTATTTAAAATGTTACGTTTGAAAACACCTGCGTGTTTTTAAAAGGCAATTTCAAGTTAATTTGTTTGGATAAACATATTGATTCTAAGGATATTGAAACGATCAGATGCTTTAGCAGGAAATACAGAACACCTGCGTATTTTTAAAAAGCTCATTCTGCGTAAATTTGGCAAATAATTAATGTTTCAAAGAATCTTGGAGAAACCGGGGCTTAATATTCACGAGAATGTGCGATACGGGGTTATTAAACCAAGATAACAGTCCGCGTGGACTAAAATATAATCGATAATGAAGAGTGTCAAGTTGCACCAATACGAACAGGTTAGAGAAGGAAAGAGAAAATGCGTCAAGCAAAGACACATATTTTAAAAGGCGGGATTTAAACAACGTCAGGGGGTTGCGATTGGTTGGAAATAGGATGCATATATCAGAGGTAGAACAACAATTTCTGTATAAAAGTAATTAGTTTTTCTCGGACAACTTTGCGAGCCGTGTTGAAATTTTCTGAGATCTCAATGGGGTGAGGACTAAATTCATAAAAATCGACGTGCAGGCTACAGACTGGGAACGTAGAATGAGGAAGTCGTTGGAATTACCCGTTTTAGGGAACAAAGCGACGTGTCGGCTATTCGCTATATATACAGGCGGGAATATGTGTTTCTCTCTCTTAGACTCTTAGACTTTCGACGATTCGATGCGTTAAAAGCTCGTGCATCCGCGACTTCATATTAAACAGTGCATTTTAGTTTGATTAAATAATTTAAAGTGTGCTAGTATATTTTAGTGACTCAAAATAGTTGGTTATTTTACGTGCTAACATGAATGTACTTCAGTGCACTTAGATACAAGGTAATAAAAGTTTATTATCACGGTACCAATTAGTAAAATTTACAACGACAAATGTATACCCAAAAGTAGGCAGTTTTGGCGTATATTGGTAATATTGGTAAAAGGAAGTATGAATTTCTTTGCTATTTTGCGGGGGTGTTAATGACTAAATGGTTCGTAAATGTGTCTGCATCCACTGAACCAGAGGCAGATATACACAGATGAGTTCCGGAAAAGCCTAGGAACAACTTTAAATTAATGGTGATGAAGAACATTTTTAAAGCGTTGACAACTTGAAGCTGTAAATAGAATCCGGTTGGAATGGTGTGATTTACAAAAGGGACGATTACACTGAAGCTACGAGGACAATAACCTTCAGGTAAATTGTACTATTTTGTTTGACATTTTTTGTGTGTATTGAATGACTTTATAATTGATTTACTTTAAATGGACATTAGTGGAATTTTTCTAACCATAAAATTTTAATTTTAAGATGAAATTTGCTTGTTTAAGTAAAAGGGGTATTTTGTTTTGATGTTCGGGAATAGGATGAAACTTTGGGTAGGTCTTTGAGCTCAATTAGACAAACCTGGTTAATTAACGTAAAGGGTGGTAGATGCTCCTTTATACTCAGACTCCGGTCTGCTTATCTTGTTATATTAATTAGTAGGCATCCAACAAGGACTTTAATTTTGGATGCACAGTAAAATGATAATAAAATTAATCCGGAAATTCTGTTTAAAACTGAATTTTATGTTCAAATTTAATTTGAAAATTTAATGTATTCTGAATATTGATGTAAATAGAGTTAACGTTGATGTTTGTGGTAGGAATGTGTTGTTTAATTTTTATGATTGAGAATGGAAGTTATCTAGAAGAGCAGCCGAGGCGATTAACAGAAGGAATCAACGGACCAGGTGATCTAAAAGGTATCACAGCATTCTTGACGCCCAAACTGTGGGGCTCGAATGTTTTTTTTTAAGGGCCAGTACCTAGAGATATGAGAAGATTCACAGCAATATATATATATATATATATACAAAATATCTAAATTGTGCATTAGTTCAATGTTCAAAAGCTGTAAGTGAAATTATGCATAAATGAAACTTTAATAAGAACTCTTTAGGTTTGCTTAATTTCATTAATATAGTAACTGTGATTGCACTGCATTTATATTGGCAATAAAAATTTATCAAAGTCCTTTCTAGTTTGTTAAACAGATCAACGGTAATAAGTCATCACAAAGTTATTTTCTAACGCAGTCTTGTATCAAACATCGCCAATTGTAGACGTGATGTAAGAATAATACAAATCTCTTATCTCGTTTCAACAGATGTTGTTTATGTGATGGTGCTACAACATGTCAGAACAGGTGTTAATACATACGATCCTCGGGCAAACAATTGACGTAGGCTCCACATGTTGTACAGCACATAATCAGATGCGTGATGCTTGTACCGGACCATATGAACTTGCGTTTTTCTTATACGCATCAACGGGACCAACCAAAAACCAATACAAAACTTAGATGTTCTACTATGTGTAGATCGTTACCCAAAATAATTACCATCATATAGTTGTCCACATAATTACTTGTAATTTCGTACTTGCAATTTCAAAAAGACCATTTCTATTAATTATCGGACTTTAGATCCAAACCGTAAAATTTTTACGTACTTTGTAGAACGTTTCTTTAAAATTTAAACATACTCTTTCCTCGCAGAACATTTCATTAAATCCAACTATTCTAGTAAAGTTGAAGGACGGTCATACTAGATCAATATTTTTTTATCGCAACGTTGACGTGAATGAACTATAACTTGGTATTCGTAGATGCAAAAATAGGATTAATATCATCTTGAAACACAACATTTAGACGGCCGTATTTTTATAAAACCAGACAATGCGGAATCATTCTAACAAATGAATATACAAAGAAGCCTTACCATTGATATACAAAACGATTATTTAAAAGTTCTTCATCTGAATTTGCAGGAGAATTATAAAATAAATATTTAATTGAAGATTTTACGGAGCATTTTAAGAAGTATTTAATTGAAAATTTTAACGAAGTGTTGTAAGAAATATTTTAACGAAGTATTTTAGGAAATATTTAACTAAAACTTTTACGAATTATTGTAATAGATATTTTAAGAGCGCTACAACAAAATTATTTAGTTTGTCTAGTAAATTATTTTTAACTGCTTACCATTATTAAAAATCACCGAGCCTAGTGTTCACTACACCTGGGCTCCACTACGGCATAAAGCCACACGCAAATTACTTGCTAGAACCTTTTGGTTCCCTATGCTAATTTCTTGACGAATGTTCTAGCTAAAGTGAGCGCAGATACCATTGTGCACAAAACGGGAAAGCTGTTTGGACTTGATTTATATTCATACTAACATTTAACGCCTGATGTTAGCAACCAAACTAGCATTTCTGTATGGCGGTTAGACCTCATGATTCCAATATAGATATTTATTTAATTGAAAATGTTTACGTGATATAATGAATTAGACAAAAGGTTTGTTAAACTAAGAATTTATTGATGTTCTGCAGTGGTCAAAAAAACTGTTACAATATTTCGGAACGAAACCGGGACAGCGACCCCCTAGGCTAAAGCTAGGAGGGGAGAATATCCCGTTCAAAGACGCTATCACGTACCTCGGTGTCAAAATAGACGAAAAATTAAATTGGAAAGCGAACGTACAATACGTAAAAAGTAAAGGTGGCGAATTATCAAATAAAATGATATCGGCGGCGAAAATAAATTGGGGTTTCAGGGGCAAATCGCTGAGGATGGGCTATGCCGGAGCGATAGAGCCGGCAATGCTGTATGCAGCATCTGTATGGTCCGAAGGTTGTAAAGTTCGGGAGATGCGGCAATCGACCAGCGTACAACGAATAACCGCGGTAAAGTCGGCGAGGGCGTACTGGACCACCTCCACGGAGGCGGTTCTGGTGATCAGTAGGACTCTCCCTATCGAATATGTCGTTAGAGAAATTAAAGACAGGAGATTAGTAGATACACGGAAAGGGCGCAAAATCATCGAAGGTATTAATCTTAGCAATAAGGAAGTTGAAAGAAAAATCGTCGTGTCGGGATTAGGGCATCCGGCCGATATTAAAGGAATCGAGTTTCTCGAAGGTGATGGAGACGCGACAGGTATCAGAATTTATACGAACGGTTCACGTATGAACGATGGGCAAGCAGGCGCGGCGTTTGTCGTGTACAAGCAGGAAAGGGAGGTGTTTCGGCTTCAAACTAAGCTTGCGAACTGGAGCACTATCTTCCAGTGCGAATTGGTAGCCATACGAGAGGCAATCGATTACGTAATAAACCATACGAGCAGAAACGAGTATTATATAATCAGTGATAGTAAATCGGCGCTGACGGGTTTAACAAATATGAACACCTTGACGGACCTCCAAGCGGACGTCTGGAGGATAGCGCATAGAGTGTTCGAGTTTCGACATTTAAAGTTCTGTTGGGTTAGGTCGCACGATGGTAACGTAGGAAACGATAGGGCTGATGAATTAGCTAAAGAGGCAGCGATGGACGACTTTCGGATATCACATTCGTCGATACCAAGGTCTCTAATTAAAAGAAAGTTCCGCGAAAAGTCAATTCAACAATGGGAAGAGAGGTGGAACAACGCTGCTACGGGCAGGTTGACACACAAAATCATACTGAGCATTGAAGCTAGATGTAAGATCGAGTTAAAACTCGATCACAAAATGGTGCAGTTGATAACAGGGCACGGCGCTCTAAAAGCGTATTTACAAAGATTCGGTTTAACCGATAACGACCTCTGCGAATGCGATGAGGGCGCAGAAAGCGCAGAGCACGTGCTCTTAGACTGCCCACTCGAGGTGGGAAATCGAGGGTTAGCTGATATGACATTAGCTATGGTAGGGTTGGCATGGCCAAAGAGTCTAGAGGAAGTCAGGGAGGTGTTTAATCAGAAGGTGTTCTGCACAGCCTTCAAAGAATTTTCGGGAAGGGTCATGAGATTGGACGGTGATAACGGCGCGTAAATTGGTGGTTAAGGGATGGCAGAGGGAGGATCGGAAAAATCAGGATCTGACTTGGCATGATATAGGAGTACGATTTAAAATCTGTTAATTATTTAAAAAAACAAAAAAAATAAAATTAATAAAAAAAAGTAATATAAAATAAATGAAATATATAATCAAAAAGATAATATGCACGATGAACCCCCCACACCACCGAAACAATCACTGTCACAATTTAAACGCGCGGAACAATCGGGAATGAACAATAACAAATAAATCAATAACTCTAATTAAATTAAATTAATAAAGTAAACGAAGAGAATAAAATAGAGTGAAACCGCCCATCTCCCCAGGACTTAAAAGCGATAGTGATTGTGATCCTCCATGACTTTAGTGCTTACCCACCAGAACTTTTTTAGTGCATATCTATCACCTCGTAGCGGTAAGTTATGAATGGCTGTAAGATCTTCGGAAATTTTATAAGAGTAAAATTGTGGCGGTTGTACTCGCATAAGCATTATTTAATTTTTGTATATCAACTATTTACAAAAATTAAATTTAAAGACAGTATACATCATAATCAAAATTTTTTTTACCCTTTTGATGATATAATGAGTATTATTTTTATTTTTATTTTTAAATTTAATTATACCATACCCTTATACACTGTACATTATTAATGATCGTCCAATTGTATCTTATCTCACATTATACTCTTGAAAATGGAAAAATAAATTTCCGAAAGCTTGAGTTTATAAAAAAGAGAATTCTTCAATTCTGCTGACCTAAAACCCAAAACTAATTATATACACACATATATATATATATATATATATATATATATATATATATATATATATATATATATATATATATATATATATTGCTATGATACTCTCACAATTATTTGCGCCCCAGTGTTTGGGCGGCCATATAAATTTATGCTATGAATTAACTGGAACTAACAGGATTTAATCGTGGACCGACCTTGTGTCGACCAATAACAAAACTTGATGTGATAAAACCTTACTCGATATCAATGGCGTATTTTACTTGACTCCTCCTCTCTTTTTAAATTATCGAATTACACTCCCATAAATTTTTATCATTCGTATGGCCTCGACTAGCTTTTATTTTGAATTATAAAATGAAGTTAATTCAATTCCATATAATGAAAACCAATATTATGTACAGGTTTTGTAAATTATTTAAATTACACTTTTCAATCAATTAATGTTGTAAATCTTATTTATCTCAAAAATCATATGCTTTATAATCAATCCAAAGTCACCAAAAAACTTGTTTTTTTTATAAAAAGAAGCTTGGAACGTTCAAAACTCCTTTATCGTACTTTCAATGTATGCAAGTTCGTTGTTGACTCCATCACAATAATTTATATTAATTAAACAAATTCAATATTCAATATTTAGATTCAAATAGAAAAATAATGTCTTAAAACTAAAAGATCTAACCTGGTCTGTTTACTTCGTTATTTCCTTCTCGCAACCAAGATTATCGACGCATCCATTATCAATTAGAATTTTCCATGCATTATACCATCCATTTGGATCAAAATTATTCTCCTTAAATTCAGAATTATTATATACCCATTTGAAATATTGTTTATCCACACGCTTGAATTATTGCATTTAAATTATTGTCATCACCCTTTGAATTATTATCGTCAAACTTAGAATCATTACTTTTTCTCACCAGCCTCAGAATTGGAATTTATTCTCACCGGCCTCAGACCCAGACTTGTAATTTATTCTCACCGGCCTCAGACCCAGAGTTTATTCTCCCCGGACTCAGAGCCCTATTATTATTATGTTTTAGTTTAAATAAATTCCCCAAAATCTACTTACGTTTAATCGGCAATAGTAATTTTCATCTTCGTCGCACTATCTGTCACTTAAACAATATTCACTTTCAAATATTATTCATACTCGTCGCTCTTAGGTTTAAAGTGACGCACCTTGGCCTTTGTTGAGTTGAGAACTGAGTTTGTTATCTTCATGCTGTTAATATGTAATTGATATCCCATTTTGTCTGTGGGCATGGCTTACAAGCCCGTCGCTAATCTTAACCAATCAAGTCTCTTTATTTAAAGTAGTTTCTGATGTAACATTCTCGTCCTCTCAAGTAATTGTAGTTTGCTTGTAGCTGCTCCGTTATCAGCCCATGCGGTGTTTTGAGAAATATTATTGCTTTTCCATATTATACACAAATATCTGATGCAATTCGACTTTCAATTTTCATATGCTTATTTATTTACGCAATTTTTAATCCCCTTTACTTATCAAAATTGTTAATTGTTTGTACGCACTTACACTACGCTTCTTTAAGCTTTATTTTTTATCTCAGTATTATCATAACTGATTGAAATTCCTTTGAATGCGTGTCTAATTGATATTTGTTATGTTTGCTCCTAAATACACGTGCTTTTACTGAAAAATATAGTTATTTGCATTACCTAAATTAACTAAAACTCTATCTACCGGGTGTTAAATATTCGTTATCTACTTAATGCATGTATTACTTATTTCTATGCTAACTATGCGTCTTCTTGTCCTAAGATGTGTCTATTTGCGTCGCTTAAAACTACTTATACTCTATATTCAGGGTGTTGACTGCTTACTATTTACAAACTATCCTAATTACTCAATTTTCTCCTAAATAAATGCAGTTTTCTGCTTCCTATTATGATTTCTTATTTCTGCACGACCTTTGCTATAAAATACGCCTTTAAACAACCCCTTATCACAGCAATATATATGTATATATTTATATATATATTGCTGTGAAACCACCAAAATCCGGGTACTCCGCTTTTCGAATCGAGCCTCACGAATTGGGCGTCAAGAATGCTGTGAAACGTAAAAAAAGCTATTAACTTAACTGGTCCGTTGACTTTCTTCTGTTAATCGCCTCTTTACTCTTTTCCGCCTCGGCTGCTCACCTAGTTAAACCTTCATCCTCATTCGTAAAAAAACAAACACATTCCTATCACAAACACCAACGTTAACTCTATTTACATCAATATTCACAATACATTAAAATTTCAAAATTAAAATTCAGCATAAATTTCAGTATCAGAAAATTTCAAGATTAAATTTGTTATCATTTTAATGTGCATCCAGAATTAAAGTCCTTGTAGGATGCCTACTAATTAATATAACAATATATGCAGACCTGAGTCTGAGTACAAAGGGAGCATCTACCATCCCTTTACGTTAATTAACCAGGTTCGTCTAATTGAGCTCAAAGACATACCCAAATTTTCATCATAATCCAGAACATAAATACTAAATACCCCTTTCTACTTAAACAAGAAAATTTCACCTTAAAATTAAAAATTTGTTGTTAGTACAATTTCACTACTGTCCATTTTAAATAAACAAATTATAAAGTTATTCAACACACACCAAAACATCAAAGTTCGAACAAAATAGTATAATTTACCTGAAGGTTACTGCACTCGTAGCTTCAATGTACATCGTCCCTTTGTTAATCACACCATTCCAACTGGGTTATATTTACGGCTTCTGATTCTCAACGCTTTTAAAATTTTCTCCACCACCCTTCGTCTAAAGTTGTTTCAGGGCTTTTCCGGAACTCATCTGTGTATATCTGAACCTTGTTTTGTGGATCCAGTCATGTTTACGAACCATTTAATTATTAACACCCCCGAAAAATAACAAAGAAATTCATACTTCTTTCACAAATATACGTTAAAACTGCCTACTTTTGTGTATTCATTTGTCGTTGCAAATTTGACTAATAGGTACAGTGATACTAAACTTTATTACCTTGTATCTTCTTTTCTAAGTGCACTAAATTACATTCATTGTAGCACGTAAGGAACAAACTGTTTTAAATCACTAAAATATACGAGCAAACTGTTTAAATTATTCTATCAAAATCGGAAAACTAAAAAGCACTGTTTAACGCATTGAATCAAATCGAAAATCTAAGAGAGAGGTTAGCCCGTCTGTCGGTCTTGTCCCCAAAACGGACAATTTCCAGAATTTCGTGTACTATGTTCCCATCTCGCCCGCCTGTGAGTCGGTTCTTATTAAATTTTGCACTCGCACCAGTTAAATCTCAGAAATTTCGACACGGCTCGCAACGTCTGGAAAAAACTAATTAATTTTTATACAGAAATGTTATTTTTCCTTCTCAAGTTTGCCTTTTATTTTCAACCAATCGCAACCCAGTGACGTTGCTCCACTCACGCCTTTTACTATATATGTCTCTGTCTTGCGCATATTTTCTGTCTCTATCTACCATGTTCCGAGTGGTACAAATTGATATTCTTTATTATCGATTATTTCAGTCCATGTGGACTGTGAAATAACCGACCTTATTAGCATTTCCCGTAACTATTATGCGACGGTTTCTCCAACATTCTCTGTAACCATTCGTTATCTGCAAAATTTACGCAAAACGAGCCTTTTAAATAAACCCTGTTTTGTATTTCGTGCTAAAGCATCCGACCGTTTCCAATATCCGTAGAATCGACATGTTTATCTAAACAAATTAAACTGAAATTGCTTTTTAAAAATACGCAGGTGTGTTCAAACGTAACATTTTAAATAAACCTTCTACGATTTGACTATTATTGGGTTTTCACAAGCTTTTATGCTTATTATATTATTAATAATGGTTCCATTAACTCCAATTAAAATAATACCCTTTAATTTTTAGTGAATCCTAATTAAATATTCAATTATTATTTGTACATTTCGTTTAATACTCCTTACTTAAACTTGAATTAATTAATATAAATTTTTGCACGTAATTTCCATTTGTTTCTTTACTCAGAATAATTTAAATAACACGTAGAGCATTTTAATACTGCTTCCTTTTTTATAGCAAACGTCTTGTAAATGATTTAAATCTCTTATTTTTAATGAAACGAATGTATTTTTATTCTCCACGGTTTTTTAATAACGCGTACCTTTTCGCCAAAGCTTCTACACGGTGATTAAAATTTTTTGATGTGATTATTTAATTTTCTACCCTGGTCTAAATATGATTAATATATATATATATATATATATATATATATAATAAAAAGAATTAATAGCAAGTGACTCAAATTCAGCCACGAGGGCATCCTGTGGACGCGTTTCGCCCTAATTGGGGTCCTGATGATCCCCAATTAGGGCGAAACGCATCGACAGGAGGCCCTCGTGGCTGAATTTGAGTCACTTGCCATTAATTTTTATTTTATTAATTTAAGGCTCATTAAACTAACTTCTCGTTTAAAATATATATATATATATATATATATATATATATATTGCTATGCTCCCTAAATTAATCGCGCCCTATCGTTTGGGCGACCATATTAATATTGCTATGTTTAAACAAGAATGGTAATTATCTCCTCCGACGTTGGGCTGTCTTATTAATATTGCTATAAATTCCCTCCAGAAACTTAACTGGATTTTATCTTGAACCAACTTTGTCTACCAATAACAAAATTTGATACGTTACCGCCTTACTTGTTATCAATTTTGTATTCAACTTATAGCTCCTCCTTGAACTATTTAAATTATCAAATCACTCTCATTAACTTTATCTTATAACCTCGACTAGCATTTATTTGGAATTATAAAATTCAGTTAATTCGAATCTATATAATGAAACAAATATTATGTACAGTTTTTGTAAATTATTTAAAATACACTTTTCAATTAATTAATGTTGTAAATCTCATTTATCAGAAATCATATACTTTTTATTCAAAACTCAAAGTCACCAAAAAAACTTATTATCTTTATAAAAGAAGTGTAGAACGTACAAAACCTCTTATCTTATCACGCACTTTATACGTATTTAAATCCTTTGTTTTGGTGAACTTCGTCACATTAATTTATATTAAGCAAATTCAATATTCAAATAAAAATATAGAAAAATAATGTCTTATAACTAAAAATCTAATTTGGTCTATTTTCTTCGCATTGACGCACCCATAATCAGCTAATATTTCCCATGCATTAAGCCATCCATTTGAATAAAAAGTATCTTCCCCCAATTCAGGACTATTACATGCCCATTCGAAATATTGTCTATCCACACGCTTGAACCATTGCATTTAAATCATTGCCATCACCCTCTAGACTACCATTATTAACTTATACTTATGCACCCCAATTTATTGTTATCTCATTCAGACTTATTACTTCATATCAATTTTCCCAAACTTAGAATTGGATTATCATCCTTCTCAAACTCGAATTTGTATTATTCTCCCCCAGAACTCGGAACTTGGATTTTTCCCCGGCTTCAGAACTTGGATTTTCTCCCCGGCTTTAGAAGCCCTATTATTATTATGTTTTAGTTTAAAATAAATTCCCTAAATTTACTTACGTTTAATCGGCAATCGTAATTTTCATGTTAGTCGCACTTATACAATTTTTCACTTTGAATTATTATTACGTATCACTTTATTTCATAGTGGCGCACCTCGGCTTTTGTTGAGTTGAAAACTGACTTCGTTATCACTGTATCTGTTAATATATCTTTTCTCTCCTACTCCGTCAGTGGGTATGGTCTATAAACTCGTCGCTCATTTTTAACGAATCAAATCTTTGCATTTAAAGTAGTTTCTGATGTAATTTTCAATGCTTTTCAATAATTGTGACCTGGTCGCAGCTGTCTTCGTTATCAAACATGCGGTGTTTTGATGAATCTAATCGCTTTTCCATAAACAACTGATGCAATTTGACTTTTAATTTTTATATCTGCATGTTATTTACGCAATTTTTAATCTCTTTTCTTATTAAAAATGGTTAACTATTTTGTACGCATTTACCTATGCTTCTTGAAGCTCTATTTCTATCTCCGTATTAACCTAATTGTTTGGAACTCTTTTGAATGCGTGCTTAATTACACCTTATTATGTTTACTTATAAAATACGCGTGCTTCCACTGAAAAATATCATTATTTGCATTGCCTAAAGTAACTAAAACTCTATCTACAGGGTATTAAATATTAACTATTTACCTAATGCATGTGTTCCTAGTTTCTACGCTAACTATGCGTCTTCCTGTGTGTATTTGCGTCGCTTAAAACTACTTATACTTTATATACAGGGTGTTGACTGCTTACTGTTTACAAACTATCTCCGTTTCTCAATTCTTTACTAAATAAATGAAGTTTTCTGCTGCCTATGGTAATTTCTCATTTCTAAACGACCTTTACTATAACGTACACCCTTAAACAACTCCTTATCACAGCATAATATATATATATATATATATATATATATGTATATATTGTGAAGCTAAAGGGTTAAATCAGTGGTAAACAATAAATTTTTAACCACCCTGTATATTGAAAAGAACGATTTATTTACGCGCAAAATTAATTTGAGTCATTTAAGGAAAATGGACACGTAATGACGTATATTTATAATTAATAATGGTATGGTAGAAATTACATAAAGAAAAAACAGTGTTAAAGCTAATAGAAATACATAATTAATTTTAATTTATTTTAATCCAACACGTATAAGCATAAGAAAACGAGCTTGCGTAACAAAATCAATAATTCCAAGGTAAATGTAGTTCGTTTTATACAAAGACGACGAAATATAAAGTCTAGGAATTGTTGTGCTAAACGTTCAATAATTAACGTACACCCGCGTTTTAAAAGGTTACCTTCGAAAAAGTCAAGCATGTGTTAAGATAGGATTTCATAGAAATATTTTTAACCGTCAGTTGGTATAAACCACAAGGCTAACAAACTTCTTAAAGAGCAAGGGAAATGCACGATCGGTTATATGCAACAGATAGAGGCAGGTAGAGAAGCGTTGAGATTGAAAACGCACGTACCATATACACGTGGAGTGGAGATGAGCTGTCATCAAAATCGATTTTCTGTAACTCAAGTGGAGTTTTAAACGCGACAGCAGACATGCATAAGACAGAGATGAATATAGTTCAGGCGGGGTTTGTGAGGACAGAGAATTTTATCATTGGTTAGAAACGGACAGTTTTCCAAACGTAGACACATGCGAAGGTTAGAATCGTTTTTCGAATACGGCACGTAGACCGGAGCAAATTTTAGGAATTTTCAAGACGGTTGTATGCAAAAATTTTAGAATTTAGCTTTGAAAACAAGCTGTTCACTTGAATTGTATTCCGGGTGAGGTTTTAAAACGATATAAATACTCCATCTAAATTATTAACGCTCTCATGTCTTTTCTTCGCTTCTAGATTACTTTACTACGATAAAGTACTGAATGCTGACCACCATAACGGTAGAGCTTTTTTGTGAGTATTGTATGTGTTGTTAATACAGTAAATTTAGTGCTTACAAGTGTAACTCAGTAGTAGCGGGCATCTATTTAGTAACGCGAAGTACGTGTACTATATATTAAATTATAGAGGTCTAGCTACTACAATACAAAGCACGAAAATCTATAAATGGAAGCATGATATATGCGGGGTAAGGATCACTAATAACCCAGATTGTACGCTGATATATAGAATAGTACTATCAAACGAGGCGCTTGGCTCGTAAATGGTATTATCTTCGGTGTATCCGCTGAGTATCACAGCGAATGGTCACGAAGCCGAGGTGTTCTAGCGATCATCTTCAAAGGAATGGAAGCTTGAAGAATTCTCCAGGTAATTTATTTGAAATTTCTGTTGTTTGATAAACATTTGTGAAATTTTGGTGTTGTGTGATAGACTTGTTGGGGTTTATTTAGGGTTGTAGAAACGTATTGGAAAAGATAAATGTACTAGACAATTTATTAAAGCTAGAATTGAAAAGGGGTGTATTTAAAACATACAAAATTTGATTCAGGATATAAATTGGATTGTAAAAAGTAAACGGGTCTATAACTTTTGTTTTAATTTATGCAAGGTGTAAAAGGCATATATAAACTAAACTGGGTTATGCTCACCATACTCCAGTGAACAGTCAATTTAGGGTAATATGTGGAGCCCATCTACTCATATCTTATTTAATTTGTTTGAAAATAATTAGAAAATTAAAGACCTTAAAAATATACTACATTTGAGTCTTGTAATAAGTGTATCGAACTGTTGCTTTTATACATGTGAATAATCTATCTGTAAAGAGCTGTAAATAAAAGGTTGTATGATTGTTGTATTATTTGGTAATTTTATTGAATGGTGTGCGAGTGTGAAGGAGGATTAGTTGTAAATTTTGGTATCCGAGAGGAGGCACAGCTGAGCTAGCCAGGGAAGCTGCAGAAGGTGTTTGAAGCAGAAATAAAATGGTAAGGAATTTTTTTTTAAATTTTTGCATTTTGAAAATTATATGTTGTCCCAGCTTTGCCCAAAAGCTTAATCCACGATTCCACGGCAACATATATATATATATATATATATATATATATATATATATATATATATATATATATATTGCTGTGATATTCTCCTGTGAATGCGGGAACTGGGTCCTTTCATCAAAAAATTCTAGTCCCACCGATTGGGCGTCATAAACTGCTGTGATCCTGTTTTCGCCTCGGCTGCTCACCTAATTTTATAAACCTCCTCATTCATAAAAAAAAACAAACACATTCCTACCACAAACATCAACGTTAACTCTATTTACATCAATATTCAGAATACATTAAATTTTCAAATTAAATTTCAGCATAAAATTTAGTTTTAAAAAGAATTTCAAGATTAATTTTATTATCATTTTAATGTGCATCCAGAATTAAAGTCCTTGTTGGATGCCTACTAATTAATATAACAATATAAGCAGACCGGAGTCTGAGTATAAAGGGAGCATTTACCACCCCTTTACGTTAATTAACCAGGTTCGTCTAATTGAGCTCAAAGACATACCCAAAGTTTCATCATATTACCGACCATCAAAACTAAATACCCCTTTCTACTTAAACAAGCAAATTTAATCTTAAAATTAAAATTTTATGGTTAGTACAATTTCACTAATGTCCATTTAAAGTAAATCAATTATAAAGTTATTCAACACACACAAAAATGTCAAACAAAATAGTATAATTTACCTGAAGGTTACTGTCCTCGTAGCTTCAAAGTACATCGTCCCTTTAGTTAATCACACCATTCCAACAGGATTATATTTACGGCTTCTAATTCTCAACGCTTTTAAAATTTTCTCCATCACCATTTATTTAGAATTGTTTCTGGGCTTTTCCGGAACTCATCTGTGTATATCTGACCCTTGTTTCGTGGATCCAGACACGTATTTGAACCATTTAATTATTAACACCCCCGAAAAATAGCAAATAACTTCATACTTCTTTCACCAATATACGCCAAAACTGCCTACTTTTGTGTATACATTTGTCGTTGTAAATTTTGCTAATTGGTACAGTGAAACTAAATTTTATTATCTTGTATCTAAGTGCACTGAAGTACATTCATGTTAGCACGTAAATAACCAACCATTTTGAATCACTAAAATATACGAGCAAAATTTTAAATTATTTTATCAAACTAAAATGCACTGTTTAACATCTTCAATCAAGTCGCGGATGTAAGAGCTTTTAACGCATCGAATAGTCAAAAGTCTAAGAGGGCTTGTTTATATTCATCTCGGTATATATAGCAAAAAGCCGGCACGTCGCTTTTGTCCTCAAAACGGGTAATTCTAAAGAATTCCTTATTCTATGTTCCCAGTCCGTCGCTCGCGCGTCGGTTTTTACGAATTTTCACTCGTCCCATTTAAATCTCAGAAATTTCAACACACGGCACGCAAGCATGTCCGAGAAAAACTAATTAATTTTGTACAGAAATTGTTGTTTCTACCTCTGATATTTGCATCCTATTTTCAACCAATTGTGACCCTCGTGACGTTGCTTAAATCCCGCCTTTTACTATATGTGTCTTTGCTTGACGCATTTTCTCTTTCCTTTTCTAACCTGTTCGTATTGGTGCAAATTGATATTCTTTATTATCGATTATATTTTAGTCCATGTGGACTGTTATCTGGGTTTAATAACCCCGTATCGCACATTCTCGTGAATATTAAGCCCCGGTTTCTCCAAGATTCTTTGAAACTATTAATTATCTACAAAATTTACGCCGTATGTGATATTTAAACTACGCAGGTGTTCAAAATAATATTAATTCTCAGAGCTTTTAAATAAACCCTGTTTTGTATTTTGTGCTAAAGCATCTGACCGTTTCCAACATCCTTAGACTCGACATGTTTATCTACACAAATTAAACTGAAATTGCCTTTTAAAAACATCCTACTTCTAACTAACACTTCTAGGATTTGCATTATTGGGTTTTTACAAGTTTCTATAGATATTATCTGTACGTTTTGTTCAATACCGGTTATTTGAAATAGAGTTAATTAAGATAAATTTTGCACGTAATTTCCATTTGTTTCTTTTGATATAAAGCGTCTTATAAATAATTTAAATTTCTTATTTTTACTGAAACGACCGAGTTTATTTATGCTTCAAGGTTTTAATAAAGCGTATTATTTAATGAAATTCCTTATACACGGTGATTAAAATTATTTGATGTGATTATTTAATTTTCTACCCTGGTCTAAATATGAGTAATATATATATATATATATATATATATATATATATATATATGTATACAATTTATATTGCTGTGAATATTCCGGTACAGTGGCCCTGACCAATAAAGATGCAACGGCTATTAATTGAAAAGATAAAATGATAAAATGATATGATGTGGATTTTACCCGAGTAAGGTAATACACATCTTTATCTATAAAAATTGATTTCAGTCTATTATTAACTAGATGATCTTTTCCATTGTCTTACAGTTTATACATAACGGTTTAACCTTAATAAAGTTAAAAAACCCTCTTTGCTTAAATAAATTTCATCAACCACCTACTTGACATTAAAATTAATTAACACCGCTAAAAGCAATTCCCTTAGGGTTTGAAAATTTAATTAGGCCCTCAAAACACTGCAAAAATGTGACATAAACGTCCCTTAGGCATCTCAGAAAAAATTAACCCTGAAGCCAATTACTTTTATCAAACGAAGTTTCGTGTGTTGAAAACCAATTTATACAAAAATTCTAAACAGCTTGAAAAACCACTTCATTTAAAGTTACTAAAGTAAAAAAAATTCCTGGGGCATTTAAGCATAATTGCCTCCTTTCCCCAGTTTAACCCATTCTATAAACGTACCAGAAGTAAGCAATTGAAGCCCTTTCTCCTTCCTTTAAAGGCTCTTTTAAAAGTGTAATTCAGTTATAAATTCTAATAAAATTTTTTCAAACAAGTTATGTTTTTTAGAGACCACGGCAATTAAAAATGTAAGTCAATTAATCAGCATGTTTTAAACGCCTTCTCAGCTTTCTTTCCATCAGTTTTAAAAAGTGCTGTCCCGTTAGCAAAAAATCATTTAAACGAAGAAGAAAACGGATATTTAGTAGCGTCCTTAATATTGTTTTTCTTCGGTTTGGTTGATTTGTAAGTTAATCAAAATGACAGGTGATATGCAGTGCTTTGAGAATGAACATTTAACAGCTATTTACGTAGCGAAAAGACAATGCTTTTAACGAATGTAGTATTGGTCAAAGCCATTAAGTTTTGCAAATTACATGAGTTACACAAAATATCGTTTCATAAAGCTTAACTTAACCTCACTTTAAAAACAACTTAATACTGTAACCCTAGATTGTATAAATAGTGCTTCACTATAACAAATTCTAGCCGTCGACGACTCTAAGACCTTTGATACAGTATCTTAGGAGTCGGTGAACAAGGCACCCTATCGATTTGGTTTGAGGAGGAAACCTAGCGCTATATTATGAATGTTCACGGAGGGACCGGACGGTGGTACAAGTCAGTCCGTTCTGGACACCTTCTATAGAAATAACTAATGGAGTTAAATAGAGAGAGCCTTGTAAGTTGCATTTTGTTTAATCTCATTATAGATGAAATTATACGCGCACTGCAAAATTTCGGCTGTGGCTTATCTATGAAAGATGGCGTTGAAGATGCGGCTTGGGATATGCTAATGATCTGCTGTTGTACCAGTTTTATTATATTATGGTTCATAAAAACGTGTTTCGTGACCTTGCACCAAGGGAGGATATAGAACAACATTTCGGGCCTCACGATGCGAGCGCCATTGTAACGGTCCTAAACTTTTAATTATATTAATGAACGCGTTTAAAGTAATAGTCCACGTGAGCCACAGTGATTCAGAACTTTAAAGGGATTTACGCGAGTTATGTATCTCCCAATATATGTATGTATAAATAGAGGTTATTAGGAAATATTAGAATTTGTTAAAAAAATTATTAAGACAAGTGCAGCAATGTAATTCAAGGATAATTAAATAAAGGTTATTAACAGTTGTGAGAACGGATGCAATACATTGTATTCCAGACGATAGTGATACTGCAGGTGGCAGATCACAGACGGTTAAGAACCGTGATTACCTAGAAAGTAAGATTGTTACATTGTATAATAAATAGAATTAAGAAATAAGCAGATATGAGCTCTGCAAGTTCCCACAGATATGTGAGGGGCAGGGACAACATAAATACCCCGGGAGCCCCAAGACAGTCAGTCAGTCTACAGTATTTCAGCTTTAACATTGCAGTTTGTTTAGGCTACTGACTCATATTAGTTCAATTATTAATTACTTTCGACTTAGAGTATTTTTAATCAGGTATGCCAAAATTTCATATTAATATCTGTTTAAACCAAATAAATTGTTACGAAGTTTTGGAAGAAGTTTTTAAAAACACCGCTCCCAAGGCCCGAAACGTAACTGGCGCAGCGTACGAATCCAGAAAGGCACTACAAATCCAAAAATCGGAGAACTGGTAACCAAGAATTTCAATTCCCAATTCTGGATGAACCCAAACAAAGTTGGACGAGGTACAAGTATTGACCGAACCCAACCAAACAAGCTTGGATGAGGTACAAGAATCGACCGAATCCAAACCAAACGGAAACGTGGACGAAGTACAAAATCAACCGAGTCCACAGCCAGAAAACAAAAGAAATCGACTAAAAAAATTATGTAAGTTCATTTTTTTAAACCAATTTATTCTTTTTCCAAATTTATTGATATTATATAGTAATAGAAAATTATGTATTATTTGATGTATGTACAGAAATTTTTTTTCAATTCTTGCAATTTATGCCATTTTATGAAAATAATTTACTAAGAGAAATTATTTTCAACAACAAAAAATTATTTTTAAAGCAAGAGAATTTTTACGCAATTATTAGTGCAATTATTACGAATTGTTAATAAATCAAAACATAACTGACGCACGAATTATTAATACAAAAACGAAAACGATTTTAAAATTCAAAAATAGAACGCAACTAATTTTTATCAATTTATCAACGGAAACTTAATGTACAAAACGCAATAACGATTAAATATAGAAACGATTTATTCAAACGTAATCTTCATCCCACTTCTATAAATTAAACACCAAGTGTATAAATTATAGAAGCACTTTGCAATTATTATTAAAATAACTCATCACAAATTAACAAAGCGTGCAATTCCACAACGCAAATTCTCATCATTGAATAAAAGCCATTCAGTTGATTGTTAATTATACTTGGGCGTGATGGCGTAACTTGGTAATGTGATGGTAGCGTTTTTAGTAGCGAGAGGTGGTACTTAACTCAGTTCCTGGGACCTAGGGATCTAGAAGGGTCTTTAGAGACCGCGATGGGGTTTTGGGACAAGACATTTTGTAAAAGGATTATAGTAATAAAGTGTAATGATAAAATGGAAGTAAACAACAATATTTAATAACAACAATAAACATATATAAAGATTCAGTATAACAGCAAAGCGTAATAACAGTTCAAGCAATAATTATAATAAAGGTTGACTTACGTTATAGAATTTCAGCGACAATTGTAATTATTAATAATGTCTCAGCAACCATAAAAGGTTAAGTCACCATTCTGATGTTTGGCTCTGAGCCGACTTGCTCCAGAGCAAGGGATAAACTAGGATCATACACAGACTGACTGACTAACTGATTGACTCTCTGGTGCTTCGTCTTTTATAACTGCTGATAACAAGGAATGGGTTTTCTGCCGAAGGTTGTGGCAGACGATAAAAATGTATGTTTAATGGTGGTAAGCCAAAACTTCCCTGAGTTCTAGGACATCTGCAGGAAACCTAATTGTGGTTGTTACAAAGTAAAGACCTAGTAAAGTCCTGACCAAAAAATTAAATATACAAAAAGATAAGTGTGGTGAGGCAATTTCAAGAACGTGACATTTGATAAGCATGATACAAGTTTTCTTAGAACAAACGATGTTCGGCCTACTGATTCTGTTACAATGTAACATTTTAAAAGTAATCTAAAATAATGGCTTCGCTATATACAACAATACACACACACACACACACACACACACACACACATATATATATATATATATATATATATATATATGTATATATATATTATAATGTCTAAGGGAGCTACTAAGAGTTATAAGGGTTGGTTAGTACAAGGTAGTATATGCCAAACAAAAATAATCCACATAATCGATCACATATACTTAAAAATGTATGTTTGCCGTATTTTATGTACACTAAAATACCATTCAAATATAGTAGTTGAAATTCAGTGCCAAAAGGAAATTTTAAAATGACTAAGTGGCGTAGTAAGATGTGAAATGCTCAAGGGTTTATACCGAGTTGAATTTTAAAAAAGCCTTTGAAAGTACATTTGCCGTCCAAAAGCCGGATGCGTCTGTGAATGTTCACTATCAACATGCATCCAGGGTCAAGTATAATTTATTTTGGTTTCATTTTCTATAGCATCAACTTTTGGACAATATTTGTAAACTCAAAATTATTAGTTATAACAACGTCAAATGTGATTGGTGGAATGTAAAGATTTAGGACATATATTAGAATTTAATGTGATTATGAAATTGTACAAAAGACATGGACTATGGTATGTGCGACACGAACTTAGTTATTTGTTATGAACTTTAAGATGTAGTAGGATAGTAGAGAGTTAACATGGTCGCCTTAGAGAGTAAACAAAGGGATTATTTTTCGAACCAATTTTGTAAAAGACGTGTTTTCAGAACTGTGCTAATTTGTATTCAGATAATTTGAAAAAGAAAATAAAAGTAATTGTTTTAAAATGAGTTTAATTGAAAAGTGGTAAAAGATACAAGCATAGGAATTATAAAGGGAATAGTAGTGATTGTGCGACGGAAAATTAGTGGATTTGAAGGGTGGTTTAAAGGTAGCAGGTTATCGAGAGTGGTTATACAGAAAGAAGTTTGACATTGGAGTGTGGTTTAAAGTTAGAAGGTCATCGAGAGTGGTTATACAGATTAGAAGTTGGATATTGGAGTGTGGTTTAAGGTTAGAAGGAGCATCGAACAGAAAGATAAAGAAACGAGTAGATTGGAGATTAGATACGGAGAAGCGGACGGTTTTATAGAGGAAACAAGAATTCGAAGTGGATATTAGCACAGGGGAAGTTGTAACACGGTATTTTCTAAATTCTAAATTTGGGTTAATCATTTCAGATATTGGGAAACAGTTAAAATTCGAGGACACCTGGAAGCTGCACGGAAATTCAAGAGCATCATTGTGAAGACGTATACGGTAATTAGGATTTTGTGCCAGCAGTCAGCGAGGCATCGACGGAGTATAGACCAGGTGAGTGTTTAAAATCATATTCTTTAATACGTCAAAAATTAGTCATACAAAATTTGGTTGTAATTTAATTTGGCACATAGTAACTTTGATCTAATTAGAAATTTTGGCATATACAAAAGTAGAGTAGCAATTTTAGTAGTAAAACAAAAGAGTGCACTTTGGTTGGACGTAGCACATCTACTTATAACGGAATCCACTATAAGTAGTTTGAATACCCTGAGATTAAGAGTTTTAAATAGTCGAGGCATTACATTAAATAGTTTATAAAAGAACCAACCAAACGGTGCAAGTAAGAGGTGTGCATTAGGTGTGCACATTTTACAAAAGTTTATAAAATAAAGGGTACAGTATAGGTGAAACACAAAAAGTAGAGGGGTGGGGTATATAATAATATATATATATATATATATATATATATATATATTGCTGTGGTTTGCCCTAAAGAAATTTGTGCCCCTTATGTCGTTGGGCCGTTTATAAGATTGCTGTGGATCGTGGATTTAGCGTTTAAGAAACGAGAGTGAGTCATTATATACTTTTCAAAATAAAAAGTTCACCACAAAAAAAATTTCTGACCCTGATTTTTGCTTCAAAATATCTTCGCAGCTTCCCTGGCTAGCTCAGCTGTGCCTCTTCTCAGATACCTAAATTATAATCATTCTTCCTTTTCACTCACACATCATTCAATAAAATCACAACAAAAATACAACAATCATACAATCTTTATTTACCGCTATTTACACACTATTATTCACAGATATATACAATTTGGTTACAATTCAATAAGTGATATTTTTGTAAAGTCCTTGTTTTAAAATTTTTTTAGTAAACACATTTAATACACTTGGAGTAAATGGGCCCCGAATTATACCCTATATTTATTGCACACTGGAGTATAGTGAGCTCATAATAACCCAGTTTATTAATGTATGCCTTTCACTTTGCATATAATTACTACAAAATTATTAAACCCATGTACCCTTAACAATCCCATTTAAATTCAGAAAGCAATTTCGTAAGCTTTACATACACCTTTTTTCAATATTTAAAATACCCTAATAATTGTTAAGTACGCGTATCTTTTTCGATACGTTATATTAACCATAAATAACCATCAAAGTTCACTCACACACCACAAATAATTCCAACAGTTTATCAAATAACAGCAAATTCAAATGAGTTACCTGGAAAATACTTCAAGCCTTCCACCTCCTTGGGATGATGCTCTAGAACCCCTTGGCTTCGTGACTATGCGGTCTGATCCTCCAGATAGATGATAACCTCAATATACGCCGAGCTCGTTGCTACCAATTACCATACCATCGCCGCATCCAAATTCACGTATATACCTGTGTTTATTGATTTATTAGCTTGTTATGGTATTACTTGGACCTCCCTTAATTTAATTCACTCGACACTACACCCGTTAATAATTACAAGGCTTCAACTTACCACGTAATGAGTGCTAGTACGATTTTATACAAATTTTCAATACTCACAAGCTTCTACTATAACCTCGGTCGTCTAAAGCGATGAAAATACAAATAGGCGATGAGAATATAAAGAGGACGCTGCTGCTTTTCTTATAGTATTTATACAATTCAAAAGGCCCCTCTCGGCCACACTTTACGCGAAATACTTTATTTAAAATAATATTTCTGCAAATTTTAAACTAACTGACTTAAAGCGCCCAGAAATTTACCTTGTGTTCACACAATTTAATCCGAAAAATCGCATTCACCTGTCGCGTGTTCGTCCGTTGTAAAACTATCTATTTCAACCAATAATACAGTCCTGTGGCGTCAAAAAACTCCGCTTGTCATATTTTTATCTCTGTCTTATGCATATTAGATGTCGCGTTCCAACCCCACTTGAGTTATATAAAATCGATATTGCTGACCGCGTCCACGTGGATTGAATACATGCGTTTTGAAACCAATGTTTTTATATCCGTCTTTATCTGTATCATATTATTGATCGTGCATCTCCTCTGCTTTTTAAGAAATTTGTTAGCTTGTTTATTCGAAGCCACTGACGGTTGGAAACTATATTCTACAAAGCCCGCTCTATTATGTATATAAATTCAACGAAGGTAACCTTTTCAAACATGCAGGTGTTCTTAATTATCGACCGTTTAAAATAACAATTTTCGGAGCTTATATTTTACGGTATTCGATACAATTGACGTTCTCGCCTGTTACCACGAACCTTTTGCTTTGGGATTATCGATTTTCTCTACCCCGGTGCGTTTTCTGATGCTATTACACGTTGAATTAAAATAAATTAAATTAATTATGCGTTTCTATTTGTTTTAAAACTGGTTTTCTTTACGAACCCATTACTCAATCCTTAATTATAAAATTTACGTCAATACATGTCCGTTTAAATTAAATCAATGAACTATATTTTGCGCGTAAATAAATTGTTTGTTTCCCTTTACAGGTTGTTTGAAATTACATTGCTTACCCCAAATTTAACCCTTTGAATTCATAACAATATATACGTATTTTTTACAAGAAAAAATATAAATCCTCATAATAAATAAAATAAAATGAAATGCATGTTCTAAAGTTGAAAATTTTATACCGTTATTCTGTCGGTTTATGGTTGGATGGAGTGGAGCATTTTGTTGATATACAAGGTAGCAAGGTGTCTGTGTCATGCTAATACGGATTACCGTGAGTATGTGTTTGTGACCATGAGTGTGTGCGCGCACAGAAGAGAGAGTGAGATAAGTGGGGTAAGTTTGCCGCTGCCGCGGGTTTGAATAAGAAGTTTGGTAAGAAGAATTTTGCTACGGAAAAGTTTGAATTTCAGCGAGTAATGAGCTACTGAAAAGTTTTGGTTAGGAAAAGGAGAAATGGTTCAAGATGGTTAACGGTTTTGAACTTGTTTTGTAAAGGTGTTAGGAGTAGACAGTGGTATATTAGATGAGTGGGAGTTTCCAGGTGCGATTGAACGTCATGGGTACAAAAATGTGATGGCGTTAGGTGGACATGATACAGTTTGTCACGAAAAATTGCACACCCGGTCAAAAATTGTACATGGATTATATTTCTGGTTTCTTTCTCCTAATAAATCCAAGATGTTCTTTATGAAAGAATTCCTAGACCCCCAATGCAGTCTTAAACTTCATATTCTAACTGTGCCCCTTATGTTCTTACATTCCTTATTATACTTTGGCATATACATTGACACCAGACTTAAAACTAACACTCACTCGGTTTTCTGATTTTCTGCGGTTTGTTTTAATAATAATCAGATGGTACCTAAAAACTTTATTTAGTTTATGACTACGTTTATGTCGGTACTTTCAATCCGGATTGAAGTGAAGCGGCTCCAAATGTTAATCGCAATCCCAAATGTAGATGTAAAGGGTTTCAAAAAAAGAAAGGATATATTTGAATCCTATTTCAACTTCATTTATTGCTTGCACGCATCTGTTGAACTGCAAACTTTATGTTACTGTTTAGATGCGTTCTAAAATGTATCAGACACTTTAGGCGTAGATACTAATTAATACTTTAACTACGATTACGGCGTCAAGAACATAGTTGTAAATGAGGTTAGGTACAAATATGACACACTTCGCTTCGAGTGACATTTTAAGCTGACCTGCTTATGTTGTAGTTTGAAGCCGCTTCAGTCAAGTCAAGCTGTAAATTTTTAGGATTGACTTGAACTGTTCAAGCCGCTTGAAATCATATACTTGTGTGTTTAAATCAAAGCTTGAAACTAGATTACTTAAGCCGCTTGACTTTAATCCAAATTGAAAGTACCGACATAAACGTAGTCATTATTTAATAATTAATCCGATCCTGAATATTTTATAAATTATTACTTATGTTGTAAGGATAACACAGTTTGGACATGGATAAATACATTAAAATATGCTCTCGGATTTATATCGCTCCCGGGGAACTGATGTGAACACACTTTCATCAAGTGACAATGTTCTCTATTCTAATTGGATGCAAGACATCAGCAAGTTTGAATAACTTACTCCCGTAAGGACAGAGGAGTGTGGGTATTGGGTAATTACGTGGAAACTTTAATGTTAGACTTCACGGTCACAACTGTGTTTTTCGGGAAAGTTGTAACGTTCGGTTTAATTCAACATTTAGTATTATATAGTTCACTTTAGCAAGCATATTAAACATGCCGATTTGTGATAAAGGACAATCAAGTAAACTGTACACTTTTTCAAAATTGCGAGAAAGGCTAGAAAGTGACAGGGGGGGATTGTCAAATTTTTAAAAATAGTGTCGAGTCGCGTTGACGTTTGGGTGTGTTTTAATTAATCTTTTGTTGGTCCACTCTAACATCCGATTTTATATACCGTCATTATTATATCTATAAGATACCAATTCATAGTGGGAATTTATTTGGATGAAAGAAAAGTGACCTCAGATTACATTTGCCGTACGCTGTAATCAACCGATTTAGTCGGGAACCTGATGCATTAACACACACCTATGGTAAAGTTAGTGGGAAGGTTGCATTATCCCGACACCCACTCTCCTCGCTGTGTCTATAGTGACCTGATTCACCCCACAAACCCTTCAAGGTAGGCGTTGCACTGTAGTAGTTACTGAGTGACCAAATTAGTTCGCACGCTGGTATTGGGATATTTTACCCTAAACTATAGAATGTTCTTTTGCATCTACCGTCAGTGAAGCTAAAAGTAGATAGTGTATTTCGCCCCGTATTTACCCTACTTTCACTCTAGTCAACCGTGTAAAACAGAAAGCCGCTTGTGTGCGCATTGTATATCTATTAGTCGGTAATATGTTAAAGCTGCGATACTTTTCCAAATTGTACAACTTGTTGCGTAACGTAAGACTGTACCAGTTGTAGCGCCTAGATAGTTCAAGTAGACTTACGTCTACCGTCCACATTGTTACCGCAGGTTTGCATGCACCCGGTGTAACACGCGTGATATTTCGGGCTATAGTCTACACTCTTTTGGTCGTCAAACCTAAGAACCCGTACTTCCGTGAGGTTCAGGTGCATTCAATCCTACCCCACCTTAGAAATAATTGTACTCACAAGTATATCTTTGGTAGCCCTAGCCAGTGCGAACTTCCACCTAGTGTTACTTTTAGTTAGTTATCATAATTAATTTGATTTAATTTATTTTAATTTCAATTATAGTGGGGCGTGAACTTGGTAGTATGCCTAAAATCGGGAATGACGGCAATATGGGGTGGGCACCCTCAGTAATGTCACTGTGTCAGATATATTCGGGGATCTCGTTACTGGTCGAGCAAACGCCCCTGCACTTGTTATAATAAGACAATATGAAAATAAGGAAAAACTCACGGTGTAGAATGTACTGATTCACCCTGCTTACGCAAATTACTACAACAGAATAATGCACCTGGATTATACTCTTAACTCTATTTACAAACGAATGGCTGAAAAGAACACATTAATTAAGCACAGTAAGTAACATAAACAAGTTCGCACTGGCCAGGGCTACCAAAGATATACTTGTGAGTACAATTATTTCTAAGGTGGGGTAGGATTGAATGCACCTGAACCTCACGGAAGTACGGGTTCTTAGGTTTAACGCCCAAAAGAGTGAAGATTATAGCCCGAAATATCACGCGTGTTACACCGGGTGCATGCAAACCTGCGGTAACAATGTGGACGGTAGACGTAAGTCTATTTGAACTATCTAGGCGCTACAACTGGTACAGTCTTACGTTACGAAACAAGTTGTACAATTTGGAAAAGTATCGCAGCTTTAAAATTTTACGGACTAATAGATATACAATGCGCACACAAGCGGCTTTCTGTTTTACACGGTTGACTACAGTAAAAGTAGGGTAAATACGGGGCGAAATACACTATCTACTTTTAGCTTCACTGACGGTAGATGCAAAAGAACATTCTATAGTTCAGGGTAAAATATCCCAATACCAGCGTGCGAACTAATTTGGTCACTCAGTAACTACTACAGTGCAACGATTACCTTGAAGAGTTTATGGGGTGAATCAGGTCACTATAGACACAGCGAGGAAACTGGGTGTCGGAATAATTCACCCACTAACCCCACTAACTTTACCATAGGTGTGTGTTAATGCATCAGGTTCCCAACTAAATCGGTTGATTACAGCGTACGGCAAATGTAATCTGAGGTCACTTTTCTTTCATCCAAATAAATCCCACTATGAATTGGTATCTTATAGGTATAATAATGACGGTATATAAAATCGGATGTTAGAGTGGACCTACAAAAGATTAATTAAAACACACCCAAACGTCAACGCGACTCGACACTATTTTTAAAAATTTGACAATCCCCCCCTGTCACTTTCTAGCCTTCCTCGCAATTTTGAAAAAGTGTACAGTTTACTTGTCTGTCCTTTATCACAAATCGGCATGTTTAATATGCTTGCTAAAGTAAACTATATAATACTAAACGTTGAATTAAACCGAACGTTACACCTCCCTTACGTGAAGACGAAAATCCCATTTTCGGCATGAGTAACCAAAACCTAAATCTAAAGAAAATCAACCTGAGAACACAAAACAAAAGAAAAACATAAAACCAAAATATATCTACAACTAATCTGGATGGTGTTTAAGATCTTTGGCGTGCCATACACCTTTAGACATGCCAGTGGAATCTGAGAGTTCATAAGTGGAATAGGAAACCTTTTTACGAATAATAAAAGGCCTAATAAATTTAGGGGCTAGCTTCGCGGTAAAATGTTTCAAAGCGTCAGACAAAACATAATTCCTTCTCCACACAGAATCACCAACCTCAAAATCTGCGGGACGCCTACGTAGATCATATTTAATTTTAGCGCGATCATACGCCACTTTAAGTCTCTTGACAACATCATCATAAATTATTTGCATCGCAGCAGAACGCGTTAGAAGATCCTTCCGACCAGCAAAATCAACATCATTCAAATCATGAATATTATCAGGCACATCGGAACTTCCTTCGAGATTCATCTCACGACCAAAATTAGCATAATACGGTGACATACCGGTAACTTCATGGGTAGCAGTGCGGACGGCACAAGCTACCTTAGACAAATATCGATCCCAATCCTTGTGATGGTTTTTCATATATGATGACAACTTAGTCTTCAGAACTCGATATACTCTCTCAACAGGATTCGCTTGAGGATGATAGTAAGCATTAAATATAACCTGAACCTTATACGAAGATGCCAACTTTTGAAATTCTTTAGAACGAAACTGAACACCATTGTCGGTTAGTGTATATTGCGGAACACCAAATACTAAAATAACATTCTCTTCAAGACGTTGCACCAGAGCTGAAGCTGTAGCAGAGCGTACCGGGAAAAACACTGAAAATTTCGTAAAACAATCTGTTACTGACAAAATATAGCAATAACCCCTGGAAGAGCGTGATAACGGACCTATAATATCACAAGATGTCATCTGCCAAGGTTTCTTAACAATCGGGTGTTTGGACATCAGACCTGCAGGTTTCTTCGGTTCAGGCTTCTGCTCTAAACACAATTTACAATGGTTCACATATCGAGTAACATCAGCCTTCATTTTCGGCCAATAATATAAACGAGCAATACGACTAAAAGTCTCAAAAATACCTAGATGGCCTGAAGTAGGCTCATCATGAAACTTTACTAAAAGATCTTTACGACAAATTTCGGGACTTCTCTCCAACAATCATCTTCTTCAGTGGCATCCGGATAATCAACTTTCATCCGCTTATACAAAGCATCACCAACAATCTTCCAATTATTATAGACAATCGGTTTAGTCTGCACAAGTTTCCACATACGATTATACCAACGATCCATTTTTGAATTTATAGGAGGCTCCACCTCTTTACGATTCTCAACAACCACATTGACAACATTAACTTCCGGTACGGAACGAGATAACGCATCAGGTACATGATGGTCTTTACCTTTTCTATGTAAAATTTCAAAATCGTGCTGCTGTAACTTAATAGCCCATCTGGCCAATCTACCTGATGGTTCTTTCAAATTATTCAACCACACTAGGGAATGATGATCCGTAATAACGGTAAACCTAGCGCCTTCAACATACGGACGAAACCTCTCAATAGCCCAAATCACGGCCAAACACTCACGTTCGGTAACGGAAAAATTCTTCTTAGCCTTAGTGAGGGAACGACTTATATAACACACAACATACTCTTGATCACAAAAAGGTTTCCTATTCCACTTATGAACTCTCAGATTCCACTGGCATGTCTAAAAGTGTATGGCACGCCAAAGATCTTAAACACCATCCAGATTAGTTGTAGATATATTTTGGTTTTATGTTTTCTTTTGTTTTGTGTTCTCAGGTTGGTTTTCTTTAGATTTAGGTTTTGGTTACTCAAGCCGAAAATGGGATTTTCGTCTTCACGTAAGGGAGGTGTAACGTTCGGTTTAATTCAACGTTTAGTATTATATAGTTCACTTTAGCAAGTATATTAAACATGCCGATTTGTCATAAAGGGCAGTTAAGTAAACTGTACACCTTTTCAAAATTGCGAGGAAGGTGACAGGGGGGATTGTCAAATTTTTAAAAATAGTGTCGAGTCGCGTTGACGTTTGGGTGTGTTTTAATTAATCTTTTGTAGGTCCACTCTAACATCCGATTTTATATACTGTCATTATAATACCTATATGATACCAATTCATAGTGGGAGTTTATTTGGATGAAAGAAAAGTGACCTCAGATTTGCCGTACGCTGTAATCAACCAATTTAGTCGGGAACCTGATGCATTAACACACACCTATGGTAAAGTTAGTGGGGAGATTGCATTATCCCGACACCCACTTTCCTCGCTGTGTCTATAGTGACCTGATTCACCCCACAAACCCTTCAAGGTAAGCGTTGCACTGTAGTAGTTACTGAGTGACCAAATTAGTTCGCACGCTGGTATTGGGATATTTTACCCTGAACTATAAAATGTTCTTTTGCATCTACCGTCAGTGAAGCTAAAAGTAGATAGTGTATTTCGCCCCGTATTTACCCTACTTTCACTGTAGTCAACCGTGTAAAACAGAAAGCCGCTTGTGTGCGCATTGTATATCTATTAGTCCGTAAAATGTTAAAGCTGCGATACATTTCTAAATTGTACAACTGTACCAGTTGTAACGCCTAGATAGTTCAAGTAGACTTACGTCTACCGTTCACATTGTTACCGGAGGTTTGCATGCACACGGTGTAACACACGTGATATTTCGGGCTATAGTCTACACTCTTTTGGTCGTCAAACCTAAGAACTCGTACTGCCGTGAAGCACAGCTGCATTCAACCCTACCCCAGCTTAGAAATAATTGTACTCACAAGTATATCTTTGGTAGCCCTGGCCAGTGCGAACTTCCACCTAGTGTTACTTTTGATTAGTTATCATCATTAATTTGATCGTAGCTGTGGCGTAGTCAACATACGCCGTACCTACTTTTGCTTATATACACTTTTGTTTATGTTACTTACTGTGCTTAATTAATGTGTTCTTTTCAGCCATGCGTTTGTAAATAGAGTTAAGAGTATAATCCAGGTGCATTATTCTGTTATAGTAATTTGCGTGAGCAGGGTGAATCAGTACATTCTACACTGTGAGTTTTCCCTTATTTTCATATTGTTTTATTGTAACAGTGCAAGGGCGTTTGCTCGACCAGTAACGAGATCCCCGAATATATCTAACACAGTGACATTACTGGTGGTGCCCACCCCATTTTGCCGTCATTCCCGATTTTTGGCATACTACCAAGTTTACGCCCCACTATAATTGTCATCTTAGGGCGGTTAGCAATCCCTACCTACGACTTTTATCATACCCCCTCACCGGCTAGAGCTAGGCCGAGCACGGATTCCGATCCGTCCCTTGGTGTCGTAGTGCTGAATTGGCCCGTTACAAAGTGCCGTTACCGCATGTTTCGATGCAGTGATCAAATTTTTCGTTTCTTTCTTTTTACCTTCTCCTTTTTGGGCATATCAGCGATTATAGGGAGGTATTGATGGTATAAAATTTAAAGAAGACGGAATCACTACGACCATGAGGTTGGTTCCGTCGCAGTAAGCCATAAACCATTATTTAATTTTATAACTTGTTGGGAAGTACCAATCCCAAAAAAGTCAGGAGCTGATAGGTGTGAGAATTTTAGAACGGTTAGTTTAACTTCTCATGCTTCCAAAATACTAACAATAATAATTAAAAATAGAGTAGAAGCTTTTACTGAGAATTATTTAGGGGAAGACCAATATGGTTTTCGTAAAGACAGAGGGACTAGAGAACCGATACTAATGATTAGGGTAATTATCGAAAAAGGTTACAAAAAATAAAAGACTCATTTCGCGTTTGTAGATTTAGAAAAAGCATTTGATAGGGTTAATTGGATTGTTATGTTCAGGGTTTTGCAAAAATAGGAATCTCTCATAAAGATAGAAAAATTATTTACAGTCTATATAAAAACCAAAGCGTAGTAATTAGATTTGATGAAATAGAAAAGGAAGCTAAGATTAGAAATGGTGTTAGACAGGGTTGTATACTGTCTCCCTTGATTTTTAATGTTTATATTGAGGAAGCTTTAAACTTAGCTAGAGAGAGAAAAGAGATAGGTATTAGTGTACAGGGACAGAAAATAGACATGTTACGTTTTGCAGATGATATAGCCATTATAGCAAAATCTAGAAAAGAGTTAGGAGAGTTTTTAAATATTTTAGATGAGATACTACGGAGTAACTATAGTATGAGAATTAACTCAGTAAAGACAAAGATAATGACAAGTGAGTTACAGCCTAGTTCTAAACCAAAATTAAAAATAGGTAATACCGAGTTAGAGGAGGTAGATGAATTTTGCTATTTAGGTAGTATAATTACAAAAGATGGACGTAGCAGAAGGGATATAGTAGCTAGAATAGCTCAAGCTAGAAAAATGTTAAAAAAGAAAAACTTGCTAATAGCTAATAGTATTAGTTTAGATAATAGAAAAAGTTTCTTAAAGTCGTACGTATGGAGCGTTCTACTATACGGTAGTGAGACTTGGACAATTAAAGAAGTAGATAAGAAAAAGATAGAAGATTTTGAAACTTGGTGTTATAGGAGAATGTTAAAGATTAGTTGGACAGATAGAGTAACAAACGAGGAAGTTTAAAGAAGGATAGGTGAGGATCCCTGTATGTGGAAACAATTGAAGGTCAGGAGAGATAGAATGATAGGGCACCAGTTAAGACATGAGGGACTATTTAGTAAAGTCTTAGATTATAGACTACCAAATAAAAATAGAGTAGGAAGGCCTAGGCAAAGTTATATTAGTCAAATTATTAGAGATGTAGGTTGTGAAGGGTATGTAGACCTTTTTAGACTAGCTCAGAATAGAAAATAATTTAGAGCTGCGTCAAACCGACTTTAAGTAAGTTCGAAAACAAAACAAAAAGAAAAATAAAAATCAGTTAACTAAATGTCACCAGGACATGACTCACAATTGGTTAGCGGTCTGGCATGTTGGTAGCGTTTCGTTGCTTAAGCCTTACCATAACATAATTTAATAAACGTCACCATGGCATAACTCACAATTAGGTAGCGGTCTGGTATGTTGGCAGCGATTCGTTGCTTAAGCCTTACCATAACATATAATTTAACACTTTTCCTTTTTGAAGCGGATAACCAGGTTATATTTCATTTCCTTATAAATGGTAATCATGTAAACAGGTTAAGTTCTTTAACAACCATCAGGTTGCAAATATCTATGTAGGGCCAGCTAGATAGGAAAAAGATAGAAGGATATAGGAAGACCTAGACCAAACTATATTAGTCAAATTATTAGAAATTTAGGTTGTGAAGGGTATGTAGAGCTTTATAGATTAGCACACAATAGAAAAGAAGTTAGAGCTGCGTCAAACCGACCTTAAGTAAGGTCGATAACAAAATGATGATGATGGGAAGTACCAAAAATTGCAGGGTTAAACCTTAATAATTAAGAGACTATCAAAGGTTGAGGGTAACAAGGATACAAAACAAACGCGCATTTTTAGATGTATTGATCTCTTTTCAACATTAGAGTAGATGTGAAATATCATAGCTCAGTGATCTACAAAGCATACAAAACGATATTTCTAAAGCACATTAAGCGCCGCATAATAATTAATACCTAACTGTCTTAATAAAACGGTCTACTGAGAATAAACAATTCACGTTTTCACCTTGAATTAAGTTTTTAGAAAACACGGCATTAATTAATTTAGTCTCTTCTTATATTTTCTACGAAAGCTCTTTTGATCGTTTTAATTTTACTCATCTTCTTTACTGCAAATGAATTTGCGTGCTTAGAATGATTAAATTTCTATACGGATTTGGATTAAATTATAACAACGTGTACGTCAACGTTAAAAGCCTCGGGACGTTTTCTTTCCACTAAAATCAATTTTAGTGACACAATTCAATTAATTTAGAGCTCGGGATTGAACAGGAACTTTCGTAAGCCGCAGAATGTAATTTATTGGGAATAAGTTCAATAAGTTGTAATCCTTGAAACATTTTTTTGTAGAACAAAAGCTGTTGCTATTTGATTCGAAGAAAAATGAAGTATCTTATATTAATACTGTGATAAAGACTTCTTAATGTCATTTACGATTTAATAAACCCTGAATTCTGATCTTCGGTTTTTAGAGATCCAAATCTCTTACTTTAAATCACGCGATTTCGGTATAAGGTAACTTTTATTAATGACTTACATGTCAAAATTTGTATTATGCTAATTAGGTATGTAGAAACTACACGCAAACAATCCTTTGACAAAACGCGAAACCTGACTATTTTACATATTCTATTTCTCTGCGTGCGTATTTCAATTTGACTAGGGAAAAGATACAGGACTAGAATTACAAAACTGAATGCAGTGAAAAGCCACCAACAATAAGGCGTTTGGAGCTAAATAAGTACAAAGGAGAAAAATCTTTGGCTCCATATAGTTAGGGAGCCGAGCCCAAAATCGATGACTTATTAGTTGAAAAGTTTGAACCACTTTTTTAGAAAATGTTGGTTGACATCGTTTGCAAAATAAAAGTATGCCACCCTTAAACTGACGCCTTTAACTTTTGTGATGGTTTGAACTTGACAAATTTTGACTCATTAGTTGATGATTATATTTTTATGGTTAGTTTACTTACCAGACTCAGACACGTGCTATGGTATTCTGCCACTGCTATTCCGCCGCCTTCAATCGGCAGGTGATAAAGTTTTTTATATTTTGGATATAAAATATGACTTATTTATTGATTTGTTAAATGCGTTCCACAAATACATAATGACCAATGCATTGCAAAAACGAATGTTTGCCATTTTAGGCTTTCCGCGCTGACTCGACAGACTTCATCAATAGGTTGCAAATTTTGAGTAAAAAAAAAACGGATTAGTTGATACTTAGATTTTTCATTGATCCATTTTGTTGCACACACTGATTAAAAAATCCTAGTCTTCCACACTGTAGTGTCAGTTTGTACATAGTAGACCCGAAGAAATATTGCAAAATTCTTGATCAAATTTTGAGCTATTGAGTTGAAAGTTTAAATTTACTTCACGGATACTCCTTAACACGCCAATTATAAATGTACGCGTCTGCCACTGTAAAATTTCCACGTTTGTGCAGCAGACGTTACCAAAATAAACACAAAATTTAGCTCCAAAATGGATTTATTAGTTGACACTGGATTTGTCAGTATCCTTTTCAATTTTCATCTAGCGATGTAAAAAATACAAGTCTGCCACCTGTATACTGCCGCGTTTCTTCAGCAGACTTAGGGCCGGTTGCACAAAACTAGACTAATCGTCCAATTAACTAATGAATGATTAACTTTAACGGTCGATTAAATGTTAGTAGCGTTTCTCAAAGGTTGTGTGCTGCTACTTTAACCGGCGATTAGCTATTCTGTGATTTGACTTGGCAACAAAGCAATTTTAATAAAAAGTAAGCATTTTAGGGTTATCTTTAATCGTTGATTATCTTGACAGAAGCCACTTGACGTTTATTTAAATATTTGCGTTTGTATATTATTTTGTCGATGTTTCTAGTATATAATGGAAGGAAATAAGAAAAGAGCTCCAAATTATACTCAGGAGGAAAAACAATTACTCATAGAGATAGCAGAAAGGTAAGGTATAATAATATTTCCTCTAATAGAAAAATTCTCTTTGTTTACTACGAAAAGCTCTGTTAGAGCAATCAGATTAACTATACTGTGTTGTAGATACAAGCATATACTAGAAAATAAAAGACCGGATGCTGTAACTTCGAAGCAAAAAAAAGCGGCTTAGATAGAAATTGCTTTGAAATTCAACAGTGGGACCATGTCTGGTATTCGCCAGTGGGTTCAGTTGCAGAACCTTTATGATAATTTTAAAAGAAATCTTAGGAAGACCACTGCTGAAAACAATGTAAATGTATTTAGAGGTTCTCCAAATAGTTGTAGTATTACCCTAATAAGTAAATTGTTTCAAAACAAAAGTTGCAAAAAGAAAATATTGTTATTACCGAGGAACAAATCGATATTTTAAAGAAAAATGCTGTCGAAGACAAGGTGGGTAGTTCATGTTATTTTTACTCTTTACATTATTTTCTACTTTATACATTTATATGCATGGAGTGTCATAATTTAATATCGACATATTTAGAAAGAAATTTTTAAAACCGGAGGTGGTAAGACAATTTAACAATTAGATCAAACTGGTGAACAGGTATTAGCTGTAATCCGATGTGTAACCAGATGCGCGACCTCATGTTACTGTTGATATTTTGGGTTATAAGTTACTTGGACTTTTAGACTCTGGTGCTAGTAGAACAATTTTAGGTTCGACAGGTTGGGATTTATTACGTATGTTGAAGTTACCGATAAGAAAAGATTCTCGTCCCGCCTGTACCGTAGCGAATGGTGAAAACGTTAATAGCTAGGGGACAATTATGTTACCGATTACTTTGAAGGAACGAACTGTTACTGTTGAAGTATTAGTTATGCCTGACGTTAAGCATCCGTTAATTTTAGGAATTGATTTTTGGTCGTCTATTGGTTTAGTCCCAGATATTATGAAAGGTCAATGGCAGTATACTAATCCTGATATTTTGTCTGTTGATGATACGTTGAGTAATTCTGTCTTACAGTCTGCTCATGATTTGTCTTGCGAACAACGTCTGGAATTAGAACGGCTGGTGAATGAACATTTTGCTAAATATTCTGGTGAATCTCTAGGTTGCACGAATTTACTTGAACACGAAATTAAGACCTCTTCAAAACCGATTAAGCAGAGATATTATCCGGTGTCGCCGGTTATGCAAAAACATATTGATGACGAATTGGAGAAGATGTTAAAGTTAGGTGTGGTGGAGCGATCGAACAGCGCTTGGTCTCGTCCGATTTTGTTGGTGAAGAAGCGTGATAATACGTTTCGATTTTGTGTAGATTTTTGTCAAGTTAATAAAGTTACGGAGAAGGACGCGTACCCTTTGCCATATGTTTCGTCTATTTTAGATCGTCTTCGTAATGCAAAGTATATTACTTCGATAGATATTAAGGCAGCGTATTGGCAGGTCCCTGTTGCTAAGGAATCCCGTCAGTATACAGCTTTTACGGTACCAAACCGTGGTTTATTTGAATTTTGTCGTTTGCCGTTCGGATTACATAATGCTCCGGCTACGTGGCAACGTTTAATAGATACTGTGTTAGGTCTCGAGTTGGAACCCTACGTTTTCGTTTATTTGGACGAAATAATCCTATGTACACCTGATTTTGAGAGACATATCGAAATGCTACAAGAGTATTTACCCGTTTAAGTAATGCTGGTCTGACGTTAGGTCGTGAGAAGTGCAAAATCCATATGATGATGCAACACTATCTTTTAGTAAGCATAATGAACTACTACTGGCAAAATTTTATATTGTTTGTAAATTCAGACGATGATATAAATATGGAGGAAATTTCGGCTCAAAATCCGATTCAAGAACAACCATTGAACTCGGAATTTGTGAAAATTGCTGCTGTGCCCGAACCGTCCAAACACACTACACGTGGAAATCCAATAAGAAGACGTCATCAAAACAAGGCAGAAAATTTAAAACAACAATATTTTAAAACAAAATTAGCTAACGCTCGGCTTCAAAGAACAATTATGTTATCAGAGCATCGCATCCAGATGAAAATTTACAAGCTACAGCTAAAGAAATTAAAAGAGCAATGTGAATAATTTATTTTCAGTTGATAATACATATTTGTACATAAATAAATAGTTTATCTCGCAAATACTGTCTTTATTAACGCTGTTCTAACTGCAGTATCTTCATTAATTCTTGAGGCAGCATCCAATTCCTCACTTGAATCGACAAAGTCTTCTTCAAACGGAAATTCTTCTGGAGGTTCTTCATCATTTAAGCTTAAAGCTATATTATGCAGCACTGCACACGCTATTATAATTGGAAGAACGTGATTAATATTTATAGACATTCCCAAATACAAGCATGGAAATCTTCGCTTCAGAACTCCAAAACAACGTTCTACTGCATTTCTAGTTGAAATGTGTACTCTGTTATATGCATCTTCACTTGCAGTCTGTGTATGTAGGAATGGTGTTAGTAAAAATCTTTTCCGACGACCACTTGTGAAAACAACAGATTACACACTATTTATTTATGTAGAAAGTAAAGTATATCACTCTAGAGTGCGAAACTACATATCACTCTAGTGTTGAAATACTTTTCAACTCTAGAGTGATATGACTGATGTTAGTATGCTAGTTACCTAGGCAACCCAAACGACTACCGGTTTCTACGTTTTTGCATTCATTCGTTTCGTTTTGGCTAATAACAGTTTAAAATACTCAGAGTTAAATCGATACTGACAGTTTCCGTTTTACTTAAAGATGTAATTACTCATATTAGTTTGTAATTGAAATGATTTCTTCAATAAAAATTGAGAATGCATACGCTAAAAGCAACAGATTCGCGGATTTTATAAAAATAAAGTAGGTGTTCGAATTTTCAACATCAAAACGTCAAGTAAATTTTATAGGTGTCTGTCTGTCTTGCATTATTGCGTACACATTTATTGCAAATAAGCATAAAAATAACTATTTCGTAATTGTTTTTAGTGGTGGTCGTCGGAAAAATAGTGTACAGTACTCGCGTGGAAAGTGACATTTCACACTCGTGGAATAGTCGCACTCGGCTGACGCCCCGTGCGACAATACTCTTCCACTCGTGTGAAATGGGTCACTTTCCACGCTAGTAATGTAATATACTATTACAAGGATAACCACTGTCGCCTAAAATATAGCTGCTACCATAGAAACCGTTTTCAAATTGTGCTGCAATTGGGGAATCATTAAAGATAGTACTATCGTGTACAGATCCTGGCCAACGTGCAATGATATGTTGTATTTTTAACTTGGCAGTGCAAATCAGCTGTACATTAATAGAAAAGAAACCTTTACGGTTTCGGTACAGTTCGGCATTCTGCCCTCCAGGCGATGCTATTTTAATATGCGTGCAATCCAGAGCACCAAGCACACGTGGAAAACCAGCTATATTGTAAAAATCCAACATTACTGAATTTAATTCCTCGTTTCTCGGCATATGCAGGTACATATTTTTTAATGAGGCTATTTCATGAGTTACTTTATGTATAATTCTACATACCGTTGATTTGTGTATATTTATAGTGTCTCCAATCAACTGTAGAAAAGCACCCGTGGCATAATAGCGTAATGTCACTAATACTTGATTTATAGCACTGATCGACTTGTTGCGATTTGTAAATGGTTCTAGAGTATGTCCAAATGCATGTAGTAATTCCATAACATTTGCTTTAGAAAAAGGAAATCTTAATTTAAATTCAACATCATCATACATTTCAAATGCATTGTTTCGATTACGGATAGTAGGAATTTTTTTAGGAGGTTCTTCATTTTCATCAAGTGACGATAATGAAGTATCGGAATCAAATATTTCCTCGAAACTTTATGAGTAGACCATTATTGGGAATACCAGCACCACATTTCCTCCAGCATTCACATTTCCTCACACATCTGGACCAAATTTACATGTAAATTCCCATAAGGAGGAAATGTGGAGATGATTTCATCCTTGCTCTCGCCCTGTGGACCGCCTTGTGGAATTTTTTTACCCCAACCATTTTGATTACGTCACACCCGCATTTTTTTTCCACCCGCGAGATAAATCTTTCTCCACATTTCCACACACGAAATAAACTTATCTGGTTTGGTATCAATTAATATTAGATTTTACTCAGCTTCCCGAATTTCTAAGAATTTTTTTACATCCCCCAGAGAGCTACCCCAATTTTAAGAATTTTTACCGGTAGCAATTTTTGACCGTCCGCATAAACTTTTTTATACATGCAATACATCAAATTAGCCTAGAATTTTATACAGAATTTGAATATGCAAACAGATTTAAAATAGGATCACGCCTTACAAAATTTCACACATACCCTCTGCGAGATAAATCTTTCTCCACATTTCCACCCACGAGATAAATGTACCTTGTTTGGTATCAATTAATATTAGATTTTTCTCAGCTACCCGAATCTATAGGAATTTTTTAGATAGCATTATCCCCCAGGGAGCTATCCCAATTTTAAGATTTTTTTTATCAATGACGATTTCTAATCATCTATCCTTTTTAATATCTAGAATCCTTTAACCAAACACGTAGCAGTATTAACACAAATAAATCAAGCACGCAAAAATTTAATAATTTATTTTATCCGATTTACAGTTTAATAAAATAATTGAATACAGTATTTACAAAGTATAACATTATCTTCTTCGTTTAACCAAATCCAAGCAGGTTAAAGTAACCTGTAACGAAAAAGAAATTAATGTGTTGTTTAAATAGACCTACAACAAAAAGAGATTAATGTACTGTTTAATAAGAGCGGAAAAGTTTTTACGGTCAATAAGACATATTGTCGTTAATCTAACACTATGAGAATAATGTAAAAACATTCCAATGTAATGTGTTTTTAATATGTAAATGAGAAGGTCGACTTTAACGTAATCATTCTCCGAATTACATGTGAAAGCTGTATATAATTTTTTTTAAAAGTGTATATCTTCTCCAAACAAATACGCTAATTACAGTAGGAAAGTACGCTAAATTCGAGTCAATTTATAGCAATTTAATACTGCTTACTGACCTACCTTAATTGTTGGTACAAGGAAACACAATAAAATATAGTAACTACTTTACATATTTATGCCCCATGCGTAGGTTGCTGTACTATTAGGAATGATGTACCTTTTGTTGTCCTCGCCCGACAAACTGATTTTATTAATTAATTGGGTATAAAGTTGATGTTTACATGGTTTCGTTTAAGACTTCGTACATATTTTCCAGATTACTAGAAGACGTTATAACCATACTTTTTGTGTTAAAGGATTTCACATCGGTAGTCTCTTCTCCCATTTTGGTGTAAACGCCGTAGAGTTTGCAATAGACTTTTATTGCTGTATGTTGTATTCTTTGTTCATTAATTAATCGAATAAATCGCTCTTTCTGCTTCCAAAGAAACTCGGACACTCCATCGTCGACACTGGTGTTCTTTATGCGATAACTAGCCATACGGTTGTTAAACGCTGTACTAACCATTTCTACACCATCGTCGTTAGTAGCGGTAACTGATGCATTTTTATGTTTGTTGCTCCTTAAGTGTGCGGCATAAGTAGTTTTTTCCATTTCGAAATCGCATACTTTACACATAATTCGTGGTTGTTTCGTACAAGACCCTTTGACCGCTGGCGGAGCTGAACGTTTACTGCTTAATGACATACCGTGCTGTTTTTCCTTGTGTCGCTGTAAGCTGTCCATTCTCGTAAAAGCGATACCGCAAGCCCACAGTTTAAGTACTTTGCTGCGGACGATGTATAAGCTTAACCGTGGACGACGTTTCACCACGACATTTGTTCTGATGCCGTTTGAGAGCATTTTTCCAGGTATAGGAAGTACCGCACGAGTCGCATTTAAAAACGTTTGCAGGTACCATTTTAGTACAAAACAAAATCCGCACTATAAGACTTTGGTTAAACTTGTAAGCGAACTAACTTATAACTAAAAAGCTTACTCTAGCGTACCTGATTTATGTTTCTATAGAATGCATACCGAAGGTTTCCGAAGACGGTCGAACGATGTTGAGGATTTAGCGGGGAACTAAATGACGTCATAATCCTTGCTGCTCGTCCAGTACATTTAGCATCAATGCATGCACCCGGTTCGCATCGTCGTTGGTGCGAATGCAATTAGTAGAAACACCGGAAAACGTCTTCCATGTTATACGGATCAACAATTGCATCGCGTGCATATTAAAAATCCAAAAGGGTCGTAGCACACGCACACAAATTGGTTACAAGTCGTGTGGTAGAAGATGCAGTGCTACTATAAACAAAAACTCAATAAAATACTTTAAACCTTTACTAAGGGAATACCAAACTTGTTGTCTATAGAATACTTACTAATAAAACAATTTAATTTTAAATAACTTCTACGTCATATTTTAGGAAATGGGAGGCTTGAATATTTTCTAAATAAATCACCAAGCGAAAGTATATGCTTAGCGGCATTTAAATTAACCATTATTTTCCCATTTTTACGACCGCGGTTAATTATAGATTAAAATTTAATTTGTTCACGTTCGAGCTTTCCGTAAACTAACAATGCGCTGTATAATATGTGCATACCCCTTCTCTGCGCTACTGCTATTCTTGTAGTTGCTAGAAAAAGGCAGTCGCCTTTTTTACTGTTAGGACCGATGCAAAGCACCATTTTATACTTTCTATAGCACATCGCGCACTTTTTTTGTCTGATAATTAAATTTTGCTTAGGTAGGCCTTTACACTTTCGCATATTTAAACATCAAATACGATCGATTAACCACTTTCGATTATTCTAACGGGAACCGCCATACATTTCGCCGCGCCGTTCCTTTTGAATCCAACGATCCGATGAGCTTCCACACACTAACACCTAACATATCTTTCCTACTATTTGTTAAACAAAAACTACCGGCATTGGCATGTCCGTATGTGGACGTAAGCAGATGTTTGTGGATGTGTACGAGAATATGTAACCATATACATTAATCAGTCTAAGCTATTTTATTTTGTCCTAGAAAGGTATTATTTTTCTGAACCACAATTACTAATCGTCTTTGTAGGTTTAACATTTCTACCATTTCCCAATGACTGGTGCTACGTACATAGAAACTTTAATTTTTTATTGGAGAGAATTCTTATTCTCCCAAGTACTGCTGCGTAGTTGCATGCCCATCCCTTTTGGGGATATATGCTCGTTATAGGTTGTAGGACCTTCGGTTTTACATAACTACACTTCGTGAGACCCCTTTAATCTTTTTAATCGTATCTTTCTCGTCTACAATACAGTAGGACTTAGCCCTACTACCAACAAATTCTAATACTGGACCCCCATTAAACTCGTCTTTGAATTTACCTACAGCTTTTTGTTGACAAGCAGTATATTGTATTTATTATACGCGGAGTAGTCACTCCTTTAAGATAAATATATTTTGCTAGGTATCAACTAATATTAAATTTTTCTAGGGACCCCAAATCTGTAAATAGATTTTAAATAGGACCACCCCATACAAAGTTATGCCTTTTAAAGACCCCAAACCTCTAATTTTTGCTCATCTTTATTTAACTCCATCTTTAGAACCTTTTTTTGCTACGCAAGACATATGCCTTAACCAACTATCTTCCGAGAAATCTAAAACCGCTGTGTTCCGCGAACATCACGTGGAGATGACACGTATACTCTGTCAACCAGGATAGAAGCAGGAAGAATTTGGAAGATGGGCGAGGAGCTTAAAAATTATGGAATCTTAAAACTAATATACACAATAGATTTACAAAATCTATACAAATATAAACAAATATCTTATATCTTTATGCCTCTATGCGTAGATTGCTGTACTTCCCTCGATAAACTAATTTTATTAATAAGCTGCGTATGCAAATCGTATTCTTTTACTCCGGATACATATGCAGCCAAGTACTCGATACCATCCAAATAAAGAATTGGATGCTTGGTGACTGTTAACATCCGCTTTCCTCGTGTACACCCAGACACATCCCAGCCCGTGCGCACCCGTGCCCATGCGCACCCTTGCGCGTGCGCAACTCCTGCCCTTGCGCACCCCTCTCTGTGCGACTGCTATTTCGTGGTAACGTCACAGCCTTTTGTAAATAAAGAGCAATGTAATACTATTCTAAAATTTTATATTCTGACATACATAACAAAATTTAAAAATGTAATGCCAAGCATGGAGGCATTTAAACTTAATTTGAATACAAAGTTATACACAGAAAACAGTCCTTTCTTTATGTTTATTTGGAGCGGTTTTAATCAACCAAATTTACGAAGTAAGTTAGGTTAATAAGATCGCTACGTCGCCGTCGTCGCCGCCGTCGTCCGTTGCACGTTTTTTTTTGTTTTACAAACATTTGATATATGGATCTTGTTCAGTTTTTTACGATGATTAAGAATATACTAGCCAATTTTCGATATCTCATCTAGTTTTCGAGTAATTCGACTTTAAAGTCGAAATTTTGGTTATATAAAACTTCAATATAACAAAATATAAATATTATTTTCAGGTTAATATCGACCTCCTGAGCATATTTTTTCATAGCATCAATACTCTATGTCGATTGGTTTTCGAGTTATTCGACTTTGAAAAATATGTTCGAAAAATTTTATAAAAAAATTTAATAAGATCGCTACGTGGTCGCCGTCGTCCGTTGCACTGTTTCCATTGTTTTAAAATACTGAAATAAACTTGTGTGAATTTCTATTACATAATGGCTTTAAGTTTGGTTGTATGGCGTACATGCGGCATAGATTTTTTTTATCTAATTTTATTCGCAGCTTAAAATTTAAATCGACACCCAAGTACTATATCTCCTTTTCTAGTCAATAGTTTGATACATAGAGACCGTCTAGGTTTTCAAATTGCAAAATGTGCCGAAGTTTGCCTCTATATATAAACTCTTTGATTCCACCGACAACCAGATCCATTCCTTTGCGTAATTCTTGCAGCTTGTGACAATCTTTTAATCGCGGCTTTCCCACTATATCTTGCATACGTATCTTGTTAGCTTGATCGACTTCTTCTTGTCGGTATTGGAGGAAATCCTTATTCTCCCACACACTGTTGCATAGTTGCATGTCCACCACTTCTGGGAATGTATGGTTGTTATAGGTTGTAAGACCCTCGGTTTTAAATGATCCGAAAGGTTCTTTACTAGGCAAATATACAATGTTTAACGGACCCCCTTTACGTGCGGTGTACGCCAAGGTTACGAAACTCGCATTCCTTAGTTCGTCTTTGTTATCTGCCTTTTTGATAAATACGATTTTAAAATAACCTTTTAAAAAATATACGGATTAATGCGAATTAATGGCCTCAAGCTCAATAGCAAAATAAGATTGTTAAGTATACGCAAGCAAAGGGATCAAAGCATAGTGCAACTCAGAAGATGACAAAAGTCCGAAGTACCTTTCGAGTGGGTGACACAGATTATGACGAAAACGGAGAATCCAAGCGACAATGCGCGTAATAAAGGGAAAGGAAGAGTGATTTTCTAGAATTGATTAAATCCAATACCTCAGCGTGCTTGTGGCAATGGTTTCATATACTGCGAGCGCCTGGGGTCACCGCCTGAACACAATCAAGGTAAAACAAAAAACTATCGTCAACCCAAAGATGCGCGATCCTAAGAATGACAGGGCATATAGAACAACGGCACATGACGCTCTCCATGTGCTGATTGGGACAATTCCACTCGACCTACTAACCAAGCAAAAAGCAGCAATATATCACTTGACAAACAACAACCAAAATAGACTAAAACAGCTTTTAAAAACTGAAAATCCCCCAACCACCAGAAAAGGGATAAAATTAAGCATAATCGCGGAATGACAAGCTAGATGGGATGGCAGCGATACTGGTAGAATGGTGTACGCTGTCATTCCTAACCTAACACAAAGACTAACAAACAAATATCTTATACCTAGCAGAGGACTGATCCACTTCCTTACTGCCACGGCCCGTATCCGACCTATCGGGACCGCATGCACTTAGCACAGAATGACACCTGTACATGCGGGGAGGTTTGGTACGCCCGAGCACGTTGTGTATGAGTGCGTAGACCTCACCCAGGAACTACACGGATACAGAACAAAACTACAAAGCATCCCTATCAACGAAATGATATGGAACGAACACATTTTTTCATACCTAAACGCACTAACTCAAAAGACTACGCAAATATTACACAACCGCAACCTCGAACAGGCTTCTTAAAACGGCAGGCAATCTCACTTACCAAACTGAGACACCAAGGAACAACTGCTCTAGGATCCCGAGGGCTACACCCCCGACGCCAGAGTCCGTCTTCTGGAAATTCAGATAACAACAGCTCTCGAAAACCAAGGGAGGTACTCAAACACGATCAAAACCTACCGACCAATGCATGTCTCTAGCAATAAAGACTAACATTAGTTTTAAGTTTAGAATAAGTAGTAGAATAGGAATTTTTTATGCTAACACCACTGTATGAAACCAACAACTAACAGTAATCGAAGCAACAAAATGTCAACTTGAAGTATTTTTTTCCACCCGACTAAAACCTGTAACATTCCAACATTTTAAACCAAAGATGCATAAAAGAATCAATTAACCTTTTGGAAACCTACCACACAAACACGAGCGCAAACACAAACACACACACACACAACACACGCAAAACAATTGTGACCCGATCTGGATTTCCGGCTGCCAATAGTCCGGATCGAAGAGTACAAATTCTGCGGAATGCTTTCCCTCGAAGACTGGGATTTCCGGCTGCCGATGGTCCTGGACAGAGAGTGAGAGCACGAAGCAGAAACAACACCAACATCACCACAACTATTAACCAACACAAAATAAAACAAACACACAAACGCAAACTTAAACACACCTACACAACACATACAAACACAAATTGTGCCCCTCAATAATCCGGATTTCCGACTGCCAATGATCCGGATCGAAGAGTACAAATTCCGCGGGGCGCCTTCCCTCAAAGACTGGGATTTCCGGCTGCCAATGGTCCTGGTCAGAGAGCGAGAGCACGACGCTGAAACAACACCAACACCAACACAACAATTAATCTAAACAATAAAATACACACGCGCACACACATAAACACACATACACAAACATAGACACTTATTCAGTCACACACTCAAACATCCAAATACAAACCCGTACAACAATGATAGTAACCACAAGTGCTGTCTCCACGCAGCAGAGACTGGAACGAAGCCTGGGTCACAGACAGAGCGGGGGGGACGCGGGAGAGCCTCAGGAATTCCTGGTTTATCCGGAAGACATAAGGGTTTTTCGCTTTCCTTGGCCTGCCACCTCACCGAACTGTACGACTGAAATAAAAATCCTAGGCACGGCCAAAGCACAGGTTACAATGGGTGGAGAACAGGTCTGTCTAAAATGACAGATGACAGACGACCAGAATGTTAGATTTCGAAAAAAAAGTCTAATAGAAGGTTACGATAGCGTATAAAACAATAGAGAGTTGTTCAGTGAGAACTTCAGGAGTGGCTGACTATAAAGAACATTGGCACAAGTCGGTTGGGAGTAAACCACGTGACCCGACATCAGCAGGATTTTCGTTGGAGGGGATGTGATGCCAAGAAGCGCCAGACGTGTTTTCCTGATGTAAGCAACACGATTGGTGACGAAAGTCTTCCAACGAGCCTGGTTACTAGTAGCGAAAGCGGGTTTAAACGAAACGCTAACGAAATGCAATAAGAAAAGATGACGTTGATTGCATTGGCGGCATGAAAAGGTAGATTGGCATTTACTTAAAATGTGAGAATTACTAAGGCAATTAATGCAAAGATGTTGGTTTTTGCAGAATTGTAGCGATCTTGCGATGAAAGTTTGACCAAATCATGACGATAAAAACTGTGATCTTGTTTGCAAAGCGGACATTTATTAACAATAGGCTTCGTCTGGACTAACATGGAAACGGTGAGACCTAGACGGGTTGCTGAAATGAATAACTTTGTTTAAATCAGTTGTATGATTTACCAACAAATTCGATAAATATTTACACGTTTTTTCCAGATAAGCAATTAACTTTTTATATGATGGGATAGCGGTCGGATCTTGATGCAATTCAAAACTACAGGCAGTGTGCACATCAAGGCGATTTAAGATCATTTGTACAAGAATAAAATCCCATTGCTCTATGGGCAAATCAAATTTCTCGAGCGCTTGTAAATTGTCGGTAAAGGTATCAACTAATTTTTGCAAACCTGTGGGGTTATTGGAATTCAATTTGGGAAATTTATCAATATTGTTCCATGGAGCTGAGGTAATGTGACGAATATTACTATATTTTTTGCCAAGTTTGTTGTAGATAAGAGGGTAATTGGCTTCTGTAAGGTCAAAGTTCTTAATGGTTAAGAGTGCGGAACCCTTTAGTGCTGATTGCAAATGCGAAAATTTATCCACGTTTGTCAGATCGTTATTAAGATGAACTAAGCTATCAAAGCGGTCAATAAAGCTTTCAAGCAAACAATCTTCTCCATCAAACGTAGGAAGCGTCAGCGGGGGAGTAAAACTTTCGACTAAAAGTATCTAGCGGCGCGACACATTAGCCCGTGAAGACGATGATAGGCTCGTAAACAGCTTGAAATAGAGTGCTTTTATTTGAAAGTAATGGTTATTGAAGTGTTGACGAATAGCGTCTTCCGTTTCAAATTGTTCTTCGGCGTCATCGACGCGATTTTAAACATTTCCTCTAGCGAATTAATTACAATATTCCGTAGAAAAGATATACGTTTTACTTTTTCTGCCATGGTTAAAAATTAAGTAAACACAAAGGACAGACGAAATAAACCGAAACTTCGATGTTTAAAATGGCCTTGCGGCGATAACAAATACGTAAGCCTAGTACAAATTCTAATACCAAACCAGATAACAAGAAAGGCTCGTATACAACTCAAACGACAAAAATGATGTTAATTAAAACTGGCAATATTTTGATAAGCGGTAAGCTAACGTGAATCTAATTATCAATTAAAATTTGTTGTTTATTCAGATCCAGCTCGAAGGACCAATGTAACTTTTGCGGTTCGATAGCTACTGATGGTAAAGAAAAGTGGAAATATATATCTGGGTAAATAATCGTCGCCGAAGCGAAAAACTTATCTGTACAGATTCACACGAATGCAAACAAAATTCAAACTCAATAGTTATACATTCATAAATTACCGCCATAAAAGGAATGCCTTGCGAATGTAAACAAACTTGCCGCTTTCAAAACTGTGATAGCATCCTGACCGATCACACGAACAGACGACATTGACCTCGACCTAAGGACATCAGCTATACTCACTAGTTTATGGGAATTGAATGTAACATGTTTATGTCTCTGGAAAGAAGAACTTGCAAAACCCACTAATAATAATAAAGAGGAGGTTGAATTTTTCATCTTCAGTTATAGAGGTTCGAATTCAATTGGCACATAATTATTGCCAATGGGGTTAAAGGTTGGGTAATTCAAGTGACGGCATAATCCCGGTATTACTAAGTAACTAATTTCTAAGCCTGAGATAAAAGGCGAAATTAAAAATACCGTTAAACGCAAAAGTGCTCTGTATTACAATATTCCGCGCCGATAATAAAAGGCAACGTAAGTAACGGAAACAGCCCACAGTGAGTACCGTAACAAGAAATGAATCTAAAGAATGCCGTGCTAGCAGTCGTAGAGTGGGGAAGGTAACAAAATAAGATAAAGAAAACCTCAGGAGAGAAAGTTTATTTAGAAAACCTTTAACCAAAAAAAAACCTTGTTACAAAAAGCAAAACGAACTTGCGCAGAACACAATATTTATCCAATATATCGTGTAGGATTTACACAGTATGAAAATTTTCACACAAATAATTAATACACTCCTTAATTACCTCAAACTAATTTTTAACTACAAATCTATTAGAATTCGGTATTAGAATACGCCAAAATAATTGATTGTAAAAGTTGTAGTAATTCAAGAGGTATTTCCTTGAATTCTTCAATAATTTCTATTGTTCCAACACATTCACTAAAGTAGTAAAAATGTATGTTGAGTAATAATCACTTTTAGACAACTTTTCTAACAGAAGAAATCCATAAACGTAATGGTTTGATTTTGTACTATTTCTATATGTTTTGATCCATGATCGCCGATGTGTACAGAAACAGCTGTTCTTTCATGAAGTTAAATGCAAACAGTAATAACTTAACCGTTATATTAAATAAACGTGTTCGCGGAAACGAAGTTAATGTAAGTAATCAGTTAAAAACTACAATGCATGTACAACAGTTACTAACCGACCGTATACCACTCTGTATCATTTTAACAAGCAAAACTACCACACTATACCGCGTAATCCGACTTCAAAACAAAACTAATTTTTATCTCCGTATCGGAAAGCCATTCTATTCAGTTCAAGCCGGGAAAGTCTGCATAATAAAAATAATCCCTTCAAATCCCAACTTTCTTCAAAATCACTTATTTGTAGATAATCAATCACATGAATAGTAGTTTTCCTCAAAACATCCATGGGTTAATCAGAGAGCCAGAAAAAACTAACTGCACTGCACTTGTCTTGGAAAGTCTTTCAGTAAACTCGTACATTAACAGTACGATCAAATAATGGCAACCGGTTTTTGCGTTCTAAAGCACGCCAATAACCGTCAACGTTTCTACAAACGATATAAGAGATATATACAACTAACCTCTCGGAAATTATAAAGATGCGTAAGATGAGTTGCGTAACTTCTCACATTAAAATTATAGGAAAGTACATAAACTTATTGTAAATATTTGAGGAAGCAAACGCTGTTGATACCACAAACCCCACATTGTTAATGTTACAACAAAACTGAGTAGATTTAAGTATTTTATATTATAATTTGAAGTAATTAAATAGCAAGCGTTTAAACTGAAAAGGCAGTCAAAAGCGTTAGTAAATATTCAAATGTTGTAACTGCACTTATCATCTGTGTTAAAAGCTGTAAGTTGATCGCCTGTTACCATTTACCTGCTCTAAAAAGTTGTTTGGAGCTTTGTAAAGGCCCAACTAAACCTGAATTATTGAATTTTTTTCCACTCACTACACATTTCATGTTGTATATTTAACAACTACGGTTGACTAAATACAATGAATAAAACTTATAAATAACTGAATTTTTTACTTTAAAGTACGCTTATTTAAAGCGTATAGTAAACCGGAAATTATTATAAGAAAAATCACCCCACCTGTGTCCGTATATTTGATAGTCCCAGTTTGGTTG